>OZ018337.1:84974606-86174606 GCA_963969495.1 Ceratothoa steindachneri
GATTAACAATTTCTTTAAAATAGTGAGTGGCCCGCGTACATTACGTCCATAAAGGAGCTCGAACGGGGCGAAGCCTAATGTACGGTGGGGAATTTTCCCGATAGGTGAATAGGGCGACGTGGAGATATCGGTGCCATTGGAGGGGCTGCTCGGCACAGATCTTCTTAATAATGGATTTTAAATTTCCATTTAATTTCTCGCACATCCAGTTTGTTTGTTGCCGGAAGGGGGTGGTAAAGAGGGGCTTTACCATGAGCAGCTTCCCTACGTACTCCATCAACTCGGAGCTGAATTGTCGGCCTCTATCGGAGAGTATTTCCTTGAGAATGCCTACCCTTGAAAAGATGGAAATGAGGGCCTCGGCGCAAGAACTACTGTCGATTCGGCGAAGGAGGACAGCCTCCAGGAAACGGGTAGCAAAGTCTACCAAGGTGAAAATGTAGCTGTGCCCTCCGCTCGAAGGGGGGTGGATAGGGCCAACCAGGTCGATGGCCACTCTGGAGAAGGGTTCGGGAATGACTGGTCCCCTTTGTAAGGGAGCAGGTTTGACACGACCCTTAGCGGACGTCTTCTGACACACATCACACGATCGACAATGCTTTAAGTTGTCAGCTGCAGCACCCGGCCAATAAAAATATTTAAAAATGCGCTGGCCCATTTTAGTGTGACTAAAATGACCGGAAAAAATGCTGTCATGAGCCACTTTGAGCACTATAGGCACATGGGATCGTGGAAGGCAT
Organism: Ceratothoa steindachneri; assembly: GCA_963969495.1. Classification (NCBI taxonomy): domain Eukaryota; kingdom Metazoa; phylum Arthropoda; class Malacostraca; order Isopoda; family Cymothoidae; genus Ceratothoa; species Ceratothoa steindachneri. Next base: position 84,975,347 of record OZ018337.1, read on the forward strand.
AGGACAGTAGCAACAGCGCTATTACTGTCCTCGGCGGATCGATAAAGTAAGTTACCTTGCTCCAGGTACCTGATGACTTTGGTTCCACGGACAGTCTCCGTGTCCTGGTTTTGGGCCTTATCCCATAAGGGTGTTAGTGCTTCACACTCCTTTTGTGCTGTCCTAAAGTCCTAGTTAAAGATCTCCGAGAATTCGGACGGTATCGGGTTCTGAGGGGGACTGACTCCTGGGCTTCCTTCTTAGCTCGACCTCGAGTAAGGGCGGCCTGGGACACAGGGTCGGAGCTTACTTGTGGGCTCTGTCCTCTAAGTACAGAACAAAATTTTATGGGTGCTGAAATTACTTCAGCCCAGCCATCATAATATTGACACTGCAGGTAACATGTAACGACGTGGAATTGGTTTGCCCGCCCAAGGTAGTCATGTACCACCGCAAATTTTTCATGGTTAGGGTCCACTGGGGGGAGGAGTTCGTCGGACACGATGAAACACGTACATCCTGTGTCCCTGACGAGAGTCGATACTCGGCAGCCGTTCACGCTGCCCTCCTCAGATTTCAAAGTTCGCGGTGAACTTTTATCAAAAATAAAATTTACCTGGTGGCCTGACGGAGGGGGAGAAGTTGCTGCTTGCGTCTGCACCACCCGGGAAGCCGGGGTGGCAATAATCTGGTGAACTTGGTAGGCTGGTCCACTTTTAAGCCTAGAATTGTGGGGGTAATTCCAGCTCATGTGGTTTTCTACACCACAGGTGAAGCATATGATGGGTCGCTTCGGAAAGAGAGATGGAGGAGAAATCTTAACGGGAGGTTTGGAGTCACGTTGTTGGTTTTGGGGAATGAAGTTTGGGTTTTTACGGGGCCCGAAAACTTCGTCAGCTTTCCTGGGAAGGGGTGCGACTCCTTCCTTCTTTCCTGGTTTAGGGGTTGATGAGAAGTTCGATTTTCTTTTGGGTATAAATTATGGCTTGCGGCATAGACATCCGCTTCTTCGGTACATTCTTTAAAGGTCTGGCACTGACGATCCTTGACGAACGCGTGGATCTCCGTCGATGGAGACGCCAAAAATTGATCCCGCAAAACGAAGTGGGTTAAGGACTCGTAGTTAGAAACAACCTTTGAGGATTCTAAACAAAATTTAAAATTCCTCTGAAGCATGTATCCGAATTGACGGAACGTCTGTCCGGGTTTAATACGACCTCCTCGAAATTCTTGGCTGTAGAAATCAGGATGCATATTATGGGCGACCAATAACTCAGCTTTTAAGGTGCTGTAGTTAATTGTACATTTAGATGGTAAAGATATAAAAATTTCGTGCAATTCACAATTTCACAAGGGAGGTAATCTGACTACAACTTCAGCCTCCAGATCCATGTTATTAATTTCGAGGATCTTTTCGGAAGTGGGCTAAAAATTCTCCGAAATTCTCTCCGTCCTTGAAATTGGGAAGCTTTAGTAAGAGATTGGAGGGGGCTTCAGAACGTGAACTGGATGACTGTATTTCTGCTTTAACACGAGCTAATTCAATCTGATGGTGAAGCTCAGCTTGTCTTTTCCGTTCCTCTCTTTCTCTTTCTTCTCTTTGGAATTCTTCTTTCTTCTCGTTGGATTTCTCTTTGTCTTTCTTCTCGTTGGATTTCTCTTTTTCTTTCTTCTCGTTGGATTTCTCTTTGTCCTTCTTCACGTTGGATTTCTCTTTCTCTTTCTGTTCTTTGCTCCTCTTGAACGTACTCAATTAGTTATTTTCCGGAAAGTCTCAAGGACTCTCCTTGCGCTTTAAAGATTTCGAACTGAGTCATCTTTGCACTTGGGGGCGCAATAGTCAACCAACTAAAATTTCTTGCATCAATAATTATGCCTTCTAGAGAATTAGCCTACCTAGAATATGGGCACTGACCTATTCGTACTTATACAATATATAACTATTCGTTGAGGAAACTTATTTAATTATCTTTAGAGTGCGTGGATGTCTAGGCTGGCCAATATTATGTATCTTCGATATGCTTAAGAAGTGGACCTGAGCTCAAGGATAATAATATTGCTATCATTAATAAAATAGAGTTTTATTAATAACTCTTAACAACACACAAAACGGAAAATATTGACGTAAACAGAGAATGGAAAGGGTCGTGGGGAATCTAGCTAATCCGAGGATTAAGATAGATTTAAAAAGGTAAAACAAATATAAAATTCAAGGGATGGGATGGTTCGCTGAACCATTTAAAGCACCGGATAGAGATGACAAAAAGGGTTAAATACTCAGAGGTAACGTTCGGCTTACGTAATTATACTTGTTGTGTAGAGGAAGGCGACGTGAAGGAATTTTAGGTCCGCTGGCGAGTTCCAGCCTAAGAAGGGGGAATTAAATGATCCTGACGTGTCGTCTTGGGAATGCAAACCGTTTCTTGACGAACGACTTAAAGAACAATGGCTGTTCTACGTTGTTCTCTTCTGAACAACAGGGGGGAGGGGGGGGAGTGAGAACCGTCTCTTGTCTACGGGCTCTAGAACAATGGCTGTTCTAATGTTGTTCTCTTTTGAACAACAAGGGGGAAGGGTGAGAACCGTTTCTTGGCGAACGGGCTCAAAAAAACAATGGCTGTTCTAACGTTGTTCTCTTTCTGAACAACAGGGGGGGGGGGAGAACCGTTTCCTGTCAATGGGCTCGAATGAACAATGGCTGTTCTAACGTTGTTCTCTTTCTGAACAACAGAGGAAGCCTTGTAGACTTGGCGTCACGAAGGCTCAAACCTTGGCACTCAAGGGATATTTTCATTCTTCTGGACAAGTGATGGTGGATCTCGAGGTCAAGGGCCCTTTGGTGCACAAGGTGAGACTAGACCGTAGTGATGTCTCGCGAAGAAAATCTTGATCTCTAATCTGAATCTTTGTGGTTAAGTTTCTATATAAATAGCTGGGACATCTCCTTGGCGTGGGGGACAATGGATTGGGAGCTTCGAGGTAAAGCACAGCCAAGCCTAGAACAATGCCTTATATCCCCATAAGCCTAACTCTATCTGGCGAGCTCGCGGTGGGGCGAACGGGGGTAAGATAAACCTCCTTGTTTAAACATTGACTCAGGTGGCTGCGATAAGGCGCCAGCCTTCAAAGCGAAGATGCACGTGGGTAGCATCGTGGTTTTAAATAACCTTTGATACTTGTTGAAATTAAGCGGCCTCAACCCGTTCTATCACAGTATTTCTAAATTAAAGAATGTAAATTTATGATAAAATTTGTTTAATAGTTGAGGCATTTATGCAAATCAAATATATAAATTGAATTAAAGATAACATCAGTTTTAAGGGATAACCAAAGATAGAACGTTTCTTTGCTATATCTAAGAGAATTGATGAATAAACTACTAGCAATTAGAGATTTATCTACATAATGAGGGAAATAACGGGAGAAATGAAGACAACTAGGATAAAAAAGGAGAACAAAACATCAGCACTATACATGACTCGAGCAATTTCGCATCACGTAATCCGCCTGTGGACAGGTTGGATTAGGATGGGTATATTATAGCACTAGTGAGTTAGATGAGGGGCGTTGATACCTCAATCATAAATAACACCAAACACGATCCTAAAAATTTAATATCACATAGAATGCCAAAGAGTAGCTAACTTTAATGGAAACTATGTAACACCTTTTTCGCCCCCCCCCCTCGCCTATCTAAACGGACCTCTCTACCTATTCAATCCGAAATCGCCCATAGCCAATGACACATTGAATTATGCTTTATCCATATGGGGATTGAGGATTCTTTCCCTCTTATTAATTGTTTCAGGTAAAATAGGACTTTACAAAGCTAATTTAATCTAAACTAACTTACCTAAACTAAACTAACCTAACTGGAACAATCATAACTCTCACCTAAAATGATGTGAGAAATATATTGGAAGTTGCGTTGTATTAAAGGTATTTTTATGAAGATGCATAATTGGGAGAATGAGAACATGCAATCTTATAGATTTAAACAAGGTCTAATTAGCAAATTCAGATGCTCGCCTTAATTCTGATTTATGATCGTATTCCGTCGTTCAATACATCTAATAATTTCTAGAACTCCTTGGAAAAAGCTTGGTAGTTACATCACTCCAAATAAGATGTAAAACAACATAAGGGTTTTAAATATCGTTAAATTCGGCCAAATAGTTACAATCTTATTAGTAAAAAAAGAAAAACAAACAGGAACCAAAGGACGGACCGACCGACCGACATAGTGAGATATAGAGAGGCACGCGAGTATAAATATTACATTTAATTATTCTTCTCTCTCTAATATAATTGGCTACTCATTAGACATTAGGCATATGCCATAAAAGTATTTAAAGCATTAACTAAAACACTATATTAATTGTTAAAATAAAAGGAAAAACAGACTCTATTTGATTATGGAGGTAAGTTACGAAGGTGAGAAGGCAAACGACACCTCAATTTATTCAACAGCAACGCAGGTTAGAAGCCTTTAATATTCTCAAATGGAAGCAAAATTACTCTTCTTTATTATGATGTACTTAGATTAATGTCCCTGGCCTGTGGAATATTTTTGGCATTATTATCATCTTTTAAAATTAGCTTTCTTAAGCAGTAATAGTTCAGATAAATATTACTTTTAGAAAAAAATAGCACAAAGGAAAAAAAAACAATAATAGAAACCTACCGAACATTCAAGAGAAATCGACTGACTAGGCTACAGGCAAATAGAAACTTTCAATCTATTCAATAGCAACGCAGGTTAGAAGCCTTTAAATTTCTCAAATGGGAGGAAAGTTTAGAGTATAAAATTACTCTCCTTTATTATGAAGTACATAGATGGGGAATAGATATACATGTGCGATTATAATCTTGATCTTAACGAGACAAATGACGGAGGAGAAGCACCTTACAATAAAATAGCTCTCAAAAATCGTGCAAAATATGTAGCTACCCAAAGTCTTCTTCAATGGATCACTGAGCCTTTGAAATCTCATTTATACTTTGTAAGGTCTTGTTACTTATTTGGGGTATACAAGGGCTCTGGTATTCCAGTAAGAGAACCTATTTTGAAAGTATTCGTATTCTTTAATTACCATTTGAGATTTATTGATCGTTTTTCTCGTTTTTTTTCTGTTCCTTATTTAATTTAGCTGTCGAAGAAACAATGAGATGAAAAATTGGAAAATAAATTGTGCTGAAAGATAGAGAAAGATTACAGGGAGTCTAGCATAGATTCAGAGTGATGAATACAACAATCCTCCATAAACAACACTAAGCTAGATAAAAATAATGATGTTTGCCCTCTTTAAAACGTGAAGATTGCTGGGGAACGGATCCAGGATTGGAAGATTGTATACGGTTTAGAAAAAACGACCCCGACTATTTTGTTTACCTCAAATAACGAATAACGACGGTGTTAAGGTAAATAATAAATTTAAGCTCTTTCACCATAGGGTCAATAAGGTAATCGCTCGGGATCGCTTGCCTGCTGCAGTAGTTTCTATTACTCCAGCAATAGCCTGGTACAGTAGTATCTAGTAAGTGAGCAATACCCTACTATAGTATAATCTATTCTTCAGCATTAGTCTGGTAGAGTAGTATCTCGTACTTCAGTAATAACCTGGTACAGTAGTATCTTGTACTTCAGCATAGCTTGCTACAGTACCATCAAGTACTTCAGTAATGGCCTGGTACAGTAGTATCTAGTACTTAGGTGAACCTAATAAAAAGGAGTTGGACACTTAATTTGCAAATAATAAAGTTGCAGAAAATAATATTGGGGATATTCTTGACATGGGGGGGGGTATAAGTGTAGTGTTTGATGGAAACGTCACCTTCCCGCTTCTGGGCTGGCCTCGTATTTAGGCGAGTGTTTTTGCTAGTTACTTGGGCTGTAATAATACTGTAATAATACAGGCAGATATTTCGATCGAAAAATCCCTGATTCTGAATCTGCTCTTATGGTAACGCCATTTGTCCATGGAACGAAGAGGCGACGAGATCCACAGAACGGATTATAATCAATTGGACCTAAAGATCAAATGGACAATTAATGGTTGGTTGAAGGGGTGGGGTAGTAGGATATGGTTATTGCAGCAATTGGCTAGGGTACAACCCTCTATGGCCCAAGCGGTGTTACAAATGTTTCGAGACCAATGGATAAAATGGGTATGTTGTGAGCTCAGCAAGGGAAGGGAAATGGAAGCGGTGTTAAGATTTTATGTGTGGATGCTCAATTTTGTTTTCCGAATAATTTGAAAGGCATTTATAGTTTGTTTGTCTAAGGTTCGAAGGGGTTCGAACTCTTGTCGTGAGGTTCAGGTTCTCTTGATTTTTAATATATAGAAGATTATGTTTACGATCTCAATATTTCTTCTTTTTGTTTCCATTTCTTCGCATTTTCTCATTTGGAAGTTGTTTTTGATGTAAGGTTTACCAATTAGGAGAACTATACTAATCCTCTTCAACGTTTCTTCCCCTTACTCTCGGTAAACTTACTTGCGGCTTACTTTCATGTCGTTGATCTTAAATCTCTGCCTTGAACTATCAAATAATCATCGTAAACAGTTGGTTGCTTTGTGTATGTGCATACATTAGTGCTGCATACAAAACCTCCACATTTCTTTCGCGTGAATGTTGTATGTCCGTATGTATGTATTACTTGTATTGAACGACTATTTGATATTTTAATTACTAGTTTAATTAATCTTCTGTATCTCCACTTAAATTCTCTTTTGAACCATGTTGTCTAGTGTTTTAAATGATCTCTCGTGTTTGTGGAAGTGTTTTTCTAAATCAAAAAGTATTTTACTATTGTATAGTTGAATTGCATTTTCAAATTGTACAAATTTTTTTAAGTAAAAATAATTACTTTACAATAAATTCATAGGTTACGTTTTAAATTCTGCCAATTTACTGCTAAGATTCTATAATGTTTGGATATTTGCTAATAGTTTGAGTTTTCATTTTATCAAAAACATTTAAATTAAGTTAAAGGGTCGTATTCTCGTCCCCTCTCCCAAAATATACCCCCCTTAAAATTCCTTTGTCGTGTAATCAAAATATTCCATATTTATTTCAGTTGTAATTTATATCCTGTGATGAACGGGTTTGGATGCAAGATGTCTCGCCAAATCAAATAGTATTTGATGAATTAAACTAAATCCACCATAAAAGAAGGTTTCAAAATACAAAGCAAGCCTGAGTTCCCTGTTCGAGAACGTTGAAAATCACGTAGAAGTTTCTAACTAAACATTCATTCGGATAAAAAATATTAAATCTTTAAAAATAAGCTCGATGGTTTCTATTGACTAAAACCAATCACAAAATTTGAGTCGGTGTCAGGCTCATTTTCGGTCATGTATAACAGCGTTGGAATGCACTATTTTCATCTTGATAACTTTAAAGTTCGGGGAACACCTGATTTGCTGATCCCAGTCTCACGGATAATTTCCCTAAGTGATTTCTGTGGTGATTGGCTAAATATGATGAACACTCAAAGTGAGTTTTCAAAGCTCATACTAATATTTGCGTCGTTCAGATCTTTGCTTTTCAATGTATTAAGCATTAATCTCTGACTCATCTTTGTCACGGACGATAGTAAATCACAAGACGTAAAAGTGGCTCTCTACCAAATTCCCATGGCATTCATTCCCATCGCACTTCGGCCACATTTTCAACTTTGCATTACTATTTCAGAACACTTTTTCTTAGTTTCAGCCTGAAATGCTTATTTAACACGAGTTAATTTGCTGAACTAAAAGTTAAATACTGTAGAGTTCATATCGTGGAAGGAGTTAAAGTCTCGAAGCAAGTAAATGTGTGACGTAACTAGGCTTGTTCCGTAGGCTAATCCATTACGGGTCTTTGATCTTTGATCAAACACAGCTAGGTGTCACTGGAGATCACCTTGAGAACTTGACGTTGTTAATCAATTTTAATATAAGCAAATCGATATAACATTTTAATCACTTTGATTAATTTGCCGAACATTCGCGATTGCTATAACAAAATAATCGTAACTTTGGAAATGATATAATATGCGATTATATATAAAGTATTTAGTGTTATATGCGTCACCCTCTAGTTGACTAAGAAAAATTAAAATTGTTTTTTCACTTTTCCGAAGAAGTACGAACTTTCGCATGATCTAAGATTTCGCAACCCCATAGGGTACACTTGCATTTAGTGCATTAAATCTTTTAAGATAAGCTAATAGAGAGTAAGGCTAATAACAAAAATACGCCAAATAATCATTTTTTATAGATTGATTGGCTTGGTCCGAAATTATGAACTTGAAAGAGTTATTGGCCGTCAACTGTCAGAATTATCTAAAAAATCTTACAGCTTTTTTTGTAGACATTTAGACTAGGATCAGTAGTTTCGGCGATTGAATGAAATTTGTACTATTTATCATTTGTTCACTTTTTCCGGTTAGTTTCTTAGACATTTAGAATATGCTACCCCTCCTGGCCTCCTTATTAAGGGCTGTTGACTCTTGGTCTATGCAGTATTATGGAAGCGTTATCTACTCGTTCATTATTCTTCCTTTCTATTTCTATTTTCCATTACTACTTTCGATAGACTAAACATAGGTAAGTAATAATATTACACAAAAAAAGAAACGCCAACTCTTAAAGACAATCTGCTTATAACACCTTCTCTTATACTCCGTACTTCTTTTTTGTTTCTTCGTTATCTATGCTATTTATTTCTTCTTAAATTTCCTACTAGAAAAAGCGTAAAAACATAATGGAACTTATGGGTAGGATAAAGCATTGACAAACTTGCAAAGAAATCCTTGTTTTTTTTGTAGGCAAGTGAATTTAAAACAATATTCCCTCCATCGTTACACAATGTAGTGGATATGTTCGTTGAAAAAAAAGAAGTAAGTGAAATAAATAAATATTATAGCATATAAAATTCTCTCACTCACTCTTATCCCTAGAATATAATTGGATAAGGGTCGTTATTGTCTTATTAACCCTCTCCTACGTGACTAATATTTCCTTTGTATCCTTTAAACCTCCTTCATAGCAAAGCAAACTTCAGACTTTCTTCTTCATTTATGATGAAGAGGGAATAGAAACTATAGAATATTGATGAGGCAAATACTTTTCACTCGCATGTTAAAATTTAAATCGATAGTGTCTTCTCTTGATATTTTCCATTTACATCGCTCAAAGGAGAAATTACATAGCGTGCCCGGCAATCGCTGGGTCGGTAGTTCCAATCTCCATCCGGATTCTTTTTAAGCTGACACTATTTACTAAGGGAGGTTACCGCCTGGTTTTGGCATCACGGTGGAGACTTAGGGATTGCCCTAGCTGACGTCCGATTGGGAGGCTACATAGCTTGATATGAGGACTAAAACCAGCAAACTTTAAATTTACTTATATTTCGAGCGTAGTTGTTGACATGCGACAAAAAGCCTTTCACTTCGATACGTAACGGTGGCTGCAGGAGGGATTTTTTTCCTTGTGGCAGCCCATTTGGTGATTGCCTTCTTAGGAATACGTCACCGTACTAAGGCTGCAAGAGGAAGTGTTACAGAGCACGCAGGCTCGCGGGGCCTAGTACCTAAGTCTTCTTCCTAGTCACTTGAACATTTGAACCTTTCATTCATTTCCCTCCATCAAATCATATTTTCTTCAACTTTTCTGCAGAGATTCGGATCTTTGCATCAAGTATACTAATGACAACACTTTGTTGGCTAGTGACATTATGACAAATAGATTTCAAAGCAGAGAAAAATAATTTAGATTTAGGGACGGAAAATCTGCGATTCAAATAATCCAAAATTTTAGTATTTCTCGTATGGTGACCCTGAACACTGGACACCACAATATAATATAGATTTCGTAGAGCAACCGCGAACAGAGCACGCCAGAGAATAGGGATACAGATCCGAGTGCGAGGGTTAAATGAACAAAATCGATTTAGGATGGCCTAAATAATCAATTCTTAGAGGTTAGAAAATTAAAGAAACTAATGGTAGAAAAATAAATAACTTTACTATATACAAAGAAAACATTAATAACACGAGTAAATAAATGACAATAAAAAAATGCGACCCGAGATACCGAACAGGGAGGGGGGGGACAAATGAGTCGCTGATACGAGAGTCAGGGAGAGAAAGCACGGTGATTGCCTCAAGAGAAAATGGGAGAGTGGAATTATTGGTGAGACACGCATAAAGCCAGATTGAATGGAGGCTTGAATACGGCGATTAAACGGGTTGTTGCAAAGTTCCACTTTCAAGATTCCTTATTCTTTAGGCACGCTGAGAAAAGAGCGAAGGAGAACTCCAGTCGTTAAACGAAGTTAGTAACCGAGCGATAAATCCTTGTCTGTGTCTGTCTTCTATGGGCGGGAACTCGGCCTTAGATACAAGCAAGGCCGGGTAGAGATGATGCATCGTGTTCGAAGCTTGAAACCGTTGGAAGTCGAAGCAAGGTGTACGAGACTGTACGTAGATGCTAACCAAGACGGAGCTGTATTGTACTGGTTTCACAAAGCTTTTCTCTGAGTATTTGTACTGCATCGGCGGAAGCGTGTCGCTGTGGAGCCCGAAATGAGGGACTAGGATCTCATTCGACTTGGCGCGCCAGGAGAGGCGATAGTATCGACGGCTTCATAGCATTGTGCAAAGGTCCTTGGCGCCGTCAGTCTGGCGTCGGTCAGACGATGAAAAGAGAAGATAAAGAGCACCCAACCCAGGTCAGCCGACCACGCGATGTCTCGATGCTCCCTTTGGGCCGGCTCGACGTTGAGTCTTAGATGGGGAGTAAACCTTCTCTCTCTGAAGGTAAAAATTAGTAAAAAATAAAAATAATTATAATATGCTAATGCTCTTAATAATTACAATAGAAAAATAAAAGTTACAACACATTTGAGTATATATTAAACCTTTTATCTTAAATAAAAAATATAGGAAAGAAAAGGGAGAGATCAGTAAATCAACATATTCGAATGCCCTAAATTCTTATTCCAACGGAAAAGAAAACATAAAAACTGAAGACATCGTAATCTGTAGAAGGATCCACTAAAATAGTAGTATTTCCCCACCTCCTAAGATATTACTTCGGAAGAAAAAGCGAGTCGTTACACCCCCCTCCGCCTCAGACTTCACACTCTTTGCACTTGGCACCAGCTCATGCTTAAGGCATGACGCTGAAATTGAAGGCTACCTCTCCGCCGTCTCACGCCACCCCCGGGTCAGGAGATTATTCATTTATTTTGTAGGTTTGCCTCAAACAACTTTTATTGCTCCAGCCCCTTGTCGTTCCGGCTGACCCGCTGATCACTGCCTCTTACACTTTCCTGCAAGGAGTCGCTCGGTTGTCCCGGCCAATAATGATGGTTCGAGAAGGCCTCTCTCTCTCTCTCCCTGTTTTGAAAAACACCGGATATATATGCACACTCCCAAGGATTACCAACAGATTTGGTTAGCCAAAGCTTCCCCGAAAGGAGCCCGACTCTAAGACACTTTGTGCCGAAGAGTGTTTAGTGACGGTCGTAAGCCAGGGAAGAGCTAGACATCACACTCGTATCTTCGGGTCAGGAAAAACAGCTTTTTTAGGCAACGTCAGCCGTTCTCAACTGCCTTCAGATCTAGGATTGGAGAAGTAGTCCTTCGAAGTTCTTATGGTAACCTCTTGAGGAGAATAGGCCCAATAGCTCGCTCAATCCGAGTTTGGAGGAGTCATCTCTCCTGCCCTATTGAAGTTCGAACGGTGACCGCTTAAGGACAAGAGGCACGCATCTCGCAAAACCCAACTTTGGAAAAAGTAACACCACACTCTTTTGGTCCCCAGCTACCTTCGTAAGTAATCAAGGTCACCAAGACCTCCCGCCAAGCTAGCCCCGCTTTACTCTCGAGGTTCAAATGAACTAAATCGCTCACTACCCTATATCTCCAATTATTCCTATATTTATTTTTTGACTTTTATTCAATGTATAGTAAAATCTATTTTGTCATTGTGTTTGAAATATTACTTGGTCACGCAACTGCAGCTAACTATTCAAATCGCACTGTTAGAACAATAACATTTGTTGCCTTACTTAGCCCACCTTAAAGCCCGATTGATTATATTCTTCCCGTACATTGGCCATATTTCGACATAAAGTTATATATATATATATATATATATATATATATATATATATATATATAATATATATATATATATATATATATATAAATATATATATATATATATATATAAATATATATATATATATATATATATATATATATTTATATAATTTGCCGTCAGGCTTTGGGTCTTTCTAAAAATCCCCCCAACCTGATTTTGAAGCACTAAGTTCAGTTAATAGCAGATGCATTGCCAAGAATATCTGAACACCAATATATTAGAAGAATTTCTTTTTCAATAACGAGTAACAACCAATTTTTAAGCCTATTCTTGTGTTGTGTGTCCACAGCTTCTCTAGTTCCTTAAAAGAGATACTAGCTAAGCGGAAATACGAACCACCATTTTTTGAGTATCGTGAGTATCAGTTAGTTATTTATTTATTTTTTGTGTTATTTCTCCCGATTTTTACTAGGAATTTTTAAAAATTTTCTCGTTTGGAGAATTTAAATTTGTTTTAGGGTAAAGCTTTAATAGCTCTGTTAGCTTTTGCGCGTGCAGAGGTCGAAAGTAGCATAGGCGGAATGTCTTAATTCAAACGCTTTCATAAGCAAGGGCAGATCCTAGTCTTGTCTGGGAAAGATTTAATCGCTTATGCGCAGGAATAGAAATGTACCGAGAGTAGCAAAAGTAGAAGAAATAAAAGCACAGAGAGAAGCGAAAGAAAGAAAAGCAACGAAAGAAGCATGTGAGAGAAAAAGAAAAGCGCAAAGAAGACCAGAAGAGAAAGAAAGAATTAGGCAGCATGAGAGAGAGATAAGTGATGACCAAGTTGAGATAAACTCCGTACGATCTCGAAAAGAACAGGCTCAACTGCCCTCACTATGTAAAACTCCACGCATACAAGGATCGAGAAGATGTTTGCTCTTATTTAATACACTTCTACAAGATCTTCGAAGTCAACAATTGGGACATAGTATCAGATGGTGTCGCCCGGCTACTCTCAGTATTGAACTCTCGTCTTCGTGACATACTCATTTCCCTCCCTTTAGACGGCACCCTTGATTATTCAAGCCTAAAAGCAGAACTTCCTTTTTGGTATTAGCATGAATCCATAATTTTATAGGGTTAGATTCCGCTCCGCGTGAATACAGCCAAACCAAACCTACAGACAATTTGTATTCACGCTTTGGCGTAACGTCCAATTCTGGCTGGATTCCGACCAAGTAGAAAATGATTATGATCCAATAATTGACTTCATTCCAAGGGATCAACTGATGTCGACCCTCCTTTGCGAACTAACGGGTCTTCATAGCGGACAGAAGAGCGTCCACTTTCAAGGAGTGTGTGGAAAAAGCTGACCTTTACGCTTCCAGTCATGACTTCTACACCAAGAAGGGCAAGAAAAATTATCCCCCCTCCACAAACAAGTTTGGGTTTAACTGACGCCAACTCAAAGGTAACAAGGGCTTCGTAAAAGTGCTAGCGCCGAGCAAGTACAGGACTCACCCGCCGCGAGAGCAAAAGGACGTTGAGCCCCCGTTACTACCCAATTGTATGTTTTAGGTGGGGCACCCCTAGGCACTTAAGTTACAATTGCCCCCAAATTTCTCAACTTATGACCTTGTCTAGTCACCTGGTCCAGTCATGACCTCTACACCAAGGAGGTCAAGAAAAATTATCCCCCCTCCCCAAACAAGTTTAGGTTTAACTGACGCCAACCCAAGGGTAACAACGGCTTCGTAAAAGTGCTAGCGCCGAGCAAGTACAGGACTCACCCGCCGCGAGAGCAAAAGGACGTTAAGCCCCCGTTACTACCCTCCACGCCTAGCAACTACCTCCGTAGACCAATTGTATGTTTTAGGTGGAGCACCCCTAGGCACTTAAGTTACAATTGCACCCAAAATTCTCAACTTATGACCTTGTCTAGTCACCTGGTCCACCAAATTTGTGCTGCCTCCTCGCCTAATCCGCTAACCGCATCGCCAGCGGCCTCTGCTCCCTCTTTTCAGGATCAGTAGGCAAATTTCCTGTTCAACAAGAGTTCCCCCGGTAGGGTCCAGTTTAAAAATAGGGCAGTAAATGGTTGCCTTGTGTCAACCTTGGTTAGAGATACAGGTTACACCTGTATAGTAGTATCCGACAAACTACTACCCCCCGTAAGCCCATAGCATAACAGATTCGCTTTTGTGCATGGCTTTTTAGGTTTAGGTCGTGCAATTAGGTTCCTTTTGGTACGGTGCCATATTCAGTGCCAGTACTTCACTGGATGGGCCGAGGTAGTCGCAGCCCAAATAAAATTCCACTGCATCTTTATCTGACAGAATGCACAGCTCTCCCCAAACCCAATTTCTCAGCCGGTCGTTACACGGGACCAGGCCAAGAAGGATGTAAGATTCCGGTACTCTTATCGTCCCCAGACATCGACCTCGCCACTAATGTTCAATTTGCTGAGGCGCAGAAGAATTGCCCACATTACAACCCTTGTGGGAAAAAGCAAGGAAAAAGGAGCCTGAAAAGTTGTAAGGCAATCTGAAGATCGAATACACCGTAAAGGATGCGTTATTATACCGTTCTTCTGTTGAACCAGAGAATCCTCCGACCAACGCATTGTGTCTGCCGAGAACGTATATTGAACCCATTCTCAAGATGGCTCCTGATGGTCTATTGGCCAGACATTTCGGTCATAACAAAACGGCACATCGAGTTTTCCAATATTTATTTTGGCCAGGCGCGGCCCAAAGAAATTATTGACTTGTGCAAGTCCTGAGACCTTTGCTAGAAGGTCACTTCCAAAGGGCGTGTAGCCTGCGCCCCCTTTCAAAAGACCTCGAAAGTGGCAGAGCCCTTCGCCCGGGTCTCAATCGATCTAATAGGCCGCATCCGTCCCCCGTCAAGGGAGGGAGACTCCTATCCCGTTGAACTCTTGTGTCTGGTCTAAACGGTGTGCGTTGAAGCAGACTATGAGTATCCCGTGCCGTTTTTTCCTTCCCCCTAAGCGGAACCTAGCTCCGACTTGGACGTAAACCTCAATCTCACCCCTAATGAGAGGGCTCAATTGCTTGCCTTATTGGAAGGCTTTTCCGTGTAATTCTATCGTCGTTTTATTTTGAAACTCGCGGCCATAACCTCGCCCCTTAACGACATGCTTAAGAGAACGCCCACCGATCCAATTATTTGGACCACTGCCGCGGAAGATCGCTTCAACCAGTTAAAGGACAAACTAATCTCTGCCCTATTTGGAGATTACCGAATCCTAATAAAACTTTTGGGGTTTGTACCGATGCCTCCCAGGATCACCTAGGTTGTGCTCCCATTCATATGATGACGATGGAGTGGGATATCCCTTAGGACATGCTAGTAGGAAGCTGTCCCATATCGAAAAGGCGTATGCCACCATAAAGCTCGAAGCATTAGCCATAGTGTGGTCTATTTGTAGGTTTAGGATGTATCTCATAGGTAAATATTTTATTTTAGAAAGTGATCACAGACTCCTGACGTATTTAAAAAACTGTAAGAGCCAAAATAGCCGTTTTACAAGGGAAAAATTTATCGACATGGAATTTTTTTCCAGATGAAATAACACTCAAGGGCTTCACATTGTTCCTAAGCATGAGGGGATACAATAGGTTTTTAAGTAGTTTATAATTCACTCTCTTGCGTGACCATTTTATTCATGAAACCGACCACAAGGCAGACTACAGTATAATATAATACGAATTATTACTTTGAGCGTACTTAATATGGCGTTTGGGAGATAGGAATAATTTGACTGACAAGATTTTGGGGTTTTAAAAATCTGTGAATGAGAAATGGCTAAAACTTTCCAGTCTCTAAGTTTAATAATCAAACTTTAGCGGAGGCGTCATGCCAAACTTATTAACTTGTCATCACTGGAATTTGGAGTTCATATCTTTCTATATAACAATAGTTCAGTGATAATTCTTTGGTAAAATTTTCCTCAAATGGTAGGTGGAATGAAAGAGAATGAAATTGCAATACTTGAGTTTTTCATGATGAGTAGTTAACACATAGTAAGTAGCTACCTCGATTACTTTGATTATATCCAGATTAAATTCAGTGGAATGATGATACCCGTATATATGTATATTATATGTGAAATAAAAATTCGATTTAGCATTTGAAGATTCTTGAACTTTCAAAACGCATAAAAAGTGGTAAAGGGGGTGGTGGATCTATAAACATTTTACTGCCATAAATATTGGATTTAGGATTTAAGGAAGGAATAAAATGGACAGCTGCCCGATCTTTGTGGACTCAGATGGCTGGGCTATAAATATATGTACGTAAGAAATAAGTATTATAAAAAGTAAATACCTGATAACATTATTGTGACCAAGATGGCACTCATGACTAGGTAAGCACCCTTTTAATTACCAATTTCCAACATTTATTTCTGTTAACAGCTTACCAATTAAATATCTTAAATTGGAATGCTATTAATGTTTGTATGTGATTAACATTATTAATAGATATGTTCAACGCATCCAATTAAGATTTGGCAACAATTTGATCTTTCACATCATCACATGCAAATTAGCTATCTGGCAGGAAACCCCAATAACGGTGATGGATTTATTGCTTGTTCGGACTAACCTCATTTGCTCAGTGGGCCGTTAAATAGGTAATCCATTCCAAACCACAATGGCACGAAAGAGGCTACTGTTCTAATAAATGTAAATTTTAATTATATTAATTTGTTTCATAAATTTACTTTGAATAAATTTGATGCATCATAATTCATCTCAGCTCAGTGAGCTCCTTTGCCCTGCTCCTTTACACTAATTAGTTCTTTTAATCAAACTTTATCCACACAAATCGCGTTATACTCAATACCAGATTTAGATTTTAGACGGGATAAAAGATCGCATTAGGAACAAATAGTTACGAAGTTAAATTTTGCGAATCCAGGGTAATACTTGGGGGGCGCCAGTTATGTGGGTGTTAGGTAAATGGTATGGTGGACGACAAGGTTACCAGTTATGCGGGTCCTGATAAAGGTAAATCAATTTTATGTGAATGAAAGAGGTTTCCGTAATAACCACCTTATAAGGGCGCGACGAGTTCCAGATTATAGATGAAGGGTGGTTGTGGGGGATGCCCCTCGAAGGATCAGCATGAGAAAAAGCCCCCCGGAATATCCCTTCAACCCCTTTGCTCCAAACCACATGTTTCTTATCGTGGTAATTTTAGAATCCTCGAGAAGGAAGCAGTCCCACGTTGAGTCGGTCGACCTAGAACTATTTGATTATTCGGGACGCACCTCGCTCTTCCTTCCTCGCAATAACGGCTAATTATCGCCCCAATGCCTCACAGGAATTTACTTCCCCCGCGAAAGCGTCCAGACAAACCCATCCCCATATCCCGAGGAAAACTTTGCTGTCCGATCCAACTCGTCATCTCGAAGTAAGTTTGCATAGAGTGATGTCGACAATCCTCTGGGGATAGCCGTGCCCTATGGCTATCTATCAGACCAGCCACCTGACTATTTAACACTGCGTCCCCCATTCCTCGAGGAGAGTGAGAGTCTAATAGTCTCTCCTTTGATACCGTTTTGGCTGTTCCCCCTGGGAAGTTGGGCAACCTCTGTTCGAGTCGTAACTCGTCGTTAAGATCTCACCAGCAGATCACCCTCCATGTAGCTTTGGCACATGTTCAAAGCCTATCGAGCCACCTTCTTCCCGGAGAACTGTGCCGCCCCCCTGATCTCGTAACTCCTTTAAGACTCCCGTTTCCTTTTTCTAAAACTCTGTGCTGAGCCGCAGAACCAACTCGTATTTGAGATTCCATCTCTCTGGAGCAGAAAAAATCTGGATCCTCAACAAGAAGTACTCAAACTCCCTTCTCAGGGCCCTCCTCGTTACGTCTCACAGAAGTATCTCCTCGAAGACCTGTACCTTTGTTCTCACCCCTCTCGAATACCTTTAAGCTTCAATGTAACGCGATTTTGCTTTGTAATACCCTGGTTACACCACCCGTCAATCGTCACTTGCATCCCCTTTTGAATTGATTTCCCGCTCAAACTTATTTATTTCCATTGGTCGAATTAACGATAATTTTTCACTTCCTGCTTAGCTTTGTCATATTTTAAACTATGACGATCCAATTAAATATCCTCATTGAGCAATTTGTTCACCTTTTTGTAAATATATATTTCCCCGTTTATTATATATGTTAAATATATATTTTGGGGTAAACGCGGTCTATAATTCAAGGAGGCAGTCTTCCACTCCTTTAATTGCCCCAAAGCATATCGCAGGAGGCCTCGGGTCGGCTATCAACCCGTGCTTGTGTATGCGCCATTGCTCTGAGCGGGTCTTCACAGGCATACCTCGACAGTGGTGTTACGGCGAATTATTTTTCTGACTCAAAAGATAAATGCTTTCAAAATGTGGTCTTCTACTTGGATGGGCTTACCGAAAATAAACTCTATTCTAATAACGGAATATTATGTTGCAGGCGGTGTGACATAGAGTGTACTAGGCGGGAACTAATAGTCTATATAATATCAACGCAACTAGGAGTTAAGGGCGAGACAAGACTCAGTGGATTCAAAACAAGAGCGTGAAAGCGAGTGAAGTCGTTACGAGTGAATGTCTTAATCAATGAATCAAATAGGAATCCCTCTTTGACTCTCCTTCTTCATATATGCGCTCCTAATGCAGAGGGCGTACCCTGAAAATGCCCTATGGATGACCTACTTCCGTTGTGATCGTTTTTTCTATACCCCTGAGGCGCAGCTAGGAAGCCTGCGCACGGTGTGTACATTTACATGCTTAAAATCTTATTTGTGTAATTTTATATGATTGTCGCTGCATCACCTCTTACGTTAAACAACTGTGTTTACCTGGGCTCCTGATTAAAACATCCGTCTTTGATAATTCTATCTTGACACAAATTGGGGAGTTTTATTATAGAAAGTGTTTAGCCATTTTCCTTTGCTCCTTCTTATGTCTAACGATCGCTTGCCTATATAAAAATATATATAAACCTTTACAAGCCCTATCATATTTATACGCTATGGGAAACCACAAAGACTTCGTTCTACGGTCGCTGTTGAGTGTCTAAACACAATACTCCAAACCCCTGGTGCCTTCTGGCTCACCACCGAATGTTATTCTGTACTTTATGTGCATTTCATTATCTGGTGTGGGGATGTTGTTACCGAATCAAGAGACAAATGTTTCATCCAACCTATGACTACGAACCAAAATGGCCGCCAGCCCAGTTCTCATTTAGTTCTTTGTTTACTTTGCATTTTGATTTGTTTACAGGCGAATTAATTTATGAGTAATTATAATTGACATATTTAGCGCTGCTTTGCCACTGCACCTATTTTAGCTTTAAGAATAGTAGCAGCCATTTGCCACCATGTGATAAGTGATTTATGAATGAGTAAAATTGATGAAAGTGTGAGTGAAATAGGGAAGAGTTGTGCAGCAAGATGGCATTCAGACTGCCACAACATTCTTAATATGACAATATTGATCCCACACCATTAAATTCATCTGACACAAACTCTTTATTACCTTTTATGTTTGTTTCATAGAGTGAAGCGGACTAAAACATTGGTCCATGACCTTCCCGCTCATTACCATCATTGACAGCGGCCCTCTATCCAGGATTAGTCAGGGACATTTATCTACACTCATACAGAACAATAAAACCCCAATATTTTTTGGAAAATATTATTGAGCCTTAGTGAAAATGAGAAATTTACGTGAAAATAATATCAGTGAATTAAAAGATTATTGACATAAAAAATTAAAGATGGACGCAACTTTGTCTCCCATATCATGTAAATACGATGAAATAATTACAAAAAAGATTACAATAATGTAATATAGCTAAGTGATAGTATCTAAGATACCTTGAGATTAATTTCAATGCAACCTGAAAACTATGAGTAAAATATAAAATAAAATATTTATTATCTAATTTCCAACGGTCAGCTGAATAATAAGAGCCATTTCAAAGCATTCTCAGTTAGTATCAAACATTTGGAATATTTGCATTATATAAGCGTGCGCCTTTTATCTAAACATGGCATCAATTATCCGGCTCTGATTGCAATTTCAGCTGTCACATCGAAAGATGCAAATCTATTTATCATTCTTTCCGTAGTTAAATCACTTTCAAATGAGCAAAAACAAAGAAACAGTACTGGTAATTACATAGAATTCATTATTTTGTTCCTATTATCTATTCGGTCTACGGTGAGAAATATGTCTCTCTAATTTCTTGTTTAGAAAAATTAAGGACCCATAAGCTTCTAGACGATTCACCAAAGTCCTAAGTGTTAATGAATTTGATAAGGAATTAGAGTAATGATTAAAAGTTGGGACGAAAATAAAAAGCAAGTAAATTATGAAAAAGGGGTCTAGCAAATTTCACGGAGGAAAATGAAGGATAGAGCAAAGTCATCACCGCTAACATCTCGCTCTGGATGTATATGCTGAAATACTTTCTTGTGCTTATTATGGTCAGTAATTAATTAGCTCTGCTTCGAAAGCTTCTTAAAATAAGTGCCTACTTTACTTTGCCTTTTTTACGTGTCATTAGATGCTCTTGATGAGGATTTTAGTAGCAATTTGTATATTTATATTAAATCTTTTCTCTGTGTGAAGATAATTTTAAGATAAATAAGAACTAGTGTTTGATTAAGCATAAGATAATAACCTGTTCAAAATCAGTCTAATTCGGCTCGTGTGTTTATTTTAACGTTATGTCGACCATGTTCATCATTTATTGGAATATAATAAGATAAATAAATCGGAATCCTATCAGATGATTGACTAGTCACTAGAATGAATGCAGGTTAAGTTCACTGTCGAGGTTTTGTGAGGGGGTAATCCCAGTCCCACTTCCTGGACATATATATATTAATGCACCAAGGTGAAGTAGAGGTAAAGTATATTCATTGCACCTAGCGTAGCCACTTCCGGTGAATAAGAATAACCTCGGTGCTTCCCTTTTCATCACAATTAAGTTAATGATCCCCTGAGTGTGTTCTCACTCAGTAAAAGCCAGTCATGGGTGGAGCTGTGTAATATCGAGATTTAAGCCAGGGGATTGCCTTTTAATTTTCAAAGAATTGTCCAAAATAGTTAAACACAAAGATACCAAAGGAATCTTTAATGTACATGGATTAGAAATATGAAACAGCGTATATAGGTATAAATAGAATTAATCGTGCAACTGAATAAGTAAGTCTTTAAGGGGCGTGGGGATTACACTTGAAATTACTCACTAGGATGCTTGCCTCTTAATGGCACCCGACAGAATGAATTTAATAATATTATTGAATTAATCACTAAATTAATCAATTATAATACTCGAGGTTATAAGTTCGGGGTTGGAATTTTAGTTAACGAATAAACTGGTGAATTAGCGGAGGGAATATTTCACTTTAACGACATGTTTGAGTTCGTAAGTATTTTGAGAATGCCGGTTAAGATCTTCTTTTGGTGACGATGATCGCACTTAGTCCGGCATTCCAAGGTTACCGAATGAGAAAGCAATCCTAGACCGGTGATATAATGATCCTATGTCGGATCACGAAGGCGAGCCAAACTGTGGCTCAAATTGGAATTCTTCTTCAAAGTGCCTGTCCGATTATTTGGATCCTGAAGTGGGTAGCCAAAACCGATTACCTAGCTACGTCTACGGTAATCCGCAGAGGGAGGTCCTTTGTAACTTCTGACTCTGAAGGTAGGGAGGATTTGCGAGAAGTTTGGCACCTACAAGTACCGTGACGGCAATACAAAAATTACCCGTTTTTTTTTCTTACAACGGTCGAACTCTTTCCTTTGTGGGACTAGCTCTCCACACTCAACGTAGGTCCAAGATCTTCTGAATGACTCCAGGGAGAAGTTTCTCTTTGATTTTCCTCACGAGAAAAAATCGGGAGAGAGCACCGAATTCTCATAAAATCCGTATCTCTGCGCGAAAGAGCTTTTCATCTGTTGCCAGACAAAGTAAATCCTTCACACTTTCGAGGTATCCTTGCTCCACCTCGCGGTTTACGACGAAGGGAAAACTCGGCTCTTCATCGGTTTGAGTATCTTTTAGCGGCAGACATTTTCCTGACCGACCGGCCGCAAATTTGGTTGTCTCTTTAGTGTGAAAAGGGACGTAGGGAAATCGAAGCGAAAGGCGAATTTGGAATAGCGGATGGACTCGCAGCTTGTGTCAGGTTATATCTGCGTGCACTAATGTACGTGGTATTTAGAATTCTCCATCCACCTATATCACTTTTCACTCAGTTTAGTTGCGAAACACACGCAATCACAAAGAAAATTATAGAAAGCTCTTCTGGCCAGATTTCATTGGCTTGGGTGAAATTGATGGAATAGTGTTAGGTTTTGCAGATGTATGGTGATGAAAAATAATAGTTTGATTATCTTTCCGCAACCATAGATACACAAACATATATATATGGAGGTATAGGCAAAGGTGACTAGGTTAATGTAAAAAGTTAGATTTTCTATTCGTTACTAGGTAGGTAGTTTTATTTAAGTTTCTTCTCCTCTTAGGACCTTAATTTTTTAAATTTGACTGAATATCCGGTTTAAAATTTTTAATATTAATTCATTTTAATATTCGTCTCTTTGAAGTATATAAAGACCAGGCAATGAATTTCCCACTTCCCCCTACGGTTTCGAACTTGCGCTTCGCTACTAAGATTAAAAAAGCAACCATGGTTAAATTTTTATACATTTTCGGAACTTCGCCAATAATAATAATTTCAAAAGGAAATCATAACTAAATTTACCTCCTTTCAAAATATCACAAGCTAAAATATAGAGTTATAAAAGAAGAGGATATATAAAAATAAATTTTCCGAACTTCACCGGTGATTTGTAATTCTTTGATATTTAAAAAATTCACAAAATTTTAATACTTACGGCCGTATGCTACGAAAAATGTGAAATGCACTTTTATTCGTTTTATTGTAGCTTCACAATTATTTCTAAATTTATTATACGCAAAAGGCTAAAAGGTAAAATACTTTAAAAAAATTGTTCTTTGCTTAAATGTTCCTTTCACATTTGTTTTAGCATACGGCCGTTAGTATTTATTTCTGGACTTTTTCATTTTGTTTTTTTAATATTTTAAAAGACTTATTATAAATAACTTTGTTAAATAAAACATAAGTCATAAAAAAACTAAGATGAATTTATTTTTCAAATACGCCCAAAATCCCCTTTTTTAAATTATAGAGTTAGTGGTGGTGATGATGATGATTAATTGAGCTGAGATTTAAAT
This sequence comes from Ceratothoa steindachneri, assembly GCA_963969495.1. Lineage (NCBI taxonomy): Eukaryota > Metazoa > Arthropoda > Malacostraca > Isopoda > Cymothoidae > Ceratothoa > Ceratothoa steindachneri. The sequence goes on from OZ018337.1 coordinate 84,998,710, forward strand.
AATATAAAAAAGATAACTATATCAAGTTGACTGGTATCTTATCAAAATTTGTTGGTTCATAGAGAATCTTTCACGAAAATATAAAGTTAGCACACTCGTCACAATAATTTATAGAATTAGTGTTTTTATGCCAAAAATAACAATATTATTATTCACAGGGAAGACAAAACATGGTTTTCACGAGTTAGTTTAAAGGGGATTAACCTTTACATTTGACGGAAGATTTGAAGAAACCCTTTTCACAATTCTTGTCATATAGAATAAAATAACAAAAGTTAATCTATTCAAGAAAAAATGTTTTTCTTAGACAAATTTAAGCTATTTTCTGCACTAAATAATTAGTTCCATTTACAACCGTAATAAAATAACAGTTACGTTTAATAAAAGTTTTCTTCACTGGAAAAGCAATGAAAAATATTGGATAATGACAAGATCTTTTTCCGCACAAATTTATTTATCTCTTCTCTCGCGACATCAAAAGCAAAGAAGAGAAACGCAAATTATTCGCCACATCGCGAAATTCCAAGATTTTAAATAAATGTGCTGAGTTATTTCAACTGGAATAACGAGGGATTGAAGGAATTAACCCAAATCTCCCATTTAAGCCACCATGACTTTATTTCGTTCGTGCCCCAGAATTGGACATAAAAAAAACGTCTAACCTTTAACCTTAAAGAAACAAAGTTGTACGTAAAAATGATGGTTACGACATCTTCGAGAAGATGCGGGCTGACGCAGACATTTATTCACCCATTATCTAACTACACAATAAATAAGATAATCCGTTTGAGAAATACAGACACAATTATATGTTAAAAAACTACATAATTCTAAAGATTTACTTTGCTTAAAACCTTTATTCAAATGAGAAAGAAAAGTTAGTTTAACCGAAAGGTTTGCTAAATAAATAAATATATATATTGATCGGTTTCTATGACAAGAAAGAATAGAAAGTATAAGGGCAAACCACAAGTGCTATAAGTTTTTTCAGTACTGACGTTTTGCTACTCTTGAGCTTCCACAGAGTAACAATAAATTAAGACTTAAAAAATATAAGCCCGCGCTCCCGGGATCATATATATTTTTTTATCTCTCTCTCTCTCCATTTCTCTCTCGCCATTTTTTTCTCTCTCTCTCTCTATATATATATATAATATGTGAAACTATTATTTACCGCTTCATTGATTTCATAACCTCGTGGAAAATGGGCTAAAGTAGGCAGCCCTAACGTCTTTATTATTTAAATAAAGTTCTTTTATTTATGCTGCAATCACAGAGTAAGTCGTCTTTGAGTTAAATTTCAACTAAAGTTTTTCTCATGAATTTACATTTTTGGGATTATGGAAAAAAAGTGGTAATAAATTTGTTAAAACCCAAGACGACGAACAGCGCTACCACAATATGAGACGATTTGCCATGAAGCCTAAGGGAATGTATCATTATGTAGGTTTACCAATGTAGAAATGTTGGCAATGATTATCTTATATTGAAGATTTTTGTAAAATAAAAATCCGGGATCAGAATTCTAGACAACAAATGAGGACAAAACTGATATTTATTATGCATATTTATATTTCGAATAAATAATTACATTACAAATCATAGGAAGATATAGGAGTACTAGATTCTACTGATCAAAGAAGAGCTCATGCTAGTCGAGTGGATACGGCGTTGGTTTCCCCACGTCGCGGTACGGGGTTCGATTTCGAATCCGGCATGAGCGGACACAAGCGTCAGCGCACGTAGAGATCTGGCTACCGATTGGTGGACGCGCTGTGCTCAACCCGTTATCGGGTGATTAGATCTTACACCTCAAACAAAGCCAATCACAACACTGCTTTCTTTTCTCTCCCGCCTTCACATCACAACACACACACTTTTTCTGTTCTAAGGAAACCTGCCGATGGGTATATATATTCACGTACCTCTAATTCGGAACAAGTCCCTCTCCCCAGAGGTGACGAAGGCTTTCAACTGAACTTTGTTTGGTGTCTAACGATAATACTTCCTGGCACCTCTAGCCAAAGAAGGACCATCCCCTGGGGCCCTTGGGCCCTAGGGCCAACCAGCGATTGTCATTCTGACCTTAAATAAGAAATTTCATTATCCGGTCCGGGATCCTCCCAGAGTCAGGGAAGGATTGGCGCTAACTAACTAACTAACGGTATTAAAAAGTGAGAGGACGAACTCATTATATTATAGATCAACCAAGGCAAATAATGGTTTAAATTAAAGAGAGGGGGTGTTGTTTAGTTAACAATTATATCATAAACATTTTATGACTCAAAAGAAATATTTTTGGGTCGATTTTCCGATCGTGATTTAATAGAATTTCATTCGCAGATGAGTTGTTTAGGCGAGTGTTTTCTTCCCTAGGTATGATTTTAGCCGAGGCTTTTTCCACATTACTCAATGAGGGAAAAAATAGTTGTCATGAGCTTTTATGTAGACTTACTGAAAGAACTTAAAATATGCTGTCCAAAATTCAATTTGACCTATTTTTTCTGTTTTAATTATAATAATTTCCCTATCATATTTCTGGATGTACTTCAATTAGTACCAATGGAGTTACTTTTATATAAGTGACATCGGTAACAACATAACTACTATTAATTGATGAGAAAATAAGTCGGAAGTTTGGAGGGCCAGCAGTTCTTCTAAACCTACCACATTGCGGACGTGAAAGAGGTTAAGGAAGGGAGATAATTAAAATTAATAAGCCCACTAAATTATCCTTCTTATAATTAAACGGAAATAACCTTTACTAGTACTATATTTATTATTTTATGTAATATTAGCTAATGCTAGACAAGTCCATTCCAATTAGGTTCTATTACATGTTCCTATACTAATTCCTCCTTTTAATCCTTAACCATGACCAAGAATGTGGTTTAAGAAGAAAATAAAAATACAAACATCAACACTAATTTTAACACCTGCCGTAACTTCTAATCTGAAATTTATCAAAATGTACAGGAATTAATTCTTTTTAAGTCTGAGTTTCATAGCAGATTCGTGAAAGGAAATTAATTCCAGGGAAGCCAAGAACAAGAAAGGAATTTCAATTTCTATTGTCTGTTTCCAGGAACATAAATGTTTGCTGGTCTGTTCGTCTAAAGAATTTCTTTCCTAAGTGGTTTCAAGGCTCGAGAATTTAGATGCGAAGGTAATTTGGTTCTTGTTACACTGTTCATACGTTTCTTTTTTGTTGTTTTTTCTAATCAATTTGTTTCTTAATCTTTATCGATTCCAATAGCACTGATTATCCACCTTTCTGTTGTTGGACAATTCTCATCTAAGCCAAGCAAGTGACTGAATCCAATACTCGAGGCTAATAAGACTATAGTAACGGGGGTGGGGGCGACAACACTTAAGGCCATTGAATATCAAACTTACACTGCTTTATTCTTGTCCGGGAGATAATCCCAGGCATTAAGATATATATTAAATTTGAATATTTCAACATTTTGGGGGTATGTATTTACGGGCCTTTGAACATAATCAGACAGGAAATGATTACTTACTTTCCTATTACTTCAGTTATGTCTAAGGATGTTTCTGGCGTTTCGACGTTCCATTTTTCGTTGGGGATCTCCTTTAATGTTAGCGGGAATGTTCTTGTTCCTGAGAACCCTGAAATTTTGTAGTGCATTACAAATGCCTTGAATTCAAAAGTGTCATTCCTTATCATAGGAAAAGGTAATTAAACTTTTGCTTCTTCATGAGGTTGGTTACCTTTTCTTAATTAGTTTCTCCTTGGCTATTCATTACCTTTAATACAGAGCTCTATTGATATGTCTACATTTTTAGACTCATTTTCACCTATTTTCTTAGTATGGCAGGAGCTGCCGCATTTGAACAGATTAGTTTGGTTCTGTGTAATTCTTCTTTACAAAAAAGTAGAGCAGATACCAATTCTAGCCTATCTTATCTCGTATTCCTGTCTATTTATCATTCTTAATAGGAGAAATCTACGTATTAAATGGATGTAAGTCCATCTACATGATCTTCCTTCCTTTTATAGTTTGGCAAAATATATTTTGCATACATAAAATAATAATAATTTTCGACTTGACCACCTCTGAATCTTGGCTCCTCGTGTTGTTTTTTTTATATTCTCTATAATTTCTTCTTGGTTTTTCAACAAAATATTATACTCAGCCCCATTTTTGCACTCACAGCGGACATAATAAAGCAGGAACTGACAGACAGACACAAAATCTTTAATTTTTTTTATTTAAATAGATAAATTCTTACCAATGTGGTTCTTTCTTAATTAGATATATTTCTGAATACTCAAATTTCTCAATATCTTAGAAATATTTTACTCGTAATACTTTAGTTTTAGGCTTTTATTATATTTACATATCTAATAACATATATTTACGTGCACGGAGAGACGTTACAAGCCAAAGAATAGAGGAGCTAAACAGAGCGATTGAACTACGAGAATTAAACCCTTTTAGATTCACTAAACAAATAACCCTAAATCCTCCAATGTATATGAGTAAATATCCTGTTACTTGCTAGAACTTAGTTTAATCTTAAAATTGTTAGAATACTAATTCAATACACATTACCAAAGTTAAGATAAAAGACTCAATTAGGTTTTGAAATAAAAAGTTGTTTTCTGAACAACTGAGAAATCGAACAATGATTCTCGAAGTTCGAATAAGAGGAAAATTAATTTTAATTGGCCTAAATCTCAGCATTTCCTCCTTGAAAATGCAAAGGATGAGAACATAATCACTCCCTCCTCAATCTACGATATCACTTTAAAAAAAGAATAAATGTAAAGCTGCTTAACTGGCAGAGTTCAAGATTATAACTCATCATTAAAGATTTATTACTTTAATAAAATGAAACTACTTAAGTATATCATTACCTTAATTATGTTGCCTTTTCTATTGTTTTTTGTCTATTTTAAAATCGTATTTCTGAAAGTTATCTTTAAATATAAAGAGAAGGAACTTTTACCCAACTAACTTTGCAAATTATGCGCCACGGACATTCTCGAAAAAACTTCAGAATAAATTCTAAATAAAACATTATCCATCCCTAAATTTATTTACTAAAGTTTGACTTGAATTTAGGATTTAAATATCTCCCTACTACTATGTCAACCGGACAAAGATTCTGGTTTTGTTTCAGATGTGAATGAAGTTCAAGAGAGTTGCTTAGCTCTAGCTGCCTATTGGGTCCTTAGCCATCGTTTGTGGCTTCTGGAACTCTGAGGACCCAATAACGTTTTCTTGTATGTACAACCTTCTTCTCTAAAAGAAATTCATCTGATAGTTTCTGATTTATTATTAAATAAATAGGAATTAAGCCCTATCTACATTTATCTGGAATTTTCTTCCAACATACTTACTTTGTTTAAAGAAGATCAGAACTTTGACTCTATTTAAACTGTGATTAACTCAGATTTCTAGCATCAAGGGCCAATTTTTCGCAGGGAGATGTTAATTCGAATATAAATAATAATATATTGATTTTATATTAACATATTTTTTTAAAAGTATCCATTAAAATAGCATATTTAATTTAATAATAATGAAATTGTACTTCCATGCATTAACAAAAACAAGTCATCTCTCAATACTGTTCATTGGTGAGGTAAGACCTTAGATTTTTAAGATCTCCATCATGACTCGCAGGTTATTTTTTCCTTCAGATAAATTAGGCTTTATTTCAACACTCCTGAGGAACGTTCAATAAAGAGCGTCATAAACATCAAATATCTAAACTCAATCTGATGTGGAAGGATCGGGACACGCTGATATTTGGCATAAACCACAGACCCACAAATGAGAAGAAAAATAATAATTTTTCATAGAGAATTCGGTTCAATTTTGCATTATTAATTATGGTGGTCTTATATTCTTTTTTCTCGCTACCTCGATTTTTAGTTTTTCTTTTCCACTTTTCTGAGAAAGGTGTATTTTTTTCTTTCTCACCTATTTATCATTTCAACCCTATAGTATGTTTGAACAAAGGGAGACCGTTTTCCTCGCTCTTGTTTAAACTTTTCCAACACAAAACAGCTAATAATCCCATTTCCTACAGAGCAGGAATGGTTCCACTTATCTTCCCTTAACTCAAATTCCTTAACCAAGACTAGTAATAAAATAATACAATTATTAATGATAATTTAATTTAAAAACATAAATTTAAGAGAAATGAGTCAGATTGAATAGTTTAATTACAAAAGGGGCAGACTAAAACAAAGGAACCATTCTAATTGTTTATTGAGCATCATTTGCGCTTCCCCAATTATTATTATCTCCCTCTGCTCACTCCTGCAAATTAAGACACAGAAGATATAATTAGCGAGAGGACCCAAAATGTCACTGAATAGAAATAATCAATAAAATAAACAATTTGTTAAACACAAAGTAACAAAATATAGCAACACGAAAATCTTCAGAAGAAAGTTATTTATTAATTGAGGACGGAATAGAAATAACTATGATTACATGAATTGGCAACAGAATTAAAATTTATGGCAGAAGAACCAATGCCCATGGCAGAAGAGTAAAAAATACGAGTGTCACGTCGCATCTTTATTCGTTGGCGTCACTTTCTGTATTAAGTCTTTCTTCAATATTAATTTGAATTCCAAGACTTTTGAGGCAGCTAAATGTTAATCTACTTATATTGATCAAATACCTCAAAGCACCAACACGACACATTTTAATAGCATTTTTATATTAACATATCAAGAATAAAATTTATAACCATTTTATGTAGATAAATTCTTTAATAATTTTTTAATGGTTGCTCTCATGACGATTGTATTATTGTCTAAGATTCTAAGAATGATTCATAGAAGTTATCCATAATCATTCCAGCGCAATGATTCTGTGTAATCGATTAATATTTGCATTTGTACTTGCTGCTACCACTTTACGTAATTGGCATCTGACATCTCCCTAGGCAACTATTCTTATTCAAAAACATTTCCTTGAATATATTACTTTCCTATTTTTACATTTTCTATTTCACCCTCAGTATTCTTTAAAATTTAATGTACCACCTTAGATATTGCTTAAAAAACTATTATTTTACTTTGATGTCAAAATCCTTCTAGAAAGATTTCTTAGCGCATGCGGACAACTCTTAAATTTAATATGGGCTCATCATATGATAGAGTGAAAAATGCATTACTTAATTAAAATCCCTTGAAAAGAGGAATATTAATATGTGTTAGTGTAGTTTTTGAATTCTAGCAACAGAAGCAATAACAAAAGAGCCCCAGTGGAAACAGAGCATATAAATGTAGCGCACCCTTGATATTTCCTTATGCTAAGGCAATGTTAGTGTCGTTTGTATCCATTTTCTTCTTGATGCGAGGAAAATTACATACATAATGGGATAGAAATGTCAAAGAGAAAGAAAAGTCAAAGGAAGTTTACTAGAAAATCAAGCTTTTGTAGTTATCTTGGTGTAATTGGTTCTATAAGAGGAATTCTCTCCCTATCTATTTTATTCCAATAGCAAAAGCAGTCCTGTTTTTAACAATTTCGATTCAAAATAATTGTGTATTTATGTATTTTATAAAAGTCTTACATACAAAACTCCCGCTCCTCGAAATAATTTTACTGTGGTAGGAAAAGAAATATTGGTTTTTAGTTACCTGAACTTAGATGCGTGCGACTCTTTATCTCACTATGTTTGTCGGTCTCCCTTTTTTTGTTTTGTAATAACATTGTAATTATTTTGCTAATTCTAAGGAAATTTAAATTCCTTATCTTCTTTTACATTCTCTTTGTAATGACATAATTTTTAAGGTTTTCCCAAGGTTAGCCCTGGAATTATTTTGTTTTAACAAGAACATTGTAACTATTCGGCTTATTCTAAAGAAATTTGAAACCCTTATGTTCTTTTACAGTCTAATTTGAATGAGGAAATTGCCAAGGGCCGCTCAAGGATAGTGCTGGAATTATTGAACGTTTTGTATGTCGTAAGGTCATAAATCAGAATAAGTGAGAGCACACGACTTTGGTTAGCTGACCTTCTTTATCGACAAGAGCCTATTAAATTTGAAGCTTGGTCAATAATTTTATATTTTAAAATGACGCAAAGAAAGAAGCTTATAGCTACCCAACAAATTACTCTGCCAACAGGGAAATTTGTCCATAAACCCCATATTTTAGGAATGCAATTTTTTTAACACTTTAAATGTTTCTTTCCTAATCATCTACGTCTATTTGAACCTTTTATCAAAGTTCGTTCTACAAATTCCAAAAAAATGTTCATCTAATGATTTGGAATTTTATTAAACAAACAAACTTACAAATCGTCAAGTTTAGAGAATGTATGAAAACTTAAACTTGGCTGTTTCTTTACTTTTTCTTATATAAAATCAAAATTAGATTAAGAAAAAAGAGCTCCGAGCATCTATTTTCCCGTATTTCAAAGTGGATCTATATTTCAAAAGAATTGCCTTTAGGCCAAGAAAATAAGCATGGCTCTGAAAAAAGCCAGAATTACAGTAAATTATTAGGAGATAGATACTCGAAACCTCTCAATTCTTCTTAGAGAAAACCCTGTTGGTAGAACCACTTAATAATAATTCCTTAATCTGCTAGAAATGTCTCCTGGATTTCATTAACCCTATTCATGAATGTTAAACATACGATTAATCGGATTAAGTAATTTCTATTATTACCAATACTTAACTGCATTGACTAGAACCTTATTGCTCATTTATATAAAAATTTCGAAGTGCAAAGTTCTGAGGGGAAGTTCAAAATATCCGTTTTCTGTTAAAGTAAATGTTAGCTTATACAAAAGGCTTCTTGAAATTCCTCTTAGGGTTGTCTATTATTATAAGCAATGCTCTAGAAAAGGGTTGAAAGATTCCAGGAGACTTTTCTAGCGGTTTAAAGAATTCTCATTATAACTAACCTTCATCCAACCGCGTTGCCTATAACTTTAATGTTTATTCCTGAAAAATATTTATATATGGAATACTACAATAAGAATGTTCATATAACGAAACCGTGCTAAGGAAGAGAGTCAGTGTGCAGTCAACACTTCGTGCACACGCCTCTGCCTCTGTACCCTCTTGTCAGATGCTTTGAATGCAATTCAAGAATTAGGTATCGGAGATCTATATTAAATCCATATTTCTTCAGTCGTTAAATTCTCTATCGATTTTTTCATGTGACAGGAACGTACTTGGATGGGAGATTTGCTTTAGATTTACATAATTGAAGTCAGATTCTAACAGATTATTGGGCCATTAAATTTAATCAAAATGGTGATTGCAGGAGGCTATTCCGTCTCACATACTACGAGGTGTTTCGCACATGTTAAAAAGGCTGAGATTTAATGTCCCAGTCAAGGATTTTTGGAGTTTACCTATGATTTAATTGGAAGCCTCTCTTTCAGTTGAGTGAAAAATTAAAGCCTCAAAACCAAACGACATTTCGATCAAACGTTTTCAAAAGCAGCTCACCAAAAAGGGATGAAATTAGGAAAATATTTTGAGGCTACATGACTAAATTGGTTAAAATTTCAATGGAATACATTATGTGGAAAATTAATAAGGCAAATAAATGATAAAGAAAAATTATTTTTTCCTCTATAGATCCCTCATTTTGTTTTTCAAAGTTTTTGCGCTGTAAGGCCTAGTGGTAATCCTTCATTTTTCGTTACTGGTATGTGAAATATATGATAATGTCCAATGCGTAAACTCTTTTCTCTTAGATCTTCCCCCCTCAGTTAAAATCACTCGTTTTTGGTTCTATATATCAATAGATACTATAATTATTGCTTAATTTGAATAGCTATATCTGATAGTTATGATTTTGGGGATCTTTTAAGAGCACTTTTGAAAAGTGCCAATCTTCATCAGATGCTTCCCTATATGTACACTCTTCATTCAAACTTGACTTCTAGCTCCTTAACATTTAGCGTCTATGCATTTTCCGAAAAATCCACCGCATTATTTTATAAGTTTCCCATTTCTCCATAAACTTTCTAATCACAGTCCTCTTTATGTACCTTTTCTTACTCTACACGCCATTTATGACCCCAATTTCATAAAAATCTTTCAATTATTTTTAGAAAGAGGATGGCCAAGTACCTCTCTAATTTTATACTTTCCTTTTACCAGCTCTAATCGACTTTCTCTTTTAAATTATTCAAGTAGTAAATTACAAATCAAAGTTCCACAGCCCATTTTCAAGTTGGTTTAATAAACGGGAGAAATTTTATCAGAGAGATTCGATCCTTTTTATTTATTAGATTTCAAGTCCACTTTAGAGACTTTCAATCATCGCTTTAACATTCTAAAAAATATTTAAAACTTATTCTCAAGAGATAACAACAATTCAGAATCAATATCATATGAACTTATATACGAAGTCACTTAGATTTTGTTATATTAAGATGTCAAGTTGGATAATCTTGCGAAGATTAAAGCAGGAACGTTTTGCCAAAGTGAAAAAGCTGAAGAATCCTGATTCAAAATAATCACATCTACTCAGCTTTTTTCTTAACGTTGGAGGTGGGAAGGCATCTGTACTTATTTGATAAACTTCATATTTGTTATTTCGAAATTATTATTGCACGTTAAACTTTGATGTCTTTTCGCTAACACTTAATTTAATCTTCCGTCTAAATAAAAACGCCTTCTATTTAGAACCACAAATTAAAAACTTTAATTTCAATGCTGCAACCAGTTTATTTCTGTGGCATAAGCAACGTGGTGAATTGATTAGGTTAACCAACTGAGCAGCGATTATCTACGGAAAATCGAGAAAATGAAGAAAAATACACTTCCTAAGAATGTGATGTAGACAAATTAATGGGTGGGGGTGGAATATAACAATTATCTGCCTTGGTGTAACTGAACGTTTAATGATAGATTCGTATTTGTGTGAAATTCTATGGCATAGAAAATAGAGAAATAAAGACCATTTCAAGAAGATTTTGCCCAACAGTACGAAGTTTAAGCATAAACAAATATACTATCATAAAAGCCGTTAAAACTAATATTATATTAGTGCTAATAATATTATTTTTATCATAAGAAATTACTCTAACATAACTTAACTAATATAAGTTTAAAATATAATAATTTCTCACAAAAAGAAATAGATATTAGGAATCTGCTTAGAAAATTGCATTAGTCTTGAAATATACCCACCCAAACTTCCGAGAAAGTGCCTCAAACTCGAAAAATGCCATTCTCTATATCCTAATTGATACCTTTATTATTTTTACGATGATGATGAGCAAAACAAAGAAGAAAATTACACAATATACCTCTAAACTCCTTTCAAATTGTGTTTATAAGTAATAAAGCCCTCTAGAGAGGTCTGAAATCTTTTCTTTTCCAAAATAAAATCATTATTAATTCGCAGAAAACCTAATAGACATCAGCTTTTCTTTGGATCTTTTAAAAAAGACAACTTTGAGGATATAGTTTGTTATTTGGAATAAACTGCCCTAGGAAGGCTATACCTTCTCTATTAAATAGTCGTAAAGTACATAATACCAATATTTCCCATGGCTCATTATCCATACAATGGAACTCTAGGAATGTTTGGACACATTGAAAGACATGTTAAGGTACCAAGGTTGAAATTCAAATAAAGGAATAATGGCGCTAGCAAATATCGCAAGCAAAAGGGATTTATAAATCATTTTTACATACCAAGCTTTTATTTATATAGTTCAAATTATTATAGAGTTTTTGATCGCTCTACTAGTTTCTGTGAGCTTTTTTATTTTTTGCACTAGTCAAGAATTATCGAGTTTTTTAACCCCTTTTTTGGTGCCGCAACTCGACACTCTTATTCTACAAGTTTTCATGATGGCCAAAATTCATCAAATTATATCGAGAATAATTACCCAACTCTGATCTAATACTGGCGAAAGGAAGATTTCTAAATATTTTAGCCTACAGTGCATTCGGTATTAACAAATTTTAAGAAATTTGCGAAAATGCAGATCTCTTTTGTTTAAGTCTCCCACTGAAAATTTCACTTCCAACACATCTCTTAAAATAGCCTAAGACTACCTATATAAGAGATAAAAAATCAGGTACGCGAGGTGCATTATATAACGTAAAAGAGTGTTCAATGATAAACCGCATAATCAAAGATTAAAAGAGAAATTGAAAATTCTTCAGGGTTTAATTAATCACCAAATGAAAAAGCTCAATTCGGAAAGAAGAGGGAACTAAAATGAGATTTAAAAGGGTATCGACCCCATCTTAATGACTCTCTATATTAGAATAAATTGGTGAAGATAAAGGAACCAATTTGGTAAGATTTTTAAGTCTTTTCGCCAAAAGCTATTGATGCGCAATCTTCAATTCAGCATCAATTTCCAAAAAACGTCCTCAGACTTCATTGATACAAAAAGAGAAAAATTTAGATGAAAGAAAATAAAAAGCAGAAATTGAAGTTATAGGAACTTGAATGAAGATCAAAATTAACAAGAAACATTCCAAACGACTTTTATTTAGGGAAATGAAAGAAACTACTAAATGAGAAAAATGGAGCTAAAAGCATGGAACAAGAGGAAAGTGAATGATAATGATTGATTAACAATTTTGAAATTTTTAAAAATTAAAGAGCATCCATCTAAAACTTTCTCGTTCGTCTACGTTTTTAGGCATGAATAGAGCATTGGTAAGAATTTGTAGTTATGCTTTTTTGTTATTCTGTTAGTAATATTATAACAAATAAATTTCATAAAGTTATTTCAGAAAAATAGGAATACTAAATATTATTCTTAATCCCAGACAGTTCTTTTTAGGAAAAAGACATTCTAAATTTCATATACGATTATGTCTGTTTTTATTCTTTTCAAACTAAAATAAGTGCCAAAGTATTCAGACTAATTCAAATAAGAGTAATTATATCATGGACTGATGATATTCTTGAGAAAAAAGAAAAGTGAAGATTTCTTTCTTGTTTAACTGTCCATTCCACCAACAGGATTCTATTAACATGTGAAATTCTTTCTCTTTCTTACATCCATTGCCTGATTTCGGTTTTATTTCTAATTTATTTTATATTCTTGTCTCTTTATTCCATCAATATTGTAGATAGGAAAGCAAACATGAATGGCAAAGTACGGCTCTTAATTGAAACTGGAGAATCTGTTCCTTGTAACATAAGTAGTTGCAGCTTTGATTGATTTTTTAAAAATTGAATTTTCCGTCCAAAAGGGAAACTATGTTTATCGCGTAAAAATAATCGAAGACAATAAGTCATTCAGAAGCAAGATAAAGAGAAAAAAACATCATTTACATATATATATATATGAAATTGAGAAAAAGATAAGATTTATCGGTGTTCGTGCGAGGAATAACCCTTAGGTTTAGTCGTGCGAGGCTGAAGGCCTGAAAATAACTTGTATATATCTACCATTCAGGATTTTTCATTAAGATTCTTTTTTCTTTCAAACTTACAAATACGACAATTCTTTCAATAGCTATTTAATTGGGTTACCCGAATCCTTTTCCAACTCAAAATATTAAAAAGTAATTTATACATATATGAGTAATACATCTGAAGGATTGTAAATTGCAACTGAATACAAATTTGGAGTATCAATCGGCCAAAGAACGTCGCAGACCTTGAAAAGTTACAGGGAAGTTGTCGAGTGAAAAATGTCCTCGTTAATAATAGTATTTTCCCGTAAAAATGGTAAAGAGTTGACACAAAAAGAATAAGCTAAGCAGAAGTGGAGAGTATGTTGTGAGAAGCTTTCTGGGTCAGGAGAAGTACAATGCTTCCAGTGTCAAGGATACAGCGATGTTCAGAGGGGCCGAAAGGAGTGAACAATTGCTGTTTGGCGTGACTGCTCAAATAAACGCTCCCTAGGTTAGTGTTGGTTTCATTTAGGGTTATATGTAATATTCATACAGGACTAAAGACGGCCAATAGCTAACACTTCAAACATATTTAGTTATTAAAGTTGATGAGTGAAATGATAGTTATGTAAATTGGATTTAGTTTTGACATTTTTTCTTCCACTTGATTCTTTTGGGAAAAAATGAAACATCCTTAAGGATATGGATCTACTTTTGTTAAATCTAGATTATAAGTTTCCGCCGTGAGTTAAAATTTGTAGATAAACTTCAAGTATTTATAGTGCGACTTCCAAACGATTGTTTCACACTCAATTAAAATTAAGTAGCCACTTAAATGGAAAGTGTTGCAAATTATTATTCGTTTTTCATGACATGAACATCAATTTTATTCAACTAATTTCAAGAAACTTTGCTCTTATTATGGCGCAATTTGTTCTTGTAGGGGAATCGTCACTCCATCCCCCCCGTCACACACACCGTTCACTTGTGCTGCAGTCACAAGGCGACTACCGCAAAGACATCCGCCCCAAGCTTTAGCGGGTCAAGTGCGTAGACCCATCGTCGCAACTTTCGGCGCCCTAAAAGAGCCTAAAGGTCAAAATGCGAGATCTCCCCCAGGAGAGTGAGATCCAGTTTCACGTCAAATAAGAAATTGGAGACGTATTTCTCCCAAGCTCGAAGGCTAACGAGAAGCCGATGTAAGACTCGGTGGGAAAACCCATTGGGCATAAGAACTCTCCTGGGGCCGTCCTCAAGCCCCTTCCCCCCTTACCACTCTCCCATTGGGGTGACAAGGTATAAATGAGAAACACTGAAGAAAATCGGGGTAGTATACATCAGACACCGGGTGACGAAGTCCTCGATTAAAACCAAGCCACCTAGACTGGATTGGTAGTGTACTTGGCTCACCAGACCAAGAAGTACCCTGCAAAAGAGGCAGGGCTACCTACCTTAAGGGGCTAAGAACTAGCTCATCCTGGAGCTATTCCCTGGTTATCAAACCAAACGATAAGTTAACTTTGTTAAGTTCAACTTACTCTCGCCAGAGAGACTCCTCATATCCTGGTGCACCTTAAACACCAGGGGTATTCCTCGTCCTTAAGGAATTAAGAAAAGAAAAAGGAAAAGGCTCCCATCTCGAGCCCGTTACTCGGTGGCCACACCGAACTCCTAAGTTAACTTGGTAAGGAACCAAGTTCAAATTATTTCAGTCAGAGAAACCCCCCTCGGTTATACTCGCCTTTGAAGAAGACTGGAACTAAGAAGAAGCTCATCTTCGAGCTAGTTCCTGGTTACCAAACCAAACTTTAAGTAACTTATTCTCGCCAGAGAAATCCCCCTCCGTTATCGTCGCCCTTTAAGAGGCCCCTTCCTGAGTTCAGTCTTCGTCCATGAGTAATTAAGTAACGAAGAAGAAAAGCTGCCCCTCGAGCTCGTTACTCGTTGGTCACACCACGACTACCTTGGTGTTGCATAAAGCACCGTAATTGTTCTCGTCCGTGAAGACCCCCCCTTCCCCCGGAATACCGTGTGGACCCCCAGCTGCTACGTTCGCAAAAACGACCGTGTGATCTCGCCCATCTACATCTGGCCAGACTGCACGCGTTGGGAGTCAATAACATTTCTGAGGCCTTTAAATTCCAGTAGAGTCCGTAAGCCTAAATCTTATATTATTGTTGTGTGTAGAGAAATTAACCAATTTTTGAGGGGCAAACTAATGTAATTAATTCTTATTTATAATAATATTCAGAGTATTGCTGTAGTTAATGTATAAATGTTATGTATTCAATTGATAAAGGTAAAATATAAGTTTATTCGGGGAATTATTGTGTGTCTCTATATCCTTACGTGTTTCGGAACGGCTCCATTTTTTAAGATATTAAGATATCAATATATTAGTACTCTTAGCACTCTTAGAACAAAAAGGGGGGCATTCTACGACAGTTCTCTTCAGCCAGATTGTTAAACGGCTAGGTTACTCGAGTGATGAGGCTATGACATTCTAGTGTTAAGATATCCTTTGATGTTTATTACAAGAATAAGTATTGTTTTCACGCTTAGAAATGACAGCTTACGAAGTTGATAGAGAAGAAAAAATGTCTGGACGGTTTTAACAGTGCAGTGGGATTTCAGAGAAATTTGCAGGGAACGTGGGAGTGTTCCTGATAGATCGGCAGAAACATTATTACCTATAAGTAATCCTTGCCAGGGATGCATTATCAACATTTAACTATTAACCACTCGCAAAAATTCATAGATCCAGAACTAAGTACCCACACCAAAAAAAATAGTCACTCTGTGCCAAGGCAAATACGGGGAACCACAAAGAATAGGAAACTGATCGTTGTCTCATCGACTGCTATATGGGCGATTTTTTTATGGCGCCAAAGCAATAAAGGAAAATACTTAGTCGAATAAATTTACAAGGACATCGTAAAGTATTATCTATTAAACAATGTTTAGCTTTTACTTTTTTTATATTTCAAATCCTTTAGTTTTTTTAGTTTTCTCTTATTCCCCTCCCAAATCTCATAAAACCTTATAACGTGGGAATAATTCCATCCTTCAATTCCCGCGTATTTTTAAGGTAATTCGGCCTCCTCAGCAGACCGTTCAGCCCTCTTGTGAGGAGACGAAATTGCGCCATAATAAGCGAAAAGACCGTGAAGGATTATCCTATAATTTACGTTACTATTATATATATGTATATATGTACTATGTTATAATTTACATAGTATAAATATATACTTTTTCTTATCTTGCATTCAATAAAGGGTCATTGATCCCTTACTGTAGAACACGAACCTAATAGTCTCAAAAGCGCTTCATAAAACGAGTAGAGGATGTGCTTAATAATTACTTCTATTTCATCGTTTACTCTGTAGATAAATGGACAACCAGCCTTGGTGCTCAGCACTAAAAACCAGATCCTACCACAAAGGTAAACCAATATAATACGGTTTATGAGGCAGAGGTGAAGCGCAAGAATAAGGAAACCAAGTGAAACTAACCAGGTATTATTTATTTATTAAATTAATAAGGCGTAACCATTAGGGGAATAAGTGACATAATTTTATTTTACAAAGGCTACGTATAAAATGGCAGAAGATAACAGTAAAAATGTGTTAAACTTACATATTTAGGCCAGGTAGACAACTTTCCGATAGTAGGAACCAAGTAGTGTCCAAAACTCTCCTGAGACCATCCTCATTAATGAGGCCGCTAAACAAATGACGCATATGGAAATCCGTGACAGAAGATTTGTGAAATCCCGCGGTAAATCGGACAAGGCTATGGTTTAAAGATGAATTATTCAATAGGAAAGGGAAACCTTGTGTAAAATAAATAAAAAGAGAGGAAGATATCGAGATTGTTAAGATTTTCAGAATAACATCACGGGTAAACATCGAACTGTTATTCGCTTTTTCACCAAACTGGAATTTATTTACTACCAATCAGTGAAGAGTAAAATAAGAAAAACAAGCAGAACCGAATATAAAACCACGATATATTTATTATTTTTGATTACAAATAAAAAGGCAAGAATTAAGATCCAAAATACAAAATAACTGATAGTTATGATATTGGGGAAATTACACAACCACTAAAAAAAAGAGATCTTTGAAATGTTATACTTAAGGATATATTCAGAAAAATTATTTAAGACAAGAAAACAAAATTATTGGCTGATTCAGTCAAGAAAGTGCTTTGATAGAGAGATGGTATAGTAAATAAGAAGAGTAAATAAGGCAAAAAGTTCCTTTCACGCTTAATTGTTGAGGTGAGGAGCGTAGTTAAAATCACTCAAAACAGATTAGAACAAAGAGCAGAGTTAGTCTAAAGTATTGAATCCAAGCCCCTTTTGGATAACAAGTCTATTTCGCGCGGGTCAATAAGAAGAATATTACTAGGGCAACAAAAGTTTTTTTTGGCATGTAAACAAAGAGAATTATAGTTGCAGAAACAGAATAATTTATATAGATGACAAAAAAAACTCTGGACAGTTGAACAAAAGTAGTTATTACTAAGGAAGAAGAATAATTATAGTGTATGAACTGGTGTTACAGAGCTTGGAACTACAGGCTTACTTTTCCACTAACAAAAGAATGACTAAAGAAAAGAGCGGCGAGGAAAGTGTAGATGTTGATTGTTTGCATGGAAGAGTTTAGTTTTTTATTTAAACAGAAAACAATACAGGTCAACGGGATCAATAAATAAACTTAGGACATGATTGATATTAGCTAGAAATCTTTGCATATTTAGTTGCAGAGAACTCAAAGCAGATTTTAATACGGGCAAAAGAATCACTATTACGGGACTGGAAATCTTTCTGTCAAAGGGGATTTTTGGTTAAATGGGTTCAGCCGAATAAATTTGTATCGTATATTTTATTTGAAAATGTGTTTTTCCTATATCGTCAATATTACAGGTGACACGATAGGTCACAAATTGAAATGGAATATTGCCATTTATGGCAGGAGTGAATATGTTGATAGGGGAAAAATTATGGAACATAAAATTTGAAATTAGTGGGTGGGTGCTTTGTGTCTCCCCCATCCCAATTATTATATTAACAGGTAATCTCATGGGTATATAAATACTGGAAAGGGAAAGAGGAATTGATGATTAATAACCCTGTAGCGGGGCTGTGTAGAAGTGGCCGGTTTATTGATTCTAAGAGACTTGTCTCTTTAGCATCAAAAAAAGCCGAGTGGAGAAAGCACGCGTCCTCTGATCTTAGAGAGTCTGATTCGGAGTGTTGGTTGCTGTTTTCATCCCGTCAACACTGTGGAAAGGAGAAAAGCTGCAACAGAAAAATGCATTTGCTTCGAGAAAGAAAATCTCCATTTTTCTTAAATTCAGTAAAAACAATGAGAAAAGTTAATGTTCCGTTTTATTTTGAAGTTCTCGAATTAATGAAAAAACCCAACTGCTCCATTTTAACTCAGATCGCTTTATTTAAAGCAGAAATATGTGAGAAAGATGCAACCTTTCAATGGTTGCATACATATATTATTATTCCGAAGGTGCTTAGTTTACTGAAAGTGTAATTCGTTGAGGCTTGTTCTTTAAACTTCTTCCTATGCTTTTATTTGAAACAAAGATCATAAATAAACCATTAATTAAGGTCAAGTGGACCAAATAAGAAATTTCCTCGTAGTTCTACTCACAATATTTACTTAATTTCTGTTTTAGTCAAACCTGCCTAAATATGACCATAATTATATTAGTAATTTTAATACCAAAAGAATAGTAAAGTAATAATAAAACATAAAACTGTGGTAAAAAAATATAAATTTAAAATATAAGGAAGATTAGTAAAAGATTCCTGCACCAGGAAGATTAGTCTCCCTCTGCCAAACCCTCTGGAACATTCAATTGACGACAACTTACGGTATTTTAAGAGATGAAAAGAGATTCATCTCCTCTCAACTCCCACACCAACAATGGCAAGATATTTCAATAAACCGTTTAATATTGGGGAAAAATAGGTACATTAAGCATTCTGGAGGAGTATAGGTACATTAAAGCCCCCCTCCCTTATGAGGAGAAGCGTGGGAAAGGTAGCCGGCGAAAATGCTTACCATGTGTGATCTCCCCGCTGCTGTGGGCAGTTGGAGCTAACATCTGTTTTAAGGCGACCACCTAAGGTCCTTAAACGACGCTCTAAACGATCGAATTACCTACAAGACCTATAAACCCGTGGTTATGAAAAAAAAGCGGTGCGAGTCCGAAGGCACGCCAAGTAGCGGTGCGGTTGCGAGCCCTTTAATTTGCGAGCTGACTTGGGCACCCCAGTGCCACCTCAGGAATTCTCGCTCGCCCCAGATGCTAACTCACCATTCGCCCCCCCCCCTTGGCCTCTGTGGCCTGGTCACTTCCCCCTTTAGATGGGGCGGCAATCCACCTATAAATAAGCCCTACAAAGAAAGAGAAAGTGATTATCAGAAGTCAATACGCCAGAGGAGGATTAGTTCGTGAAGATCGATCCATCGGCCAGACAAGAAGATTATTAGAAGTCGATTCGCCAGAAAAAAGATTAGTTCGTGAAGATCGATCTTTCAGCAAGACAAGAAGATTAGAGGTTAATACGCCAGAAGAAGGTTTAGTTCGTGAAGATCGATCCTTCAGCCATACAAGACTATTTCCGTGAGAAACGATAGGATCAGATTGAGAAAATCGATCCCTCCTTTCAGGGCCGTATTAACCTAAATAGTCAAGCTTTATATCGGTGCCATCGCGAAGAAGCCTTTTCAGTCTGCAAAGAAGTCCGACAGAAGAAAAGCAAAGCCGCTCACACTCGAGTGACTCTCACATCTCATGCTTCGTAAGAGTGAGAGGAGAAGAACCCAGCCCCAACGAGCTCCCGTTTTTTAATTACGTTGAAGAATCAGCCCCCGTCACAGGTGACAAGCAATCCCTTCTCGACGAAAATTCAACCAACGGCCACAACACGTCAAAACGAGAGATAAGTCCTCCAGCGACATCCGGCAATCCCTAATAGCCACCTGTAAGTTAAAAATAACATTTATATCTCTATTGCGATAGTAGAAGTTTAGTACGTGCCAAGTTTTAAAGGAGAGTAGAAACCATTGTTCTTGAACCTAGGTCATATGTGTTTGTAGACGAGAGTACGTTAATTTAATGTTTAACGCTAATCAAATAGAGTCGCGATAAAAAAAATACTAATCGGCAATTGGTATGTTGACGGGAAGCCTATTTGTTTATCTTTTTTGGTTCAAAAAAGATAAGTGTTTCGTTTAAAATACATGTTTATTTTGGTAGATTCTGGTGTTTCCTCTCATCCTTATGTGTTTGAAAATAGCTCTTCCTTGAAGAACAAAACCCCTGAATAGCCCTCTTAGAACAAAGCCTACTTCATCATAAAAGTAACTCCCGCCCCTTAAAGCATACCACTACTAAAAGGGTGTCAAAGAGTATAGTAATCAAAACCAAGGGTCATTCTACGACATATTATAAAAGTGGTGTCAGGTCTAGAGGTTTTATATTAGAAAGAACCCAGCAGTGTCTATTTAAGGAAGAGCTAACACATAAAAGGAACACCAGGAATATTAGAATATTTGACGAGTGGAAAATTGGTAAACTTAGAGATGGATTCTATCTAAAGGTAATTGTTAGGCCAAGGGGTAAGTTTCGGTGGTGGAGTAGGTCAGGCTTGATTAAAAACAAGGTAGATGACTGACATAAGCGCGATGGCATTGTTTGACCTTAATCGGAAGCAAGGTTCAAAGCCTCGGACTGAAAGAAACCGAGCTAAACTCGTTTATTAAGGAAAAAGAGAGAAACGAAAGAGAGGAACGTAAAATGAAAATGGAAGCTGATAAAAGAAGAGAAAAGGCAAAAATGGAAGCTGATGAAAAAAAGAGAAAAGGCGAAAATGGAAGCTGATGAAAGAAGAGAAAAGACGAAAATGGAAGCTGATAAAAGAGAGAAGATAAGGGCACACGAAAGAGCTCTTAGCAAAGATGAGCTAGAGGTGCAGTCAGTGTCATGCAGAATAGGAGTGTCACCAGCGGCCAGCATTAAACTCCCGGAGTACAGGGACGATAAAGATTTATGCTCATATCTCTCCCATTTTGAAAAAATATTTGAAGTCAATAATTGGGACCTAGAAAAAGATGGGGTCGCCAGACTATAACCACTACTTAATCGTAGAATGAGAGAGATATTCGTATCTTCACCCTCAGAAGCGACTGTGGACTATTCCACTCTCAAAGTCGAACTTCTCTCAGCAACAAACCTTAACCCGGAAGAATATAGGATGAAGTTCAGGCAGTCTCGTATAAGACCTGGACAAACATACAAACATTTTGGCTTTGAGCTTCGTCGAAGCCTACAGTTTTGGATGGAGTCAGAAGGGGTAGAGAACGAAGTCATTGCGGTCGTCGACTTCATGCTTAGAGATCAGTTACTAAGTACACAACCCCAGGAAATCCGTGCATTCGTTAAGGATTGAAAAGCTTCTACCTTCAACGAGTGTCCTGACGAGGCTGACCTCCACGCGGTAAATCATCGGTTATATCCGAGGGAGTAAAAGAAAGAGAAGGCTCTCTTCTCAAATAAAAATGGGCCACCACCCAGGCATTTGCAGAAGAAGCCCTTTAAGTTCTCAGTACCAAAATGAACTTATAGGCCAAATTTTGGAGGAGAAAAAAATAAAAAAGAAGTTAGGATTCTACAAAGATCATACCCTAATACCGGCACGTATCTCAGGAAGCCCGTCACTTGCTATACCTGCGGGATAATAGGTCACCTGAGTTTCCAGTGCCCAAAGAACTCCCGACTGAGGAAGACCTCGAGACAACAGGTGCAAAACCTGACTGCCGCAATCCCAGCAGGACAAGCTGATTCATCCTACGTCCCCGCGCCAACATCCGAGGGGCCCTAGCAACAGGTAAACTTTTTTTTCAACAAAAGTTCGCCAGGTGGCCTACAATTTGAAGAGGGCACCGTTAATGGGTGCCGAGTATCCACTTTAGTCAGAGACACCGGATGTACGGGCATAGTGGTATCCGACAAGTTGCTGCCCTCAGTAAACCCTAACTATAAGAAATTCGCAATCGTCCACGACTTTTTAGGACGTGACAATCGATTCCCCGTGGTGAGATGTCATATACAATGCAGATATTTCACCGGTTGGACGGAAGTGCTAGTAGCCCCGATTAAGTCCTGCGCAGTACTAATTGGACAAAACCCCCTAATTCCCCAGCAAGAGGTGGCCAAACAAGTAGTCACCCGGGCACAAGAAGCCCAGAGGAAAAAGCAACCTGATAAGTTGACCCCGAGGATTACCCTCGAAGCCAATGGGTTTAAAATGACTTCCTTCGCCAGTGCTCAGAAGGAATGCCCCACTCTTAAACTTCTATGGGAGAAAGCTATTAACGGTCAAATTCTCCAAGTGAAAGGAAAGAAGCCTATCCAGTATATCGTAGAAGACTCACTTCTCTACCGTACTATCAGTGAGGAGGATAAGAAGAACAAGAAAGCACTGTATGTACTTCAAGAATACACGCAAAGAATTTTGAATACCGCGCATGATGGAATATTAGCCGGACACTTTGGGCACAACAAAACGGCGCAGCAGATATTCCGACACTTTTATTGGCCCCAGGCCGCCAGGGAAATTGTGGCCTATTGCCGATCATGCGAAGTGTGTCAGAAGGATCCCTCCAGAGGACGGGTAACTCCCGCTCCCTTACAAAAGGTTCCCGTTATAACCGAACCATTCTTTCGAGTGGCTATTAATTTGGTGGGACCAATTCACCCCCCTTCAAGTGGAGGACACTCCTACATCCTCACCCTAGTGGATTGTGCCACCCGGTTCCCAGATGCCGTGGCCCAACGAAAGATTGACACTATTTCCTGCGCGGAAGCATAAATTTCAATTTTTGCACGAGTAGGCCTGACTAAAGAAATTCTATCGGTTAGAGGGCGCCGATTCTCCTCAGAATTGAAGGAGCAAGGTCTAACCACCAAGCCGACCAGTTGTTATTTTGCCTACGAATCCATTGACTACCTGGGATTCAAAATAGGACAAAAACACTTGACTACCCAGCAAGAAATGGTGGACGCCATAGTCAAGATGCCCCAGCCGAAAACAAAGAAACAACTCCGATCGTTTATGGGAGCGGCCTCACTGAATGATTCGTTAAAAAAGACAGCGTCAGACCCTGTCACGTGGAACCCCCATGCAATAACTCAGTTGGAGGTTCTAGAAAGAGAACTCGTAACTGCGCCCATTCTCCGCTTACCAAATCCCAACAAGATCTTCGGACTTCGCACGGACGCTAGTCAGAACGGGTTAGGCAGGGTATTGCTTCAATACGAAGATGACGAAACAGCTTATCCCATAGCTTATGTCAGTAGGAAACTGTTGAGTAGAGAAAAAGCCTACGCTACTATCGAAATTGAAGCTTTGGCCACAATATGGTCCATAGGTAAATTCAAATATTATCTAATAGGGCGCGAGTTTAAGTTGGAATGCGACCATAAACCGTTGTCATACTTAAGTAAAAATAAGAGTAAGAATGAAAGACTTCTGAGATCGAGTTTACTCTTGATGGAGTACCAGTACTCCATTCACTATATAAAAGGGTTCAACAATTGTATGGCCGACTCGTTAAGTTGGAACCGTGTCGACGATTAACCAGCAGCCCAACTATTTTATTATAGCAAAGTTAAGTGTAAATCAGTAGAATTGTTAGTAAGTAGGGGCGAGTAACCCCCTAGTGGTAGGTAAGAACATCCTAAGTTGGCACAGTAATATAGAAATTAATGAAAGGTCAGGTGAAATGTTATCGAGGCATTCCCAAGTGGACTAGAATTTATTGTATAATATAATGTTCCGTAAGTTACCCATGTATATTATTGTAAGCGTTGGATTGGACCCCCATCGTCTCGTTATTTTCTTAAGGAGGGAGGTAAATGTAGAGAAATGCGAACATTAAGCATCCTGGAGGTGTATAGGTACATTAAAGACCCGCTCCCTTATGAGGAAAAGCGTGGGAAAGGTAGCCGGCGAAAATGCTTACCATATGTGATCTCCCCGACGCTGTGGGCAGTTGGAGCTAACATCTGTTTTAAGGCGACCACCTAAGGTCCTAAAACGACCCTCTAACGATCGAATTACCTACGAGACCCATAAACCCGTGGTTATGGAAAAAAAAGTGGTGCGAGTCCGAAGGCACGGCAAGTAGCAGTGTGGTTGCGAGCCTCTAATTTGCAAGCTGACTTGGGCACCCCAGTGCCACCTCTGGAATTCTCGCTCGCCTCAAAGGCTAACTCACGATTTGCTCCCCCATCCTTGGCCTATGTGGCCTGGTCACTTCCCCCTTTAGATGGGGCGGCAATCCGACTATAGATAAGCGCCGCAAAGAAAGAGAAAGTGATTATCAGAATTTGATACGCCAGAGGAGGATTAGTTCGTGAAGATCGATCCATTGGCCGACAAGAAAATTATTAGAAGTCGATTCGCCAGAAAAAAGATTAGTTCGTGAAGATCGATCTTTTAGCTAGACAAGAAGATTAGAAGTCGATACGCCTGAAGAAGGGTTATTTCGTGAAGATCGATCCTTCAGCCATACAAGACTATTTCCGTGAGAAACGATAGGATCAGATTGAGAAAATCTATCCCCCCTTTTAGGGCCGTATTAACCTAAATAGTCAAGCTTTATATCGGTGCCATACTGAAGAAGCCTGTTCAGTCTACAAAGAAGTCCGACTGAAGAAAAGCAATGCGGATCACACTCGAGCAACCCTCACATCTCAAGCTCCATAAGAGTGAGAGGAGAAGAACCCAGCCCCAACGAGCTCCCGTTCTTTAATTAGGTTGAAGAATCAGCCCCCGTCACAGGCGACAAGCAATTCCTCCTAGACGAAAATTCAACCACCGGCCACAACACTTCAAAGTTAGAGATAACTCCCCCGGCGACATCCGGAAATCCCTAATACCTACCTGTAAGTTAAAAATAACATTTATATCTCTATTGCGATAGTAGAAGTTTAGTACGTCCCAAGTTTTAAAAGAGAGTAGAAACCCTTGTTCATGAACCTAGGTCATATGTGTTTGTAGACGAGAGTACGTTAATTTAATGTTTAACGGTAATCAAATAGAGTCGCGATAAAAAAAATACTAATCGGCAATTGGTATGTTGACGGGAAGCCTATTTGTTTATTTTTTGTCATTGAAAGATCTTTGATGCCGAATATAGAAAGGTTTTAACTGTTGGTTTTTAATAGTTAAGCGTTTCCTCAAAAATACATGTTTATTTTGGTAGATTCTGGTGTTTCCTCTCATCCTTATATGTTTAAAAATAGCTCTTCCTTAAGAACAAAACCACTGAATAGCACTCTTAGAACAAAACCTACTTCATTATAGAAGTAACTCCTGCCCCTTAAATCATACCGCTACTAAAAGGGTGTCAAAGAGTATAGTGATCAAAACCAAGGGTCATTTTTCGACAAATATTATCTGTTCAATTTCCAGCCATCTCTTTATTCCATTCTACAACCACTAATATATTTATCTATTATCCGATAATGGTTTATCCTTCAGTAATTCCTTCGTGAAACATGAACTTTCCTCAGATCTCTCCGTTTTCAGTTTAATAAAAATTTCTTCATTTTTGGACAATAGTTACTTTTTAAAATAGATAAAAGAAAATATATTTAAATAAACATAATGAATTAGTAATGTGTGTATTCTTTTTGTCTACCAAAAAATTGAAAAAAATTCCGAAAATCAACTCCAGATCTTCCTGTTTATTCATGATGGAAGCAAATGTCTGAAAACGTCCAAAACAAAGATCCTCCAACGACACTATAACATTGCTGGGCGCTTGTCTTAGTTAAAAGCCTCTTTACTAAATAGGCTATGTTTTTAATCATAAGCTCTCCAACTAAGGAGACACATTAATATATTTCATCATTTAAGCCTAACCACCAAACAAAGTTAGTTATGAAAACTAGAATTATTTACTAAGAATATTCAAATGAAACACTTCATGAACGAAAGAATAATTCTATATTTCTTGTCCAAGTGAGCTGATCTGTGTCATAATGCTTCAAATCTGCGGGCTATAAGGGTAAAAAAAATGGTATTTTCCTGTATGATCCGAGCAGAAATATAGGTATAAGCGTATCTATACCTCATTCTCAACATATTTTATTCATGGTAATTCTGCGAAAAATAAAATTTAACTCGTTTAATCGAATATGCTCAACTATTCTACACTTGGAGAATTCAAATTTCTGAGAATTACTGAATTCATAAGGCATGCGTTTATATATCACCTTTCTGGAAAAAGAAAGGCTCGGTCTAATAATAATAAAAAAGCGTAAATACCCCATTAATATTTCAATCGTGCTACTTAGTTCATCGAATTTAACCAATTATATTTTCCTTCAAACCGTAATGAAGCTATATGTTAATTATATTTTTTTATAGACTTATCTGTTAAATCTACGAAATTCCTGATTACTAAAAGACTATCCTAAAAAATTTAATAAATAATAAATTAAAGCATCAGTAAATTTTATATAAATAATTAGTCTGACATTATTAGAAGACCAGGAAAAATAGTTCCTGAAATTTGAGGAAAATCACATCCACATAACTAGCAGAATGTACTCCAATCATTTAAGCGTTGAAAATTCCAAATATTTGTCTATTTCGAGTTTAAATTGCTGGTCAGAGGGTCTAAATGCCTTGCCTCAAATAAAAAGAAAAAGCCGAAACAGTGTAGAAATATAATTCCAGCTTGATATCACACATGTAAAACTGGAAAAAGGCAATGGCCAATGGCATTTTGGTTGAATATTCATAACCACTCATACATAAATGTAAATATAGTTAGAGGAAGTTAATAGAATCCATATTCTATCGCACAAGATTTTGCTAGATCCTATCCGAGGGAAAGGAAACGGACAAAGTTGAATACGGTGAAGGGGATAAGCTCATTCAGGGACGATCACTAAAGCGTATTCTATGTCAAGTAGATTTTTCTTATAACAAAAGAATTACATGGAGGAAGAGGGGACGTGAACTAAAATAGAATAATACGAGCTTTTCCTGGATATGATTAGAATAAAATTAGAGGAAGAGTAGGAGTGTAAAAGGATGAAATGTACTCCTGGATGGCAAATCCGTTGTATCAGAAAACAGATTAAATGGGTTGGTACATGGATGAGAAGTTGTGGCGAATGGAAGAAGGTGGAATCGGACGTGAAAGGATATTGAATCAAGGAGAAATGGAAAGTATGTGAGAATGCTTGAAAACAATAGAGACGATATAAATGCTAAAAGTGGGATAGAGAAAATCTGAAACACTTTTATCGAAGTAGAGGAGGTAATTCTAAAGTTCCTCTATGCGAGATGTGTTAGAATTAGAAGTAAAGTAAAAAGGGCTGAAATGCAGAATATTAATATGAAGAGTTCAGTGGTTACTGAAGAGCATGTAAAATTACAAATGATTAAGTGTGCTATTCCGCTTTCGAGCACCTAAAGCAAAATAGTCTGAAGTTCCTCGTTGCCCTTATGAATACGACATTAGGCTTCGAACGTCAAGGTGTCGGGTTCAGTAACAAGCAACGGTGTGCATAAACGTCAGTGGAGATCGATTTCTCACCACCGACGTTTGAATGCATTGTGCTTACCCTCGCATGGGTGGGTAGAACTTACACACGTCATCAAAACAACACCTTATTCTTTTCTCTCAGGCCTTTGTAAAGGGTCGCCTTCCCAAGGGTGATTAAGGCTCGTGCCGAATCGCTGGTTGTGGCCAAGACGCAAATCTTTCCCTATACCCTCTTTTTCAGGCGGACGAGGTTCCCGTGGGCTCACTCGCGATTTTCATGCCGATCTTTATACTATTTTCATTATGCAGTCGAGTTTGGGGGGAGGGATGATCTGCTCTTCAAGATGAGGGATCTCGTCCACGAGTGAAAGAACGAGGGCGCAACATATGGCAACACTAAATTATCAAGCATTTATTAAAAAATGGTGGAATAAAAGGAGAAAATTAATTGGATTGCCCTGTGCTAAATACTGCTACCCAATTGGCACCTTTTCCCCCGTACCCAGCAAAGAGGTAGAGATAGGAATAGAGGGGAAAATTTCCATACCCTACCAAGTCTCCTCTCTTTCAACTAAAAATAATCACTAATAACCCGATGTCACATTTCCATTTTTGAGACATAATTCTGAATCGAATCCTCTTTCAAACAATTTTAAATATAAAATTCTGATCAAATAAACAAATATTTTCCTTAATCAATTTTTTTAACTCTAAAATAAATCAAATTGAAATGGTTTTTGCTTTTTAAAGTTTCGGGAACGAATGATGAGGACGAACAGAGCCACTTTTAGGCAATTTATCTTCCAGGGTTTGTCACGATTTCTTCATTATTGTCCTTACCCCCCCCAAGTTATAGTCTGTGTGGTTTCCAATAGTGCTTGGATGTGAGACAGCTGATTCTTAAGAGTTATATTATTTTCAATTGTAATCTGTCTAACAACGCTTTAATCAAAGTAAATAAAGGGAAATTTCTATTGAGAAATTGTCATTTTGTAATATATGTACGAAAAATTTCATACATTTCTAATTGCTAAAATACAACAAATTTTAATTTTAACTTCCGATAAGTACTTATACTTTTCGAAAATTTTTGGAGGCTATTTATTTATTAACTAAATAAATTGCTAAAAATATAAATTGCTATAGAGAAGAAGAAAAACTGGAAAATTTTATAGAGGTAGGTGAAATATTTGCTCTGCAAGTCGATTGTTATAGAGAAGGGATAACTAAAATGCACATACTTGCTAGTTTTGTGCAGAATAGTAAAAGGGTATCACGCTATAAATTAATTCAGATGAAAAAGCAAAGTGAAAGATATAAATACAAAATTTGTAATTAAGTACTTAATATTCTATGGTGTTCCCAAAGTATTTTGTGTCGATCTTTTCACAGACCGACTTCTGTGAAAAGAGTTAGAAATCTATTGAAAAGATTAGTATCTGGAATAAACAGGAAACAAGGCGGTAATAAAACTACATGGCTTTAGCCAATCGTGACTTACTCTCTAAGAAACCCTACAATGAATAAAACATGTAGTCGAAGAGATTAGAAAAGGTCGAATTTCTTAGATAAAAGTAAGACCCATTTGTTGTTTTTTTAAAGAGAGATACAGCTAAAGTTGGCAGAAGGATTTCACTATGCTACTTCACGCAAAATTTAGGAACTTAGAGCAATTTTACGCATCTTCTATTAATTCCATTGTGCCTCAATACGAAGGAAATGTTTGAATTCCCCTCACTCGTTTTGCTATAAATGTAGTTATTTTACTGCAACAACTCAAAGAATAAACATTAGTATTTTTGTGAAAAGAGCATACATGACTTACTCTAAGATTAAATTAGGTGATCAGGACATACCTTGGGCTCGGCCCAAAGTTTGTAAACGATGTGTCGAAAATCTACGCCAATGGACAAAGGGCACAAGGATACAACTAGGATAGGCCATTCCTATGGTGTTGCGGGAGCCAAAACATCATGTAAACGGTTGCTACTTTTGGCTCACAAATACTTCTGCTTACAGCAAGAAAACGCGACATAAAATAAGTTACCAAAATCTTGATTCAGAATTCGTCTAGTGCTTCATTCAGATAAATTTCCAGTATCCCGCTCCCTTCAATGTAAAATGTAAGTGATTTACGTGAATCAGATGTGAGCAATGAACTTCACAGTGATCCACACTTTGTATATACATCGACCTAAGAACGCAGAAACTTCAGCAAATAGAACTGCATAAATTTAATAGAGACTTTAGGCCTGTCGTAAAAGTTAGCAGAAGTGTTGGCCTCTAGGCTAACGCCGAAAATTTATTTACTGTTGTGACGTTGCGGGACTGTTAAACGTGATGGGTGTTTCAGAGTCTAAAATATGTATGAATCTTTAATGGAGACTTGTTCGGTGCGATTCCTACTAGTCACTCTGTGCATTTAAAAGAGAAGCATGAACACATGAGCTTGGTATTAGATTTACTCAAATATGATGAACACAAATGAATCATACGAGTATGTGGGGATCTGAAAATGGTAATTTTTTACTTGGCCAACAAGGAGGCTATGAAAAATATCCTTGTTTTCTGTGTTTTTGGACAGACGAGCAGAGGATTAACATTGGGAACAGAAACACTCGGCCAGTTAGAGAAAGTTTAAATGTTGGGGAGAAGAACATTATACACCAACCACTTGTTGAGAGAGAGAAAATAATCTTCCCACTAATTCATATTAAACAAGGGCTGATGAAATGAATTAAAACCTCTTAATGTGACTGTTTCAAATTCATATGTACAATATTTCTTGGCTTAATTTATGATAAAATAAAAGCTGTACTTTTTGATGGGCCACAAATTACAAAGTTAATGGAAAACCAAAATTCTCGAGTTCGATAACTGACATAAAAAAACGAGCTTAGAATTCATTTGTGGCTATTGTTAAAAGATTTCTTGGAAAGAAAATAGCTGCTAACTACAAGCATTTGGTAGAGACATTAATTGATAGCTTTCATCGTTTAAGCTGTAACATAAGCATAATGGTTCATTTCCTCAAGAGCCATCTCAATGAATTTCCTGCTAATCTTGGCAACGTGAGTGATGAACACGGACAGCGTTTTCAATAAGATATCAAGGATATGGAGGAGAAAGATCAAAGCCGATGGAACACAAACATGATGGCAAACTAGTGGTGGAGTATTCAATGAGACTGTGTAGACATCAAACACTTCAGACACTCGCAAGCGAAAAGTTTTCTAGGAATGTACAGTCTTGTGTAAGATTGGCTATGTTTTCTCCATTATATAAGAAAATAACCTGTATGTATTTATTAATAGGTGATGTTATCTTACAATGTATTTATCTTTTCAAATTCTGTTGGCATTTTAAGTTATGGTTTGAAGCTATAACACTTAGGAAACTATCCTTACCAAGTAAGGATTTGTTACAAAAAAAGGATGCCATATTTGAAATCAGCACGTCCAAATTAATTGAAAACAACCACAAGACATAGGTCAGCAAAAAGTGTGTTGACTAGTGTTATTATATCTTTCCTGTCGTAGAATGACCCCGAAATAATTATCACTTCGTCACTTCTACCCAATATACATGGACGCTCAAGGTCAAATGGGTGACCTTGACTTATCTCTGGACACGGCAGACATAGGTGGAGGGGGAGTTGCTGTCTAACTTCCCAGATCGAGTGCGAAGGATTTTAATTAAAAACGATTTATTGTAGTTGGCTGATATTAAACTAATGAAGGCTGCAGGCTATAAGGATTACAAAAAAGTAAGAAGAAAATAAACTTTAAATCTACTCAGTTATACACAATAAATAGATTAAATAGAATAATTGGAATGGATACTCGATTTAGACAAGAACCGAACTAACAGAGCTACTCGGTGCGAGCTCTACAGGCGGGGGGGTCGAGAGATGATAAGAGCCTCTGTACATACCTAGACATGGATGAGTGGAAAGATAATCAAAGATGATTCGTCTCAGCTTGAATTGGGTTCGAGGCTTCAAGAGATGAAACAGGGATCGGATGGTTATTCGAGTGACTTTAGCCACGGGGAGTTTAACTTCTAGTAGTAACACAAACTGGAGGCAGTATTCGTCTCAAACGAAATGTACCGTAACCAAGGATGGGTCAATTGACTGGGGCTCAGATCCTTTGGTATAATTCCAGCCTTCGGCTCGTAGAGAAATGGGAGCACGATCGAGAATGACGTGTTTTAAAGTAATAGGTAGGTTAATACTGTCGATTCTGACTTGTGACCAACAATATATAGGGACTAGCCGGAAGCGTTACTGCCTCCTCAAAGTGTGAGCGAAGGGAAATCTCTCCACGAACCAACACTGCGCTTGAGGCATGGGAAGTACTCCCACTGGAGGGTCTTGATAACGCACCAGAAGGAGAAGGAAGCGCGCGTTTGAGATTCCATCCCTCGCTTATTGCAGAAAGTAGATCGATATTTTGTCTGTTCCCACGGTCATTGCTCACAAGGGCTGACCTTGTGCCTAACCTCGTGGTTTCGACCGAGCACATGGCGGCAAGGAACCTCTATTCTCGACATTTCTGTCCCTATTTATTTAATTATATGCGCAAGATAAATTATACTAAGTAAAGCAAAGATAATACCATTCTATAATTACAACACTTTTAGAAATATTAAATTTATGTTGTAAATATAAGCTACGAGAAATCAAAGAAATTAGTAAAAAATCCAGTATTTTTTGTTTAAATTGCCAAAATATATGAAAAGATGTCCCAAAGGAAAAACTAAAAGAGTTTTAATTTTAGAGTATTTTAATACCAGAAGATTAGCGAGTAATCTCGAAACGTTGTAAAATAAAGGCATATATATATATATATATATATATATATTTTTTGGGGAAAAATCCGAAAGCAAAATAATACACAGAATAAGCTTATTCTGTGTATTACTTTGCATCGGGATTTTTCAACCTTCAAGGTCTCTTCGCTGAGAAAAGGAACTTGATTGGAAAAACATATTTTCTTCATTACTGAAAATCTTCTTAAATTATAGAGTTAGTGATGATAATGATGACAACTACTGTTAATGAACCATGATAACAATGTATCGTAAAATTGATTAATAATTCATAAGCTGGAAGGTAAAAAGATGATAAAAGTATTAAGATTAATTCAATTTGTTCGAAAGGAAGTGGGACTTGGTCAAGAAAAGCAAATGACAATTAAACTAAGAGGAAAGCAATATATTAAAAGCGATGATGGAACAGAAATTCATAACGAGTAAATATTGAAGAATGAGGTTCCAATGAAATATTATTGGAAGAACATTGGTTTGATTTCTCTTTTTTAGTG
Source organism: Ceratothoa steindachneri (assembly GCA_963969495.1). Classification (NCBI taxonomy): domain Eukaryota; kingdom Metazoa; phylum Arthropoda; class Malacostraca; order Isopoda; family Cymothoidae; genus Ceratothoa; species Ceratothoa steindachneri. The sequence continues at coordinate 85,031,973 of OZ018337.1, forward strand.
AAATTATACATTCATATATAACAATTTGACTAATAATTCTCTAAAAAACGCATTCTCTCCTAAATCAAATTGATTATAATATCTTATTTGCGGAATATTGAATTGTTCTAATCCAAATATGGATTTGAAGGGAGACACCTTCAATTTTTCTCCCCTGATTCGATTTTTATTGAGAAGCAGCTTTGATGTATATACCTATGAGATCAGACTCATTTCCACACCAGAAACTATTTAGAAATCTCTTAATTTCTAGTCGACAACTATAAAATTGTCTTACACAGGTGGCTAATGTTGCGTTAACATCTAATTTACTTCTAATGTTTCTTCTTTCAGGACTGGTAAAAATCTGATAAATATATCGTAGTAATTAAATGAAGAGAATAACCTTATCAGGAGGCGAAAATTTTACCTTAACTCGAGAATAAATTATCTGTCAGCTACAACGATATATTTTGTTTAGTCCAAATCTTTTGAGATATTCTTTATTTTCAGCTTACTTACTTTCTTTTCCTTTGTAAACAAATGACAAAGAATGCTCCTGAAAACGATAGCCGATATAATCTTTTAAATTAGATTTTTATAACGCAAAATTAAGAGTTTTCCATTTCACCTTTTGCAACTTGGGAAATGTTTAAAGCTAATCAAGATGAAGCTTCAAGAAAGCTAAAATTTGATGTAGATCATCGGTTTATATTCCGAGATGAAATGAAAGATTAATCTTCACTCAACCAGAGCTACTTCCAGCCAAAGAGGTTGATAACTCACCTGATGATTAGCCGGGAATTCCTGATAACCCATTCAAACTTAACAAAGGATAAATTTATAAATTTGTTACTTTATAACAAAATCAAATTACCCCAAACAATAAAAACTTCAGGCACTTAAATTACCCCTAATACAGCTGATTAGTTTAAGTAAGTTTATTCGTTGGACCCAAAACTGTTTGATCACAAATAAAGCCATCAGCTAAACGATTTGTTCATCTGAATCTAGGAGAACATCAGTAAACACAAGTAGTAATGAGAGCTAGGTAATGATCGTATGCGGTTAGTATAGCAATGAGTAGACAGTCACTTGCTTGGTATGGATGAAGAGCGTTCCTCATATGTGCTCGACGCTGTGTGTAGATAAATATCATTAATTTACTAACTAGGAATCGACCAAAATATCTATGAAATTGTAATTGATTAAAAGAAAAAGAAGAGAATCCCATCATTGCAAAAGCCTTACCATTAATTCAAGTGGCCCAAACAGCCATTTAAATAACTTCTATAATTGAAGCAATCCCAGCAGAAGTGAGACTAGTGGTTGGTTGTCTCGCGCATCGTGAGGCAATAAAATTCCTGAGATATTTAAACTCCAGTAGAGTTCGTAAGCCTAAATCTTATATATTGCTGTGTGTAGCGAAATTAACCAATTTTAGAGGATCAAACTAATTAATTCTTGTGTATGATAATATTCGAAGTATTGCTGTGGTAAATGTTTAAATTTAGAATATTTAATTGTTAAAGTTAAAAAAAAGTTTATTTGCGGAATTATTGTGCGTTTCTCTATATCCTTAATTGTTTAGAACGGCTCTCTTCTTTAAGATATCAATATTAGACTCCTAGCACTCTTAGAACAGAAAGGGTGTATTCTACGACATGGACGATGGCTCATTAGTTCCCAATTGAAATTTTCAAGCCTTTGTAAGGTATCAATTACAATATGTGGTCGCGCGTTGTCTTGATCAACAAAGATCACTCTTCTCCTATTAATTTCTGCTTACCTTTATGTCTCCAAGTGCTGCTTGTAAATGGCCCAACTAAACACAGTAAACTTCCATGAAAGAGTCTTTCTTGGATGAGGTTCCTATTTGGAAGTGTAATTTTTCTTTACTAGGACTAGTCTTTTGCCTAGAACGTTTAATACTATTATACATACATAATAAATTTTTCCTCTCATGTCAACAGCCTATTCCAAAATAATTAACTTATAATAAACGAACGTTAATTTTTTGTTTCAAGTATACATCTTGTAGGTCATGAGGAATCCATTCTCCTAATAGTGAAACAGTGCATATCTCTACTAAATGAGTTTGCAACCGCAAAATGAGATGAATGCATATTTCAAGCCTTTGTTAAACAGTTACATTTGAATTTTCTTTAAATTTTATTTTTACATTTCTAGATAAAATTTAATTGGTCGTCTTTAACGGGGTTCATCTTTGAGCCTAAGGATAAAATTAGTGGATCCCAGTATTAACTATCTTTGACACTGGGTTCCAATAATTGTTCCTCAGCCGTCTACTTGATACAATCTTTCACCTGTTAACTTAGCATCGCCCCGATCCTAATCTAACAAACCATATGGTTGCGAATGTACGAGTAGGAAACTTCTAGAATTTCTATCAGTTAACAATCAGTCACATTAAATTAATAATAATAGTAACAAAATACAAAAAGGCAGAAAAATTACGTCTATGTTATGTTGAATTGAAAGTTTGACTTAGACTAAGATTTACAGGTGCCTAAGCTTCGACTGTAGTAAAGTTAAAAATGCTTTCGATTATTTATATTTATATGATAATGATAAACATGACCTTTTTGCTAATTAACTAAATGTATATCTAGCAATAGAATATGGGATTATAGTAATATGCATAAATACATATCAAATTATTTCATTAACACAAAGCATTATAAAACAATTAATAGTACTAACATTAAAGTAAGCTTATAACTATTCGGAGAAGTTCTTTAATTTATATTTGTTTATTTTCTTTGATTTGGATGAATTCATACAATTTCGGCTGATCTTCATATTTAAATTTGTAGAGAATTTAAACGTTTTTGATAGATTTGTTGTTTTCTAAATCAATTAGATGTTCTTAGGTGCTTAGTTTTTTATTTGTTAAAACTTTTGTAACTTTAGTTTGGTTTAAAGCTGTTAGTGGGATTATATATGCAGTATAGGAAGACTTAGAGTTATTGGTTGGAGAGTGGAATTTTGATAACACATGATATTCCGAAGAATTTCAAAATCTGTGTTAAATATACGTTTATTCAATGAAGCAGGAATAAATGACGATCAAAATAGAAAATTGTATTATTCTATGTTGTCTATCATGCATATCTTTACTTAAAAACAAAAGATTAGAAAATAATAGGAAGAATTCGTCCTAAATTAAAGCGCTCGTACAATGTGATTGGCTATATGTTTGACGCCGTTGTCTCTCGTTCTCGCAATTTTAAAAGAGAGTGGATTTTATAAGATGGATCTTATGAAATATCTTTCAAAATTATTATATAATTTTCTGTAAAGCGTGATGTAATGAGTGATGAAGAAATAAAGTTAGATAAGAGAAAGGTTTTGGCTTAGGGTTACTGTAAAGGGGCACGCCAGAAAATGGAAATAAAGATATCAGTACGAGGATTGAATTAGCAATGTCAAGTGCGGTTTGCTTAGAGAAATATCAATGCCACAAGTAAATAATGACAATAAATAAATTGAGACCGATGTAACAAACGGTGGAAGGGTATACAAATGACTCGACGGGTACGTGACTCCGAGAGAGGATGTACGGTGATTGCTTCCAGGGAAAGGAGGGGGGGAGTGCAAATGAGGGGAAGAATCACGTAAAACCTGATTGACTGGTGGCTTGGATACGACGAGGCAGCGGGGCGCTGCAAAGTTTGACTTGCAAAATTCCTTCTTCTTTAACCTTGCTAAGAAATGAGCGAGGGAGTACGCCAGAGGAGAACGAAGTCGAAACCTAAGTGATAGATGTCTATCCATTTCTATCGTCTGTTGCGCGGGAATTCTGGCCTTACGTACAAGCAAGGCCAGGTAGAAGTGACGCGTCGCGTTCGTAGCTGGAAGCCGTTGGGAGGCGAAACAGGGCATACGATTCTGTACGTGGCTGATAACCAAGACGGGGCTGTATGGTATTAATTTCGCAAAGCTTTTTTCTTTGAAGTATTTATACTACCTTAGCGGAAGCAGCTCACCAGGAGCCCTACAAAGGAAGACGGGGAGCGCATTAGAATTGGAGGGCGATGGGAGGGGGCATAGTCTCGGCGGGCACCACAGCCTTGCGCAACGGGACTTAACCCCGTAGGTCTGTCGCCAATCAGGTGATGAAACAGAGAGATAAAGAAAACGCAACTCTAGTCGTCTGAACGCGCGAACTTTTCGCTGCTCCCTTGGGGGCGTCTCAGAGTGCAAGTCCATCCGTCTCAGGTGCCATGAGTAGACGTTGGGTTCTTGAAAGGGGGGCGGTAACCTTCTCTCACTGATAATTATGTTCTTCTTATCTCATTTCTATTCCTTCAATTTCTTGTAGTGTCGCTATTCTGCCCTTTTTCGTCTCTCTTGCCTCATAGAAATTTATTCATCTGAAAACGTCTGCCATAGATTCTCTCTCTCTTTACTACAGCCTTGACGTGTTTTTGCTATCAGGACAATTATTTACATAATTCTCTTTCCGATACATTTATCTTTTAGTCTCAATCATGCCCATAATTCTGCCATTTCTTCTCCCACATTTGTCTTGAAAATTACCTTGAGACTTCGATTAGTGATATAATATATGATCTTTGGGAGGAAACTGTATGAACACACTCTTCCCGAAAAACTGCATTGAATAGACGAGCTTTCTTGACTTGGCCATTACTTACCTAATCATGTTTTTCATAATTATAGTAACAAATTTTCATTTGCTTTTTCCTTCAAACAAAGATATATTTTCTCCTTTGGTACATTCTATATTCCGTCGGTCGTTAATCTTCTAGGCAAAAAAATGAATAGATAATTCTACTCCTAGGAGTTGTTTCCTTCTTTTCATTGCACCAGACAAAAGCTAAATTACCTCGCTAAGTAGCGCATTTATATTTCCTATTATTGCAAGATAAAAATATAATTGTTTAAAATTAATATCAATATCTAGGTTTCTACAATTATTATTTAACTATTTTGAACATTTTGGTCAATACTCTATCATCTTTGTTTTGGATTAATAGTAAAAAGAAAATTTTACGAATTTTTAGTCAAATTGCAATTATAATAATGATTAGGATTCGATTTAATTTCAGGTATTTAAATCTTGATGAATAATTGTCATCTTTAAAATTCTATCAGTTTTGTAGTTATTAAAAAATACTGAAAATTAATAATAATTAAATATAATATTATGTTAGTGATGATTAAATGATTGCATTATGTAATAATCAATATCGGAGTTTCTGTCTTGTAATTCCATTCTCCCCAATATGACTCGCCCTACTATTCGGAAGAATGCTTACACTCTCACAATTTGCAACACACTGCACAGTAATTTTGCTTCAGCGTTTGTAAATATCGCCAACCAGAGCTCTTTTTGTTTCCTTGCTTTCTTTTTACAGATTTAAAATATATTTCTGTTTCCTTTAAAAATGAAATTTCTTTTTTTTTGTCTTATTCTTCACTTCTTTCGCAAGAATCATGAAGGAGTAAATTTCATACAGAAAACCACTTTGAAATAGGCAGGAATTTGTTCTTGCGAACATGCTGAAGTGAAGTCGGCGCCGCTGAACAAAATGAGAGGAGGAATAGCCACAAAGACGGCATAAAGTGAAAAATTAAGATGTGACCGAGAGTGACATCTTTCTTTATTTTCCTCCTCTCAGAAGAGAAATGAGGGAGTGAGTGAAACTTTGTGGAAAACGAAAAGATTGTGACAAGGTGAAAACCAGGGAGGTCACTGCCGTTGTTGGTGTTAGACAACTTTTCTTAAACGGGGATTTGGACCCTCGTATGTATTTGAAATATGAATTATAAGAATTAAAAAGATATATAATTACTCACCTTTTGACTGCCTGAAATGTAATTAAGATTAGATAAGGAGTGCATAGTAAGGAATAGCATTGTATGGGTAACGATATGGAGTATGGGTTAGGAATGTAGAAAATAGTACTTAGAACTTATCTAACACCTTTCTGATATTCTTTTTGAACTTGGCAAGACTGCACCCAAATTCGTACTACCAAAACATACCTCAATTTACTCGAGAAAATACAGAGTAGAGAATTATAATAGTAGTGGCAGTTGAAATGGTAATAATTCAAGAAATTCTATATTAAGATATACAGTGGCGGCAACAAAAAAAGTGACATTGAATATTGGCAATAGAAATCGATACATAAAATCGCTTTCACGATTTTACTTGCCAACAAGCCAATGAAAAGGGGCGGGGCTTATGCCACGAGTGGATGACTCTCCTGAGCTAAGACAACAGAACTGCGCTTTATTGGAACTCACTGTCTCGTTTGAGCTCGTACAGTGAGGTTTTGGTGTACAACGCTCCAGCGTGCTGATTTCCTGCATTCGTGCCTACATTTGACGTGCTATAACTTCTGTGCAAGTGGATACAATGGGGCGGAAAAAGCTTTCTATGACAGAGAAAAGCCGTGCCTTGACCCTATTAGAGCAAGGAAAGTCTTTTATTGATGTAGCAGCAGATTTAGGAACCTCAAGAAATACGATTTATCGCCTAAAGCGGGCAGCTGAGTTATTGCCACCAGGTACCATACCAAAGAGGAAGGAGGGCACTGGTGCAGCTAGGAAGACATCTCCAAGAACTGATAATATCCTAAGGCGTGAAGTGATGTCAGACCCTTCTGTAACCTCCGCTTCAATCAAGAAAAAACACCCAGACCTTCTCCAGAACGTCGCCCTCAGGACCATCCGTCATCGCTTACAGAAGGACTTAGGCCTACCGGCTCGCCGCGCTGCCAAGAAGCCACTTCTTACCAAGGCTATGAAGATGAAAAGGCTCAATTTTTGCAAGACCTATAAACATTGGACAGCTGCCCATTGGAAGAAGGTGATGTTCAGTGATGAGAGCACCTTTAGGCTGGTCAGAGGAGAGTCAAAGATCGTGCGTCGTCCCAGCAATGTGTCTCGGTATGACCCAAAATATACCGTGAAAACTGTGAAGCACCCTGATAGTGTGATGGTGTGGGGTGCCTTTAGTGGAAACAAGGGCAGAGGAGGTCTGTACTTCCTTCCCAAGAATGTAACCATGAGGGGGACTAACTATCTCGAAGTTTTGAAGCAGCACATGCTGCCATTTTGGGAAATTCATCGGTGTGAATTTTTCATGCATGATGGTGCCCCTGCTCACAGGTCCCAGTTAGTAAAAAGGTTCTTCAATGATAATAATATTAGTGTTTTGGAGTGGCCTGGTAATTCCCCGGACCTAAATCCTATTGAGAATGCTTGGAATCTGATGAAATCCAAAGTTCAAGAGACAGCATCCGGCAGCATCAAGGACCTGATAGAATCACTGAAGAAGATCTGGGTTACGATCGACCCCACCTACTTCGCAAACCTCGCTGAATCAATGCCCAATCGACTCAGAATGGTCATCAAGTGCAAGGGCAACATGACCAAGTATTAACTTTCATGAAATATTCATAATAAAATATGTAAGTTACATTTTTCTGTTTCATTTTCCCCGAATTGTCACATGTCACTTTTTTGTTGCCGCCACTGTATAAACTAAAACTATACTAGTGAAATAATAAGAACTATATACAATATACTAGAAACATCCATCTAAGTTACCTTTTAAATAGAATTAGTCAATCATATGCTTCTCCTGTATTGAGGATAACGGAGAGAGGAAAGTATCAAAGACGACGTTAGAATACTTAAAAGCCTCTTCAATTCTTCCTTGTTACTTATTCTATTGAGATACACTTTGAGAATAACGAAATGCGTAATTGGAAGAACCACTAATAATATATATATTCTTAGGAAAGAGTGTCATTTTGAGAATATTAAAATGATCTCAGAGAAATATGCATCTCTCGCTTTAGAATTTTTATTTTTGTTAAAGAGGCAATTCTGGTCTAGGAGGAAAATTCGCCGGAGAAGCTCATTTTCACCTTGTATTTTAAGTCTTTATTTATGCACTTATAATTTCTATCGGGGCGGGTGCGGGGCTCGTTGCCCACCAATTTAAGGTTTTTAGATATTTGGCTTGCATCAACATCTTTTCTTTTCTTTCTTTTGTCCATCTTGCGGTTTTTTTGCAGTTCTCAGAAATTGCAGAGGATAAAGTATGAAATATGGGCCCAGGAACAGAAAGATTTGAGTAAGGATTCGCTAGAGTTTGGGAAGCCACAATTTATATGTTCTTTTACGGAAAGTGACAATAAATTACAAACGGGAATTATTTAGCCTGATGGAATGGCGTAGCTAATGCTCAGGCGAGGTTCAGAGTTACATGGAAGACGAGAACTTATCTTCTCTGTAAAGAAGATGAGGATGTTGGCAAGGGGAATGTAGAGGGTGACTTTTATTTCACCAGAGAAGAGAGGCGGGTAAGAAGTATTAAAAGTGTGTGTGGATAGTTTTTGTTATCGGACAGGAGTCGGCTGTTTCATGCTTCTCAGAGAAGATTCCCAATCTATTTGAAATATTTCTCCTTACTGTTTGTTACCCGGTTTTAAATAGGGATATGTCTATTTGTAAATCTTTTTGGCTATTTCCTTTAGTTTTGGGATGCCATTTCCACCGTTGTCTTATTTTCCCTCGCATATCTCTGTCTATAGGATGAGTAAAATTGTCCACTGTTTGTCTCGTAGTTTATTGCATTCTTTGTTCCTCTAATGGCTGCCCTCAGTTTTTCTTTGCCTTACGAGATTAATACGTTCAATTAACCTTTATCTACCACCACCATTTTCTAAATTTCCTTACATATTTTCCCTGATTTAGATTCTACGCAACCTAACAGCTATATCCCATATTTACTTTGAATTTTCATTACTCTAAAGGAAGGTAAACCTGTACTTTCCTATCTTTAATAAATTCTTACTTAATTTGTGCCTGCATCAATGGAATAAATTATCTTCTTTTCCTCCTAAACTCTATATTAAATTCAACTCTTTTCCTTTCTCCCTAATCATTTTTATCTATAATACGACTCTCTCATATCATTTGTTACCAGTCCATTTCAAAATTTCTTCTTTTATTCCTAAGATTAAAAATTCTTGCTTGAATCTCAACTATTCTGATGCATAAACCTTCCCTTGCATATACTACTGTCGTAACCTAATTTTAATTTTTAATCGTTGGAAATTCTACATCTCACTATGTTGGTCGGTCGATCGGTCGGTCCTCGTTTTGCTTTTTATTTGTTTAGGTAATATTCGAACAAAATTTTAAATCATTATTTTGTTCTACATTTCCTTTTGAATTATTCAATTGCCAAAGTACTCCCTTACTTATTCGGGGAACTGTTTGGCAAAAACATCCTAACTCTTCTACCGATTCTACCTAAATATGAAACCCTTATATTGTTTAACATTATCTTTCTAAAGCTATAATTATCATGGTACTCCCAAGGTTAATCCGGGAGTTATTGAAAGTTTCAAGGTCCTCAAAGTTATAAATAAGAATAAGTGAGAGTAGGCGAACTATGGTCAGCAGACCACCTTTAATTTATTCGCTGTATTTTTCAAAATTTAGTGGCCCACATTAGATGTTGCTTAACAAACTATCTCTTTACTTTGATGTCAAAATCCTTTTAGAGATGTTTTGGCGCATGCGGACAACTCTCAACTTTGATAGATTTACATATGCATTACTTAACTTAAAATCATTTGTAAAGAGGAACAGTCATATCTGTTAGTGTAGTTTTTGAATTTTAGCAATATGTGATGCACATGCAACAGAAATAATCAAAAAAGAGGCCCAGTTTAAACAGCTCATTATGTAAAATGTAGTGCCCTATTGCTATTCTGTTAAGCTAAGGGGAAATTATCGGCTTATTTATCCATTCTCTTCATGATATGCGAAAAATTACATTTGCACTGGGTTTGAACTGGAAAAGGGAAAGAGAACTCAAAGGAAGTTTACTACAAAATCAAATATGTGTAGGTAGCTTGGGGTAATTGGTTCTCTGAGAAAAATTCTTCCGTTATGTTTTTTTACTCTACTCTGATTGCAAAATCATTCTTGTAGTTCACAATTTCGATTCCAAATAATGTTTTTTTACGTATTTCATAAAGGTCATAGATAAAAATTCACGCTCCCAAGAGTAATTTTACCAGAAGGCCATATGGGTTGTGCAGGAAAAAAAAATAAGACTATCCGGTTTACGACATCCTCAATATTTCTATATCTTATTTTTTAAATTAGTAAAAAAAGAAATTTATATAAAAGGTAAATTTACCCATTAACCCCATATTTTCTGAATTCAGTTTTTTCAAACTCAAATTGAGTCATGAAGGGTATATTTGAAGCTTTTATCAAAGTTCTTTCTAAGAGATCAGAAACAAATGTTCATCTGCTTAGTTCGAATATTTTAAAACAAAAATACTTACAAATCGTTCCTTTTTCATATATAAAAGCAAATTTGGATGGGAAAAATGAGCTCCGAGTATCGTTATTTCCATTTTTCTATGGAATTGCCTTCAGGCATAGAAAATTTGCATGGATCTGAAAAAATCTCGACCAAGAGTCAATTATTATGAGATAGGTACTGGAAACCTTTTAATTTTTCTTTGACAAAAACCTGTTCCTGGAGCCCCCTAATAATAAGAATTCCCTAATCTACTAGAAGAGTCTCCTGGAACTATTTAATCCTCTTCAGGAGCGTTATATATATGATTAAGCAGATTAAGTAATTTTTATTAATACCTTTAACTAACCGCATTGATTAAAACGATATTGTTCATTTATTAAACAAATTAAAAGGGCGAAGATACGTGGGGAAATTCGCATTCTCCATTTTCTGTTAGCTTATGCAAAAGTTCTAGAAATTTCGCCTTTTAAGAAAAGGGAGGGTTGCCTAGTCGTATTTGTTGCGCTTCTGAAGAGGGATGAGAAACTTCAGGAAACATTTCTAGCGGATTAAGGAATTCTTATTATAACTTTTATCTAACCACTTTGTCTTTGATATCCTGGTCAAAAAGATTTTTGCATCTGCGCATTTATCGAATAATACACCGCATTATTTTATAAATTTTCCATTTCTCCAAAACCTTCTAAAGACCACCCTTTATGATCAATTGACTACTCTCCACGCTAAACTCTCTCTCCAATTTCATATTATCTTGAAAATAATTTTTGGAAAAAGAGCGGCCAAGTACTTATCAAATTTTTACTTTCCTTTGCTACAGTTCGATGATTATCCACCTTTTTGGACTTTCTCCTTTAAGTTATTGAAGTAGTTAATTACAAATGAAAGTTCACCAGCCCATTTTCAAGATCGATCGAATTACCGGGAAGAATATTAAAAGTTTGATATGATAATTGTTATTTATCAGATTTCACATCCATTTTAAAGAGTTGCAATCATCGTTTTAACATTCTAATAAGTCTTTCCAACTTATCTTCTATAAATAAAGGCAATTCAAAGTGAATGCAATATGAGCTTATTTTTCTAAGTAATTTTCATTTTGTTATATTAAGATGTCAAATCGTATAAATTTAGAAGATTAAAGCAAAGTATAAATATATTTGTCCAGATTCTGCCATTCTCTAATCTTTGTGGGTAGGAAGGCATTTCCACCTATGTACCTATTAATAAGGTAGCTTAATTATAGGACAACATAAGCAGAAAGAAGTCTCCAACTTAATCAGTAAGTGACGATCAGGTAACCACCTTCAACCTGCAGCGAGCATAATTTAGAGCCACTCCTTTACTAGGCCATGCAATATAATACCCGTTAATATCACTGTACAGAATAAGATTTACCAGTAATTATACATTTAGCGTTTCACAATGATTAGATGTAAACCCCAAAACATCAAATAATAGCAGGTTTTATAAACGTCGTAGTTGATTTAAAACTCTTTTGCCTCAATTTTTAGTTTCGAAAAAGAGGTAAAATAGAGAGTTGACTCTATCTCACTACATAAATAATGTAGTTTTAAAGAAGCGATGTAATTTGCAAACAAAATGATCCAATAGAAAATACACGGTAATGCAAATTGTCAATTTATTTTATTTATGCCGCAATCACAGGACAGGATTTCTTTGGGAGAAATCTCAATTCCAATTTTTCTCCTAAATCAGGTTTTTGTTAACACCAGATTAGAGGCAAAGCAGTGACAGAATTAAGAATTATCTGGAGTTATAAGACAATTGCCTATTAAACATAAGGCAATGTAACATTATGTAGGTTTACTAATGTAGAAATATTGGCATTGATTATTTTGAAATAAAGAGTTTTGCAGAATAAATATCCTACGGAATCTGAAATAGAGAAATTAAAAACCTCCCTTGTTCTAACCATAGCAAAAAATGATTTGTTTATGTAGATATATATTAGGAATGAATAGTATCATTTAAAGCACATGAAGATATAGGATTAATGGATTCTAAAGAAAAAATTGTCGAAATTGCTGGCTCTGTACATATTTACTGTAGAAAGAAGACTACGAACTCATTATATTATACACATATACATAAACCAAAGGAAATAGTCTCTTAACCTAAAGAAATGTGGTTCGTTTGATAAATATTATATTATATCCTTGTTTATTACTAAGGAAAAATATTCTTTTTCAATTACTCCAACGCGATTTTTACGAACCACGAAAAATTATTCAAATGAAGACAGAAAAATGTCGTTCACGGATGGGATAGTTCAGGCGGGGCTTTCCCCACTAGGAATGATTTTGGCCGTCTTCATCCCCATTTTTCAATGAGATGTAAAATAGCTGTGTAAAGCTCATGGAAAAAATAAAATATGATGTCCCAACTTTAATTGTAACTATTTTATTGTTTTATTCATAATTTATTTCCCATGATGTGTCCGAATAGGAGTGTATTATTACGAATGAAATTAATTTTATATGAGTGACAGATATAACACCAAAACTACTATTAATTAAGAAGAAATTGTGTTAGGGATTGAAAATCTTACAGTTTATCTATGCCCTCCCCAATCAGGGAGTGAAAACGTCAAGGTTTGGAGGCAACTGAGGTCTCTTGCCACACTTTCCCAAGGGCTCAGGAGAACCTATTATCGTACTCCGTTTTTCTAACTGATAATACATAATCTATTGTTTATTAACACCCTTTATCATCAAACATACTCAAAGGTCCAATTGAGCCCAGAAATTTTCTCCCTAGGTTAGGTCATGTAGAGGATTGGTAAAGTGTTCAGGGCAATTATTAAAGACAAACAGTAAGAGAATTGTTCCCTTTCAGGTGTGCGTGTTATAGAATTATATAACTATGTATGTAATAACGTGTAAGTATGGATCAAATAAATACTAAAATATTTATAAATTGTTTTACATGCTTCAATTCCCCCAGTGTTCAAATAGATAATTCGAAAAGCTAAAGGGAACTGAATAATTCTCTAAGTACATCAAATTTTCTATGACTAACTTATTATCTAACAGCATAAAAATTAGAGGGTAAAAGACATTTAAAGAACTTGGGAAATTTCAATTCATGAATAGAGATATTTACATTCTCATATACAGAAATGTTTGAAGTTGGACTCCTCCAGATTAAAGTAACGAAGCACTTTCATAATTTTTACTTTGTCATTTTTTCATCAAGATGTTTCGTGCATTTTGGTAACGTCATTATAGAGCAGTGGAGACAAAACATTTAATGAAAACATCAAAGGGACGAAAACATGTAATTATATTTTTCCCTTGCAAGTAGTCGGTAGAAATGAAGTGGTCAGAGAGGAGGGGAAATTGGCATATTTGAGCTGTTTTAAGGTTATATACTTTTACAGGTGATTCAGGATACTAAAAATATATCACAACAGAAATAAGGATATGGAGCCAATATTCATAGTAAACACGGATAGATGTTTTTCAAGTTATTTTATTGTGCATTTTGATCCATGTTGGACACTTTGCAGTGGTTTTCATTCAAGCCTGTAGAAATTAAAAAACCTGTTATGGGTTCTTTGATATAATTTAATTATTCTTTGTTCTCTTATTTTTATATATATTCCTTCCATATGCAAAAAGGGTGGGATTTGGGGGGCTTTTATGATATTTTGTCAGAAGTTGTTCGATGTCGCGAAACTTTCAGTTGATGTAATTCATTGGAGCCATTGATTTCGTAGTTTGTAGGTATTTTGTGTGAATTAAAGTTTTAAAATAGGCCACTATACACTGAATAAAAGATTCATGAATTGCAAACCAAAATAAAAGGTTTTATCAGCAAATTCTTCAATTTCCAAGGTAATATTTGGAGAAATTACCTTTACTTTCACTTTTCAGTAAATCTGATCAATCACAAAATATTTAACAAATAATCCCAGAACCGCTCAACAACCCTTATAACAAATTGATGAAGTACTTTGAGGAATTGCTTAAACATAGATGATTAACTGAGAAAATAATGACCTCGTGACAAATCTGGTACTTGTTTAGAGCGAAAAACTAATAAAGACTCAAACAGATGACAAAGTACAACCAATTCACGGTTACACACACTACCCTCACATGGCTCAAAAACCAAAGCTACTGATAATGATACCAAATTAGATATAAGTAGTCAACATCGCATTCCTCTTCCATAAACACACTTGAATTAATTGTGCTCTTTTAGATATGTTGAATCTAAAGGTGGAATTTCCTTTATGTGTGAGTGTAGCGATCGTGAAAACAGAGCGACCTGGATTTATCTCTCAGTTTTCTACTGAGTTAATCCGCAGAGATGAGCGTCGCATCTATTGCAATTGTAGGGTCCATTCAACTAAGCATTCTCTTCCATTCCACTATGAACAATTAGAACAATGGAGTTTAATTAATTCGCTCTATTAATTTTTAATGCAAGATAATAATGGGCAGAAAATAATAGATGACAAACAAAAATAGGAAAGAATTGAGGAATGGAGAAATTGCAAAAAGGGAGGACTCTGAGGAAAGGATTTAAGAGCCACAATTGAAGAGGTAAAGGAAATTCCTCTTCTCTTAATTCATCTCATTTTTATGTTTTTTATTTCAGATTTTATTTCTCTCTTTTCTTTCTGTCATTATAAATTTGTTTCTTCGAGAAAAGGTACTGAGTGGAAATGACGCAACAGGGTCACGTCACTCTTCGTTCAACACATAGCAACAATTTTAGCTTTGTTTTAATTTTTATCTTTATTTTACTTGTTATTTTTCTTTCATTCTTCTACACTTTCCTTTAGTAAGTTTTATTTTTAAAGCTTTCCATCTGTCAGTCTTTACTTTTCTCCTCGTTTCGTCTTATTCCATTCTCTCTTCTAAACATTTCTATTATTCATTTTGTGGCATGCTCCTTTCACTATTCTACTCATTTCTTATATTTATTTCATTCAATTTCATTTTAATTCATTCAATCTTTGAAGTTTAGTTATTCTCAATTACTTATTAATTACCTTATTCTATCCGCTAATCGACTTTTGATACATTTTCTGACAAAAAAGTTGGGGGAAACTTACAAAATAAATCATCTGTCGTATCACTCTTCCACACTTTATATTATACACTTATATTAGTTTATTTTAACTTTTTAGGTCAGTATATCTTTTGCTTATTAACTTTTACTATTTTTATTCGTCCATTCCTATATTTTCATTATTTCTCTCCATTCTCTCGCTTCATACATCTCACTCCTTTACTACCAGCCCTTTTCTGAGGGAAGAAATACTCCACTCCTTAATTAGGCCTCCAATTTTCCTTCACTTCCTCAATCGGTCGAAGAATGAGCTCCATTTGGTCTCTCTCGGGCGATTGGCTTACAGATGTTGTGATAGGAAAGTGGTAATCAAAATCACGCAAAGAGTGAGGGCAACAACAGACAGGGAGAATAAAAGTAATTTGGAGAGTAAGAAAAGAGGTGAAATGAGGAAAATATCTGGCTAGAGGCCATGCAAACATAAGGGACGAACTATGCGTAAAGGGCGTGATGTGTTTAATGACAGTAGAAAATTGTCGATAAAAACCGTGCCAGGGATAAAAGAGGATCTCCATTTAAATAAAAACTGATATATTTTCATATTTCTCTTTTATTCTTTTTCCTTTTATTTCATGTTTGATTGCTTATGTAGAGATTGATGGCTATTGGATTAATTTGCTTGATTCTTTTAGTGTGAAAATTCAAATACTTTGTAGGAAAATTTTACTATCTATTTATTAAATTTATATAAACAACACAGTAATTTTTGATAGCAAAAAAAAGGCAATTGCTATTTCAATGACAATAGTTCATAACTGAACTGAAATTTGCAACATTTACATGTTAAATATTTATATATATTTTTCCTTTAAGCGGCAATTTGCTGCATTGTTACTAAAATATCAAACTATTGTGGTTTGCTAACTATGTGCCATTGAAAACTATGAACCGGGCGAGTGAAAAGCTTTTATTGCTGAGACGAAACAAAAGACTTAATCCGGGAACGGATCTTGGAGGAAGTTTGATTGATTTTGATCTTATTCGACTTCAATTTTTCAAGCTGGGAGGAGTGGTTTGGAATCGCATTTGCTTAATATAACTCTTCAATCTCCTAAAGTTTCCTCAAGATCTTTATTAATTCTGCTGTTTTCTACTGTATTTTCTATATCTTCCTTAAATATATCTCTTATTTCGGTATTAATATATAGGGTGGCCAAGCAAATGCTTCACTAAATTAAGATGTAATCTAAAATAAATTAAAGTTCGTATACAACAACTTATATGTAATCTTTATTAGCTCTGAAACTTGAAACAATATTTGCTTAATCGTTTAAGTTCACAAGAAATAGAATCAGTGTAGGAGCATTAGCCTCACGTTGAAGCATTGATGCAGAGTATAGATATATGGCACTCTGAACGTTCACCAAGAAAGTGAGAATGCATATCCAATCCAACTTTGCCGGATTAGTGATGAAATGTTAAAGGCAGAAGAGAGACAAACAATGAAAACCCAGTAGAAACCTTACCGTGAATAATAATTAAGTGTTGTGAATATCAGTTCACAGAAATAAGAGGAAAGTTCAATTCTTTGTCTTCTACATTGGGGAGAAGAAGATAAGTTTGTCATTACGCCTTTGATTGATCAATCAAATTAAAAGAAGAAAGCACAGTTTTTGATACACTGAGATCGCTCCGCTTACGGAGAGATTTTTCCCGTTTTCCTTCCTTTTGACATTTTTTGTTCAAATTTGTCTTTTATATATTATTGGGTTAAGAGCGGATGCTACTTACGCTAGAGGAGATGTTAGGCGAGGACTAGTAGAGTAAAAGAATATTATCTTACTCTTCCTCTTTAGTTCTGTGACATGCATCAAAAAAGATGAGTTGAATCTGTGTTACAAGGTGATTAATTGCGTAGTATTTTTGTCTAGCGCCTTTTTTGAACGACAAAAGCACGAGAACTAACAGAGCTAGATTGTGCCTGTTATTCTATCCGTCTGACAGTGATGAACTGATTCACTCTGAATCATTCGACCGCGTGAATTATATTCTGAGTGTTTCAGAAGAATTAAATACTGATAGCGGAGGCAGCTAAAAAATACGAGTATCTGTAATCGAGACAAGTCATCGGCATAAAAATTGAATCGCACGGGCCAGGAGAGCGAAGTTAACATACTTGAGTCTCGTTAGTCACTTGATATATACAGTAGCTTCCCACCTTATTACCTATCGATGCAATTGCATGATGACGATATCTTTTATATTATGACCATACTTACTATTTAAAATAGAACAAATGAATATAGATTTAAAAATAAACAAGATAAAGTTTAAAATCTTATCCTTTCCACAAACAAATGAACAAGATTCTTCAAAATCACCTCCAGATCTTCGGGGTTTTTTTTTCATGGCAAAAAGGCTGAAAACTTCCGAAACGAAGCTCGCATTTCACGACACTATAATTTACGGGGTCGCATCTCTTATTCAAAGGACACTTTCCTGAATGAGCTCAGTTGTTTTATTCCTACTAAGCTCCCCATCTAAGAGAGGAAATCTAGACTCTGATATAATAATTTAATAGTCTCAAAAGTAGGGTACATCTTTTAGGAAGTCACAATATTGCTTTATTTCATAATTTAAACCTAAGTAATCACAAAAGCAATTTGTGATAACTAGAAGTATTAACTAAAAATAATTGTAGTAAACACTTCATCAAAGAAAGAATTATTAATATAATACTGGAAAACAAGATCCGATCTTTGTTAAATTCCTTCAATTTTCGAGGAAAATATTTGGAAGCAGGAAAAAAAGGTCTTTTCCTATCAAATCCCTGCAGGAATTTTGACATGAAGATTTTGCCATTGCTCGTTCGAAACATATTCGCCCTGGATCCGTTCAGCTCTAATAGAAACTAAATATGTTCAAATATTCTAAACTGAGAGTTATAAAATATCGTTGTATATTTATAAAACATTTAGAGAGATAAAAGTTCACCTTCCCAAAACATTACTATAATTGTCTGGTGGAATTATTTAGTGCCATAAATTCAAGCCTCGATATTAAGAAAATAAAGGCTCGAAAATAAGAATGCTTCACATCTGAACTGCCATATTCTTATATAAAGGACACAAAGATCAAATATTCTATTCAAACGGTAGCATTACGGACGCATCCATTAACAAATGGTATGCAATCATGGTGTTCAAGTCAATGCTCTTCCAATCTCGACTATTGCGTCATGTATATTTTATAAAAGAATATTTGGGCGAATATCTTTGAAATTAAAGGCATTGGCTATTCAACATTAAATAACAATGTAACATGAATAAACAACAATAAACAAAAAGATAATGGACGGAAAATTTGCTGAATTAAGAGGCAGCCTTCACTAAAAGGCGGAAAGATAAAGGCCTTGTCCAAAAATAATAAAAAATGCGAATAATCCATAAATGTTTTAAACTTCAATAAATTGCATATAAATAATAAATATAAAAGTATTTTCGTAATCTTATAAAGAAGAAATAGTAAAAAACAACCATCATCAGTAGTATTAGAAGACAAGGGAAAGAAGTCATGATGAATAAAGATGATTTAAATCTAAAACCATTCTAAAAAATCTATTTCATGAACACAATTTTCCCTTACGATTTAAGAGATGAGAAATAAAAAAATGTGTTCATTTTAAGTTCAATGCACTGTACAGAGTGTAAAATGCTTCAAATCGAAAAAATTACACGAAACAGTGTCCTACCATTATAATTCAATCAAAGTGGTGGTATATGTTGTTTATTGTGAACAAAATAGCGTGCTATCACACTTGCAAAACTCGATATAGGCGAGGTCCAATAAAAACTTTGTAGGAATATTCATAAGCAGTCATTCCTAAATGCAAATGTTCTTCACAGGGAAGTCAAATAAATATTCCTGCACGAAGTTTTTGCTAGATATAATCCGAAAATAATTTATGCGAGAGAAAGGAAACGAACGAAATGGAATAGGGAGAATGCAATGATCTCATTCATGGTGGATCGATGAAGTATCGTCGATGTCAGGTAGATTTTTGATTTTAATGAAACTAATGAGTATGAATGGACAAAGAGGGGACAGGAAGTAAAATCAATAGTTACAGACTTTGGTTGAACTGGAAAAATAGAATTAGAGAAAAGGTGGTTGGGCAAACGGTTGAAATAATTACATGAATGGCAAACACGATCGTTCAGAACAAAACAAATTGTTTGCTGTATGGAAAAGAAGGCGGGGCGAATAGCAAAGAAAGGTTGAATCAGAGGTGATTGCTTGTTGAATCAACGAGCAATGGAAAGTGTGGGAGAATTCTGGGAATGAAATATAGGAGGTAAAGTTTAAAATTGGGATGTAGTATATCGGAAATACTTTAATCAAAGTAGAGGAGGTCATGCCAAAGTTCTCCTAGGTGGGATTTGGTAGGTTTAGAAAGAAAAGGCAAAACTCTGAAATAAGAAATTTTGTTATGAATTTTTCAGTCTCTACTAAACAGAAGGTGCAGTTACAAATGATTAATAGTGCAGCCGAGATTCTCAGAAGGATGCCAAAAAATGCAAATAAGGAGGAAAAGAGGAGCGAACAACTGAAAGATAAGAGTAAGAAAGAGACTAATCAATCATTTGGAAAGAAGATGAATGAGAATCATAAGTTGTGAAAGAAGCATTTTGGGAAAGAAAGAAGAAATGTGAAAAACAGATTTGATAAAAGCTGTATGAGGCACAATAATCAGAATATAAAAGTAAGTGTGAAGAGCAAGTCAAAGGTTGAAGGCGAGCGAATTTGTAACTATTAAAGAGGAAGTAAATGAAAAGATGTGTGCAATTTTGAGTTAAACCATGTGCTCCATCAGGGCATGAATGAGTTCAGCATGAACGGAATTGTTAGTGCTAATTGTTGTAGTTTGTATAGCAGAAGATAGAGGCACTGAGATGCTAAAGTGTGTTGGTAACCACCACGCTAAAATACTACGACGCTCATAGCTCTTCGCTATTAGCGTCGTGGTATTCTAGCTAATAGCGCTTAATGACACAGGTTTCAATTCATCTCCTTTACTCATTTTCTTAAAACGGATAAAATAGTTTGCCCCTATTTTTTCTGTTACTATATCTTCCTTTTTCTCTCTTAAGCTTTAATGGTTCACGTAATAATAATTTCCCTAGCGTTTTTCCGGGTTGTTTTGCCAGTTTTCATTTCTTTGGGCATTTAAAATACATCTATTATATACTCTTATCATGTATCATGTGATTTTAAATTATATATATATATATATATATATATAAATATATTATGTTGTATTTTCATGTTCTGGTTTGCGAATGACAGATTATCTT
This sequence comes from Ceratothoa steindachneri, assembly GCA_963969495.1. Lineage (NCBI taxonomy): Eukaryota > Metazoa > Arthropoda > Malacostraca > Isopoda > Cymothoidae > Ceratothoa > Ceratothoa steindachneri. The sequence goes on from OZ018337.1 coordinate 85,052,700, forward strand.
TGAATATTTTTACTCAATAAACGTACTTACCTAATAAGATAGTCTCAAGCAAACACTTGAACATCTTATTGAATTGTACATAAAAACCTATAGACTAATTACAGGTTAAGTCTTCGCTTGTCTTTAGGTCTCATTTTCAAATTAAAAGGATTTTTTATTCAATGTCCTAATATATATATCTTATCTTTTTGGTAAATATAAAGAATGACACGTGCAATAATGGATATTAAATATTATTCCGCAAGAAGAGCGTGTCTTATTTACATATACTATCATTAACATTTTTATTAATTTCAATACCGTTTATTTTTGCCATTGAAATGATCGCATTAATTAAATATTTACTTCGAAGCTATTTTGCTATTTTATCTTAGTTCTTTCATAGGAAATACGTTGCAGGCAATTTGTTCTATTATTACCGATATTTAAAAGCATAAATTCGAATTGATTTAAGAAAATGTGAACTGGACAAGGATGAGGAAGGGTTTTATAATAAATTTCACCTCGAAAAATAATTGTATTTAGCATGATGTGACTGCATGTTACATTAGCAATCATGATTTTATTTTATTTTAGAAGTTTTAATATTCATCCCACACTCAGATCAAAAAAAGAATACGTTGGAATAAAGGAAAGAAAATAACAAGAGATAAAAAATGAAAATGAACCTATTAAATTTTGACGGTTCACTGCTAAGATGATTAACACTATCAATTAAGTTTGAACCGAGGGATGATTAATTAAGTAATGATTTTACAATTATGCAAATTCTAGAGAAAAGAGAATCCTTGAGGTTCGACGCGGTAAAGCTGTAAGAGACGTAAAGAAGTGGGGGTTAAATCCCTTTTACCTTTATGTGCGGCGAGTAGGACCAGGTAGGTAAGTTTGACCTTGAACCTGTGGGCGTCTCAAGGGACTCTCAATTCAACTTCAGGAAACCGAAGTTTGGTAGAGGGGGCTCTTATCCTTAAGGGGCAAACGCAGGGTGCTTCCAGGATGGTTTTTGCAATCCTTAGAATCCGAAGACGTGGTGACAAGTGTTGAAGCGTGCCTAACTATTTCTACGAACTGGTAAAATGACATCGACAATTTTCCTCTAAATATGACAGAACGATTGCTTTTTAAACCATTAGAAGTTATCATACATATTTTGCAATCCTTGATACTTTCTTTCCTCAATTTTTGTGATTAGTAACCTTTGAAGAGTTACAAAGCCACCTAATACACAGCGGGATAAAAAAAACGTACATCCTTTTCAATGCTTTAATTTGAAATTATATTTGCATTAACTTTATCACCTATTTGCTGATTCCGTTCTCTCCAATAAACGATATTAGAAAACTTACCCCAACTTATTTTGGAATTTCTAATAAATAAGAAACTGTCGCATTTTCAGAGTTTTCTGGAAAAAATCAATATTCAGAAACTTTTGCATATTTGATAAATTCTAAACTCATCTTAATTTTTTGGCCTACAGATTTATAAGTGGTACGAAATACAATAAGTGAAACTTCTGTCTCGTTAATACAATTAATAATGTTGTAAGCTTATTGAGCACGGAAGAATTCACATTTAACAATGGTTAGATATGTAGCAGTTGTTCATTAACTGGGATGTCCGAGTGTTAGATTCCAAAGCTCACGATTCATATTAGCGTGAAAGGAAAAAGATAATGTTGTAATCCATTGAAGGATAATTTAGGGTAAAAGGATGTAATAGGAACTGAAGGTAATATCATAGTAAAAATTCCGACTAGGGAAAATCTTCCTTATTGCCGACCCTAAAATCTAACAAAAGCTGTTTCTAACATCATTTTCCAATCTAATTCTTGATGATGGTTAAAGGTTGGGATAGTTAAAAGGTGAGAGATTCCTATAGCTCAAGTAAAATTAAAACCTGATTATTTATTTACTAGATTACTTAGCGCATTAAAGCCAGTGCCACTGACGCATCAAGGAAAAAACCTTGTAGAGGGGAGAACTTCCCTTTTTACTAGAGGGCGAATTTAGGATGTTCTGGGAGATAGGATTGAATTCAAGGGTTTAATCGGTATATATGTATGAATGTAGAATCAACTGCATCTATTCTACTTGTTTTTCCACCTTTACTTCTCCCAGTTGCATTCCGATTCTCTCGGTTTATTCGAACTTTGTGGCGGTTGGGGTTGGCAAAATTTCTCCATCATCTCACTGAATATTGGTGGGTTGGAGATGGTGGAAAGGCACCTTTCAAGGTCGCTCCCTCCCTTCGGACATAACAAATAACCCCATTATTTGAAGATAATTTGTATTGAAACGTCTTTGTTAAAAACCAATCGTCTCTTTTTAGCATCCCTATATAAATTAACAATATAAACCTCAAAACTCTGAATAAACCAAATTTTCCAATGTATATTTAAAAATCGCAAACTCTCACTTCAATATTGGGTAAAGTGTAAAGAAACCAACGTGTTTCTATGCCTTATTCATGTGAAGTTCAAATTTTGTCTCTAACCCACTTTGTTGGCCACTCATATATATATATATATATATATATATATATATATATATATATATATATATATATATTAGACTGGTCCAAATATGGGAATTTGAAAAAATTCTAGCTACGCCAGTTTTACTTTGTTACACTCTTCATAAATAATATTCAGAACAATTTTCAGAAAATTTCATCTAGTTATATTGATCGTGCCAAAAAGTTTCTTTTCCTGACACAAGAGAAACTAAAGGTATGTTAAGTTTTGTTCTTCTTTCGCTTAGCATAGTTCCTATTTTATATGAAGAGAAATATGCTTGAAGGGTTTGGAGAAATTTCAGATCGTTTCGGGGCCCTGTATGCCATGCAGAGGTTCGTTCCAAAACCGGATATAGATCCAGGAGACGAAAAGCGAGAGTGATATGATGGCACTCAATTTCTTAGCTGTGCAATGGAACTGGTATCGAAAGAGGAAGATCTTTAGAATATACTATCCACCCTGCACGATGGCTGGAGCCTGGGGGCCTAAACTTGGCTCGCTGATCACCACTTCCCCTTAACAAAATGAGACTTAGGCGGAGAAACTTGGCGTAGTTTTGTTGCTTCTTTGGATTCTGCTGGAAGTTGTAAACAATGTCAATCCACTGATCTTTCAATCTGTTGTGGTGGAACATTTCACTTGGGGCACCAACATAATCTTTTGGTCTAATTTGAGGCAAAATATTTGCAACCTCTTGAAGATTGAAGTTTGAGGTCCTCCCGTTGGCTCGAAGACTACCTTTAAGAAACTGGCGAGTACGATCTCTAACACATTTTGACGACAAACTATGCACACTAATTACCTCTCAAGTACTTCTTCAATCAGCTCTATGCTGAGCTCAGTGTTGGAGGCAGTTATATCAAAGACCAGGGCTGAAATATGAGGAAGGAGTTACCAACAGTCAGAGTTGACATGCATGCTGCTGCTTGTGCTTCCCCCGTTCACTCAACATCTTTAGAACAGCCAGTAACGAGCACAGTCACACGGGTCACAGTTTCTTCATACCCATTGTAGTCTGGGAGGAGCTTGGCATCACAATGCAGGAGAACTGGACCTTTGAGGGTAAAGTCTTTTCGATCTTGATTCTCCGCTTGAATTCGGGCCTGCCGACTAGGTCACCGGAGCTAGCTTCCAACGCCCCCTCGGGGCTTCAACGACATTATGACCACACGTGATGCAGAAGGTGAAGTCCTCACGATGCATTTGGTAAAACATACGAACTTCTGCAACAGTCATATGCGCAAGAGCGTCACCAGCTCCACTGTAGTAGAAGTCAGCAAATGAGTCTTGAAAAATCATTTCCTGTGTATCTCCTTGCTTTCTGGCAAATTGAGCAGCACACAATACATCACAGTATAACCCGTTCACTTGGATATAAAGATAATGGTCTTGTATACTTCTTAGGGAATTAGAAATTTCCTGATTGCTAAGGAAAAACAACAAAGATTAAAGGATAATTAGGGTAAATGAATTTAAGGATAGTGGGGTGGTTCAACTTTGCAAATGACTTCATTCAGATTGCAAATATCAAGTAGCATTTGGCAATTTCTTTACTTTCTTTACTCCCATTTATCATCTGAAAAACCTGTCTATTTTTGTGTTGGAACTGTAAGTAATAATTTACATGAGAGGATATATTTTATTGAAAGAGAAAAGAAACTAACAACTAAAATGTAATTGTAGATATCTTTGCAAAAACATAATTACTTTTGCAAGCTAAATTGTAGGTGTTGGCGGAGAGGCAACAGTAAAACAAAAAAACTGAAGGCCAGAGAATATGTCTAAGTTCCAATATCAGATATTGTAAAGACATACAATATGAAGTTGGAGCGTGGACCTTCAAAAAAGAGGACACTGACACTAATCCTTCCAATGGTTGATCAAACTGTATTCAAGCGCGGGTTACATTAAAATAGGAAAGTATTGGAGAGAAGAGTGCAAAAAAGATTTATTTGCGATATCCTGATTTTCCCGAGACGAAATAGTTTGAATTCTGAAATTCTTTAAATTTCCAATAAAATCCGAGAGTTCAGCACCATCAATAGAACAAATGTATCTTCAAATCAAACCCCAATTTCACTAAATCCCTGGTCACTGGCCCATATTCTTAGATATAAGAAATGCGTTTAGACACTTTGGTAAAACCTGCAATGAATAATCTATGATTGCTTGCTCAGAATGCCAAAAATAATATGAATGAAACAGCAAGAAATTGTTTTCATGACTACTTATAATCATGGAAAGATGATTTATTGTTATAATGCCGAATGTTTTAAAATTTAGGTATTTAATATATAAAAATATTATATTTAATTTTAGGGGAATTGTCTAAAGCTTTTGTAACTTTTCCATTTATGTACAACTAAAAAATTGTCAAAATTACTATCCAGTTAACGAAGGAGATTTTAGAGAATTTAACAGTTTAATTCCTTTACCGAATCCAGGCTAAGTTTTCACTTTGTGCTTTAGAGCTTAGAAGATTCTCAGTGAAACTATGTAGCACTGAATAAACCCGATTCACTTTGAGACTGATCTTAATCCTTTAGCTAAATTTAAATTTCTATTCTATGAATTTTGGATTAAGCGGAGTTAAATTTGTTAAAATTTATTAAATGAAACAACAATTTTGAATGCTAAAAGAATAAATCTGATCTTATATAAATATTAGTGTAGCTATAAGCACTTAGCCAGTATAAGTATTAGATTAAGGAATAAGTTCTTGCGTTTTTTTAGGTTGTGTTAATTTAAGTTTTGTTAACGTAATTTGTGCACATATTAAGAAACAATAATAAATAATGAGAGCAAAATTTGCAAAGGTTAGGCTAGGTCTATTAACAGCGTAGACAATTAGGCTTTTGCTTAGGCTACGTCTTGAAGTTGAATAATAAGTCATTGCGGTTTATTTAAAAGTTGTGTTAATTTAATTTTTGCTCTGTACCCTCAAAATGAAATGTCAAGTTGAAGAAAGGCCCATTTTCAACACTTATTGTTATTCATTTTCAATCGAGACGGGAACAATACAAACGCAGCCAAAGCTCGTCGCAATATTTGTGCTGTGTACGGAGAAAATGCTTTATCAGAAAGGACAGCTCAATGGTGGTTTTCACGTTTCGAAAATGGTCATTTCATTCTTAATGACGAAGAACGTTCTGGTCGTACGATTAAGTTGGATGAAGATTGATTGAACGACCTTCTTCATGAAAATCTTCGTCAATCGACTAGACAATTGGCTGTACAATTGCCGTGTGATCCGAAAACTGTAGTGAATCATCTTTATTCGATGGGGAAAGTTAAAATAAATCGGTTCATGGGTTCTGCACGGCATGAGCGAAAGCAACAAACTTCATTGCTCCACGATTGCCGCAGGTTTGCTTGCTCGTCACAAGGATACTCCTGGATATAAGGACAGATCTCTTAACCGCATCATCACTGACGACGAAAAGTTGTGTGTTTATGTCAAATTTATCAAATTTATATTTTAGGTTAAATATAAATAGTTTATAAATAACAAACTTGTTTCTATTAGGTATTAATAGTATAAAACAAGACGATATTTCAAGATACCAATTTGCTCGATTCAGTTTAATAAACGTTCCGAAGCTATTTCTGCTTTGTAACGGCACTTTGCTACAAATTTATAAGTTATGTCAAATTATATAACTTCCTCAAATATTTTGGTGTCTACCAATTTAGGAAAATAAAATGTTGATGAACGAATTGTATTCACTTACAGGTGGACTTTTTTTATCAATATCTTCAACTTTTTTGGCATTTTGAATAAAATCAAAGCTATCTTTGTTACCTAAATCATTGATTAAAGCGGGCAGAAAAAATTAATCTTTAAATAATTAATTCTTAGCAAATACATCACTTTTTTTGTGTTAATGTAACATTTGAGCGTGAATTTTTTTTAATATTTTTGATTTTCCCTTTAAGGTCTCTTTTATTTTTATCTTAATCAAGGTCTCTCTTTGCTCTTCGTACAGGGTTCTCCTCGATTTCTTAACATTAAATTGTTTTTCTGATCAAACTTCCAATAATTTGATCCTATCCATATTTTCCGACTTTTACAATATCCTCACTTTGCCATTCTGCAGGATCTTGTATCAATTGATTTTGTTTTCAATTTAACTGATTATATTTGTAATTATCCTCTCTTAGACTATATGTTTAGGGCTTCATACCGATATATGTCCACGAAGAAAACAAAAGGCACATATAATTCAAAGCGATGAAATCGGATCTGCTCTAATATTTAAACCTATCACCGTTCAATTTATCCGCAAAAGTCTAATTAAAAAATGATTATAGATCAGTTGTTTTCTTCTACTTATATATTTAGTCAACTGAGCCTCGGTTATTTGTAATATAAAATAAATGGTAAAAACAAAACAAAATTTTAGCAAACTGCTTTGAATATCTATCTGAATATCTATCTATCTATCTTTATACATATATATAACTCGGCGTTGGCTAAATTATATTTTTAAGAATTTTACTTTCATAATAAAACGTCAAAGTTATTCTCATTTCAGTCGCAAATTGGAGGTGTTAAAAGAAAGTCGCTCAGTCCGTGTCATTTAGCGCCCCCATCTGAAGAGTTATCACCTCTAAGTTTCATAGAATGAAGACGGGTGTAATGATAGAGCTTTCCCGTATTACATGATGAGGAAATGAGAAGAGCGGAAAAATTGGGAAGAACAAAGGGTCAAGAAAAAAGATTATAAACAGGGTCAGCTGACCAAAAAGTTGCGTGCTTTTACTTATTCTGATTTATGACCTTACGATCTTCCAAAATTTCAATAATTCCAAGACTAATCTTGGGTAGACATTGGCTATAATATTATTCGACAGAAAATGTAAAAAAAATTAAGTGTTTCAAATCTTGTTAAACTCGGCCAAATAGTTAGGAGGCTAGTGAAAAATAAGTCCTTAGGTAACTTAGGACTTTGGTAATTATATCTTAGAAAGAGAATTTAAAAAAAAATTATTGTTTCAAATTACATAAGAATCGACTAAAGAATTATGATGTTTTTACGAAACAGCATTTTTTTAATTAATTTATTCGAACTTAATTCGAAAGATAAATTTCACTATCTGTAAAAAATGCATGCTTATGTTGGTCTATCTACTTAGGCTCGGATATTTAAAGTGTTTAAGTGAAGAGTACCACATAAGTAAATTCAAACATTTCCTTTCCTTTTCCTTCGTGTATCCGAATAAAGAAGAATTGATTTGAATCGAAGTTTGCAATATTTTTTGCTAACCCTTTGGAAGATGATAGCGAAAGAAAATATTGCGGACTTATCATTAAACGATAATCTTTAGCAAATTGTCTATCGAGTTGTAAACATGTTTTTCATTAACTAAGATGAGTTTGCGTAATATTTTGCAGAAAAAGAAACGCTTAAACCTAACTTTTAAAGGATAATTTTTAACATGTACGATCATCAGTCATAGTTATTTATATATATATGTCTTAATTGTCTCTATGATATAACTATTATGAAATCTTGTATAAATGAGTGTAGTGCATCAACATAACCGATGTAGTAATCAATTACAAATATCACGATTTCTTCTCCCGGCGCATTTTTGCTTAGAGGACACAAAGCCAAAATCCATAATAATATTCTGCGAAGCTGCTTCGCTTTGATTTGGTTCAGCAAATTACTAAAGACATAAGAAATTTCTATCCTTTAAAATAATAACAAATCTTAAATACTAATGAAAACAAAGTAATACAAAACAAACGAAAATTAGTGGGGATAAAGATAGTCTAACTGACGTAACTGCAATTCCTGGCAAGGCAATTAATATGGTGTGGTGCAAGTCGCCAATTACATGGTAGACCTGAGTTAGTTTGGCTAGATAAAGGCACAATCGAAGCACAAATCATCTTCTTGTGCTGTGGAAATTCCGTGAAATTACAATTTTGACTATGATCATTATCTCTCATAATCGGGAAATTTGACTAAGTCAAAATGAACTGTTTATAATGAAGACCAAACTTTTTCTATAATTTTAAAAAAGTGATATTCAAAAATAAGTTTTTATAATTGCTATGATTTTAAGGAAGGATTTGATTTATTGGATAGTTTTATAAATTTTTCATCTCCTTTTCCTTCTCAGCTTCCATTAAAAAGAAACTTTGAGTTTCAATTGTATTATTTTACTCACGATCTTTTCTGACATGTTGAATAGTAAACAATTTGACCTCCGTATATTCTCTTTAATATTTTATTCAATTTTCCAATTCGGGGGAATTTATGCCTTAAATAGGAAATAAATACCTTTTTATTTTAAAATTTCACTATGATTAAAATACCTTATTTATATAAAGCAATTTAAATTAAGATCATCAAACACTTGAGTTTCACTAGCATGATATTATTTAATTAAGTTATTTCCATTATATCAGGGGCAGCCAATTACTGTAATTATATCATAAATCAAATTTGATATTAATCTGATAGATTCTAAGGAATCATTTGACTAAAAATGATTTTCCCGCTAAAACCTAAAATGATTAAATTCAGCCCACGTTTTACTCCTTGTTAAATTGAATAGAACTCATTCTCTGCACGCAATATCGTTATAATGAGCCCACTTGCTCCTCAAATTATTTGGAAATGGAGCCCATTTGTTATTGAAAATATTTTGGAATTCAGCCAAATTGCTGGAATATTAGGGAATCGAGATCCTCCCATTTCTGATTTTGATATCAAATGAAATGTCATCAAAGTAGTCATGTCATATTAATCTTCGTCAGAGTAAAAGAACTATAATATATTTTAAATCAGGTGATTTCACTACACCATATCTAAATAAGGAAGAAAATTGCTTCTCTCGAAATGGGCAATTATTTCGCTACATTGAGTTAGACAAAGGCTTAAGCGGACTCTATTCTCTTTCAAATTTGACTACAAAACCTCAATGACGAGGATCCAAGAAAGGTTGTAACGTGATAAATGTAAAGCTGTTGTAACTGATGTCTGCCGCCGCAAGGTTGCCTCTCTCCTACGTGACCTTCCCTTATATGATTAAATAAATAGTGCAGGCTTATTAAATTAATTACAGAACACAGAATGGCTTACCAACAAACAAGAGTCTCTTGCCATGAAAGATCTTATAATGGGAATAATTAAAGGCGTGAGAGTAAATGACACCAAAAAGCTAAGGGAGGATCAGGAGAGCAAAATTCTGATTATTTAGAGTTTATGAATTTAAAGACTAATTAATTAGAAAGAATTTAAACCACGAAGAAATTTATATTCTTAATTTGATTCGTTGGAATTAATTTAATCCCAATAAAATTCGAATAAGTGTTTAATTCATTAGTACTCCGATATATGACCCAAGAATTATTTTAACAAGAATAAAATCGATTATATGCAGAAGAAACTTACCTCATATTCATTTAAATTGAATATTTTCCTGGCATTTTGGAGGGTAAAATAGAACAGTTGAAATAATGTAAAATATTGATGCAAGAATCGGAAATAGTAAGATATTTTCAAAAATAGTGAAAAACTACAGGAAGCGCCAAAATCTTTATTCAAAGATCTTCGCGCAAGAAGTGAAATTTGAGGAAATGGAAATGTGTTGAGGTCACCGGAAATTTTCAAAGAGAAAACGGCTTACAATGGAAGAGAATGTAGAGGTGCGTAAGTCCCTTGCCCATTTCTTTGTTTCCCAACGAATCAGGCTCCTTTTTAGTGGGTGAGAGGTATATTATACATATACATAATATTCGAAATCATCCAAACTTAAAAACTCAGCATATTCCTGTTTTCACAAATGTGCATTTGGTGCAGATTAAAATTTTACAAAATGCATTATCAAATTAATTTAAAGTAAGTCAGAATTTAATGCCAGAATTAATTTTAGTTGTATTTCAATCAGAGATTTGAGAGACCAAGCAAAGTTCCAAGGAACTGGCTCGAGTAATCCTTTATGAAATACTTATATGTTGTAGCTTATGATACAACAGTCGAGAAAAACGTGAAGTAAAGCAAAGCGAGAAGTGAATATGCACTTCGATCCTTCTGGCCTCGTCTTCCAGCTGTAGAATAATATGTGAGAAGACACCAGGACTCTTAAGTAAGACTCACCTATCTTAAGCACCCAGAGTTATGGCTGTTTCTTTAGAGGATATGAAAAGATGCAGTTTAGAAAGACCAAATGAAGCTAGGTAGGGCCCATCTGAGAAAAATAAGCTGCTAATGGGAAGGATTAATTTACAATTTATATGCCAGTGGTTTAAAATGGGGCGGGAGATATTTAAGAAGGTTTTAACACATTGCCAATAAAGTGTCAAATCAACTTCACTATTTAATTTAAATTTAATTTAAATAAGGTCAACTTTGATATATCTCGAATTTGATGGTGTTTTGCCTTTATTTCCTAACATTTAATTCATTTATAAAATAAGTTGATTTAAGAGTTTTTACCTAATTACAACAATCTTAATATTTTCTTAATTTCTTACATTATACTAAATGAATTTTGAATATTTGGATACCATAGAGAAAATACAGCAAAAATAAGTTAGATTTGATCAAGTTATAAATTGGTATTATATTTCATGCAGTTTCTTTCCTATGGTTGATGCTAGAATTAATATAGGAGAAAACAAATGATATTCCTAGATAACACTGGATTCTCCTCACTAAATTTACATTATGTTTCTCATAAATATCACATAGTCATTTGACATAACCTAAATTCTGAAACGCCTCAACTTAATAATTAATTCATTGATTCATTACTTCTTGTCAAATGATAGCATGAACAGCTAGTAGACCTAAGCTCGGAATGGCATAATTAGGAATTACGACAAGCAATTATGAATTGTTAGATTTTGCCAAATAGATCATCCTCTTATGTCTATCGACATCTTTACTGCCTCCGAAAAGATAATATTTCAAGGATCTTCTAAAGAATGTTTGCTCGCGTTATTGTAATTTGCCCATTTTCTATTCTCATAAAATTGATATTTATGCATAGATTCGTTTTCTAATTTTGAAATTTGCGCTGTCTTCGAATTGATTCTTATTTTAACTTTGCTGGATTTGCTAAGGATTTGTCCTAAGAACATTCATCACAACATTGAATATATAAGAGGTTCAAAATTCAGATTAAACGTAAATGCATGTATATTGATTGTTATTCATCATAATTTTCTAACTAAAGGTTGAGAGTAGAGATATACTTTTGTACAGTTTCTTACCCAAATCAAGATTCATTGCGAATTATTCTCTACACTGTGGCAATCTTAACTAGACGTTGGTCTTGGTCTCAAATGCCGTACTCGAAAGCTTCTATTTGTGCTCACAGTCAATAATTAAAATAGATAGTACTGACCTGTCTCGATCAACATTAGTCACTATATCACTAATAAGTCGATATAAAGCCACAGGCCTTAGCTGCGGTGCTCCTCCTTAGAGGAGGAACTCAAGGTTTGCAATCATACCTTTGGTCTCCTCGTCTCTTGTTACGGCTTTTGTTCAAACAATGTGTTCCGAGCTTCCAAATACGTATCCTTTACACTATTTCATAACTCGTGATTTTTTGCAGATGTTTTTTCCTTTAAAAGAAATGTACGTAAAAATCGACCAATCGCAACTTTCGTGATATGGCTATAGTCAAGCCAGAAGGTTTTGACATTAGTTTACCGTAAAAGTATATTTTAATCTTTGGATTTAAAAAAAACAAAATGATAAAGTTCCGAAAAAAGAAATAGGATTATCAAATTTTTGTAAATTTTTTAAACAAAAAGAATTACAAATTGTTTAGCTCAGAAAATTGATTAAAATTTAGTCATGGCTACTTTTTTGGTATTTTTCGTATATTCGAAAGTTTTATCGAAATTATTATTACATTTGGTTCTTCATTTTAATCTTCAGCAGGAGATGAAAGCTACTTGCCCCTAAAGTCGTGTCAATCAAATTAAATTATTTTACGCAAATGTCGATGCAAAAAACATAAACCCACTGTAACATATTAGGAGATATGCACTTAAAACCTTTTAAAATTTGTAGACCAAAACCTCTTTACTAGATCTCGATAGGCGGTTGGCTACTGACAAAAGGCGTGCGAAGTGCAAGCTACAATTTAAGGGATTTATTTTTATTTCCACGAAAATGCATTCTTCAATTTGCAAGTTACTCCCTCCCTTTATTCAGAATCAACTCGTACAAAAGCCGATGTGCGCATCCTCGCACAAGCAACCAGTGGAAAAGCTCTTTTACAGTTGTCCCCTGAAATGAGCGAGTGAAAGAGATTTTGAGATATATATATATATATATATATATATACATACATTGGTTAAATTCGAGAGAGGTAATACGTGAATAAGTATAAATATTTTGTTGTACTACGTAGGGAAAAAGAAAGATTGATTGGACATTGCCTTTAATCTGTGTTACCCCAAATATTTTGGGGAAAACTGCATGTATAAGGCTAAAACGACATTCTATAACCGCAGGTTATCATGATAGTTTTTTGTATGTAGTACCAATGTTAAAACAACTTGATATAAATGTAATTTTTTAATACAATTATACATTAAAAAATATGCTAATAAAACACAGCCTAAGAAACGATAATAATTTAATATATTGTATACCTTGTTTGGATTGTAATTTATTCTGTGTAGGTCAAACTTCTAAACATATCTCTGTAAGAATTAAACAACATCAAAATGCAGTATCTAAGTGATATACAAATAATTCTTTGGCCGTCCACAGGCTTAAGATGGGTAACCAGATTAACTGGTCAAAAGAAGATACCGTGATGCATGTTAATGATTTTATTAGCAGAAATATCTTTGAAATGGTACTAGTCTCCTAAACAAAGGAGAGAAATATAAATATTAGCCCAGGTTTGATTTTTTATATCCAGTGTTATCCCCCTTTCTCAAATCCAACTTATTAAAGGTCCTAAAAAATCTGACCATCTGATTTTATAGTGATAACATTACTTTGTATAAATACAGTGTCTCTCTATTTCATAAACCACTGTGAGTTTATAAATGTTAATAAGATATCGAAAGTACTAGCTCCAATCAATCTTTCTTCTTCCCTACGGGGTATAACCAAAATGGATATATATATGGATCATTTTTTACCATTTTGTAGAGTCCTAGTTATAAAGACCTCTCCCAGGCCTCCCTCAGAGGCTCAGGGTGAAATTTAGTTTGGAGGCCGCCCCAAATTGGGTAATGATTAGCTTTTTTAAAAAAATGTGAGGCATCTCTCACTAACCCCAAGTATTATATAATCCATAGAGAAAACGGTGGTATTTGATGGACTTAAACCTATTTAACGTGAAAATGGGGCTCTACTTGCGCATGCAGGAAGGCCTAGGTCCAAATTACCTCCTTAGTTAGAGTTTAGTTTAAGGGTAGTTTGAGAGTTTGAGAGATGTTTGATAGAAGGTTATGAGTTTGAATGACAGGAGGTCAAATGAATTAAGGGGAGAGAGAGGCAAAAGGAGAAAGAAATTTTGATGGGCATTCGATGAAACTCGCAGAACCAATGGGAGAAAGAGAGTATAAAATCTAATCGGGGTCGGAGAAGAGGCCCGCCCAGAACATAGAATGGCCAAGAGCTTGCGGAGAGATTTGAGAGTTTTGAGTTTCATTGCTCTTTCTTTAAGCTAGAGAACGGTCTAACCCAGAGTCCAACAGTTTAAGATGAGTTTTAGATATTTGTTTTTGCTTTTATCTTCTCATCTATAGTGGGTGTTTGTCGCTCCTGCAAGAGTATTTTCCAGCAACCTAGAATTGGAGAGTTGTGGGATGATTAGGAAAGAGGAGTTGATGAAGCTCTGCGTGGCCAGGAAAATGCGCAAAACCCTGTACCCACAATATAACCATAAACCACCCGGATACATACCGATCGCGACGCTTCTTACCATAAACCATCTGATCAGTCTTCGATGGCTAAAATAGTCCATATAAAAGAGGAGGGGGGAGAACCAACAACGGAAGGAAACCATCCAACGTATGCTCCTTTGCCTTACCCTCGTTTATACTTGCTCACACATACACATGTGTAAGAAGGTGCAATAGGTTGTAATCTTAACAACTTCCCAGGCCAGAGAAGCTTAACAACTTCATAAAGTTGTGAAGCTTAAGCAAAGACTCTTGAAATTTAGTTAGGGTAAAAATAAGGTCACATAACAGAATATTTCTTATGAGATATTTGAAATAGGTACTAGAATAAGTACTTAAATGGGGGTATTTGGAGGATGAACATTTTAGAGGAATTTATTAGGATGTTAAAACATTTACCTTAAAGAATTTTAATAAAGCAATAGGAATGATCGAAAATATTTGCCCTGATCATGAATTTGAAATCGTTTTGAGACTATCAAGTTTTTGATTTGATTATGATCTTGATGATGCTCTCAAATGATTTTTGAGAAGTTTGAGACAATCAACTACTCGAGTTGATTATTTCTTTGTAATTTTAAATGAACTTTGATCAATTTTGTGCTGATCAAGTGTCTGACTTGATCATGAATGATAAATTTGGAATGATGCTTGATAGGTTTTGAGATGATCAAGTTTTGAAATGATGTTTGCGCCTTCTGGAAATTGGTCATTTTATGGCACTAAAAAGCAGAATCATTGGACATTTTGTAGGTATGAACTCTTTTAAAGGTTTTCGGTTTAGGTAACCAAAAATTGTTCGTTCTTAAGCCGGGTAAGAGTGGAATCAAGCTCAAGATGTTTGCATTTCAAATAAAGATTTTGAATGATTAAATTAGATACATTTTTGAAAACAATAGATTAAAATCCATAGTAAGACGTGGTTGCATCTCAAATTATTTAACGGCCTAGTGTGGAATTTTCACTTAGACCCAATTCACTAGATCGGTGCAAACTTTCTTCCAAGACACAACATCGGGGCCAGAAATCAGACTTTTCCAATCCAACCTCTGAGATCACGACTTTCTAATGAGTAGTCTACTAAAAATAAGAACCGGCTGATGTAATCAGAGAGGGGTCAATCAATTTTGAAATCATCCATAGGACTTTACGCTTAGTTTTAACGATTGCATCAGATTTAGGGGAAATTAATGATTTAAAACTTGAGGTTGATAATCTTTATGAAAACTCTCGAAATGTTGTTTTAAATTAAATTTAACGAAAAGGAGGAGCAGGTTAGATGGAAGATCGCGACTTTTATCCATAAGAGAGGATTCTGCCTTCTTTAATCCAATATGGCAGAAACCATACCTGTTGCTCTCTGAAGTCAATCGAATTTGAAGAGAAGCTTGATTTAGGTTGTAAAGTAGAACGAATGTTTTAAACAGAAAGAACATAGGATAAAAACAGAGAAGAAAGTAAATTTACCTCTCAGGAGTTAACTTCGTTTACAAAATCCGCATGGCTACATTTCAGAGAGTAATTAACACAGGTCGAAGTTTGTGGTAGTCTTCCAAACTGCTTAATTTTATATCTGTCGATGGACTCCGCATCGGTGTTCTTTAACCCGACTGATTCTATGCCCAAATCTATATCAAGTTCTGATTTTTTGAAAATCAAAGGGTTAAATAAGAAGATAATGGACTAAGAGCAAAGTTGACTACATAAACCTCCGGTTAAAAATTAGGTGCTTGGGGCAAATTAAACTCATTTCCCACTTGGCTCCCTACCTTGCTCTCCGGATTGGAGGAGCCAGCCCCCTTAGGATAAAATATAGAAGTAAATTATCACTATCCGTTTAAGAGTTCTCTGAGTGTTGTTTGGGGTGTTTGTAGTTATTGGAATTAAGTACTCCCAAACAGGCCAGCTCATCCGTGAATTGGTAATTGCAACCAAATGAAGATCAATAGCTGTTTTCTAAAGCGTGGCAGCCTGGTGCACGGAATACCATAAGTGACCGTTTAATACTGGGGTACCGCCTAGTTGGTTGAGACTTTGGTAAGGTATTAGGCCCTTTTCTGTCTCTAGAAAGCTCTTCCCCTCCACACACACACAACATGCAACATCCACTCCTTATTTGAGAACGGTAGATTTTGTATTGCGTCGAACGAAAACAGACTCATAATTCGAGTCATTCTATCCCTTTAAACAAATGGTTGTGGAAAGGCCTCGTCTGCCAATGGCATGGCCTTTACCATCAGAACCAGAATTACACTTTCGACTCCTTTTACCTTAAAATCCAAAGTTAAATTGGAATCTACCAAGAATTTGATTGACATTTGGAGAGATGCGAAGTAAAGGACCGCCTCCATTTGTCCTATGCGTGCGATTTTTGACCCGAAGAATGTTTTGATCGTACAAAAATACGAGGGTGATTCGTTCAGATTTGCACCCATGTGAGAAGCTCCGGATCCAAAAATGTTTGACCTTTGGATCGCTACATCGATTAAGCAACGCACAGGCAAGAATCTACTCCCCAATTTAGGATACGCTGTCAGATTCGGAACAAGGAAATCAGAATAAAGTTTTGAATTAAGGGAGCCTTTGACTACTTCCACATCCGACTCTAGAATCATCATCTGCCTCAGGTTTAGTCAGAAATGTACATCGCGTTTGACAGGGATGAGACAAAGAGAAGATATGTGAGTTACTTTCAGGCAGAACTTAAACGGGTAGGATAGTAAGCGTTCGTGGGCGGAGCACGATTCTACCACTTGGAAGAACAATGAGATCAAACTGCGAGTTGACCGCATCTATTTTTGTTTTCAATGCATCACTGGCAATGACCATGAACTCTTCTAAATCAGGGCAATTTTTATTCAATATCACTGTAATTTTACGCTAAAACAACTCCATATTTCTGACCAAGGCTTTGATTTGGTACAAATTTCATCAGGAACACTAAGTTAAGGATTTTAGGACATTTGAGCTTGAAAAAAAAACCACAAGCTTGGTTGAGTGAAAAGGTAAACCAACGAGGGTATGTCAGAAAAAACAGAAAACTTCAAAGCAATCGGAATTTCCTTTACAAACCTACTCGAAATAATTCAAACTCTCCAATTCTATTAGAATTATTGCCTCAAAAGCAAGGTAGGGCTAAGCAAGGTGGTGGTGCTTAAGGAAGAGGCGTTTGTCTCCGGTTTGATTTGGTAAGATTATTGGTATCTCCAGAAAACTTATTCGAAACGATATTTAGTTCCGAATGCCTTTGTTAGATATAGTTTACTCTAAGGGTAGTTTAAGAGTTTGAGAAGTCTTTGATGATTCCTAAATAGATTGAAGTTTATGAGTTTAAATGACCGAAGATTAATTGAATTTAGGCGAGAAAGAGAGAAAAATCTTGATGGAAATTCGAGGGAAGTCGCAGAACCAATGCGAGAAAGAGAATATAAAATCTTAACTCCGTCGGAAAACATGGTCGAGGACCTATTAGCAAGCTGGAGTCGTCCAAGGTTCCGCAAACTTCCGAAGTTTATTGTCCGGCCGAATCCAAGTGTTTGATAGGAGTTTTGAGTTTTGAGCTTGATTGTTCTTTTTTTCAAGTTTCAGATCGGTCCCGCCCAAAGTCAAGAAATTAAGATGAGTAGCACTGTAGTAGCACTTTATCATATGTAGGAGCAACAAGTCGTAGGCTTTACTCTCGCTTCATGCAGCATATGGGTATATCTGAAAGAACTGGACTACACCTTTCAAAACCTTATCCATCCCCAATTCGAGACCATCTGTCACAATGTGGCTCTAGGGCTGCACTCGAGAACTACATGATACTTACTTAATCCGGGCCGAAATATCTCGGACCTTTACCTTTTAGAGTCAATTTATTTTAAAAAACTTCAACCCAGTCTAAATAATAATCCATTATATGTCCCATTAAATATAGTGACTTATTAATAAACCTGCTAATTTATAAAATTTCACACTTGTTTTTTTAGATGGGGGGGATAAAAGGGTGAAAGAATAAAATCCACTGTCAATTATTTTATTTTCTATTTTTTAGAAATTCTCTCGTTGATTTTGTTTGTTTTTCCTCCAATTTTCTAATGTAATCATGGTTCTCAAGTTTAATATATATATATATATATATGTTTATATATATATATATATATATATATGAATTTTTTTATTTCGTTTTGCACATTATTTCTCTTAAACATATAAAACCATCAATGAAAAGTGAATCATTTATACATAGGTTCGGTTTTACCTTATCTTTATGAACCTATTCCAAGATGTGCTATTGCATTGTCCTACCTAAATATTTTGCCTTTATTATTGCATTCATTCTCAACTTTCGTCTCTCACTGCATTACTCTCCTAAATTAAATTTCCCTTTTTCCAGGTCATTTTGATTTTTTCCTTCCACTTTCGTCGTATCAGCAAAAGTGGAGAATCGAAGAAGTGCCTCACTTTATTCCGATATCTCTTGGAAAGATAATGTCTTTGCTCCTTCAAAGTGTACAAAATATCCAATAACGCGTGAAAGCTAACATTGAAACACTCGCACATGAACGCACGTACCTATACACGCGCACACAGCGTGTATTTCCTAAATATAGATTATAATAGGGAGAAAACTTGGGAAAATTAATAAGTTAAAAATAATTATCAGCCGCGTTCTGAAAACTTTGTTGAAAAGAAGGTAAGTAAACTTCTACCCACACTTACCCAGATGTAAAGATTTGTTGAAAAGAAGGGAGGTAAACTTTTACCCACATTTATTGAGGTGTAAAACTTTGTTTTAGGAGGGTCATAAATTCTTTTTGGGGTTATTTGTTGTGAACCACATTTTCTGACGTCTTTAATATGTAATTTAAATTTTTTTTAAATCTTTGGACCAGTGAACGACTGAATTTTAATTAAAAGTTTAAACTTTTACAACTACTTAGAAAGGGCCTGAATTCCTTTTGAAGTGGTTAAAAATCTCTCGGTATTCTTCCACACTGTATTGAGATCGGTAAATATTTGAGACTTAATAATGTACAAATTTTTAGTTTGAAGAATCCTTCTTATGCATTTCCCATCTTTGTTACCCGAGTGAGCAAGCTCAAAGCATTGAAGCACAGATTTCTGACCACCTCACTATCGAAACTATTAAGTTTTGGTCAACCATATCCTGGAATGTACTTGTTCCGGTTGCAGCTGTAGGTACATAGTTGGAATGACATTTAAATTTAATTTAATTATATGTTGAATAGTGTTTGAATTAGTGTATGGTATTTTATAATTAATCTATATTTGTCAAAGTTGTTAATATTAACTGTTTCTTTAAAATTCCAAGAAAATGTTTTCGAAGTAATATCCGTAAATCAATAAAAAAATAATCCCAATTGCAAATTCTACGTAAGTAGAAAAACGAAATTGTTGATAAATTTGAAGCTATAAAATAAATGATTTGAAATATTTTTAACTGATTGAAACCCAATTTTGACCGAAATTCTTTTCACCACATTTGGTATTCAATCAGGCACTTTTTTACATTTGACCTGACAGAGTGTTTAGTTTGGACTTTAAGACTCAAAGCAGCTAATTAATTGGTATGGACATCAATATTTCTTTTATCGCTGTGATGCAAAGCAAGTTTGAAATGCAGATTTACTCTTCATTCTTGGTTCAACCTAACAAATGGCTATTTAGTTTCGGTAGGTTCTCAGGAAAATAAATAATACACTTCTTCCTCACACACTCATTTATTTAATGCCTCTTTACGCTGTCTTTCCTACATTCTCACAACACAACACTTACTCTCGTATATTCTCTTCATAACTGTAGTGCCATTCATTCTCTTACCGATCAAGAAAACCACAGAATACTTTCAGCAACGCCCTCATTCACACCCTTTTTTATACAAAGCAAATCTCTTTCTACCCCTTCTTACTTCGTTCACCCTTTGCACACCAAGCATCCTTGTGAACTCTTTTTTTACACTGGTCTCGCTCAAGAATTTACTACTCTTTCTAAACCATTAATTTCTCTCCCATACACTAAAGGTGGCACCAGCATTTACATCAGCATTTATATGTAATAACATCCAGCTTCGTGACAAATTCCACACTCAAACCCTTATCAATCATCAGAGCTTTGATCGCAACCACAGACCTTGCTACCATTTATTATAAACCATTTGGTTGCAACCTGTTTCAGATTTATCGCATTTGTTATAAAACGATGTAATGGAAGATGAAATTTTATCTCAGGAGAAAGATAAAGAAAGGAAATGGCCTCTACAGCAAAAAGGTAAAAGTGTCAAAGTAGTGGAATTGAGGTGTAGTGTCAATCAAGTAAAGTTGATGGGAGGTATTTAGAGGGACTAGATCAATTTGGAGTACTGGGCACCGATTAGTAACGAAACGGCGGTCAACATTTCAAATAATCGATAAAGATTGCTATGCGGTTTTATTTGCCCTTCATCAAAGGCTTCACAGAACGCCTCTTTCCTAACAAATACAACTTCATTTTACGCTTAAATGCATCAAGAGATGGGGGAAGAAGATAATAGCAATAATTAATGATAGATGAGATCAGCAATGGGAGAAATATCCTTCTCAGAGCACCCTTAAAAGGACAAACTATAGATTTCATTTGTTCTAAAATTACTTCAGAGTTTAGGTTCTTACTCTTAGATGTTGTTCTGTGTGATTAAACATAACTATTAGAGTTTATTGACACCTCATCTCAATTAACCTGCATCATCAATATTTGTACTTTATTGTATTTATCAAATTTATCAAATACTCGTGCAGGCTTTGCAGAGAAGAGAAACAAATATATGGCGATTTTGGCTATTTGCTACCTCTGTAATATTTTAATTACCATATCTCGTTATACCTACCATTTAAGGGGAAGATTTAGGGACAGTTATCTTACCTAAATTCTTCCTTCTATGAATATGTATGTTTATTCATTTAGGCTCAAATTAGATCTCACTTTTCTTCACCGTTTGTGAGTAAATTCATTTCCAGATTAAACGGATCTAAAATAGAAGTCATTCAAAAGAGCAACATTGAATCTCCTAATCGAAAAGAATGAAACATCAGCTTTGCCCAAAATTGAACCCGAATAAATCCACGAGGATATTTTTCTCCGAGATTTGTTAACTTCCTCATTCGTCTATAATTTATTAGCTTTAATTAGATCAGAAAAGAGAGAAAAGGACTAATTAAAAAAAAAACACGGCCATTAATGATAATATTTGAAAGGTAATAAGTATCTCCTTTTTATATTAACACTATGGATGTTTATTGGCTTACTTGGTTTGGCGGTTTGCTTAAATACATTATTCTTGATATATTTCCTTTATCCGATTGCTTTACAAAATAGATTACACCATTTGTTATATTTCGTGTGTATCCTTGTTTTATATTTCTATAGAGTTCAAATTAAAATGTGAATCGTATATACAACATTATAGCAGACAAAATCTAATTTCTTTTCGAAAGATCAATATTTAGGCTTTTTCAGAAATATGACAACGACTTAATTTCTGTTTTATATAAATAGAGCGGATAATAGCGGCAGTTTATGACAAATAGGATAATGAGAGCAAAGTTTTCCTTCTCAAAATTCAAAATCAAATCTAGAGTTAAAATGCTCACGAAGGGTCTTTATCGCGCTCAATATTACCATGAAAATATTTGTTACAATACATAGATTAAGTAAATAAACTTTTAACAAGATTTAAAAAAACTACACTATGAGGTATCTATACAATATTGGGCAAAAATTTAGATACTGGTAACTAATGAAAGCGATTCACTTCTCTAGCACTTAATATTTTAATATATTCGGAGATATAGCAAACATTATAGATTCATTTTATATGTAATATAAGCCAGAATACCTCATGAACCTAAATAAATAGATTTCCGCAATATTAATATTAAATAAATAAAGAAAGAACAAAGGATTGCATCCAAAAGGTAAAATGATGTAATATTTTATCGCTTGATCTTTGCAATCAATTAAATATAACTTGCAATATCCCACGCTACTTTTATTTGATCCTTCCTCACAGTATATCCACATTTCCTCATTATTCTTTGTGTTTCTTTGGCTGACGAAATTGATTAATTCCCTTCCTATATTAACATGGTTCTCTTTTGGGCTTTGATGGCAACGCCACACATTAAGTGCGTAATCTTTAAACGAATAATTCACCACTCCCTTAATGAGGTGGATATGGGGTAACAGGATTCAGTGCCTCCGTCAAATTTATATATGAGATAATTGTATGCCCTTCGGACCCCAGTGCAGGAAGTGAAACTTGTGCTCTCTCTCGTATCTTCTTTTGCAGGACTCGTAAATCACCCACCATTATATTTACGACCGGCTGGACCAATGGAAGGGTGAAAGAGGAAAATTAACCTTCATAAATAATGAGCATTAATGTCTAACCTTTAAGGAGAGTTTCAGAAGGAGAATCTAACAATGTTAAATAAATTAAAACCAAGATTTGTCTAATTTAATTATGAGTTTAGGACGAGAGAAAATCAGGAATCTTTTTCTAAACTATTATTGTGAAGAGAAGATTGATGAAGGTGGTGTAACTCATATCATTACAGGCAAATTTATGTTTATATTAAACATATGTTGTGGGCCTCATACCATTGTGTGTCATTAAGGTTCATTATAAATGTTCAAGTCAATTATTGCTAGATTTTATTTTAATTTATCGACACAAACGCAAGTAACCCTATTCGAAACAGAAAGAAGTTCGTACAACTTTAAAAATAGGCATATTATTACAGTCGCCGGATTTTTTTTTTCCCATAATTCATTATAATAGAAAAGATTGTCCATTAAATCCTGTAACTGCATTCATTTACACTTCTCATCTGGAATATGCCTCTATACTTTTACGGAGAATTTAATCGCCTAAAGATTATGTAAAACTCTATGTAACAGAAGGAAACTTTTCTTTCTAATCTTTTCATTCTCCAGACAATAGTAAAGAAAATGTTTAATACTTGAAATATCTCTCTCCATAGGGTCAGGGAAAAAATTACTCACTGAAGTTTATATCTAAGAAAATAACATATTTCTAATGAAGATTTCACACATATGTGAGCTAACAAGCTGCTCCATTTCCTGATTAAACCGTCCTACAATCGCTATAGCGAACATTTAACGGTAACTATTTTTTTATTTCCTTTTTTAAGAGAATTTGGCAACAATTTCATTAAGAAAGAATAATTTCTGGTTTAATATCAGAAAGCGTAAGTGGGACATAAACGAGTCAATAATGACTAAGTACAATGATCAACTAAAAATGATATAGAGATACAAAATTCAATATTTGTCCAGTTAACAGAAAAAATACATCTAAATTTGCCGATTATAAGAAAGGAAATCATGAATTTAATTGCTAAACATTATTTAAAACTATATTCTTTATTCAAATATTGAAGATATTCAATGGTTGATGTTGAATCCTCTAAGGATATTTATATTTACTTATGTTGCTGGAATATTGAAATACTTAATGACTAGAAATTAAAAATTATTCTAAAATTAAATTTAGGAAACCATAAGGCTGTTTATGAGAAATGCGAGACTCTTTCTCAATCTGAAGATTATCCTGAATAAATAAATTTATAATCTAACTTTTGGCAGAAAGATATTTTAGATATGACTCAACATTAAACTTGTTAAAAATGATACAATTTTAAGAAGTTATGATAGATTACTAGTGTTTACGGTAAATCATAAATAAAATAAATACTTTAGTGAGCAATATTCAATTCCTTTGAGAGGAGACTAACAATCTAACTTCTAGGTTTTCCAATCTACCTAAATTATTTTTCGCAGATTTTTTTACCAAATTATCAGAAAATTAATTAAAATACAGTTAGACCTAATTAAAATGCAACCCCCTAAAAAGAACCTTGTTATTTTTCAAATATTTGCCGGAGTTTATGTAGGTTCCAAAGCTATATGGATATCTAGCTCTTATTCACTTTCGGCTCCCATGATTTCATATGGAAATACGTATTGATTTTAATTAATTTTCATTAAATTGTTTAGGCCACATTTTCTTTTGGCATTTAACATTTATCTGATCAATTATCTTATCATTTAAACAATTTCCACAAATTAAAAGTAGTCTAGTATATTTGTTAGATATAAGCTTTTATTAGTTTTTTCATCTTGCTCTTCATCAATGCAGTTTATTACCGCATGACAGAGATCTGTAATCTAGTAGATTCTTGCTAATTATATTTATTGATCTCTTTAACTTCAATTAATTGCTCTCAGACGATTTTCCTAGCTGAGCTTTCTATGACTGTTTCAAATGATTTCATTAGATTTATTTACGTATGCATTAATTACACTAGTACCAGAGACCTGTGCCATTTATGTTCACCAAAACTTTTACCTAGATCGAAGGTCTATGGGTTTTGCAAACCTCGCGTCGTCTTCATCTTTTCTCCGCAACAACTCCCTGCCTCAATTTAGCCAGCTAATGGTAAAACTATCAAGGGTAATTTAGGTCCCTGAGTTCAAATATAATATAAGTTAACCACCAGGTGGCACCACCTAGTGGCTAGAGTTGCTAAATCAGCCATTTTCTCCGCAGGTCTACTAAATCAGGTGCATCTAGTTTTAATATCTTTGAATTTATTTGGCGCATCTTAACTCTACTAAAGCCCCTCCTCCCCCTAAAAGCTTCCTGACTGAAATACCTTCATAGTGACGGTTTCTTCGGAATATAGCATATCGTCCAGTTAGGATTCATCCCCTGTTTCCAAACCTAGAAGTAATGGGAAATCTTTAGCTATTATATGCTATCCTCTGACAATCTAGGTTGATCAATTTGTTCAACCCTACGCAAAATCTTATAAGCAAACATTAAAGTCATTTTGGGTAGGGTTGAACAAATTAATCAACCTCGATTGTCAGAGGATAGCATATAATAGCTAAAGCTGTCCCATTACTTCTAGGTTTGTAAACAGGCCACGAATCCTAATGGCACGATATGCTATATTCCAAAGAAACCGTCACTATGAATGGATTTCAGTGAGGAAGCTTTTAGGAGGAGGGGGGCTTTTCTTGAGCGTAAGATGCGCCAAATAAATGTAGCGGAACCTGGTTGATGTTAAACTTTTGAATTATTTTATCTTAGCAAAAATCGGGCCGATCATCTAACGGATAAAATGTGCGGTAATCTTTGGATTCATGATTCAGAGGGTGACTTTCCTACAAGTAATCACATGGATATAAGTGCGAGGTCATTTTTGCCTTTGAGAGATTATTTTGATCTGATCTGAGACTGTGTGTTCTCTAAAATATTTTTTTCGACGGAAATGGTTCAATTAGTTTAAGTAACAACTATTTTTTTATTATTAAGCTAAATACTATTATCAACTTATACCTCTTCATTTGTTCCGTTCGAATCCCTTTCCAGACAAAGATTTTTGTCGGATTTAATGCATCATCTTAGAGCAATGTCAGCGCTACGATTTGACGGAGGTTCCCGTGCTAAAGACTGGCGAAATTTCTTCTGACATGAAGCTAATTCCTGCTTCTTATATTAGAAGACATTTGGGTGGATTTTAAATGGAGCCTTTAATTGAATCCTGCCAGAATAATCAATATTTCAAAGAACACGATTTTGCAAAGTGAGCAGCCGGGAATTTTGTAAATTAATAACGATTACAAAACTAATATACAAGCTTCATATAATATTATGGGCAAAAGGATTTTAACGTGATATCCTAACTAAAATAGATCCTAATTGAGAGAAAAAAAGGGTTGACATTCAAAGAAGTATTATGGACATCCGAAATAGGAAAATCGGGATAAATTTTCCTTTTCTTGCCTTTTTACCATTTTTACTAATAAAAGAAATCTAGCCCCTCTTAAGATTAGCATATCTATACAAGATTGTCATCTCATTGAGGGAAATCATAAACAAGGGTGATAACATATGCCACTCCACATCTGATCAAATAGCAAGCGAATGGATAATATTTTATACAACCAACCTCTGATCTTATCTGAAATCTACAACTTCACTTGTAAATATAATTTTATTAACTGCAGCGAAGAAAGCAGGTCTATAGGCCATACAAATATCGTGTTGTGTTCATATTCTCTCCTTAACGAGTCACTGGCTCAATATAACCAGTTAAATCTAATGCCGCCACAGGTATTTAAAGTCACTGAGTTCAAATATTGTATAAGTTGACCACCTTGCGGCGCAACCTAGTTTCTAGAAGTACTAAATCGGCCATTTTCGACGCAGGTCGACTAGATAATGTCCCTCTAGTTGAAGTTACATTACCTGATGAAGTTAAAGAAATTTCGGTAAAATTATCTTTTTAAAACTTAATTCTCTATTTTTTAACAAAATATAAAATTTATTAAACGAAATAAAAGCAGTTGTGGAGATGCAGTGATACTGATTTTATGGATGTAATTTTTATATCACTTGGTGATAAAAAGGTCATCTGAAATTAATGACTCCAATCCTCGAAGTGATATATTCTAAACTTCTCACAATATCAAATATCATTCTTTATAATGGTCTTGTAATTGACGGAATTGTTTGTTAAATTACGAATTTCTGGGATTTTCCGTCGTTGGGCATTGAAGTTATAGTGTAAGAAAGATAACTATCTATACTACACAAACCCCAAAACGAAGAGAAAGATTGTAACCACTATTTCAAAATTTTCACATAAATGGTAGGCGAAATACAAAGGAATTCTGGTGGATCGTGTAGATTGTTAAAATAGCCTGGAAATATAATAACACTAAATTCCATTGTAAATTTTTAAGTCTTTATGGGTTATTGTCCTATTGCGAATCCGAAATAGCTATACAAAAGTACTAAACACCTTTCAGCTTAAAGGCACTCTATAGAGGAAGAAATTCCAAAAAATAAATTTTAACTATCAAAGAATTCTCCCAGAGAAAGGTGATTGTAAAGAAGTGGCGATGATAGAAGAAATAAAATATAAGGAAGACAACATTTTTCTCAAGATTTTATATCATATAAGATTTAAATATCCCAGCAAAAACCAAGTCCAAGCAAATGGAACTCAACAGACTAGACGGTTAGCAATATTTGATTTATCCATCAAAATTAGAAAGAGATATTCAAAATTATTTAGATTTCATAAACGATTTCACAAATTTACAATAACCTCCTCAGATGAGACACTGCACACGTCAAGTCGGTAGTTCATTTTCTTGGTAACATTCTCAAGTGCAGCATTAATTCTCTGGTTTTATGGAGAAAGACCAGTGCCTTCACAAATCCTCAGAGACAAAATTTCAATTGGTCAAGTCAAGTAAACTTGAAGACTATTTCAACACCATATAATCTTCATAACCAGCGCCCCTATAATACAAAAATAGGGAGAGCATAATTTAATAAAGTCATCGTTTTATAAGGTAAATTTAATTTCTGTTAATTGTGATTCAATTAATTCGATTCATTTTTAATTGATAATCTTAATTTATTTGCAACTTGCAAACGTATCTTTTATTCTCAATCTGAAGAGGTTTAAGAGTATTAAATAAAAAAATGATTACTGCGCTTTTTGTAAACGTTTATAGAGAAAGACCGAACCTGCTTTTTTGCAAATTCAATATATTAAAATATAAAGGTATATTTAGAAATTCAAGATGTGAATTACCCACGGGAAGTAGAAGATTCAGATTCAAATCAATATCACTTTAATTAGGCAGGCTTCAGACAAGAAAAAAGAACAGAGGGTATTATTCATCTATGTGTAATCAAGTATATCTCAATCCTTATTTTATATTCTTTCATTACATGTGTTTATGTGTAAAACTGTAGAAGCTGTAATCAATATACCTTTGGAACTGCTTCTGAATCCTATTTATTGCCCTACAGTCATGGTATTTTCTACTATGTGTTGCTACACTCCTCCACACTATTTGTTACCATATTATGCAATGGACAACTTTCTCTCTTTCTAACAAATTGTCTAATAAAATGTGATGTTTCACTTCATGTCCCATGACGGTTGCAATGCCACACAAAGAGTAAGTGGTTCTGTATTGACGTGATCTATTATTGCGGTTTACTATTGTCTTTTTGTTGATACTTCAATACTAGGTAGCCTATTAAGGTCCTGCAGAAATAACCAGTTAGTCCATGCCCGTCACCCAGTCTATCAAGATAACGACCTACTTAAGAAAAAGCCTTAGACACAACAACTCTAGCCTACTTTTTCCTATTGTCGTAGAATAGACTCTCGACGATATACCATATATAACTATTTGTTGAGGGAACTATTCTTATAATTCGAGTGCGTGGTTATCTGGTTGACCGATGTTATTTATCTTCAATATGCTTAAGAAGTGGAACTGAGCTCAAGGATAATAATATGGCTATCATTAATAAAATAGAGTTTTATTAATTAAACTATAAACAACACACAAAACGGAAAATGTTTACATAAACAGAGAATGAAAAGGTTTGTGGGAATATCTGGCTAATCCGAGGATTAAGATTTGGGAGAGATTTAAAAAGGTAAACAAATTAAAATTTAAGGGATGGGATGGATCAATAAACCATTTAAAGCACAGGGTAGGGTTGATGAAAGGTTTGATACTCAAAGGTAATGCTCAGCTTACGTAATTACAAGTTGATGTGCAGAGGAAGGCGACGCGAAGGAATCCTTGGTCCGCTAGTGAGTTCCAGCCGAAGGGGGGGGATTAAATTATCCTGACGTCACGTCTTGGGAATGAGAACCGTTTCTTGACGAACGGGCTTGACGAACAATGGTTGTTCTAACGTTGTTCTCTTCTGAACAACAGGGGGGGTGAGAACCGTGTCTTGTCTACGGGCTCAAGGAACAATGGCTGTTCTAACGTTGTTCTCTTTCTGAACAACCAAGGGGGAGGGTGAGAACCATCTCTTGTCAACGGGCTCAAAGAACAATGGCTGTTCTAACGTTGTTCTCTTTCTGAACAACAGGAGGGGCCTTGTGGACTTGGCGTATTGAAGGCTCGAACCTTGGCACTCAAGGGATATTATCCTCTTCTAGACAAAAATAGTGGATCTCGAGGTAGAAGGCCCCTGGTGCACAAGGTGAGACCGGATCGGCGTGATGTCTCGCGAAGATAATCTGGATCTGATCTGATCTAATCGGTAAAGTTTCCCTATAAATATTCGGAGCCATCTCCTTGGCGTAGGGGACAATGGAGCGGGGGCTTCGAGGGACTGCCCCACCTGCGCCTTGGAACATACCTTATCTGCCCATAAGCCTAACTCAATTTGGCGAGATCGACGCATGGGGCGAAACGGTGGGAGTGATGAACCTCCTTGGTTAAATATTGACTCAGGTGGCGATAAGGCACCCGGCTTTATCGTGTAGATGCACGTGATAGCAAGGTGTTTCTAAACAACATGTGATAGCGGTTGAATTTAAGCGGCCTCAGACTGTTCTATCACACCTATCATGGCCTAAACTACATATTACATTATTCTATTTACTAAACCCTACTAATAACTTATTGTGTAAATTATAGTAAATAATAGTTGTTATAACCTAATTGATACGAGATATACCACAAGATCTTTGCAGAAAAATGTAAAAATGAGAAAATAATAATCAAAAACTCAACTGCTGCAAAGTAGGAACCTATTACATATTTCAGTTTCCATTTAAATGTTTATTTTAGGTTAAGATTTTATTCTGCTGTTATTTAGAGATGATAAATATTTGTTGTTTGCACGTTCGTTTGCTTTCTTATGATTCAATGAAATACATAAAACATATTAAAGTACTCATGATTTGTTTAGTTAGTCTTCATCATTAAAACAATAAAAACTAAAACACTAACACACATAACCTAATGTTGGCTAAGGAACAGGGCTAAATGATGTTTACAGCAGCACTTCATTACTCAGTAATTTAGCGACCGATCATTTAAAGATTAGGAATGCATCACTTTTAGGTGCAATTTAATAGGTTATATAAAATAAATTAATACTGGTTATTAGAAAAGGAATCATGCACTCGTGGGTTTAAGCGGAACAAGAATAGCAATTTTCACTTTATATTTGAATGACGCACTTTCGAAAATGAATGGCTTCCTCTCAAGATGGAAACCAGGCATTTTCGAAATTATTCTCTGAATATAGTTTGCATTAAAGTAGGCGTCACATTTCTCATTCGAAACATCGATACTGTGTAAAATGAATTTCACACTTCATATGTCAAAGTTATGTAGTAATTCGAATTACACGATATGATAGCTCTCCTTTTCAAACAACGCTTCATTCTGTTGATAAAAATTAAAATTAAATGTATTATGTCCTCTTTGTCCAGATGTTATATATACATGCATCGCTCGTTCGTCACTATTGACTGTTGTGCAAGACCCATTTGTTATCACCAACTTAATGGATTCACGATATGTTTCTTTTTGCTGCTGTCATTGCGCTTTTCGAGTGGATATGGGAATGAGATGGTTATTATTTGAGTTTTCTACATTTTTTTGTGCCACAGCAAAGTCTGAATCATAGAAAAACGACCTTTTTTTCTCGTCTCTTTCTCTCTCTCACCTTAGTACTACTCTTATCGGGCTCGCGGTTTCTCTCGTCCCGCTAATAAAGAGATAAAAAGATAACTCATTTTTATTACTCCATCAGTCAGAGAGCCTCCAATTTCACCACTGCGGGTCGTTCCTCCATTTTTACTGGTCATAATTCATCCCAGGAATTGTGCGGGTAATCCTCGCTTTCTCATGAGAGAGGTCGCGGTTGCAATCCACTTTAAGGCTGATGATGATCGACGGTTATCTTTTGTCTTATGACTCGAAAAATGCTTAAGAAACGTCAGCATCTAATGAACTCATTAATTAAAATCAATAGAGACGAATATTACAAAATCTTTGCTTTGATTAATTAACTTAAAAACTGGTGCCATTTTCATACCCCTATGATTGTCATGTGTGCGGAGAGTCAAATTAAAATACCTTTAAAGGATTATTTTGTACTTTAGTGTTATTTCTAAATAAAATAAAATGGGGAACAATAGAATTATATAGATGAGTAATTGTAAATTACAAAAATAATAAATTAGTGCAAACATAGTTGCTGGCATTTACTTAGCATAAGGTGACCCTACAAGTTGACAAACCGAATTTCGGTTAAATTTATGTTTTCGCGATTTTATTCTATAATGTAACGGGTCGTACAAGTTTTCAGGCTCATTTCCTCTTTAGTAAGTGAATTATGAAGCTATACATAGCAGTCGGTCAGCATAAAATAAAGAAAATTTAGGAGAGTATAACCATAAAAGAAATTGCTCGAAAAATATATAAGAAGAATAACACATAATGCAAACGAAAGTTTTCATTCAAAAATAAGGAGCAGAGAGAAAAAGACTTAATTCGTCGGTTGAAGAAAATGGAATTTATCGCTAAACCTGCTACTTTTGACTACAACCTAGGTTACGAAAGGGCAGGAATACTGAATAAGATAAACTTGGATTCAATCAGCCTAAATGGATTTTTGAAAGAGCAAGACAAAGAGAGAAGAAGAAATAGATCTTTGTCAGTTACTCCGAAAAACAAGAAACAGAAAACAACAACAGAATATAGTCCAGGAGCTTATTAAATCTTATAGACCTGAAAACAATGAGCAGCGGGGTAAGCTCTTGCACCTGTCTCTACGGAGAGTTAGTAGTAGGTATAACACACAGAGGGGGGCGAAAAACCAATAAGAAAAAGAAATTATTAGAAAGAAAACAAAAATATAGAAGCATAAACTATGGAATACTCTGGGTAGTTGATGACGTGCCGTAAGGCTTGATTTTCTTGCTGCTTTTTTTTACTTGCATTTTTCACCAATGTTAAAATATTAATTAATGATGCCTTTCAAATTTGTCATGCAGGAATACCAGTCCTTGACAAGAACTTTGTATTCCTTCCACACCATTGGGAAATCAAATGGCATTCTCTGCCTTTTCATATTACTCCAGTCCCGTAAATTTTCAACACAAATTTTACAGCAAATGCCTTTTTCACAAAATCCGTGATTTTGGGGGGACCGCCAGGAAAAGCGACATGTCCGCAGATGTAACAAAACGTATTCTGATTATTCTTACATGTACTATCCATTGTAATGCAAATCTAAACTAGCTGTGACAAAACAAATGTAATAAACGGTTAGATGAAAACAGCATTTTGGAATATAGTTCAAATATAAATAAAGCATATCTTAGAAACCAGACCTGACCAAAAAATAAAATTATTATATTTTTAAATAAGCAAATAAAAATGATTCTAAATCAGTTAGAAAACCTTTGACCTTTGAAAAAAGATTTGAAACGCAGAGCAGTGTAATTGATGAAGGAAATTACCCCCAGAATTTTAGACTCTTCTGCAAATTGATGTCAATTAATTTACCCTGTGGCTACATTTATTCAAGAAAAGCAACTAGGTTTAAGAATTCAATGCAATTCCAATCGGATAATTACAAGGGAAAGATGATGGAATCAAGCAAAAGAAACGCACATAATCTATCTGACCAATGTTGCTAATAAGCATTGGATTGGAGCTTAACCTCTTTACTCTACCCGATGAACGGACGTTCCACATCTTTGATTGTTCTCCGCCCGCCTTAATGGGATATAGTCCGCTTACAAGCTTCCACTTCTTGGTTTATTATTAAGTCTTTAACCACATACTGTAGTATTTCACACTTTTTCTCTCATAATCTCATCCGCCCCTACTCATACCTATGATAAAACGCACGATTCGCGTGCAGAAGAAAAGGAACAAGCAGAAGGAACGTCCTGCAAAGCGGGTAAACAAACAGAAACATCTTCTCAAGCTTAGTATGCTTTGGTTCTTCTCAGACGAGAATAATTTTCACCAGGTAAAGGTTATGATCTCGAAAAACAACAGTTGTTTGTTGGGTCGCCAAAGAAGTAATGAGAATCACGAACCCCAAGGTCCCAAACTACATCATACTGTCTAGAGTTGTCATTAGAAAAGGCTACCTTAAGCCGCGTTTATCATTCTGGATCCCAGACTCAATAGAGAGGGCTACATAATGTAGATAGAGAAGTTAGTGTTGCTCTAGATCCAGTAGGTGGTAGGTGGAAATCTTTACATGTGCCACACAAGAAAGAGGGACCAGACGAGTTGTCAAACAATTTCTTGTCACTTCACTGTGAACATCTGTCCTACCAACTACGCAGGCCCCAACTTCTGGACTATTATGTGTGAGGCAAGGTTCGTAAAGAAAGAGCTTCAATTATATGTCCAACACTAATGGGGAGCTTGGGATTAGAATCAGCACTGTTTTTATCATATTAAAGACGGGGATCATCAAGTAGGTTCACACCGGATTCTGACACCGCTTGGAGGCCTTGGTTAAAGCTGACACCAATTTCATTGAATAAAATCAATACTAGAATCCTTTCAATCTTTAACATGTAACCTTAGTAAATATTATATATATAAATGCAATATCTTTGTTACTTTACTTATATATTGAAGTAATACGTCAAATTACCAACTGCACATTGTCGATGTAAAAGTTTGCTTTCAATACCTGTTCTAATAATAAAAAATTTGGAAGTTTGGTTTAGTTAACATATTCAAATGAACCAAGAGAGAGGCAAATACATTCATCTACTTATTAAAGCAATTCTTCGAAAAATGACTTATTTATTACTCTGTGGCAACAATGCTCGAAGAACATTTACGCTGTCGTATAGACTGTAACGACTTCGGAATCGTGTACAATCTCCATTAGAATTTGGCTTAAACTTTTATTAAAACTTTTTGGTTTTGCCTTGAATATTTTGTTCTTACCAGCTAAGTTTTTAAACAGTGTTGATGTGAGAATATTTTGAGGGATAGAGGCAAAGTATCTAAAGATATGAGTATATTCTCTTAGTCCTGTTCCATTGGTGGAAGGAGTGAGGCGGGTAAAATTTTGTCTTTATTACATGTCGCACCTCTCCTTTATTATTTGTATGGTACCTTGTCGTATGTGCCTAGTCTTATACTAGGATTCTTATTGAGACAAGTTCGATTATATATATATATATATATATATATATATATATATATATATATATATATATATGTATATATATATATATATATATATATATATATATATATATATATATATATATATATATATATATATATATATATATAAATATATGAGAATCTCAAAAGGTA
Source organism: Ceratothoa steindachneri (assembly GCA_963969495.1). Taxonomy (NCBI): domain Eukaryota; kingdom Metazoa; phylum Arthropoda; class Malacostraca; order Isopoda; family Cymothoidae; genus Ceratothoa; species Ceratothoa steindachneri. The sequence goes on from OZ018337.1 coordinate 85,087,337, forward strand.
GCGCGCAAGGAAAGCAATAATTGCTGAAAATTCCACAGGAATAATGAAAAGCAGATTCCAAGTACTTTCGAACTTTGCTCGAAGTAATACATAAAGAATTACTTTACAAGAATGGAATATATCGGAGACAACTAAGCGACACTCCGCCTTGGTACAACGAAACGATACAAAATAGAGTAGGCGAGAAAAACAAAAATAAATTATCAGAAAAGTGGGATTAAATGCAGGTACCTAAGATTAAAGAAATATAGATAAGATTTGTTCCAAAATATCCATGGGTGAGAGAGTGTGTGTAAAATGGAGAAATATAGGCCCTCCCAATAACTTGGACCGATTTTAAATGTGAGTGAAGTTTAAGTGTCCCATGATTTTTTTCTTTTTCTTTCACATTTAACAACTTCAGTTTTTGGCAATTTCAAGCATGGAAAGATTAATAATCAAACAACGTGTTAAAGTCATCGAAGCCTATTACGAAAATGGACGTTCAAACAGAAACGAATTTCAGGCACTTCGCGATTTTTTTGGTCAACATAATCGACCAACCGAGAGTGCAATTGGTAAACTTGTTCGTAAATTCAAACAAATGGGGTCGGTGGCAGATATGAAAACGTCATTGCGTGCTCGTTTACGCCGTTCAGCTGAAAACATTGCTGCAGTGCGCGAGAATGTGGCTAAAGATCCAGACACCTCTATTCGTCATCGCCCGCAGGAATTGAACTTATCCACAACAACGTTACATCGAATTTTGATAAAAGATTTGTCTTTACACGCTTAAAAAATTCAATTGACACAAGAACTGAAGACTGCTCACCATTTGAAGCTCCGTACATTCGTCAATTGGGTGCACGAGCAAAGACAAGCCGATGATGATTTTTCGCAAAAAATCATCTTTCGTTATAAAGCCCATTTTCATCTTGGTGGATTCGTTAATAAACGAAAGTGTGACATTTGGGCTGATGAAAATCCCAGGAAGATTGTTGAAAAGCCACTGCATCCACAAAAGGTCACTGTTTGTGTGCATTTTTTGCTAGCTGAATCATTGGGCTGTATGGTATAAAACACCATACCTTAAGTTGGTGTATTATACAATTTAGATTTTTTAAGCAATTAAAACCGTTAATAAAGTTATGTATTCCGTAGTATGTAACTATGAATTGAAGGATTTGCTAGTTCAATCTAAGTAATGAAGACGAAATGAGCGATCCTCTCTGTTTGATACGAAACTGCTATGTTCTTTAGCGATAGGGTGGGCAGCTGTCCAGGCGACTCTTCGGAAAGATTTTTGTATTATCATTCAACCAGATCCTCTTTAATAAACAGGATATTGACTATTTTGGCCGCAACTTGAGCAATTTTTCCCTCATTTGTTATAATTTCTTATAAAATGTATAATTTTATAATGGACTTAGGAGTTTAGTGCTGATAAAGTTTGGTGTGTAAGTCAGTGTTTCATATTATGCAGCTTTTGTCTCTCTTTGTTTACATGCCCGCTAAAATGTCATCTAAATTTACAGCAATTAATTAGAATACATTTCACGGTATGTGAGAAAATTGAATTTCGCATGAATTGCAACGTAATCTGTTGTGAAGTTAAAAATGGAAGTTAATTTTCAAAAACCATGTTTGCAGCATGTGATCTCATTAGATTTGTCATTTAATATCGGGAAATACACAATTTAGTAATAAAAGCACTAAAAAGGACGTTCATAGCTATTCGTTCATGAAAAACTATGACCTACTTGCGTGTCAACTGCTGGTTATTTTGGTAACCAACTTAATAATGGGGACTAAATTTATTCCAGAATACGAGTAAAATTTTGAAAAGTTATCCTCTTTTGAATATACAAGCTTAAAAAAGGGTGAGCTCGGCCTGAGGTATCACAATGTAAACCTAACCAAGTCCAGCAATAAAGCAAAATCTAACAACACAAAACAATATTTATTTCCTTCTGTTTGGGAAGATTTGCTTCAAATCTATTTAACGAGTTTTGTTTATGCCTTAAATCCTCCAATCAGCATTAGGTTGTTCTTTTCTATGATGTTATCCAAAGAAACGCACCATTTATGGTTGAAGAATGGGCAGGTAGACGTTATTTTCCAAGCTGTTTCTAAATCTACGTTAAGTACACAAGTACTTTCGGCTCATTGTTACTTATACAAATCGATAATTTTTTGGCGTATATTCTTTGATACTCATATATGTAATTTTTCTCTTTGTTTGTTCTTCCTTTCTCCCTAAATCATATATATATATATATATATATATATATATATATATATATATATATATATAGATATTCATACCCCTTGTATAATTGATTAGTTGAAAATACTGTAATTATTTAACTCACATTTTCTATTTTGTAGTAATTTGTTTCTATTTAATAATAACATTATTTATGTTACTAAATTATAAATTTATTGAATCTTTTCAAGTTAGTAATCTTGAGAATAAAGAAGTGATAGCCAAATTATAAGGCTAAAGATTCCTAGCAAATTTTGCCAGATCAATAGTAATAAGGCTCGAAACTTTCGCTAAGCGGGCAGGGAAAACGGCCAATATATTTTCAGAATCTGACTGATACAGTCACAGAAACCAAAATGTGGGGCTTTGAATATAACCAGCGTCCTCTTTGATAAAAGTGAGCAAGAGCCATATGTCAGGGGCTCTCAAAGCGGCAAACGCAATACATAGCGCTGGTCGTAAGAATGCAAATAAATTCCCGCATCTAATATACGACTGAGTCCATTGAAACTCAATAACAATAAAAATATATCAAAATGGAACGAAATAATAAAATCAACAAACTTTCCTTACAAAAATGCCGTTATATCTAATTACATTTTAAAAGGATTTTTTTAATGGATCTTATTAAATTAAGCCAGAATACTAAATTATTATTGCTTTGGGGTACGAGGGAGAGAAATACAAGTTGAGACATTCCGAAAAGAAAGAGGGAGAAGGGAAAAGAACTAAGATATAAAAACATTATCTACAAAACATTATCCGTTTGCATCTTCAATTTCTTCCCCATCCCATATAGATAGACAAGTCAAATCTTCTGTTATCTCATGATCTATAATATGTGGCTTTGTTTGTACAAGATAATTTTAAGATTTTATTGGCATGTCCAAATCTATATTGGCTCGGCCTTGTAGAAGTGGAACCATTAGAAATGCTTTGGAATTAATTACACATGCAAAATTGATTTATATTAGCTACATATTTTTATTTTGACTTTTCTTTAGGATTAGAGGACAACATACCAAATCCAGTCTCTTCATTATATCCTAAATATTACGCATTTTTATTTATAAAAATCCCATATAGTTTCAAAATACTTGTCATTCAATAGAAGATCTCTAGAACTCATATACGGACTCAGATTGGGAAAAGCTAAACACCATTGAGAAACTATTGCATTCCAGTCAAGTTCACTTGGTGTCATAATATTGAACAAGAGCAAAGTTTAGAACGATATGGATGGACAAGAGCAAGAATAAAATGAAACAACCCTCTTTGACAAGCAGTTAGTGGACTTCTATGCTAAGTCATGACTGGCTTCATCACTATTATTCACCATGTGAAGATTAAAAGCGAAAGAGTATCAATGATAACCCATTCTTTCTGACTGATACATGTAGATTTTGAAGAAGTGTCATCTGAACATTTTCGATATTTTCTGTTGTTCTTATGGTTTGCATTCGACCCAAACGACCTTCATTTAGATTTGAGCATGTTCCTTCATGTTTTTGTGTTCTGAGAACATTTTTCCAAATTGCAGGCTTGCTTGGTGGGTGCCTAAAAGCCTACCTAAAAAACGTTGTTCAAATGAATCTTGTACTTGTTTAATGCTGTGACTACAAATACGCGTTCATCTTTTGTTAACTGCATGATTAAAAAGGGTGTATGGAAGTAAAAATTTACACAGAAACGCTTTGATTTGCTTAGTAAGCAATAATGACGAGACCATACCACAGCGTGGCTAAAAAACCACTGTAAAATGGCCTACGCTTTGTTTGAAGACTCGCACAGTGACCTAGGCTACGTAGGCTCCCTACGCTTCTCTTGGAGTCGCACGGTGGTCTAGCCTTCGTAGGCTTCGTTTCATAATTTTACTTCCTTGCGCAAATATATCTTTCATAGCCTCCACTAAACCCATTAGTGTATCATAATTATAAAAGGGAATTTAATGAAATTTTTAGAATCGACTGATAAATAGTGGCTAAATGAAATATTTTTGCATGACACATGTCTCCAATAGCTTTTGAGTTATACTAATTCAAAGTACGATTAACTTTTTCTGGGACACCCGGTATATCAACGGCGAATTCCGTAATGGTGGGCCTACCATAAGATGCCTTTATTCATGCCTTCCACACGTCTTTTCTTCATCATTTTCTTTACAGTTCCATTTAAAACATCCGCGGGTGTTACCATCGTTGGTCATCGCTTTACATTAGTGGAAGAATGTATCTTAAACATTGAAACAAAACATTCAGTTATTGACGTATAACAATTAATAACACCTCACATCACTACTCTTAAACATACTATAAATCACTATTCTTTAAAAACGCCTTAGATCAGTACTCTTTAGAAATAAATTACATCAGTACTCTTTAAAAACATCTTTTGTCCGCGGCTAAGTTTAAATGAAATCTTGAAATCCAATGTGATAAAAATAAACAGACCTACAAAACATGGTAGTTAGAGCAAAGGAGAGAAGAGCGAGTCTATTTTATTTCCAAATAGAACGACACAGTCACTGTTACCATTATCTATCGAATCGATATATTATAATTAGTTTAAGCTCTCTTTCTTTTCCCGCCCGCCCTAGCCTGCCTTAGGCTTTTATGCCGCCGCGTCTGTATTCGGTGAGTGGCGGTTCGCAAGCCCCCTTCCCCCCTCTTGGGGGTGGTGGAGTTTTCCCAGGCCTAACCTCACCGATTTCTCTCTTACTCCTTGACCCGTTGACCTTTTGGATGGGGGGTCATTGTACGATCGTTTATTGATTCCCGTGCCGGAGGTGTCCCCGAACCTATGTCGTCATTTGGTGCACAGAAACATGCACACTCTATTGATCCGTTCATGATGGGGGGGGGGGTGGGAGGGGGCGGGGTATCCTCGGGATTATTGGCTAAATTTTCGGTCGATCCACAGATGGGATTATGCCCCTCTTTCCTCATCATGCCCCGGCCAAGGAGGATTAAATGGATGCTAGTCTGCGACTAGCCTGCTAAGTGAGGGAGTGCGGAGGGGCTGGGGGAATAGGGAGATGCCTAGAATAAATAAAACGGCTTGAGAGTACCAGTGGCGATGGGGCCAGTAGGGCTCGCTATACCTCCAGATTTTAGATGTAGGCGAGTGATAGAGATATGGGTATGTATTAGGGAAGGGTCACGCAATTCGTGTTCTGGGTATGAGTACCCCATGGGAAGCGCTAGAAAGGAGATTGGGTATGTGAGGACGGGGACAAAACGACAGCGGTGTTGGGAGGTGTGTGAAACTACCTAGTCCGTGGATCCGCACCCCTCGTTGGGACTCGCCCCCCCCCTGCCTTCTTGATGTCACAAATCCAGCGCCGCATCACTCGGGTAGCGAGGACCAACGTCAACTGTAGAGGAGGTGGAGGGGGGTCATCACTATACTTCTACATATTTTTTTTCTTCTAAATAAATCCCCCAATTTAACAGGTTTGATTGGTCCTCCTCCCCTCTTACATTTATCTGTGCCGTTCTCCCCCCCCCCCTCCTCTAAGAACTTATGCTGCAGTTAACATCTGGCGGAAGAGTGGTGTGGATTTGTGCTCGTTTGTTTGTTTGTCTGTTTGTTTCTGAGGCCAAGTGCAAGCAAAATAGTGTTTTGAAAGAACACGTTAGTGCCGTCAAGTATTTCAGGAATGTAATGGCGTGTAAGGAAGGGCCAGAATTGCTGAATGTTGCACGCCAAACGTGAGCTACGAAATGCTGAAATCTCACAACTCATATTTATGCCGAAGCCAATTGGAGCTCTTTAAGCCGCTAAAAGAAAGTTCATAAAGTATTGATGGTATCCTTTCATTGTAAAAAAGGTATTTCATTCTTGGAGATACAAATAAAGGTATTTCAGTAATTATCTGAGGTCTATTTGCTTCTTGCATCTATGTAGTATTCTGAAAATAGACAAAGATATTTGAGGTTAAATAAAGAAGAAAATAAAGAAGAAGAATATAGATACGGGAGAGATTAGGCTAGAAGAAGTGGTAAAAGCATTAAAACAATTATAAGACTCCGGGAGAGGCTGGTTTATTTCCTGAAATGTATAAAGTGGAAGGGAATGCATTGGTATATGTTCTGAGAAACTTATTCAATGAGATATGGGTGACGCAGATGGTACCATGATGGTGGAAGAATGGAGTATTAGTTAAAGTTCCGAAAAAAGGAGATCTGACTCTGTGTGGTAACTGGAGAGGAATCACTTGGTCACCTATAGCTTTGAAAGTTTCAGTAGAATATTATTGAATAGGTTGGAGCCAGTGGTTGGTGGCCACGCTGGGTTTAGGAAGGGGCCTGTGTGCAATGACCACATTTTTATCTTTTAAACATTTGATGCAGCAAGTCCATGAAATGAAAGTTCCTTTAAGCCTCTGCTTTGTTGATTTTGACAAGGCATTCGATAGCATTTCGAGAAATGGCATGGGTAAGATTATGCAGCATTATGGAATACCGGAACAGTTTGTTAGGGGCATTTTGAATATGCACGAGAGCACAACTTGTAAAGTGATAGTTGACGACGGTCTGACTGATCCGTTTGAAGTAAAGTCTGGGGTGCTACAGGGTGGCATTCTGTCACCTCTGATATTTGTATTAGTTATTGACTAAATCATGAATAAGGTAAAAGCAGAAACTGATGCTGGTATAGACTGGGGAGAAAATTGGAAACTTCTGGACTTAGATTATGCTGATGATATAGTTCTTATTTGTAATGGGCCAGAAGAGATACGAAGAGTGCAGGACTGTTTAGTTTGGGAAGGACGAAAGGTTGGTTTGGTAATAAATAGCAGAAAAACTAAAATCATAAATAGGGATATAGAAAATGCGCAGAATTGCTCTGTAGAAGGAATTGTTAGAAAGCAAGTTGATAGGTTCAAGTATTTAGGTACTTATTTAGTAAGGAATGGTTCTCTAAATTCAGAATTTGAGGAAAGGCTAAGACGTGCTCATCAGCCAATGGGAATGCTTAAGAATGTTTGGAATAATAGCGACTTTTCTGTGCAAACTAAAATCAAAATTTATAAGGTAATAGTTATAAGTATTTTGATTTATGGACACGAGTCTTGGTACAGCAATGTGACTACAGATAAATAAGTGTTGGCATTTGAAAATGAGGCTCTGTGACGAGTATTGGGAGTTGAATGGTGTGATAGAAGAGTGTCAAATACCAGAATAAGAGAAATAACGGGGGTGCAACCGGTCGATGAGTTTGTGAGATTTTCCCGTTGGAAATGGTTAGGTCATGTTTACAGAAAGTAGGGTATAGTCCGGAATACACCAGAGGTGGTGGCCCCTGGTAGAAGAGGTAGAGGTAGGCCTAGGAAGACTTGGATAAGGAGTAAGAAGCGGGAAGCAGGGAATGATTGTTAGGAAGATATTGACGCATTAGCTCAAGATAGAGCGTGGTGGCGTGAGTTCTTCGAAGCCCTATGTACCCCCGTGGGTGCCACAGGAAATGATTGGTAAAGAAGAAAAAGACAATCAGAGAAACATAAACAGGTCTGAAATTTGGGGGGCGGTCGGCCTCCTAGCTCCCCCCCCCCATGGATCCTTTCCTGGATAGAATTAGATAAGTAATAAATAAATGCGTTAAACAAATAAACAAATAACAAAATTTAATGGATAGCAGTGTTTGATTTTTTATTTAATTACGGGTATCCCCCAACTAACCAGCTATGGTTCGGAGAGCGCCACTTGATTCCCACCAATGTCATTTTTGAAGCTAAGGAAAATAATATTTTAGATTATCATCCTGAGGCAACTGGGGTTCAGCACGATATAGTCCTGAATCCGGTGAGTATCCACAATTAACATGGATAAACATTACACAACGGGCGGGTTGATGTCCAATGGAAGATAGTTTTAAGTGAATGGACGTTTATAAAGAAGGAAACTACTGGGCGCGTAAAATTTCCAAATCCGGGCCGAGCCTACTTTTAATTCATTCGTGTTAATGTATCCTAACACCCTTGTTGCTCTATTTTTTGCCTCGATTCACTGCTTTGAAAACTTCAGTGACCTATCTTCTACTACGCCTAAGTCCTTCTCATTCTCAACTGAATTCACCCAATGCCCATCCATTTCATAGCTAAATTCCTTATTATCCCTTCGTACGTTAAGAACTTTGCAGTTTTTAAGGTTAAAAGTCATTTGCCACTTCTGAGCCCAAGCTAATAACTTGTTTAAGTCACTCTGCACTTTAAAGCTACTCTCAACTTCTTTGACTACAGCTGCCAATTTAGTGTCCTCAGCAAAAATTGCCACTTTGCTATTTGCAGCATCCCCAAGATCATTTATATAAACTATGAATAATAAAGGGCCTAGAACGGATCCCTTAGGTACGCCACTGATAACACCCCTCCACTGTGACCTTTCCCCATTCAGCACAACTCTGTTTCCTGTCTTTCAGCCATTCAGTTATTCAATTCAAAACTTTACCACATATGCCATGCATTTTTAATTTGTGAACTAGTCTCATATTTGGAACCTTATCAAAAACTTTTCTAAAATGTAATTAAATTACATCGACATTCTCTCCTTTACCTAATTGTTTAGTAGTAACATAATCCATAAAATCCAGTTAATTTGTTAAACACGATCTACCTCTTTTAAACCCATGCTGAGCATCTTCCACACGGGTTTATAAATTCTTAAACCCATTCCCTTAAGAAAATCAGGGTATTTGGTATTTTGTTAAAGGGGATAGTTTGGGGAGAGGGAGGGAGTGGCGAGGCTCCTAAGCGGTTCCTCATTGCTTCTTATAGTGGTGGAAATGGGGGTCTGGAGGTATTAAGATGGGTCCGCCCCAAATGGCGGACCTAGCGACTGACTGGTAGTTCCAAATTGATTTCATCGAACGTGCTCGGTAGAACATTCACTTCTGCACTCTTAGTTATTTCCTGTGGTAAAAGTGCTTCCCTCGATACTTTTTTAGCCGATCATAAATTAATTAAAGTTCAAATTAATTGTGTGGTCAAGCGTTGGCTTATCCAAGATAATTTTGCTTTTAAATGTGCTAAAACAAAAGGGAACTAAAGAAAGATACCACCCTTTCCTCGATATCCCCCCCTCAATAAAGTAAGTGAAAAGCATTTTTCATTTTAAAAAGTTTGAGGTTAATTTCGGCCATTTATTTACATGTTTACAAAAAGAACATATTTATGCACCGTCAACTTATCCAACGTGATTCAGGAAAGTACCGGCTTTGTTGCCTTCCTTTACACTTACTCTAATAGGAAATAGGCGTTGTTAATTAAAAATGGAAAATTGGCCTACTTACTTAATCATTGGAAATAGGCCTTCTTACTTAATCTTGGGAAATAGATCTTCATACTTAATCATGGGAAATAGGCCTTCTTACTTAATCATGGGAAATAGGCATTCCTAATTAATCATGGGAAATAGGCATTCATACTTAATCTTCGAAACTAAGTCATCTTACTTAATTATAGGAAATAGGCGTTCTTGATTAATCATAGGAAATAGGCCTTCATACTTAATCTTGGGAAATAGGTCTTCCTACTTGATCATGAGAAAAAGGCCTTCTTACTTAATCATTGGAAATAACCCTTCTTACTTAATCTTGGGAAATAGGTCTTCTTACTTAATCATTCGAAATAGGACTTCAAACTTAATCATTGGAAATAGGCGTTCTTAATTAATTATGGGAAATAGACCATCATACTTAATCTTGGGAAATAGGCCTTCTAACTCAATCTTGGGAAATAGGTCTTCTTACTTAATCTTGGGAAATAGGCGTTCTTAATTAATCAGGGGAAATAGGTCTTCTTACTTAATTTTTGGAAATAGGCCTTGTTACTTAATCATGGAAAATATGCCTTCCTACTTAAACTTGGGAAATAGGCGTTAATAATTAATCATGGGAAATAGGCCTTCCTACTTAATTTTAGGAAATAGCTCTTCTTACTTAATCATGGGAAATAGGCCTTCTTACTTAATCATGAGAAATAGGCTTTCTTAATTAATAATACAAAATAGACCTTCTTACTTAATCATGGAAAATAGGCCTTCTTAATTAATCATGGGAAATAGGCCTTCTTTTTTAATTATGGAAAATAGGCGTTCTTAATAAATCATAGGAAATAGGCCTTCATACCTAATCTCTGGAAATAGGCCTTCTTAGTTAATCTTGTGAAATAGGTCCTCTTACTTATTTATCGGAAATTGGCCTTCTCACTTAATCATTTGAAAAGGACCTTCTTACTTAAGCTTGGGAAATAGGCGTTCTTCCGCAATGTTAGGAAATAGTTCTTAATCATAGGAAATAGGATTTCTTACTTAATCATGACAAATAGGTGTTCTTAATTATTAATGGGAAATAGACCTTCTTACTTAATCATGGAAAATCGGCATTCTTAATTAATAATAGGAAATAGGCCTTCTTACTTAATGTTTGCAAAAGAGGGCTTCTTACTTAAGCATGGGAAAAGGCTTTCTAACTTATTTATGGGTAATAGGCGTTCTTAATTAATCATAGGAAAAAGGCCTTCATAATTAATCTTGGGAAATAGGCCTTCTTACTTAATCTTCGGGAATAGGTCTTGATACTTAATCAGGGGAAATTAGCCTTCTCAATTAATAATAGAAATAGGGCTTCTTACTTAATCATGGGAAATTAACCTTCTTATTTAACCATGGGAAATAGGTCTTTTTAGTTAAACATGGGAAATAGGCCTTCTTTATTATTCATGGAAAATAGGCGTTCATAATTAATCTTGTAAAATAGGGCTTCTAAATCAATCTTGGTATAAATAGGTCTTCGTACTTGATGATGGAAAAAAAGGCCATCTTACTTTATCATTGGAAATAGGCCTTCTTACTTAATCATGGGAAATAGTCCCGCTTACTTTATTTGGGGAAATAGGCATTCTTAATTAATCATGGGCAATAGGTCTTCTTAATTAATTTGGGGAAATAGGCCTTTTTACATAAACATGGGAAATATGCCTTCCCACTTAATCTTGGGAAATAGACGTTAATAATTCATAATGGGAAATAGGCCTTCTTACTTAATTTTAGGAAATAAGTCTTCTTACATAACCATGAGAAATAGGACTTCTTACTTAATCATTGGAAATAGGCGTTCTTAATTAATTATGGGAAATAGACCTTCATACTCTAATCTTGGGAAATAGGCCTTCTAACTCAATCTTGGGAAATAGGTCTTCTTACTTAATCATGGGAAATAGGCGTTCTTAATTAGTCATGGGAAATAGTATTTCTGACTTAATCTTTGGAAATAGGCGTTCTTAATTAATCAGGGGAAAAAGAGCTTTCTTACTTAATTTTTGGAAATAGGCCTTGTTACTTAATCATAGAAATAGGCCTTCCTACTTAATCTTGGGAAATAGGCGTTAATAATTAATCATGGGAAATAGGCCTTCTTACTTAATTTTAGGAAATAGCTTTTCTTACTTAATTGTGGGAAATAGGCCTTCTTACTAAATCATGTGAAATAGGCGTTCTTAATTAATAATGGGAAATAGGCCTTCTTACTTAATCCTAGGAAATAGGCATTCTTAATTAATCATGGGAAATAGGCCTTCTTACTTAATCTTGGGCAATAGGGACTTTTACTTAATCTGGAGAAAAAGGCCTTCTTACTTAATCATGGAAAATAGGCGTTCCTAATTAAACATAGGAAATAGGCCTTCATACCGAATCTTGGGAAATAGGCCTTCTTACTTAATCTTGGGAAATAGGTCTTCTTACTTAATTATGGGAAATTGTCCTTCACACTTAATCATTTGAAATAGGCCTCCTTACTTAATCTTGTAAAATAGGTCTTCTTACATAGTAATTGGAAATAGGCCTTCTTACTTAACCATAAAAAAGGCGTTCTCAATTAATCATGAGAAATAGGCCTTTTTTTTAATCTTGGTCAATGGGCCTTCTAACTCAATCTTGGGAAATATGTCTTCTTACTAAATCATGGGAAATAGGCCTATTACTTAAACATGGGGAATAGGTCTTCTTACTTAATAATGGGAAATAGGCCTTCTTACTTAATCATGTAAAATAGGCATTCATACTTTAACCTGGGAAATAGGCCTTCTTACCTAATTATGGAAGATAGGCCTTCCTACCTAATCATGGGAAATAGGACTTCTTAATTAACAATGAGAAATAGGTCTTTTTACTTAATCTTAAAAAATAGGTCTTCTTAGTTGATCATGGGAAATTGTCCTTCTTACTTAATCTTGGGAAATAGGAATTCTTAATTAATCATGGGCAATAGGTCTTCTTACTTATAATGGGAAATAGGTGTTCTTAATTAATCATGTATAATAGGCCTTCTTACTTAATCATGAGAAATAGTCCTTCTTATTTAATCTTGGAAAATAGGTCTTCTTACATAGTAATGGGAAATAGGCCTTCTTACTTAATTATCGAAAATAAGCTTTCTCAATTAATAATGGGAAATAGGCCTTTATACATAATCTTGGGAAATAGGCCTTCTATTTCAATCTTGGGAAATAGGTCTTCTTACTTAATCATGGGAAATAGGCCTTCTTACTTAATCATGAGAAATAGGTCTTATTACTTAATCATGGGAAATATGCCTTCTTACTTAATTTTGTAAAATAAGCATTCTTACTTATTCATGGAAAATAGGCATTCCTAATTAATCATGGGAAATAGGCTTCTTACCTAATCATGGGCAATATGGCCTTTTACTTAATCATGGGAAATATGCCTTCTTACTTAATCATGGAAAATAGGCGTTTTTAATTAATCATTAGAAATAGGCCTTCATAATAAATCTTGGCAAATAGGCCTTCTTACTTAATTTTGCGAAATAGGTCTTCTTACTTAATCATGGGAAATTAGCCTTTTCACTTAATCATTGGAAATAGGCCTTCTTACTTAATCTTAGGAAATATATCTTCTTACATAGTAATAAGAAATAGGCCTTCTTAATTAATCATGGAAAATAGGCTTTCTCAATTAATCAGGGGAAATAGGCATTCATACATAATCTTTGGAAATATGCCTTCGTACTTAATGTTGGGCAATAGGGCTTCTTACTTAATCATGGGAAAAAGGCCTTTTTTACTTAATCATAGGAAATAGGCATTCTTAATTAATCATAGGAAATAGGCCCTCTTAGTTAATATTTGGAAATAGGTCTTCTAACTTAATCATGGGAAATAGTCCTTCTTACTTAACCATGTGAAATAGCGTTCTTACTTAATCATGGGAAATAGGATTTCTTAGTTAATCTTATGAAATAGGTCTTCTTACTTAATCATGGGAAATAGCTTTTTCCTTAATCATGGGAAATAGGCCTTCTTACTTATTCATGTGAAATAGGCATTCTTTATTAATCTTGGAAAATAGGCGTTCTTACTTAATCAGGGGAAAAAGAGCTTTCTTACTTAATTTTTGGAAATAGGCCTTGTTACTTAATCATAGAAATAGGCCTTCCTACTTAATCTTGGGAAATAGGCGTTAATAATTAATCATGGGAAATAGGCCTTCTTACTTAATTTTAGGAAATAGCTTTTCTTACTTAATCATAGGAAATAGGCCTTCTTACTAAATCATGTGAAATAGGCGTTCTTTATTATTAATGGGAAATAGGCCTTCTTACTTAATCCTAGGAAATAAGCATTCTTAATTAATCATGGGAAATAGGCCTTCTTTGTTAATCTTGGGCAATAGGGACTTTTACTTAATCTGGGGAAAAAGGCCTTCTTACTTAATCATGGAAAATAGGCGTTCCAAATTAAACATAGGAAATAGGCCTTCCCTCCGAATCTTGGGAAATAGGCCTTCTTACTTAATCTTGGGAAATAGGTCTTCTTACTTAATCATGGGAAAAATGCCTTCACACTTAATCATTTTAAATAGGCCTTCTTACTTAATCTTGTAAAATAGGTCTTCCTACATAGTAATTGGAAATAGGCATTCTTACTTAACCATAAAAAATAGGCGTTCTCAATTTATTTATGAGAAATAGGCCTTCATACTTAATCTTGGGCAATAGGCCTTCTAACTCATCTTGGGAAATATGTCTTCTTACTAAATCATGGGAAATAGACCTATTACTTAAAAATGGGGAATAAGTCTTCTTACTTAATAATGGGAAATAGGCCTTCTTACTTAATCATGTAAAATATGCATTTATACTTTATCATGGGAAATAGGCCTTCTTATCTAATTATGGAAGATAGGCCTTCCTACCTAATCATGGGAAATAGGCCTTCTTAATTGACAATGGGAAATAGGTCTTTTTACTTAATCTTACAAAATAGGTCTTCTTAGTTGACCATGGGAAATAGGCCTTCTTACTTAATCATAGGGAAATAGGCGTTCTTACTTAAACATGAGAAATAGGCCTTCTTACTTAATCTTGGGAAATAGGCGTTTTCAATTACTCATGGGAAATAGGCCTTCATACTTAATCTTGGAAAATAGGAATTCTTAATTAATCATGGGCAATAGGTCTTCTTACTGAATCATGGGAAATAGGCCTTCTTACTTAATCATGGGAAATAGGTGTTCTTAATTAATCATGTATAATAGGCCTTCTTACTTAATCATGAGAAATAGTCCTTCTTACTTAATCTTGGAAAATAGGTCTTCTTACATAGTAATGGGAAATAGGCCTTCTTACTTAATTATCTAAAATAAGCTTTCTCAATTAATAATGGGAAATAGGCCTTTATACTTAATCTTGGGAGATAGGCCTTCTAACGCAATCTTGGGAAATAGGTCTTCTTACTTAATCATGGGAAATAGGCCTTCTTACTTAATCATGGGAAATAGGTCTTATTACTTAATCATGGGAAATAGGCCTTCTTACTTAATCATGGAAAATAAGCATTCTTACTTAATCATGGAAAATAGGCATTCCTATTTAATCATGGGAAATAGGCTTCTTACCTAATCACTGGCAATATGGCCGTTTACTTAATCATGGGAAATAGGCCTTCTTACTTAATCATGGAAAATAGGCGATTTTAATTAATCATAAGAAATAGGCCTTCATAATTAATCATAAGAAATAGGCCTTCATAATTAATCTTGGGAAATAGGCCTCCTTACTTAATTTTGCGAAATAGGTCTTCTTACTTAATCATGGGAAATTGGCCTTTTCACTTAATCATTGGAAATAGGCCTTCTTACTTAATCATGGAAAATAGACATTCTTAATTAATCATTGGAAATAGGCCTTCTTAATTAATCTTGGGAAATAGGTCTTCTTACTTAATCATGGTAAATAGGCCTTCTTACTTTATCATGGAAAATAGGCGTTCTTAATTAATCATAGGAAATAGGCATTCATACATAATCTTGGGAAATATGCCTTCGTACTTAATGTTGGGCAATAGGGCTTCTTACTTAATCATGGGAAAAAGGCCTTTTTACATAATCATAGGAAATAGGCATTCTTAATTAATCATAGGAAATAGGCCCTCTTAGTTATTATTTGGAAATAGGTCTTTGTGATAGAACGTGTTGAAGCTGCGTTTAATTTCAACTCCTACCCCGTATTATTTAAAACCACGATGCTGCCCACGTGCATCTTCGATTCGAGGCTTGGAGTCTTATCTCAGCTACCGGATGCCAATGTTTAAACAAGGAGGTTATCGTCCCCCCGTTCGCCCCCATACGCCGACCTCGCCAGATCGAATTAGGTTTATGAACAGATAAGGCATTGTTCCCCGGCCCGGCTGTGCGTTCCCTCCAAGCTTTCACTCCATTTTCCCCCACGCCAAGGACATGTCCTGGCTATTTATATGGAAACTTTACCACTAAGATCAGATTGGAGATCCAGATTTTCGTCGTGAAACATCACCACGACCCTCTCTCCCTTTGTGCGCCAAGGGACCTCGACCTCGAGATTCACCATCACTTGTCCAGAAGGAGGACAATATTCCTTGAGTGCCAACGGTTCGAGCCTTTCCGACGCCAAGTCCCAAGGCTTCCCCCCCCCCCTGTTGTTCAAGGGAGAACAACATTAGAACAGCCATTGTTCGTTTTGAGCCCTTCGCCAAGAAACGGTTCTCTTCCCCCCTCCCCCCCTGTTGTTCAAGGGAGAACAACATTAGAACAGCTATTGTTCGTTTTGAGCCCTTCGCCAAGAAACGGTTCTCTTCCCCCCCCCCCCTGTTGTTCAAGGGAGAACAACATTAGAACAGCCATTGTTCGTTTTGAGCCCTTCGCCAAGAAACGGTTCTCATCCCCCCCCTGTTGTTCAAGGAGAACAGCATTAGAACAGCCATTGTTCGTTTTGAGCCCTTCGCCAAGAAACGGTTCTCACCCCCCCCCCCTGTTGTTCAGAGGAGAACAACATTAGAACAGCCATTGTTCTTGAGCCCGTAGACAAGAGACGGTTCTCATTCCCCCCTTTGTTCAGAAGAGAACCAAGTAGAACAGCCATTGTTCTTCAAGCCATTCGTCGAGTAACGGTTCTCCTTTCCAAGACGCCTCGTCAGGATCCTTTTATCCCCCCCCTTCGGCTGGAACTCGCCAGCGGACCGAATATTCCTTCAAGTACCTTCCACTGCGCCCTAATGAAAAGTTACGTAAGCCAAACGTCACCTTTTGAGTATTGATCCCTTTTGTCAATTCTATCCTGTGCTTTAAATTGTTTATCGAACCATCCCATCTCTTTAACTCTATATTTGTTTTACCTTTTTTTTAATCCTTTAAATCCTCGGATTAGCCCGAGTCTCCACGACCCTTTCCATTCTGTTTATGTCAATATTTTCCGTTTTTGTGTATTGTTTATAGTTATTATTAATAAAACTCTATTTTATTAATGATAGCAATATTATTATCCTTGAGCTCAGTTCCATTTCTTAAGCATATCGAAGATACATAATATCGGCCGCCAGACAGTAAACGCACTCTAAAGATAATTAAGGAAGTTCCCTCAACGAATAGTGTCATATCTGGTATCGTCGGGAGTCATTCTACGACATATATATATATACTATTTAATTTGGTATCAGGTGTGTAAGGTTTAACGCTATATCTTTGCAAACACTGGTCTCAGTCGAGTAAAGCATAGTGTTATTCGTTATAATAATAGAATATAGTTGTTCCCTTTTGTTTTAACGATTGCTATCCCCTTTTTTTTGAAACTTAAGAAGCTGGAGTAGCTCAAGGAACGGTTATAATAATTTGTTTGTGTTTTTTTGTGATTTTAGTCAGTGGTTATTTAGATTGAGAAACCAAGTACGAATAGGTCAGTGCCCATATTTAGGTAGGCTAATTCTATAGAGGCATAATTCTTGTTGCGAGGAATTTTAGTTGGTTGACTAGTGCGCCCCCAAGTGCAAAGATGACTCAGTTTGAATTCTTTAAAGCGCAAGGAGAATCCTTGGGACTTTCCGGAAAAGAACTAATTAAGTACATAAGAGAGGAATGGATAAGACAAGTGTACCTTCACCATCAGATTAAACTAGCTCGGATTGAAGAAAAATATCAAAGAAAAGAGGTAGAAAGAGAAAGGGAAAGAGTAATCCGACAAGAGGAACGAGAAAGAGAAATACAACGAGAGGAACGAGAAAGAAAAATACAACGAGAAGAACGAGAAAGAGAAAAACAACGAGAGGAACGAGAAAGAGAAATACAACGAGAAGAACGAGAAAGAAAAATACAACGAGAAGAACGAGAAAGAGAAAAACAACGAGAGGAACGAGAAAGAGAAATACAACGAGAAGAACGAGAAAGAAAAATACAACGAGAAGAACGAGAAAGAGAAAAACAACGAGAGGAACGAGAAAGAGAAATACAACGAGAAGAAAGAAGGAAGGATTCGCGCTCCTTCCCAGGAAAGCTGACAAAGTTTCCGAGCGCCGTAAAACCCCAAAACTTCTTTCCCCAAAACCAACAACGGGACTCCAAACCTCCCGTTAAGACTTCTCCTCCATCTCTCTTCCCGAAGCGACCAACCATATGCTTCACCTGTGGTGTAGAAAACCACATGAGCTGGAATTGCCCCCAAAATTCTAGGCTTAAAAGCGGACCAGCCCACAAAGTTCACCAGATTAATGCAACCCCGGCTCCCCCGGTGGTGCAGACCCAAGCAGAAACTTCTCCCCCTCCGTCAGGCCACCAGGTAAATTTTGTTTTTGGTAAAAGTTCATCGGGAACTTTGAAATATGAGGAGGGCAGCGTGGACAGCTGCCGAGTATTGACTCTCGTCAGGGACACAGCATGTACGTGCTTCATCGTGTCCGACGAACTCCTCCCAGTGGCCTCTAACCACGAAAAATTTGCGGTGGTACATGACCAACTTGGGCGGGCGAACCGATTCCCCGTCGCTAGATGTTACCTGCAGTGTCAATATTATAATGGCTGGGCTGAAGTCATTGTAGCACCCATACAATTCTGTTCCGTACTTATAGGACAGAGCCCCCAAGTAAGTTTCGACCCTGTGTTTCAGGCCGCCCTTCCTCAAGGCCGAGATAAGAAAGAAGCCCAGGAGCCCGTCCCCATCAGAACCCCGATACCGTCCGATTTCTCGGAGACCCCTAACCAGGACTTTAGGACGGAAAATGAGGAGTGTGAATCACTAACACCCTTAGGTGATAAGGCCCAAGACAAGGACACGGAGACTGTCCCTGGACCCCAAGAAAAAAAGAACCCCCAACGTGCCCATGGAGATACCTTCGTAGAACTGGACGAAGCATCGGCGCTTGAAGAGGATTGCCCCGCGGAGTCCCTTAATGTAATCCAGACAGTGTGCATCCAACCTGATGCCGATTACCCTCCTCCTTTCCTACCAGGCGAGTCTTTGGAACCCTCTGACCTGGATAGTGACGCGCAGCTGACACCACGTCAGAAGAGTCAGCTACAAGAACTAATTAAATGGAATCACCATTTACCCACCCTATTAGCTCTTTTCGAGCAACTGCGTGAAAATGGCCTCACCATTGGCCCCAGCAAATGCCAGTTTGCCCACGAAACCATCAAATATTTGGGTTTCAAAATAGGACAAAGCAAGTTAGGTCCCCAAGAGAACAAGATTAAGGCAATCGCCGACCTGCCCCTCCCGATTACAAAGAAGCCATTAAGATCGTTCCTAGGATCAGCTTCTTCCTATCAGCGATTTGTTCCGAATTTCGCTGCAATTTCCGCCCCCCTATGCCCCCTTCAAAAAAAGAATTTCCCCGATCGTTTACGTTGGAATGATGTCGCTGTTTCCCATTTTAATCAGCTCAAAAGTAAGTTCATTTCTGCCCCCATTTTAAAGTTGCCCAACCCGGAAAAATCTTTGGGATTATGACAGACGTGAGCAACGAGGGCATTGGAGGTGTACCCCCTCAATACGAGGATGACAGAACGAGTCATCCAGTTGCATATGCTAGTCGTCAATTATTACCACGCGGAAAGAGAGAGGCCACTAGAGAAAAGATAGCTCTATCAATTATCTGGGTCATAGACAAAATCAAGCTGTACTTGATATGTAAAGAATTTCAAATAGGAACCGACCACCGTCCGTTAGCCTATATTAGGAATTTGAGACACTCAAACGGCCGCATCATGCGCTGGAGTTTACTCTTGCAAGAGTATCAGTTTAAAATAAATTAGATAAAAGGTTCCGATAACCAGGTCGCTGACGCCCTCAGTAGAAATGCGTTACCGAATAGCGTAGAATAATTGTATTCATAGGATTAGTATCTCCATGTAGGTATATACCGTCTTGTACGACTTAATTTAAGATTCTTTTGTAATATAATTAATTAATGTATATGTCTGAATTTTGTAACGCTCAATGTCTAATTTTTGTATGTATATATATTTGTTCTTATTAATTTATGTATAAATTATTTTGTCCCGTATGTACTAAGTTTATATCATTTCATTGTTCCATGCCCTTTTTTTTTTTCTCTCTGATTAAGTTGTATTAAAGGTTATTTTCCCCTGTAATCTAAAGATCAAAATGATCATATGTATTGAGGTAATACTAGTTAGGTGCAGGAAGGTACGGTTGGTAAAAGAAAACGAGTTCCCCACAACGGAGCTCTATCGTTGTCCCTTCTCTCTTTTTTTTTTCGAAGTGACAACTTCCCCTGGAATGGAGGGGTGTGATAGAACGTGTTGAAGCTGCGTTTAATTTCAACTCCTACCCCGTATTATTTAAAACCACGATGCTGCCCACGTGCATCTTCGATTCGCGGCTTAGAGTCTTATCTCAGCTACCGGATGCCAATGTTTAAACAAGGAGGTTATCGTCCCCCCGTTCGCCCCCATACGCCGACCTCGCCAGATCGAGTTAGGCTTATGAACAGATAAGGCATTGTTCCCCGGCCCGGCTGTGCGTTCCCTCCAAGCTTTCCCTACATTTTCCCCCACGCCAAGGAGATGTCCTGGCTATTTATATTGAAACTTTACCACTAAGATCAGATTGGAGATCCAGATTTTCGTCGCGAAACATCACCACGACCCTCTCTCCCTTTGTGCGCCAAGGGACCTCGACCTCGAGATTCACCATCACTTGTCCAGAAGGAGGACAATATTCCTTGAGTGCCAAAGGTTCGAGCCTTTCCGACGCCAAGTCCCAAGGCTTCCCCCCCCCCTGTTGTTCAAGGGAGAACAACATTAGAACAGCCATTGTTCGTTTTGAGCCCTTCGCCAAGAAACGGTTATCTTCCCCCCCCTGTTGTTCAAGGGAGAACAACATTAGAACAGCCATTGTTCGTTTTGAGCCCTTCGCCAAGAAACGGTTATCTTCCCCCCCCCCCCTGTTGTTCAAGGGAGAACAACATTAGAACAGCCATTGTTCGTTTTGAGCCCTTCGCCAAGAAACGGTTCTCATCCCCCCCCTGTTGTTCAAGGAGAACAGCATTAGAACAGCCATTGTTCGTTTTGAGCCCTTCGCCAAGAAACGGTTCTCATCCCCCCCCCCTGTTGTTCAAGGAGAACAGCATTAGAACAGCCATTGTTCGTTTTGAGCCCTTCGCCAAGAAACGGTTCTCTTCCCCCCCCCTGTTGTTCAAGGGAGAACAACATTAGAACAGCCATTGTTCGTTTTGAGCCCTTCGCCAAGAAACGGTTCTCATCCTCCCCCTGTTGTTCAAGGAGAACAGCATTAGAACAGCCATTGTTCGTTTTGAGCCCTTCGCCAAGAAACGGTTCTCATCCCCCCCCTGTTGTTCAAGGAGAACAGCATTAGAACAGCCATTGTTCGTTTTGAGCCCTTCGCCAAGAAACGGTTCTCTCCCCCCCCCCTGTTGTTCAGAGGAGAACAACATTAGAACAGCCATTGTTCTTGAGCCCGTAGACAAGAGACGGTTCTCATCCCCCCCCCTTTGTTCAGAAGAGAACAACCTAGAACAGCCATTGTTCGTTTGGAGCCCTTCGCCAAGAAACGGTTCTCACCCCCCCCCTGTTGTTCAAGGAGAACAACATTAGAACAGCCATTGTTCTTGAGCCCGTAGACAAGAGACGGTTCTCATTCCCCCCTTTGTTCAGAAGAGAACCAAGTAGAACAGCCATTGTTCTTCAAGCCGTTCGTCGAGTAACGGTTCTCCTTTCCAAGACGCCTCGTCAGGATCCTTTTATCCCCCCCCTTCGGCTGGAACTCGCCAGCGGACCGAATATTCCTTCAAGTACCTTCCACTGCACCCTAATGAAAAGTTACGTAAGCCAAACGTCACCTTTTGAGTATTGATCCCTTTTGTCAATTCTATCCTGTGCTTTAAATTGTTTATCGAACCATCCCATCTCTTTAACTCTATTTTTTTTTTTCCTTTTTTTAATCCTTTAAATCCTCGGATTAGCCCGAGTCTCCTCGACCCTTTCCATTCTGTTTATGTCAATTTTTCCGTTTTTGTGTATTGTTTATAGTTATTATTAATAAAACTCTATTTTATTAATGATAGCAATATTATTATCCTTGAGTTCAGTTCCATTTCTTAAGCATATCGAAGATACATAATATTGGCCGCCAGACAGTAAACGCACTCTTAAGATAATTAAGGAAGTTCCCTCAACGAATAGTGTCATATATGGTATCGTCGGGAGTCATTCTACGACAGTCTTCTTACTTAATCATGGGAAATAGTCCTTCTTACTTAACCATGTGAAATAGCGTTCTTACTTAATCATGGGAAATAGGATTTCTTAGTTAATCTTAGGAAATAGGTCTTCTTACTTAATCATGGGAAATAGCTTTTTCCTTAATCATGGGAAATAGGCCTTCTTACTTATTCATGTGAAATAGGCATTCTTTATTAATCTTGGAAAATAGGCGTTCTTACTTAATCTTGGGAAATAGGCGTTCTTAATTAATCAGGGGAAATAGGTCTTCTTACTTAATTGAGTGGAAATAGGCCTTTTTCACTTAATCATGAGAAATAGGTCTTCTTACTTAATCATAGGAAAGGGGCCTTCTTAATTAATCATAGGAAATAGGCATTCTTAATTGATGATGGGAAATAGGCCTCCTACTTAATCTTGGAAAATAGGCCTTCTAACTAAATCTTAGGAAATAGGTCTTCTTTCTTAATCTTGGGAAATATCCCTTTATACGTAATCATGGGAAAAGGGCCTTCTAACTTAATCTTGGGAAATAGGCGTTAATAATTAATCATGGGAAATAGGCCTTCTTACTTAATGTTAGCAAATAGTTCTTCTTACTTAATCATGAGAAATAGGCATCCTTAATTAATAATGGGAAATAGACCTCCTTACTTAATTATGGAAAATAGGCATTCTTAATTAATCATGGGAAATAGGCCTTCTTAGTTAATCTTGGGCAATAAGGCTTCTTACTTAATCATGGGAAAAAGGCCTTCCTTACTTAATAATGGGAAATAGGCCTTCTTACTTAATCTCTGGAAATAGGCCTTCTAACTTAATCTTTAGAAATAGGTCTTCTTACTTAATCATGGGAAATAGGCGTTCTTAATTAGTCATGTGAAATAGGCCTTCTTACTTAATCTTGGGAAATAGTCATTCTTAATTAATCAGGGGAAATAGATCTTCTTACTTAATCTTGGGAAATAGTCATTCTTAATTAATCAGGGGAAATAGATCTTCTTACTTAATCATGGGAAATAGGCATTCTTACTTATTCATGGGAAATAGTCTTCTTACTTAATCATTGGAAAGAGGCCTTCTTACTTAATACGGAAAATAGGCATTCTTACTTTATCATGGGAAATAGGCCATCTTAGCTAATCTTTGGAAATAGGCGTTCCTACTTAATCATGGGAAATAGGCCTTCTTTATTAATTATGGTAAATAGGTCTTCCTACTTAATCTTGGGAAATAGGCAGTCTTAATTAATCATAGGAAAGAGGCTTTCATGAGTAATCATGGGAAAAAGGAATTGTTACTTAATCATGGGAAATAGGCCTTCTTAAGTAATCATGGGAAATATGCGTTCTTAAGTAATCATAGGAAATAGGCCTTCATACTTAATCTTGGGAAATAGGCGTTCGTAATTAATGATGGGAAATAGGCCTTCATACTTAATCTTGGAAAATAGGCCTTGTAACTCAATCTTGGGAAATAGGTCTTCTTACTTAACCATGGGAAATAGGTCTTCTTATTTAATCATGGGCAAATAGGCCTTCTTAGTTAATATTTTGAAATAGGTCTTCTTACTTAATCATGGGAAATAGGCCTTCTTAGTTAATATTTGGAAATAGGTCTTCTTACTTTATCTTGGGAAATAGGCCTTTTCACTTAATCATGGGAAATAGGCGTTCTAAAGTTAATCACGGGAACTAGGCCTTTATACTTAATCTTGGAAAATAGGCATTCTAACTCAATCTTGGGAAATAAATCTTCTTACTTAATCATGGGAAATTGGCCTTCTTACTTAACCATGGGAAATAGTTCTTCTTACTTAATTATGGGAAATAGGCCTTTTTAATTAATCAAGGGAAATAGAGCCTTCATATTTAATCTTGAAAATAGGCCTTCTAACTCAATCTTGAGTCTCGACAACCAACACACATTAACATAAAGCTTTCATCAACAAGTCTCAAAGAGCCTAAGGATAAATGGCAAAGTTTTATCAAACAATGTCTAATCATGGAAATGTTAACACAGTTAAACTGACATTCCGTTGTATAATTTAACGACACTTTCATCTCACCCCATCTTTTTACCATATGAACCATTACTTCCACCAGTCAAACAAGCAAATTAGTATATTTTAAAACGAAGGTACATTTCATATAAGTAAGGATAATATACTTTGTAATAGAAGAACATTTGGTAAAAAGCAAATTTTTAGCCGCTAAAATAAGGATAAAATGTGACGTGCCTTACAACTATATTGTCTCATATTGCTAAATTTCTTAAATGAAATATAACGAAAATCAATTAATTAAATACTATTTAATTTAGCTGATTCTTATAGAGTATAACTGAATAGGACAATAGAGTTCCTGCGGTACATTTTCAGGCTGCTTTATGATTAATTATGAATTCCATCACATATAATAGTGTAAAACCCATTAGGTCATTCCATAAGTTAAAGTGCTTGTTTACAAGCCTATAATTTTCGATTTTATTCATAGAAAAGAGACTGACATTTGAATCTAAAATTTTGACCCTTAAAAAGAAAAATCATTTGCGTTCTTCAAGTTTCCTGAAAGGTCGATGCCGGCTTAAAGCAGCAACCTTGAAGCTTTATTAAGTTCTTGGTTAGAATCTCTTTAGTGGAAGGATCTGCAGCTTTGTCTTCCTCCCCTTTTTTCAATTTCTTTAGGTTTACCAATGCGTTTACATTCGTTTTATTAATGTAAAATGTAGAAGTAAATGTTAGAGCAAGAACAAACCATGTCTGCGTAAGAGCATTTCAGTTGACGGCTAGTTGGAGAAAATGAAAGCTCTCGAAATAATTTCTGAACTGCTCCTTAAGTACTACATCGATCTAGAATACAGAGACCCTTTTTATCAGATGGAATTCCACTTCCTCCGGAACGATACGAGATCTTTATTTTTTAAATAAGTGATATCTAAATAATTGGCCGATTTAACCGCTCAAGAACTCCTCAATTATAGTCACTTATGACTTATCTGGCGTTTTAGACCATTAATGGGCGATTAATAGATATTATATAATATTAGCCATAAGGAATGGTAAATTTCACGGAAAAGTATTCCTTAACGGAAATTTTGAGGGGCTTTTGTAGTTTAAATAAAGAATTCTTATGAAAATTTTAGGTTTTGTTGGATTGTTAAAAACGAATCCTGCTTGAGGAATAAATGCCTCAAATTCTAAGGACCTTGATAATCTTTATGAGTTTTGCTGAAGTATAGCGCAGTAAAATGACTCTGCAAAAAAAGGGCAGGAAGGTCAAATATCAGGTTGGAACGAAATCAATGTCTGATTTTAAGTTAAATATTAAAAAGAAAACACTTGTGTCAATAGAAATATTCAATCATAAACATAACTTTCATTTCTCTCTAGAAACTCATTCAAACTGTCAATAAGCTTGTAAATGCCATGCTTGTGAAATCTTTTAAGTTTTAATGAAAAATATGGCACTAATTCGTTTTCAACCTCTTTGTTCGATGTCAACAAAGTACCATAGAGTTTGTTCTCTAATTCATTGAAACCTTGCTAATCAAAAGGAACAAAGTCAGGAGAATAAGGAGGATGAAGAAAGGTTTCCAAACCGTACTTCAATATCCAACCATCCACTCAACATGATCATTTCGGGATGAAATCCTCCTCTCCGTTGTTGAGAAATTATGTTTCCTCGACTGAGCTGCAAACATTATTGATCAATTCTCATCACAGTAAAAGGACTGCCAAAATATTGAAGCTGAAAGTATCATGGACGCAAAGACTTACAGCAAGCAATGGGCTGTTACAGATTCACAGTGCGGGACCCATTTTCCAAACAATGTACCCTTTCCAATCCTCTTCAGTTGAATTAGGACAGTCGATTCGGTACCGTCAAATCGTTTCACGACTTCCATAGAGGTTGTATCAGCATAAAAAAGGAATTTAATAAAATGGCTAAAATAACTATGATTACATGCGTGCGCAACCAAATTCAAATTTATGGCCGAAGGAACCAATGCCTATGCCAAAAAAGACACAAGTACAAGTGCTTCACCCCTTCTTTACTAGTTGGCTTCACCTTCTTTAATCACTTTTTCTTCATTCCTCCTATAAATTCTATGGATTCTAAGCCAGCTCAGAGTCAATCTACTAATATTGTTCAATCATCTAAATGGGGCTCATCGACACTTCTTCTTAGCAATTTTTATATTAATATATCACGAATAAAATTTATAACAATGTTATTAAGATCATTTCTTTCATCCTTTTTTATCAGTTGCTCTCAGGAGAAATGCATTAATGTCTAAGATTCAAAGTAGGATTTATAGAAGTCATACTTCCTCATTCAAGCGCAATGTTTCGGTGTAATCAATTAATATTTCCATTTGCGCTTGGTGCTACCACTAAACCTTATTGTATCCGACAGGTCCTTAGGCAACTATTCAGATGCATATACATTCCCTTGCATATATTACTGTCCTAATTTTACATTTTTTTATTCACTCTCACTATTCTTCCAAATTTAATGTCTCACATTAGATGTTGCTTAACAAACTATCCCTTTACTTTGAAGTCAAAATCCTTCCAGAGATGTCTTGGGGCATGCGGTCAATTCTCAAAT
Organism: Ceratothoa steindachneri; assembly: GCA_963969495.1. Lineage (NCBI taxonomy): Eukaryota > Metazoa > Arthropoda > Malacostraca > Isopoda > Cymothoidae > Ceratothoa > Ceratothoa steindachneri. The sequence goes on from OZ018337.1 coordinate 85,114,228, forward strand.
TAAAAATGGGCTCATCGTATGATAGATTTATATATACATTACTTAACTTAAATCACTTCAAAAAAGAAATATTGAAATGTTTTATTGTAGTTTTGAACTCTAGCAATCGGTTATGCACATGCAACAGAAGCAATAACAAAAGAGCACCAGTGGAAACAACGCATAAAAATGTAGCGCCTCCTTTGTATCTTTCAAGCTCAGGCAATGTATTCAGCCCTGGATCCATTTTCTTCTTGATGTGGGGAAAATTACATTCATGATGGGTTTGAAATGGCAAAGGGAAAGAGAACTATAAGAAGGTTTAGTAGAAAATTAGAATTTGTAGTTATTCTTGTGATAATTGGTTCTAGGAGAGGAATTCTCGCCCTTTTTTTACTCCAATGGCAAAAGCGTTCTTTAGTTCACAATTTCGATTACAAATAATGGTGTTTTTATGTAGTTTATAAAAGTCTTACATACACATTCCTGCTCCCAAAAGTAATTTAACTAGGAGGCAATGTTGGATCTGTGGGAAAACATATGATTTGTTTTGCTTTTTATTGATTTGCCAAAAACATTATAAATATTTAGCCGATTCTAACGGAATTTAAAATGGTGATTGCAAGAGGCTATTCCGTCCCAAATGCCACCCTCTGTATCGATCAGCCCCCCCAAAATTATTCGGATTTAATGTCCCTCTCCATGATTTTGGAGTTTCCTCAGATGTAAATGGAAGGTTCCTTTTCTGTTGAATAAAAAATAAAACCTGAAAACCCAAAAACATTTTGGTCAAAGTTTTGAAAAGCCACTCCAAAAAGGGATCAAATGGAAAAATATTTGGAGGCTACATAAAAAAATGGTTATTTTTTAAATTAAAAAACTATGCGGAAAAGTAATTAGGAAAATAATAATAAATGAAAATTATTTATGCCTCTATAGACCACCAAAGTTGTTCCCCTTTAAGGGTTAGTGATAATCCTTCATTTAGCGTTACTGTTCGACCCCTCACTTTAAGATCAGTCGTTTTTCATTTTATTAAATAATAGATACAATAAATCCTGCTTCATTCGAAAAGCTCTTTGTGCTCTTTAGGATTTCGTGATGTGTTTAAAGCACTTTTGAAACAACCCTTTTCTGATCAAGCGCTGCGTTATATGTGCACTCTTCATTCAGACTTGAAGTCTCGCTCCTACACATTAAAGCGTCTGCGCTTTTCCCGAATAATCCACCGCATTATTTTATAAGATTTCAATCAAACCATAAACCAGCTAATGAAGGACTTCTCCTCTTTATGTTACTTTTTCTACTATACGGCCAAGTACCTATCAAATTGATCACTTTCCCTTTCTTCAGTCCGATGGTTATTCACCATTGAGGACTTTCGCCTTTAAATTATTCAAGTAGTTAATTACAAATATAAGTTCCAAACCCAGTGGTAATATTGATCTAATAAAGGGAATGAAATTTTAACAGTTTGATATGATACTTTTTATTTATTAGATTTCACTTCCACTTTAACGACTTTCAATCATCCCTTTAAAATTGTAAGAAGTCTTTCAAACTTATTTTCTATGGAAACCGGCAATTCGAAATCAATGATATATGAGTTTATATCCAAAGTCATTTCAATTTTGTTATATTAAGATGTCAAATTGGACAAATTTTGAAGATTAAAGAAAAGTATGCAAATATTTGTCCAGATTCCAGGGGCGTTTTGTCAAAGTTAAATATTCTGAAGAATCTTGATTCACATTAACCACATCTACTCCGCTATTTTCTAAAGATTGTGGGTAGAAAGGCATCTGCACGTATTTGAATAAACTTCGTATTTGCTATCTCGAATTTATCTACAGAAAAAATCTAAATACAACCATTTTGGTTAATTATTATTGCACCTTAATCTTGGACGTATTTCGGCCAACTGTTAACTTAAGCTTGAGTTAAAATGAAAATGTCTGCAATTTAAAACAAAAAATTAAAAGCTTAAGTTTCAATGCTGCAAACAGTCAATTTCAGTCACATAGCAACGGGGTCTGGGGGTGAATTGATTCCGTTATCGAACATAGCTGCGATTATCTACATAGAAATGAAGAAGATGGCTAAATTACACTTCCTAAGAATAAGTGTAGACAAATTAATGTACAGCCATGGAATGTAGAAATTACTTGCCTCTGTGTGACTCAACGTTTAATTTTAGATTCGTATTTGTGTGAATTTCTATGGCATAGCAAATAAAGAAATAAAGACATATTTAAGAAGAATCTGCCCTACATTTTAAAGTTTAAGCAAAACAAATAGACTATCATAAAATCGGTTGAAACTAATATCAAATTATTGTTATCAATTTTATTTTTATCATAAGAAGTTAGTCTAAGCTAACCTTATTTAATATAACTTTAAAATATAATAATTACCCATAAAAAAGAATTCATATTCGAAGTCAGCTTAAAAAATTGCATTAGTCTAGAAATTTACTTACCCAAACTTCCGAGAAAGTGCTCCTCCCTAAAAGATGCCATTTTCTATATTCGAATTGATACCTTTATTACTTCTAAGATGATGATGAGCAAAGCAAAGTAGAAAATTATTAAATATAATTCTGGAAGTCCTTTCAAATTGTGTTTATAAGTATTAGAAATTATCTCGAGAATAATTACCCACCTCTAATCTAATACTAGGGAAAGGAAGAGTTCTGAATAATTTAGCCTCCGGTGCATTCGATAATAAAAAAGATTAAGAAATTTGTGAAAATGCAGATCTCTTTTGTTTGAGTCTTCCTCAAAAAAGTCGACTTCTCACCGATCAAAAGCTTCTTAGCTCTTTTAAAAATGGCCGAATGATGCCTCAAGTGTAGATACACGATCAGGTGTACGAGGGTGGCATTTTATAATGTGGAACAGTGTTCAATATGTTTCATAAAGTAGAAGTGCCTGAGGGATCACTGGAAGACACTTTTATTAAAAAGCATTCCTTTAAAAGCCTGGAGGAAGTAGGCCAATGATCTTTCGAATAAAGCTTTAAATTTTAGAAGACATGAAAGATAGTCTGTTGAAACGAAGATTTTGTTCTTGTGCAGAAATGATGTCAGGTAAGTTTGGCGACGTAAAGTGAGTATGTAACCCTCAAAAATTGAAATGGATGTATTATGTTATAAGCTATTCTCTGTGCAAAAGGCTTTAGTAAGTTTCCTCACTTTAACATTATGATGAGTAAGGAATACTGCAGAAGAGGGTCTTTAAGAATATCTAAAGAGTGATGCGCGTACCTTTGGCTTAGAAAGAATATAAGTCATTCAACATGAAAACACCACCAAAAATACATCGAAGTAATTCTTATTCTAATATGTAGAAAGAAGCTAAAATATACAATTTGTAGTGACCATCACATTTACCTGACATGTACTCGATGGATATTCTATTACTGAGCTAAAGGTCAAGCGCTATTAATCAATGGATTTAATGCGCCCGTTTATCGGTCATTGGATATATGTATTGATACAGCGGGCGCTGAATAACTGAGAAAGAGAGCAAAGAGGAACAGAAAATATCAAAGGAGCAAAAACAAATTAACGGGTAGATGAAAAGGAGTGAGACGTTTCGCCTGATTGAATTATAAACCTAATATTCAAGGCCTGAAAACCTCGAAAAAACTGACCACAATTTAAGAGGGTGGCTTTTCAGGGATTTTATATTAAAAATAAAGTCTTCATACACACATACGCATACACACATGTCGCTTTCTTCATAATCTCTCTCTATCACTCACCTTTTACATTACTTTCAAATGGCAACTCCATCTTGAATTGCAAAAAATAGTAAATAAATAAATCCATTTTATCCACAAACCAAAATAGAGCACTTTTATTTTCCTCCTCCTATTTCAGCATCAGGACATTACCTGTAAACTTAATGACTAATGTATCACGCTCGCCCTATTTACCCGGTAGGTGCTGCACGGGATTCCTCACTCGCTCAATTCAACACTTTCCTAAGATCATCCTGAATGGAATTATTGATGTAAGTTAGACAGATCTTAAAGATCCATAAGATAAGAGAAAAAGGGGAAATGTCATGGCTTGACATTATTAGTCGCGTGCGACTCTATATCTCACTAAATCAGCTGGCACTCGGTTGGTCGACGGTTTTTTAGGGAAAGGAGGGGCATTGTAACGATTCAACCGATTCTAAGAAAATGTAAAAGGCTTATGTTGTTTTACATTCTATTTCTGAAGATATAAATGTCAAGGTACTCCTAAGGTTAGACCAGTAATTATTATATTTTGGCAATAAGATCATCACTATTGTGGTGATTCTTACGATATTTGAAACTTTCGAAAGATTTAATTGCGAAAGTCCTCTCAGGTTAGCCGGGGAATTATTTGGCAATAACATCATAACTATTTGGGTGATGCTAAAGAAATTTGTAGCCCTTATGTTTTTTTACATTCTCTTTCCAATGATATAACTGCAATCAACCTCCTAAGGTTCCTTCACCGACTAATGAATAATTTTAAGGTCGTAAGGTCAATCAACTTGCTACGATCTCAAAGTCCTTTGGCCAAGTATTCTTTTTGAATCGCAATTTTCAATTCAACATCACTTTCAATTTTCATTTTCATAATGATAGTTCAGAAAATCGTCTTCAGACTGATTTGATAAAAAAATTTAGAAAAATTAGATGAAATTAAACGTAAATTCGAACTCTAAATTATAAAAACACTACTGAATATAGAGGATATTAACAGAAAACATTCCACACTACTTTGAGCGAGGGAATTGAAAAGAATATCTAAATGAAAAAAATGGGGGTAAAAGCTTGCAATAAGAGGAAAGTGGATAATAATATTTTATAGACAATTTAGAAACCTTTCAGAACAGAATTGCATCCATCTAAGAGTTTCTTGTTCATCTCCCTGTTTATGCATATCTATAGAATTAACAATCTTTTATCGGCATGATTTTCTGGTTTAATAGAAGGAATTTACCAAATAATTTCATAAAATTATACAGAAAATTAGACATAAATATTTTATTAGAGTCGTCAAGAGATGCCAATTATTATTCCTAATCCCGGAGACCTCTTTTAAAAAAAGAGCATGGTAATTTTACGTAAATATCATCGTTCTTTTATTATTCTTTTCCCTACCAATATCAATAAAATAAGTGATAAAATATTCAAATTTATTCTAATAACTTTAAGTATATCATGGACTGGAATTATTCTTGAGCGAAAAGAAAATTTCCTTCTTCTTTAACAGTCCATTCTATCACCAAGTTCCATTTTAACATGTGAAAGATTTTCACTTTCTTCTCTCTATTATCTGATTTCTGTTTTATTTGTGATTCAGTTAATATTCTCATGTCCTGTTTTCCATTAATATTTTAGAAAGCAAAGCTGAATGGTCAAGTACGGCTATTGATTGAAACTGGAGAATTTGTTGCTTGTAAGAAATCACCTGCAGTCTTGATGGAATTTTAGAAATTGAATTTTCCTTCGAATAAGGAAACAATTTAAAACCAGTAATATAATCGAAGATGATCAGTCATTCAGAAGCAAGAGAAAGACAGAAGGACATCGTTTACATATATATATACATAGATATGAATGTCCAAGTATGGCCAAGTATACGGGAATATACGCACACTGGCTCTACGGAACAACTGTTATTGTTTTAAGAGTGCGATTTGCATAGATAGCTGCAGCTGCGTAACCAAGGAATATTCTAAACAAAACGACAAAAATATATTTTAATACACACTAAATAAAAGGCTCAAAATAAATAGAGGTATATATATAGGTAGATTAATAAGAGGGAATTGGGTTCCGAATAATAATTGGTAAACAAGGTTATTAAATGGATATAAAGAGAGATTTAGGGTAGTGAGCGATATAGTTCCTTCGAACCTCGAGAGTAAGGCGGGGAGAAGTTAGTGGAAGATCTTGGTGACCTTGATTACTCACGAGTGTAGCTGAAAACCCGAAGAGGGTGGTGCTATTTTATCCAACTCGGATTTAGCGAGATGCGGTCCTCTTTTCCTTAACAAGTCCCTGGACGAACTTCGATTGGGGAGGTGACCTTTCCAAACTCGGATCGAGCGAGCTTTTGGACCCTTTTGTCCTCAAGAGGTCACTGGTCTAAATTCTAAGAGGGGGGGAGATGAATTCTCCAAACTCGGATCAATCGAGCTATTGGGCCTCTTCTCCTCATGAAGTCACCAAAAGAACTTCGGAGGATGGTTCCTCCAATCCTTGATCCGAAAGGGGTTGAGAAAGGCTGACATTGCCTCAAGAGACTCGTCTCCCTGACCCGAAGATACGAGTGAGATGTCCAGCTCTTTCGTTGCCTGCGACCGTCACTAAACACTTCTCGAGAGAGAGCGTCATTGAATCGAACTCTTTTCGGGGAAGCGTCGTCTATCCGAGTCTGTGGGTAATCCTTGGGAAGGTGCATATATATACCCGGATTTCTCCGAAACAGGAAGAGAAAGAGAGGCCTTCTCGAACCCACATTCTTTGCCGAGACAACCCAGCATGTCCTTATGGGAAAGTGTACGAGGCCGGGATCAGCGAGTCTGAAGAAAGGACCAGCGGCTGGAGTTATAAAAGTTGTTCGAGGCGAACATACAAAATAAATGAATAATCTCCTGAGCCGAGGGAAGCGGGAAGATTAAGATGGCCGTGACGTGGCCTTCAATTTCAGAGTCATGCCTCGGTGTGAATTTCTCAGTGATCCGGGGAGTAACGGCTTGCTTTCTCTCCCTAAGTAATATCTTAGGAGATGGGGAAATACTACTATTTTAGTGGAACTCTCTACAATGAATATTATGAACCCCAGTGAGAGATAAAGAATAAGATTATTTGGTGTTCTTGCGAGGAATAACCCTTACGTTCACTCTTGCAAGGATACAAGTTAGAAAATAACTTAAATTTATCTACTTTTCAGGATTTTTCATTAAGATATGGAGTGGAAGAAAATATAGACTTTCTGACTCTTCTTTCTTTCAAACTCGCAAATGTGGCATTTATTTGAATCACTTTATAACTGAATTACACAAATCTTCTTCCAAATGAAAATATTATATTACTATTACACCTGAAGGATTATAAAATAAACCTGGTGATAATTTGAGGAATCAAACGATGTCGTAGACCTTCAGAAGCTCCAGGTAAGTGGTTGAGTAAAATAATTCCTTGTTAGTATTTGAGTCCTGAATTTCTTCATGTAAATAAAATATTGGTGCCTATGATTAGATTACCCAAATTTTAAATTATAATTACCCTTTAGTTTTTAAGAATTTAAGGCAATTTACAAAAAATGGTAACCTATTTATGTATAATGATAAGAAAATACATTTAAGCAGTAAAATAGACACTATCACTAATGAAAATGCTTTAGCAGGAATTTTTAAGCAGTATATCCATTTATTAACTAATGCATTCGGTTTTTATGAAATATATGATTTGATATTCTCTTTTACCTCCTACATATCAAAGTAAACTTTGCCATTTAAAAAATAGTATAAGGATACATTGAATATATTAAATAAAGATGGTGCAAAGCAGGTAAGTATGAAAGTTGAGGAAGAACTTCAAAGTCAGCGCATTAATTTTCCTTTTCAAATTTTCCTCATCCCATTTAGCATCATTTATGCTCGTTTTTTAAACATTGTTTGCGTTAGCCAAATTAGTTTTCAGGCTTTAGTTGCTTATTATAGAGTAGGCTCACAATAGCTAACACCCTCACATCACACAAAAGCAAGGCAAAGCATTCTTTATTATTAAACGATGTCTAAGAGCATTAATGAGTTTTTGTTTGCGATCAAGCGATTGTTTTCTATGCTCCTTACATATTAAAGTAAAATCCCTACTTTTCCTCTCCAGTAAGTGACCTTATCAGAAACGGCTCACAGGCCTTTTTCGCCCAATGACACGAAGCCATATTCACCTTTCGTGATCAGTGCCTAACTAGGAGATCGGATGTTCCCTAAACTAAAAGTTGTAGCTTAGAAAGACCTAAGCATTTATTCAAGGTTTATTTCGTGAAAGGGTTATCTGTTTATCGTGGTCACTATGTTTATAATAGGTTGCTTAGTGGATGAGATGCCCTGCGAGTACTAGTTTAGAAGATGAACAACTGGAGCTGAGATTGGCTTACCTGTAAAGGGGTGTCAGATGAAGGTGTTTGAGGTCTCACTGTCGAGTTTGCTCTGACTCACATAGCTCTTACGGGAAATCCGTTCATAGGCTGGGTTCGAAAGTTAACTTGGTTCTCACTAGGTTGAAGAAAATTCTTGAAAGGAAAATGGTGTTTTGTAGGCTTTATTCTTGGCTTAGTTCTACCTTATTTGGGGAACGCGAGATCTTCGACTATTACGCAGTTTTGTTGTAATTTCCACTCTACGTTAGATAATTGAGGCTAAAACAAGACAAATTTAAGGACGAGTTACGGACTTATTATGCCAATAATATTATTGTGTATTCAATATCAAGAAGATTGAATGTCTCCTTCTAATAATAGTATTCTTAGATATATCTTTTGGAATTCGCTGCCTATCTTATTTATACGAACCTCCATTAAAGGGGCGTGACGTAGCCATCCTTAATCAGAGCGCGAGGCGGAGCCTCACAGGTTAAGGTATGTGTGTGTGTTTCTTTTGTTGAGACTGCTTCGCGGAGTCAAAGTGTATGTGTTTCAATATAGACATATTTGGCCGCATCCTTGCCTGAATTGATTTCAAAGTGGATTTTTTCGTTTTGCAGGTCCACGTCAACGTTAACTGATTAAACTCAACTCCTTTCTGGCTGCCTCGTTTCTTGTATTGAGACCTTTTGCCTTGCAGCTGTTTCCACGCGTGTGTATGTTTTTGCATTCGCGTGGGAAACTCCAAATATTCGCTTGCCTTCTTATACTCATGTTTTTCTTAATAGATGTAAATTGTGAGTTAACATTATATAAAAGTATTTAGCTTTATTCTACATTAGTTCATTGCTACTACATGGCATATTATTTCAGTAGTTAAAATGTTCGCCTAATATCAAGATTTCGTTGGTCCTCAAGGGGCTCATAGCGAGGTTCCTCGTTCAGTCCAACTTCACCTTGCATTTCGGGCATCGTTACACATTAATTCACCTTGCATTAAACATAAAAAAAAAATAAATAACACTATGAAGATTCTGGGGCGTTCTTCTAAAATGCCATTACTTAGAACACTTATGGCATTTTAACGTATGTTGTTAAAGTATATTCTTATGTGACCAAATATCAATTTAATAAATCTAGCAAAGTGCTTTCATAATGAGCTGAGTTCAATGGTATTTATTCTACGTTCTTAAGTTCTTCTCTTTCTTGGAACATTAAATTAATGGAGATTATCCGAATATTGTTCGTTGTCAGACTTCAATCTTTCTCAAACAGTTTCTTGGGCATTGGAACTTTTAAAACAATGCTCGCAAGTGTAATTAGTCACACATTACCTTGAATAAGGCGCTCGTTCATCACCCTGGAATGAGGGCCCTGTTTTGAATTGCATCATGAAGCAAGTAATGAGCCTGAGAACTTGACGCGTCGGCTAACTTCAACTGGTGAGTGTGGCGGAAAAAGCTAATTATTTTATTTATTATATTATTTAAAATTCTAAAGGAGATAAAGTGTTGCCTAAATTAGACTCACTAGCAAATAAAATATATTAGTAGCTCGGAACTACAGGATTAATGGCTAAAAGAGAAAATGATACTTTCAGAAACCCAATTCCGTCACATTCCAAGAAAAATGGAATGCAAATTTCATGAGACTGTTTGAAAAAAAACATTTGAGGCAGAATTGTAAACAAATGTTTTCACCATTTTCTTCCAAAATCAAAGTTATTAAATTTACGGATTTTTTTGGTTATTAAATGCTGTTTTTATATTTTAATAATCCCTCATAGCATCACTGGAATAAAGTGTTAAAAAACAACATAACAAAAAGACAGAAAGTGAATGCGAAAAAAAGTCCGGGAGAGAAATAATAAGAAAGGAGGAGAACTTTTTAAGGTTAATTGCAAATCCAGGGCAAAGAAGGATTTAAGAGTTACAATATCACACAGAGGACGCTCTTTTGAGGTAACTAACATACCTGTGTGAAATGGCTTCAAAGATAAGGGTGTCCTTTTATTCCTTCACAGAAATATTACAATACCTTAAAAAAGGACAGGAAAGAGGGAGAATGAATCGTGGCAAGTGCGAAAGAAGATGGTCTATATGACCCACCTAAAGGGTTGCCTTTAAGTTGCGAGATGATCGATTAGTTTAAGGTAATGGGAATTGTATCCCGACGACACAGACTCTGTTGCTTTGTTACTCGCTACGAACTATTTTTGGTACCACTAGGCCTCCTCTAACCCTTAAACTCTCTAGTTCAAGAAAACAGCCATAACTCTTAGAACTACTCGCTAGTACCAGCAAAGGGTACCATTAAATCTTATAAATAGCTCGTAACAACTCATAAATATTAAAAACATTGAAAAAAGAATAATTGCTTGGAAATTACAAGTGACGTGAGACAATGATCCAAATTGCTTTAATTAATTACACGGCAGAAACCTAAAGTGGCGCAATTTTTTTTGTTTGGGACATTTATATTCCTTCTTACCATGAATTTGTCTCCCTAAGTTACAGAAATAAATAAATATGGCAAATGGGTCTTTTTGGGTGCAATATCCGACGATGGCTGTTGTTGCCAGTGTCATCATAATTAACTTAACTATAATTAACTTTAAATTAGAGGCATTAAGATAATGGTAAAAATTGTCAGGTATTATGTATATTCAGCTAGTGATTTGGGAAGAAATAAGCTACGGTAATATGTAATTCGTATTAGTATTATTATTAGGCAGATAAAAATAAAAAGTGTGCATTAATTTAATTTCAGATCTTTAAAGAAATATATTTTGGCTTAGAAATATATAATTAATAAAAAAAAAAATAATAATAAAAATTTTATATTACCTAGCAACACGTCACAGCAAAGCCTAGCAGCAGTTATCCAAACCTAGTCGAGTATTTATAAAACGAATAACATTATTGAAGTTAACTTAATTTGTCTGAAGCACAAGGAAAATTATCACATGACTAATGTTTGCAGACGTATGTCTTTAGGTAGAGTTGATTAAATATTGATGAAAAATTGTATTTATGTAAACCAATTCCTTTGTAGGTAAATATAAGTCAAATGCTTATCTAATTAGTGCTATAAGCAATGCCTAATTTCATGTATTTGTAGAGGCCGAGTCCCTGTCAATTACCTATCTCGTCCTTTTTCTACGCGTGATCACTCTCTTTTTAGCTTCTGAAGGAAAGGCATCAAAATCACATCGAAGTTTATAACTACATTTATAAAAGGAATAAAATTTCTATCCAAATACAGTATATGTCATTATTTGGTTCGGTTAGTATATGGAAAAATATGATGATGTATCAAGCCTTCTGCTGGCCGGCATCGACATTGCCAAGGAAAGTGTGTCAAAGCATCTTTCTAACACTTCCGCGTAACGGAGTGTATCAATCGATTCATATATATCTTCTTTTTTGATCCACAGTTTATTGAAATCCTTCTTATTATTTCGCTCGTCTTCTTCGATAAATATATTTTACTTTATGTGTACGCTTAGGTTTTTCAGAATTTGTTTTAGGTGCGTTAAAAAAACCCCGAATTGAGAAAGGCTAATAAAACCTTTAGGGAGTAAGAGGGTTCCCCTGTACTTTTACTAAAATTAATCTCAGGCAGCATTAATTCTTCACAGATTATTTTCTTGTTTACAGCGATCAATTGAATTAAAGATTGGCTTTGGGGACGAAATTTATGTTAAATGCTGAAGAAATATGATCTTTAAACAGCGTTGATTAGAAGCAAAATTACTCGCAGTTTCCTCCACAATGATTAGGGTTCTTGAGCTGGTAAATTTATTGGAGATAATGAAAAAGGCAAATGTAAAAGTACTGAAGCAGTCTGGAGGAAGCTTTTCAAGGGACTGATTGTAGCATCAAAACCTATGCCAAATTACTCGAGAAAAGTTGTAAATGAAAAGTTGAGATTGAAATTACAGGGTTAGATAACCTATGCTAGGTAATATATTGAGACTAAAATAGGGAAATAGAGGGATTGATATTGAGAAAGCAAGATTAACACAGAATAATAGATACTTACGAAAAAAATGTTACGCTCTACCCGACTGTGGAGGTAGAGATGTGTAAAAGACCTGTCACCATTAATTTGCCCGCGTGACTTTCCTTGGAGCTCTTAACAGGGTTCAAATTGCGTTTCCTTTCAAGCCATCGTGAACAATTTAAAAACGCCGTGGGTAAGTTTTGGTAGACTTGTTTTTCATCTTTCGCGAGGCGTCCTTCGGTGCTTTAGTGAATTCATTTACATAAATAAATCTAAGTTGATGATAAATAGATATGAGCTCTTTTGCTTTTCCCAAAGTGTAAACTATTTTTGTGAAAGAAGGGACGAGTTTTCACAGGCAAAATAATGGAAAAGAGAAGTAAGAAATGTGATTTGAAACAATTCCGTTCATGACAATGCGTCCGAAAGAGAGAAAGATGTCCGTAGCAATGCTTTGTAAGAAATCCCATCACTGTAATAAACAGCATTCAAAAACAGTTCCAATTCATCCATATTGTAAAGTGTGTGGATAATCAAATATGTATTGACTACAACTTTTGCACGTTTGCACCTAAACACATGTCTGAGGCCTACATAATAAATGGGAAATTGATTTTAATCTGATTTTTCTATTTCCCGTAGGTAGTTCATATCTTGAATTTCTAAATATACAATTAAATTTTATTTGATTAATTCTGTAAAAAAACATGTTTGGTCTTTCTCTGTAAGCGTTTGCAAAAATCGCAGTAATCATTTTTTTATTTAATACTCTCCAACATCTTCACATTGCGAATATAAGATACGATTGCAAGTTGCTACTAAATTAAGATTTTCAATTAAAAATTGATTTAATTAATTATATCACAACCAGGCAATGGCTTCGCTACTAAGATTTAAATTTAAAACCTAAAAAATCCGCCATAGTGAAATGTTTAGAAATTTTTGAACTTCGCTAATTATAATAATTTTAAAAAGGAACACGAAACTAAATTTCCCCCGTTTCAAAATATCACGTTGCTAAAATATAGTTATAGTCTAGAAGATATATAAAAATAAATTTTCTGAACTTCCTCATTTTTAATTCTTTGTGTTGTAAAAAATTCTCAAATTTTCGATACTTATATTTATTTCTGAACTCCACCATTTTGTTTTGTTTAGACATAACTTTGATAAAAAAACATGTCATTTGTCTACCAAGGAAAGAAAAGGTTTATCAATTTTTAACCCATCTTCAAAAATCCCATTATACATTTATAGTTGGTGATGACGATGATAAACCGATAATTTGGGGACCAAGATTAGATTTAGGTGCATTCGTGGACATTCGAATCTCTATGAGTCGGATGGATGCGACTTCAGATAGGACAGGAAGCGGATCAGATGAATTCGAACCAGGTTCCTTCCTTGGTTCGAATTCTTTTGTCGGCCAGGCTTTCTCAATTTGAGACTGGTAGATGCAAGCCTTTCCTTTCCATGCTCCATTTTTAGATTTAAAGTACCTCGTTACCGTGGGCTTTGCAATATCTTGGAGGCACTTAATTTCATGGAGATCACGGAAGGCCACCTTATTATTCTAAGTGCTTAAGAAATTTTCGATTTTACAGAATATGGAAAGGGAGCAATCTTTAAGTCTATAGGTTAAGAAGTGACTACCAAACACGCAGGTACTCGTTTTGCCGTGAACAAGAGCGGTATATCAGTGACTCTGCCAGAAGATATTCTCGAACAATCTCTTCTGGAGTCACCATTTTATGTCTTTGGGCGTGGCTTTAATGGATACCTGAAAGGGACAGTTCTAACAGGCTCTAAAACGTGTCCCAAGTTGTGTATAAATTTCAAAGTTTTGCTTTCTTTGTCTTCACAAGCTTCTACACAAAGAAGGCATGTTCATAATTGAGGCTCGCATGGAAGTGATGGGCTCTTAAAGGCGCTCATTCACCTGATTAGGATATCATGTACAGAGAAAGAGGAGATTCTCTTTAATGGCATTCATCAGTTAATCACGTGGATTACTTATTTGTTTAACCTACTTTTATTTTAAAGTTCGTTTGTTTGTTGCAAACTTTAGTATAATTGTGTGATTTAATCCTCTCCATACAAATGTTTATTGTAGATAATGGATTCTAGTTACCATAACGGTGTTTGTTTGGCCACTAGTTCCATTTTGAATGTCTCAAACAGAGATCTTTGTTATCGGCTTCTGGGAGATGCAATTCGCTTTACCTCATCTACTGTCCATGATGCTCTTTATTTCTGGGTTCAGTATCTTTCGGAGTCAAGAAAGTCTCTTTTTTTTCCGTGGTTGATCTTGAACTTGTCTATGATTCCAAATTATATCAATCACGCCTTTAATTTTTCTGGTTCATATCATGGCAAAAATCTTCTCAAATTATGATATAAATCTCTGTCCAGTTTTGCCAAAGTTCTGCCTAAAACATCAAAGTGTAGGATCCAATTTAATTCATGTCCATATGAACATCAAGCCGCAAGAGAGACGGGGTCGGTTGCTTACTTCCTTATGTTTGAATCTAGCTTATCTTTTGGAAGCTAGATTTATGATCATAGCAGAGCTGGTTGTAATATACCGTGAAGCACGGGAGATATCTCGCCAGATCGAGTTCATAAACCATTTTGTTTTACATAATAACTCGCGTAGCGTGCTAAGTGCATTTACGGCATCAAAATTTCCTAGCCATTAGCCATTGCTCTCCGATATTTCCAATTGGCGTATTAATCAATGTCTCAAAAAAATCGAGGTATTTTCTGTCGTCTCAAAATATCGCAGTACCATCTGATTGAGTGCTCTTCTGAGCCTCTCTGAGAAGACTATAAGGGTATCTAAGACTTGAAGGTTCTATTCCTGTGGTTAATGAGCGGAGTATATGCCAATGCACATTGACGAGTAGGGTCGCTTCCGTTAGTCAATGGTCCTGTGGGCTGGCAATTGAACACCAGATTTTGGATGATAAAAACTTTACTGGCTTAGAGGACACCTGCCTTCTCCTCCAAACTATTTAATTGTTAACACTGTCAGCTCTTCCCTCTTGTCTCTGAGAGAGAGGCAGCCCTTCACAGCCGTCCCGAAGCTGTCCATTATTTTTCGGTTTTCTCTGTATTTTATCATCATTTCTACCGTTTTATTATTGTTACTATTATCTTGCGTTGTTTTCTTATTTTATTTTAAGGTAGAAGTAGATTTTCTCTTTCGGTGAATATGGTCTTGTAGGGCGCCGCCAAATAAGTACACTGAAATATTGCGACAGAATTTCTTCAGATAGCGGCCTATATTTACCATTTAATAGCCTCCCACTGTATTTTAGTTTCACTTGACAGAGAAAGTCGTTACCTCATCTTAATGAATAGTTTTATAAAAAACGATGCTGTATACATCAGTAGTTTTCCTTTAGAATCTTCCAGGTGTAAGGATCCTGTAGTTAATATTGGCATTTTCATCAGAAATCTAACAAAAATAAATTTGCAAACTTACCGAATTTAACCTTAGATTTCATACCAAAGCGGCGTCCCAAATTCGATCTGTATGGATTTGATCTTTAATGGCAAATCTGCTTCCTTTTTTCCGTACATCATGATAGGATTTTTCCAATCAGAATACTCGTGTAGACTGTAACGCCTCTTAGATATGTCAAGGATAAAATTCTTCTATGGCCTCATGCTAATAGTTTTAGTGACTCCTTCAGACAATTAAATTTCGACCCTCTTCAATAAAACCTCCTTTAACGTTTTTTATGTTGGAAACTCAGCAATTTCATAATTTTACTCATCTTTGTTCCTGTAGAAATAAATAAATAAATGAATAATTTCTTTGTCCCATGCTCTTCTTCACCATTGGTTCTACCGAAAAAAACAAATAAATCCATTTACTTTTCTCGTTCCATGTTTTTATTTACCTTTGCTTTTGCGAAATAAACAAATAAATTCATAATCTTTCTTTGTCCAATGCGTTCCTGGCGAAAGAAACAAATTAATCCATAATCTCTTTTTTGTTCCATAGAATAAATAAGATTTGTTATCCCATAATTTTATGAAGTACTTTTAAATAAAGTATTTCTTAGCCTTTCCGTTACTTATCTCCTGTAATGTTTGAGCTTGCCAGTTAATTATGAAATGGAAAGCCTTATTCATTTATACCAAACTCGGATAAATGTAAAAGAGTTAATTCTTTATTCAAAGAATACTCTTTTGAAGGGTATTATTATCTTTACAGGATCCATTCAAAATGTATCAAACTGAAACCCGCCCGGGAATAAACAGCCCAGTGTGTTATACCAAATATCAGCCAATCCACTCCCAAATTAGGGAAAAGCATAAAGAAGGTTAAACAAAATGATTTACGCTTCTGAAATCAGCCCTCTGCACTGGCTCCCGCCCTCGGGGAAGTTTGCTGGATAAATGTTGGGCTTTGGTTAATAGAATGCCATATGTGTGATTGAGAACTCTTAAACCCACTCTTCCTCGCACAAAATATCATGCAGTTTACTCATGTTCAGTCTGGGATTTTAGCGAGCAACCAAGACTGCTGCATTATTTTCTGTGTGGAGTAAAAGTATTAAGGTGTATCACATGGGCATTTGGATAAAAGTCAGACTACTCCTAAATCACATTTAAAAATATATTTCTTCAGAATCGGCTCCATTATATAAAAGTGTCATCCTATATATTTAATCATGACATTCTCTGAAGAAAGAGTTGTGCAGAACTTGAGGTGTGATAGGTAACTGTTAGACCCTGTATTGATTAGGTCTTTAACTAAATAAATTATCTACACTGATTTGTCTTTTAGGATGCCTATTTCTAAATAATCAGAGATAAATAGAACGAAATCTGCTGAACTCTACAAAAGAGGGTTTTACATAATAAGCGAACGGCGAGAAATGCACATGGTTCATGGCATTCGATTTAACAAGAGTAACATGGATGGATAAATATTCAGAGAAGTATAGCGGTAGCAGGAATTTTAGTTATTCGTCCTTGGGAGTTTTTTAGAAAAGAAAAGTGAAGCTTTAGGCAAAGCACCAGCAAATAACTTGGTAAATAATCTAGTCTTTACAAAAGAGGGAGCTGAAAACTTGGCTTGCCCTCTTAATGAACAGCGCGCTTGTATCTCTGATACTAAGATACCATTTTATCTTTGGAGTGAAGAACTTATTCGCTCTTTCAGTAATATAGATGATATGTTGTTTTGTATTAACATCCATGGACATCATTCACTAATGGGACTGCCCAAGTACAATCACGATTAAGGGCAGTGGCGTTTATTTCTTGAAAGCTTTAAACGATGTTTCAAGTGTGTATTTGTTTCTAATGGTGGCAAGTTTTCATGGGTCTCAATGAACATTCATGGATCTTAAAATAGACCTACATTACTGTAGAGATGGTTCTATAAAAACTGTTATGATGAACATAAATGAACCATATGTGTGGAGTTAAAAATTGTAAGCTTTTTGTCATGACAGCTAGGTGGTCACATCAAGTACCCATGCTTACTTTATCTATGGGGCAGCAAATGTAATGATAAGCACTGGTAAATTGCTTGGCCAATTCGTTATGAGATTGTCGTTGTGGTGAAAAATGTCCTAAACGAACCGCTGTTGAACCTTAATCGCATCATCCTGTCACCAATAAATATAAAGTTAAGACTAATGAAGCAAATTTTAGAGGCAGTAAATAAAGATGAGCCTAGCTTTAGATATATCTGATCAGGATTTATGCTCCGAAGAATGAGAAACTAAAGGCAGGATCTTTCGATGGCCAACTAATTGGAAATCCATTTAATGATGCAAATTTCGTCTCACGCATAAAAGAGGCTGCGGCTTCCACGCATTCTTCTATTGTAACAGTTCTAAAAGGGTTCTGGAATAAAACGAATGCTACTAACATTCAAAAGTGTTAGGCAGAATCTTTTATTTTACCCTCTATTTAGTAAAGATTGACCAATAAATAACGGAGTTATTGTTGTGATTTTTGTTAATGTTTGGTTTTCTCGAGAAAATGGGCTCCAAAGTTCGAGGTTTATTTTTATGATTTTAACAGATCGTAGAAAGCGTGCAATACCCGAGATGCATTATGTACATGTACCTTTATATATATATATATATATATATATATATATATATATATATATATATATATATATATATATATATATATATATATATGTATATATATATATATATATATATATATGTATATATATATATATATATATATATATATATATATATATATATATATATATATATATATATATATATATGAGTGTGTATGTGACCATGTATGAATTCCAGTATATAACATAATTATTGGCTAATCCCCCCCAATGAAAGGTGGACACACACAACCTTTTTGATCAAAATCGCACACAAAGTTCGATGAATTTTGTTGTACAAATAAGTTAATAAATAATTGGCAACAATTTATGAGAGTTTAATTACATATAGAGGAAACATTTCTGCCTCAGAAAATTTGATCAGCTGAAAACGAAAATTTGATTTTTTTTTTAAATTGACTGAAACGGTCCCCTAAAGAAGGAATATCCTTTTTTATTTAAATGTAGAATATTGAGGTTATAATCATGAACACATACAACAATGGTCAAAACATTTGGGACTAATATATTGTTTTTATTTTCTCGTACTTTTCTAAAATATACATGAAAGGAATAATCATCACTATCTCTAGAATTGAGGGAGGAGATTTTTTTGAGAATTTGACAAATAATTTCATCTTAGTTTGTTTATGACTTATGTTTTTTTATCAAAGTTATTTCTAATAATTCTTTTATAATATCAACAGAAAAAGTGGTGAAGTTTAGAAATAAATATAAGTATCGAAATTCTGTGAATTTTTAAAACCCAAAGAATCACAAATTTACAATTTGTAATTTATTTTTCACATCTTCTCTATAACTCTATATTTTATCAAGGTGATATTGTGAAAGAGGAAAAATTTAGTTTAATGTTCCTTTTTAAAGTTATTAGAATTAGCGAAGTTCAGAAAATTTATAAAAATTTAGCCACGGCTGATTTTATTTTAGATTTTCCATTTTAATCTTAGTAGCGAAGCGCAAGCTGACTACATAGGGAGGAGTGGCGAAGCCATTGCTTAGCTCTAATATTTAAATTATTACACGTTTATTAAAACGCCGGGATTCCTAAAATATTGAAAAAATTTGGATCTCTTTGCTCAATCCAAAATTGTGCTCTGGTCTTTTTCCGGTAGGAGGTAAGTTTGTGTCAAGGAGCTTTTATATTTAAGCAAAAGGCTAAAATGATGAAAAATTTGGGTTCAAAAATGATGCGTAAATATTAAATATTCCGTAATATTTTTCCAATTAAATGTTTGAATATTTTCAATTCCAGAAATGGTTCCTTCCAAATAAAAGTGTGCAAACATTGACGCACCAAAAGGCCTGGAACTGCGACGAGATAGTTGCTTGCTAAGAGTTTTGCATCCAGGAGCTTGATTAAGAATTCTCTTATATCGGAGGGGGGACAAATCTTTCTATATCGAAATAAACTAAACTCACAACATGATCTTGGTCAAGCGTTGATAACATTTTGTCAGTAATAAAAAACAAATTAGATAAGTATGTATTAGTTAAGCATTAGTTAGGCACTAGGGTAAAAAACTTGGTAATTTATAATTTACTTTGTTCCCACATCTAACGGGTGGCCCAAAAGTTACTTCACACTTTAAAAAATTAATAACACAAAAACTAATTATGTTATAAAAGTGGGTGATATATAAAATGGAATCGGAGATCTTGTATTTCTATTATTTACATATAATATTCTTCAAGTGTTCTCCATTATTGTTAAAACAAAGGCGGATTCTTTGCACCATATTTTCCATGAAATTTTCCAAAACATGAGAAATGATTTTTTCGATTTCCTTAATGATGTTTTGTTTCAATTCTGCAAGATTATTAGGTTTATTTACGTATAGCTTTTATTCAAGGTATCCTCAAAGGAAAAAAACTGAAGGGGGAAAATCAGGGGTTTTTGGTGGCCAAGAAACGTCACCTAAACGTAAAATTAACCGAACAGGGAAGGCTGTTCTTAGTGTTGCCATGGTTTTTCAATGTAAGGGTTGTGTGTGAGGGTTGAGTAGGCGTTTAATATGCTCTTATCAGGCATTCATTTACAACGACCTTTACCTGCGTCCGAAAAATCGTTTTAATAATTCCTTAAGGTTTCTTAATTAGCAATACTCTAAAATGCCACACTTCTATCGATTCCAACATGGACAGCACAATTCTACATTACATATAAGTGTATTTGCGTGTTTGTTACTTCAGGCTTAAAATTTAGCAAAATTAAGAATTGTCTAATCTTTAAACAATACAAGCAGGGAAAAGAAGGATAAATCTACTGTCTTTTATGAGACCTAACTTGTTTCTCTAACTGGTTTTGAAATCATAGGTTTAGTATCGATAATAAAGACATGGATGCAGAACAATACATAGAAAACTGCTGCTTCAGAAATAATTCTTTCTTGGACGTTCCAATTTTAGATGTTGAAAAAGCTTGTTCATGATAATATGAAGATCGGTTGACATTTAATAAGTTTTATAATTACAAGTTTTCAATAACTCGGATCCTGAAAGTGGCGATCGATCGTTCTAAATTACCGAGTCATGAATCATGAATTGGCAGTGACTATCTGAAATATATTTGGGTAGAATGTAAGAAATATTCCTTACATATCTTAACTAGTACATTCAAAAAGTTTTAGTGATCTTGATATTTACAGACCAATTAAACCTTTTTCTGCTAACCTGACATATATGGATAGAATTTAAAATAACGATTGACTGCAAATCTGCCATATAAGGATTTGACCTAGTATTTCTTCGCCTCTTGCACGAAAGTTTGCAATTTTTTGTAAGTAGTTTCCTCTGGCACTCTTCTATCAGATGTCATGTTTGAAATATTTCCATTGTAAATCAGTACCTCTCAGAATGTAGAGTAGAAAAGTTTAGCAATTTTGCACACCAAATTTAACAAGTCAAATAGGAAAGGAATCGAGTGACTTCCTCGAAAATGTAGACTCAGATAACCTAAGCAGTATATCTAGCGATAATAGCTGGCTCAGTGAATCATTATCTGAATTTTACAGAGACAATATACAAGTTTCAGACAAAGAAAATAGTGAAAATTATCACAATACAGACGAGAATGAAGAGTACAACCCTCTGTCACGTAAACGAAAGCGGCGTGCCATAACTTGGCCTTGGGCATCTGGCTCGTACTTCCTGCCTGCGTTTGAATCTTCACTTTCAGGTTTGACTTCTTCATGCTTCATTACACAAAATTCGAAAGAAATAGATTATTGTGAACAGTTTATGGACGATGATGTGATCAATATAATTGTCACACAATCAAATGCATATTAGAAATTTTTTAAGCAAAGAAATTCAAACCAAATTGACACCATTTCACCTTCAAAGAAACAAAATTCGCTTGTTGTTTACTATTTGGCTTCTCATGAGACAGTTAAAAAAACGCCCAAATGATTACTGGTCAACTAATAACCTTCATGAACTGAAGATATTTGGAAAATTCCTGTCCAGAGATCGCTTTCTGCCAATATTGAAGCTTTTACATTTTAGCGATAATACAATTGAAAGAAATTTACAAGATAGAAAAAGTTAAGCCTGTCTTGGATCTTATTAAACAGAGATTTAAATCAAAGCTGATTCCTTTCAAAGACTTTTACACCGACAAAAGTCTACTTGTCTGGAGGGGAAGACTCCATTACAGACAATCCAATCCAAATAAAAGACATAAATCGGGCGTAAAAACGTTTTTATTGTGCGATTGTAAGAGTGGTTGCGTAATAGATTTGATTATTTATACTGGTGTCAGTACAGAATTACTATAGACAATAAAGTAGGTCTCAAGTGCTCAGTTGTGATAACACTGCTTGAATCCTATTTAAATAAGTGCCATGTTTTTTTTGACGACAATTGGTACGCAAGCCCTGATCTTCTTTCAAAATTACTAGAAATTAGGCCTGGAATTGGGGAACAGTTCATTCCAATAGAAAAACATGCCAAAATTTTTAAATATGAAGAAGGGGGAGGTTGAATCAATGCAATGCAACAATATATTATGCATAAACTGGTGTGATAACGAAATCTACAGTTTCTTATAAGTGTGCAAGATAATCAAATGTGTGACAGCTGAAAAAGGTATAGAGTTGATAACATTATTTTGAAAACCTAAATGTGTGATTGAGTACAACAACAATAGGTTATAGAGTGTTTGCGTAAAAACACTTGGATGGTATAGGAGGTTTTTCTTCCATCATGTTGACTTATCTATTCTAAATATAGTACAAAATATAGTTTGGGAGTTATTTTGGCGAGTAAAGGAATTCAAGTTCCTAAATTTGTGTCGTTTCTATTATGTAACCTTTTAACTTGATTAAAGATGATAAAAGAGTCATTGAGAGTAAGTAATGAGCGGACATGACGCAATGGAAAGACGTCACTCATCAATCACGACATAATTTCTCCTTAATTTCAATTTTCATCTTTATTTAACTTTTATGTTCCTTTACCTCTTCTGCTCTTTCCTTTATTAATTTTATTTCTTGTGGGTTTCTATCTTTTGATACTTTCTTTTCTTTTCTTTTAGTCTTTTTCAATCAACTTCTTTCACAAATTTGTCTTATTCACTTTGTGTCTTGCTTCTCTCACTCTTTCACTTCTGTCTTTTATTTACTTTCTTCCCACTTCTTTTAATTCTTTTTTCTTATAATGATAGCAATTGCCCTGTACTCATCTACTACCTTACAAAATAAACTATTCCTCACTTCGCTTTATACACTTTCAATTATTAAGTTTATTACTTATCTTTTACTCTTTTGTTTATTTTTTTGTTCACTTTTAGTCTTTCTCACTTTACTCTTTCGAGGGAACCTTTTCATTATAGATTTTTTCTCCTAATATTTCTACACTCCTCTATTTTTTCTCCTCTACATCTTTCTCCCACTCAATTTATTTCACTCCTTTACTCATATCATTTTTCTCGTGGAGGAAGTGTTCATCTTCTCAGACGTTGCCCAATTTTCCCTCACTTCCTCAGTAGTTTGAGGCTCACCTCCATTGTCTCTCTCTACGGCGATAAGTTGACAGCTTTTAAGAAAGAAAATTGTTAAACAAATTGACACGAAGAGTGAGGACGAACACAGAGAGAGAGAAAATAGAAATGAGGAGACTAAATTTAGAAATGGAAGAAATGAGGAAAATCTATGAATATCAGTGATTCAAACATAAAGACCCGACGAAGCAAGATCAGGTGTAGGTGCAATATTTCAGTTTCATGACCTTTTAAAATTGCTAAAAATAGACTACAATCCCTCACGATCTTTCTCTGAAGATTATATAATTAACTCCAACTAATCTAACCCTCGATAGAAGTCTCCAAACGATGAAGAGAGACCCGAGAAATATGAACATAAAAGACTTGGACAACAGAAAAATCATGAAAACATTTAAGGTTTAAAGATAACAACATTTGGAGGTGATGAGGCTGGAACGTCATCAACTCCAAATGTTGGATCATGTACGAATGCGGTTTACATATTCAGAATCAGGTTCCTCTAAGATTGCTAATGTTAGAAAAGGCAAACATTAATTGAGATCCATCAATCTCTATCCTGAATACAGATAAAGGCTGGACAAAATCAAAGAAATAGATGTGCCCCTTAGGAACAGTGAAAGAGAATAGAAGAAAATTTGGCCTCGATGTCTCTTAATTAGTGTGGGGCTCTTAATGGCTCTTAAGTTTAGTCCGTAGCCCCAAAATACTCTGGAGAGATTTACTAAGACGGAATCCAGTCTAAATCTACTAATTAATCAACCTCTCTACTTCATTCCTTTCTCTATTTTTCTCCATTCTTTCAATATTTATCACTTTACGAGATTCCTAACTGAATCGTCATCTTGAGATTACTTTTTACCAATTATCCCTGTTCTACATGACCAACATGAGTTATCACCCATCATCTATGACGCAAAGTTGTTGCTCGAGTGAAAAATATTTACTCGAGTTGAAATATCTCCTTTTATTTTGAAAGACTTCGGGAAATATAATTTATTATTATTTCTAGTTACAAAATAGAACAAACTATTTCTGAATATATTTGATTTAATATTAAATTGTCACAAAATTGTAAGAATTTAGTTGTTAAATTAAATTATATAAACTCTAAAAAATGACCATTATTTTATATATGTTTTCTAAAATTTTCACAAAATGGTAGATTTTGACTTACATAAACTTCTTTAGATGAAATTCGAACACTGATTTCGCTCTTCCTCTCTATCCTTCTTATCCTAATTCCTTTGTACCTTGAAATGATTTTGTCGTTATGTAATTAAATGATAATTAATCAGATACTGCAAAGGAAACTTCCAAACTAACATCACTTACCATTTCTTTCTTCACGCCTCATAAATTTCTGTCCTTAGTAATGAAAAGGAATCCATCTGTATCACTGACACACTCTTAAAAACATTAAACAATTTGAAGCATAACAAAATTAGATATTAAAAGTGATTCTTTGAAATACCTTAAAATAGTATTGGAAGAGTTTTATTTTTGCAGAAATGTTTTTGGAATCAAATTCGAACGATACCTTGAAGCCCATCAATTTAAGGTAACCGAGTATAATGGGGAAGGCAAACCAATACGCGAAGAACAATTATCACACTTTAAATTCATACTTCTTTAATAATATTAAGGAAAAGTGCAATTTTTCCTTGATGGCATGGGATTAGTATAACACTGAACAGGCACTTTCTCACTACATCTGACCTTTATGAGCGACGTTCTTCCTCCACACTAAGCAAGTGTCTGTATCAATATACCAAAGGAACCCGTTTCCTGCGACTGCCAATGAGGTGGCTAAAATGACTGAATGATTCAGTTATTTTTGTCCTGGCAGATTGGTCAATTGGATACAGGAACTTGCTTTGCTTGGATGAAGAGCGTCCCTCATGTGTGCCAGATGTAGATTAGGGTTAGTTTTCATTGCTTTAATAACTCTATACTTCTTTACCAAGAGGAGGGGGCGATGTTTCTTGTTTAAAGTATAACATCGAAAATCTTTGAAATAAATAGATACGATTCTTTCCTTATTCTTCTAAATGCCCAGCCTTTTTCTGGGTTCCCTTTTATTTAGAATTCGTCTCAATTATTTAGATTCACTAAATTGGAATCCAAATATCGGGTCGCATTTGTGTATGATTATCCTACATATGGGGCCATGGCTTTAGGAGTTGTTTTTTCAAATAATGATAAGGACCGGAGGAAGGATTTAAAGGGAAGAGTGCCAATTGTTAGGACGCAATTCTCCTTCATGGTTATGGAAAAGAGGAGGTTAAATTAACTCTGTCGTTTAAGAGTTGAAACCGAAAATTGAAGAAAAATCTTTCTAAAATTATTATTATGGGAATCTTTGCCACAGGCGCAGTTCTAGGACAATTTTTGAGAAAAATGTACATGAATCTTTCGTTGCTCAAGAACAAAGAAGTACATGACTGTAGTAATATATTCTATGTCCACAAAAAGGCCTAAAGCACACTAGATAAAGGGTTGACGCAAAACCTTTCAGCTAATAAATCATATTTCCCTATTTCCAGGACTTTATGTAAAGTAGGCGATGTTGAGAAGAAAATATTGGGTGTTGTAGCTACACAATTCAAGCACACCCTCTAGTGTGGATTAGGCGCATATAGAACTGAGAAAGAAATATGAGAGAGAAAAATCGAGATAAAAAACAGCCATTGATAATTAACATAAAAATCTTATTTACATATAAAACTGATCAGTGGAAGATAAGCAACACTAATTGTTTCGACATTAAATTACACTGGCCAACACACTTTTTGCTGACTCATATTTTGTGGATGTTTTTTGCTAATCTTGATGTACTGATTTCAAATATGGCATCCATTATGTTGCAAAACATCAGGTTTTGATTCTAAAGCATATTCCTATTTTATGACGTACTGCTTGTGTTACTCGGTAAGGATAGTTTCCTAAGTGTTATAAACTCAAACCAGAACTAAAAATGTCACCAGAATTTGAAACGATAAATGCAGTGTAAGATAACATCACCTATAAATAAATACATACAGGTTATTTTTCTAATATAATGGAGAAAAAACAAGCAATCCTACACATACCTATACATTCATAGAACGTTCGCATGTGAGAGTGTCTGGAGTGTTTGATGTCTACACAGTCTCGTTGAATACTCCAACAGTAGTCTGCCATCATGTTTGTGTTCCATCAGCCTTGATATCTCTCCTACTTAATCTTGATATCTTAATGAAAACGCTCTCCATGTTCACCACTCACGTTGCCAGGTTTAGCAGGAAATTCATCACGATGGATCTTAAGGAAATGAACATTTATGCTCATGTTTCAGCCTGAACGATGAAAGCTACCAAATAATGTTTTTACCAAATCCTTGTAGTTAGCAGCCTTGTTTCCAAGAAATCATTCCACAACAGCTACAAATGAATCCCATGCTCCTTTTTCTATGTCAGTCATCGAATTTGAGAAGTTTGGATTTTCAATTAACTTTCAGGTTTGTGGCCCATCAAAAAGTCCAGCCTTTATTTTATTATAGCTTAAGTTAGGAAATATTGTACATATGAATTTTTAAACAGTAACCCTCCCCATTAAGAGCTTTCACAAATTGTTTCATCATTCCTAGTTTAATATGAATGGGTGGGAAGATGATTTTCAATCGCTCAATAAGTGGTTGGTGTATTCTTCTCTCCAAAGTCAATCTTTCTTTAACTGGCCAAAGGTTCTGTTCCCACTGTTTGTCCTTGGCTTGGCTGTCCTATAAATATAGGGAACACTGATATTTTGTATAGCTTTCCTGTTAGGCATGTAAAACTTTGACCATTTTCAGATCCACACATATGATCCACTTGTCTTGGTCACGGAATTTAATCTTAAATTAAACAAAATATGCTCTTTGCAAAGAGATATAAATGTTGATTCTTTGAGTTGTTTTAGCAAAACAATCACATATAGAGCAAAATGAGTAAGGGGAATTTAAACATTTTCTTCGTAATGAGGCCCTAGTACTGAATGATATTTCATAAAAAAATCTGTATAAACACAAAATTATATTATACGCAATTGATTTAGATGTGTAGATGTGCATAAAGAGAAGCCTAAATACATAGATAAAATAAAATAAGAAGAATACTAAACACCTCCACTACCGTTTAGTTGATCGTAAGATTACCTGCTACTATAAGTGGGGCCAATATGGACCATTCCCTAAATAAAAACCCAGACGTGATAGAAGAAAACTATTGCCATTTTTAAACTCAGTTGCCACAAATTTCCCAAGAACTGGTCTCAAACTTAAGTCAGCAGAAACAAAGTTAAAATTTGTTGACCAGTGTTATCTTTAGGAGAGATAACTTGGAGTGGCTCTTTTTTATGAAGCAAAAATTAGATTCGCTGACCTTTTTGTGAGAAAAGTTGGATCGGTCTCGCTCGTAGGGTAAGTAAAAGGTTTTGGCTTTACGAGATTAGAATGTAATTTACAAGATAAATCCTTCTGATAGAGATCCATTCGTATTTGGTACCATGTAGAAAAAACTTCGCTACTCTTTTTAACAAGTCATCCAATTCATTGTGTCATCTGTTTAATAGATAATAAATCTGAACTTGCGTTAATTAAGTTAGGTTGTGTATCATTCTATTCTCCTCTATTTCTAATAGTCGGCTCTCTTTATGGGAGGAACACACTTGTTTTTTTCTCTTTGTGAAAAATTGCAGGCGCTTCTTTTTAAGTGACTCAAAAAAGGACCACCTCTAAAACGCTGTGGTGGACGGAACCTGCGCCTTTAAGTGCTAACCACTCCTTAAACTACCTCTAGCTGCTGATGTACATTGCATTTATTCAAAAGGATAATATGAGATATCCTTTAGGAAGGAGAGGGTAGGGTAACACTTCAGTTTCGGGGCGGACGTTAGGTGGCGCTGTTTATAGGCTACAATTTTGGGCTACAATATATGTCTTATGACGTCAGACGGTAGCGTCAGATGTGAAAAATTACGGCGTTATATTTTTTTGTATATTAGTATATGCTAGGGGGCTGCGTTCCCCAGACCCCCAACAATTGATTGAAACTCAGGATCATCGCAGGGTGGTCCTCACGCAGTGATATCTCCCCCACAAGCAGTCCCCTTGAATTTACTTTTTTTTCCCCAACAGCTTTTTACTGGCAAAAAAAAACTAACCTAATGACAAACAATACATACTTTTATAAGTTTCTTGATTAGTTTATGCGCCTTTAATAATCAAAAAGTTTTTCGCGGTCATGCAAAATAGACTCGAATTCAAATAAGGAAGAAGCACAATTAGAGCACGAAAAAGACATAACCAAAGAGAAACAAATGCTAAGCTGGTTCTATTTATAGCTAAGGCGTTTCAATAAGAAGCTGTTATCGTTCACTTCGAAACAAAATATACGAATACAAAAAAGAAATAAAAGACATCAAGAAACATTACCTAACTTAGAAAAAACTATAATCGAGCAGAGGCGCAGATATTAAGTAAATAAACCAGACTAAAAGTTACAAATCCCCCAAAACAACAAAATAATATAACGCCGTGATTGGTCACATCTGAAGGTACCATCTGACGTCATAAGATATATATTGTAGCCCAAAAGTGTAGCCTACTAACAGCGCCCCTTACCGTGCGCCCCTAATCTGAAGTATTACTAAGGGTAGCGTAGCTCAATTTTTAAAACTGTAATGATCATAGATCATTCTTTTATTTCCGGCATTATTCATCTATATACCTTCAAATTTTAAGGTTTTGACTCCTTAACTGTATCCTTCAGAGGAAACCAGAAGTAAAAATATAAAAGAGTCATGTCAGATCATATTGAAGAGTTATCTATGGTTAATTCGTAACATCCAAAGGTTAAATAACGTATCATTATGGTAGTTTCTGATATCTTTATAGTGATGAATGGAAGTCTGTACTTTTGAAGAACATCGGTGCTTTCAAATAACATTCCAACTGCATCATAATTTTGAACGGCAGCATGTTTAAAAAATGCGTCACTGGGACATGTTCACTTAAAATAAAATAGTCCAGGCAAATTCTTGACCTGTATAAAAACTATAGTATACATAAAAATAAATTAGGATGCTTATCAACATAAATATAAAGATTATCCTTTGATATTTCTGTTCGATTCTGAAGATACGCTAGGCAATATATTTTTTGCAAAGTTTTCAGGAAATTTTCACCGTGTATTTTCCCTCACTCGGGAAAAATGAAATTGCCGAGCATGGTCGTTGCTACAAATCTTTAATCCAGATATATCTCAACTTTCCAACGATGCCCACAAAATATAATAAAACAATTAGTGGAAACATATATTAGCCACAAATCTCTGTGTGATGAAAAACATAAGCCTATTCTAGGTAACTTCCGTGTCTGGAATCATAGCACGTTTCTAATTTATTTTGTATCGAATAGTCCGTTAAGTAGTTGGAAACCAGCCATTAATTTGATGCAGAAACTTAAACAATGGTAGATGTTTCTGACCAAACGAAGATTTAAAGCATTAAAAAATCTTGTTCCTTTTTCACTGTTCTAATAGTTTAAATTTTTCCATGACGGGCCTAACCAAAGGGCTCTGCTGACGCAACGTTCCCCACCAATACGTAGAATATGGTTTCATAAAATAATGTGCTATTTACTTTTTCGCCTCTATGTACAATGGGCATTTTTGATCTTTGGACAATATGCGTTTGCTGTTCATTCCAAGAGAGTGCCCAATATTGCTATATAATAATACACCAGCTATTTAGATTATTTTTAAAGCTTAATCTAGGAAGAGCCTCCAACCCCATAGGTCATCGTCATCACTCTGATATTCGGCGGGGTAACACCCGGCTCCAGCTACAGTACTCTTGTGATACTACCTGTGATTTATAGCTTTAAGACATTTCCAATGTCATATTTCTTCGCCCCTTTCTTTATCAGCCTAACCCTCCCCTTCCTTCTCTCTTTCTATCTCTCTCTTTCTCTATCCTGGCCAGCGGATATAGGTCAGCTCTCCTCATTTTAGATTCGATTTCCTTCATAGACCAGGAGCAGATAGACACAGCTGTTGCGTTCCTCATTCTTCCTGAAAAAAGCCACATTGACTGCCTTCGATCTCTTTCCAAATTCTATCAACCTCATTTGAGGTCTGATAGAGGCGTATTAGTCAAGTTCTTCGGCGTAATACTCAGATGGCTGTTGATTTTCTTGCCTACACTATTGCCACTCGATCCTAAATCCCTTTTCTTAAATGCGATTTAAAAAGTACACACCCATTTCATCCTATCTGGTAAAGACAATCCACACAGAGTATTCGAAGTTAGTGCCTATACACCCTTTCATCGTCAACTCTTTAATTTTCCGGCGTTTTCTTCTGAAAACTTGCAAATTTTCCTTATAATGTGCCCCTCATCTATAAGGTAACATTAAGGTACTTTCTCGCATCCCTCAAGAGTTACTTGAGGAAATGTTCATCCTTCCTCTTATCCTCAATGAAAACCACATTCTGTTCTTAAATTATCCTCTTAAACTCTATACCATCATTCCATTTTTTATACATCTACCTCACCTACCCTAAATCTCTATCACCTCCCTCTTCTTTGTTTTGGTACAATCTTCTTTTAAACTTGAAAACTTGCCTAGTTTGCAAATAAAAGACGTGGCAAATTATCACCCAATCTATCAAACTCCTTACTTTTTTCAGTCGTTGAAAGGCTTGCTTTAGCATGTTTAAAATTTGTTTCCTTGTTAGTTCATATGATTCCAGGGCCACCCATGTATCAAGAAAAGGCAGAAAAAGTGTATGCACAGCCGTTGATCGTAAATGCAGCAAATCGACCTGCAATGTTGGAAATTGATATATCAATTTTAGGATATATTTGGTAGTTTCTTTCCACTTCCTTTAAATCCCACTCCAGCCCAATATAAATATGTATGACTCATTAAATTGGGCAATGGCTGCTCCTAAGTTACATGCAACTGGTAAATCTGGTTTGATATAAACCGTTACCACTCTGGGTTACGGACCATTATACTAATGTCTACCCTAATGTAAGAAGCGTCATTCTACGTCAGATTGTACCGAGTACTAAATTGCTGGCATTTCCTCCCTGGTCATCTTAACTGCGTGTCCGCTCTATAGATTGAGGGAGAGGAGTGCCAGATCAAATGATTACAGAGCCAGAAAAGGTGCACGCTATCATACATATTTACATGTTTCTACCAAACTTGGGGATAAAATACCAAAATAAACATTTTTTTTTACTTTGACTATTGTGGAGAAATAGCTACATTAAGCCTCCTGGAGGAGTATAGGTACATTCAAGCCCCCCTCCCTTCATGAGGAGAAGCGTGGGAAAGGTAGCCGGTAAAAATGCTTACCATGTGTGATCTCCTCGCCGCTGTGGGCAGTTGGAGCTAACATATGTTTGAAGGCGACCACCTAAGGTCCTTAAACGACGCTCTAACGATCCAATTACCTACCAGACCCATAAACCCGTGGTTATGGAAAAAAAAGCGGTGAGAGTCAGAAGGCACGCCAAGTAGCGGTGCGGTTGCGAGCCTATAATTTGCGAGCTGACTTGGGCACCCCAGTGCCACCTCAGGAATTCTCGCTCTCCCCAGAGGCTAACTCTCCATTCGCTCCCCCCCTCTTTTGAATCTGTGGCCTGGTCACTTCCCCGTTTAGATGGGGCGGCAATCTGCCTATATATAAGCCCCGCAAAGAAAGAGAAGGGGGATTATCTGAAGTCGATACGCCAGAGTAGGATTAGGTCGTGAAGATCGATCCATCGGTCAGACAAGAAGATTATTAGAAGTCAATTTGCCAGAAGAAAGATTAGTTTGTAAAGATCGATCCTTCAGCCATACAAGACCATTTCCGTGAGAAACGATAGGATCAGATTGAGAAAATCGATCCCCCCCTTTCAGGGCCGTATTAACCTAGATAGTCAAGTTTTATATCGGTGCCATACCGAAGAAGCCTTTTCCGTCTGCAAAGAAGTCCGACTGAAGAAAAGCAAAGCCGCTTACACTCGAGTGATTCTTACATCTAAAGCACCGTAAGAGTGAGAGGAGAAGAACCCTGCCCCAACGAGCTCCCGTTCTTTAATTACGTTGAAGAATCATCCCCCGGCACAAGCGACAAGCAATCCCTCCTCGAAAATTGCAACCCTACTTCAAAGCGAGAGATAAGTCCTCCAGCGACATCCGGCAATCCCTAATACCTACCTGTAAGTTAACAATAACATTTATATCTCTATTACGATAGTAAAAGTTTAGTACGTCCCACGTTTTAAAGGAGAGTAGAAACCATTATTCTTGAACCTAGGTCATATGTGTTTGGAGATGACAGTACATTAATTTAATGTTTTATGCTAAACAAATAGGGTCGTGATAAAAATACTAATTGCCAATTGGTTTGTTTATTGGAGGCTTACTTGTTTATGTTTTGTCATTGAAAATCTTTGAGGCCAAATATAGAAATGTTTTTACTGTTGGTTTGTAATATTTAATTTAAAATACATGTTTATTTTGGTAGATTCGGGTGTTTCCTCTTATCCTTATGTGTTTAAAAATAGCTCTTCCTTAAGGACTAAACCACTAAAATAGCACTCTTAGAACAAAGCCTACTTCATCATAGAATTAACTCACGCCCCTTAACGCATACCGCTACTAAAAGGGTGTCAAAGCGTAGAGTGATCAAAGCCAAGGGTCATACCACGACAACTATATTTCAATAGAAATTTCATTTAATTTCTTGGACTAGGGAATTGTTGACAATTTAGCATTGCAGCTTATACAACTCTTTATATATTCAGATTTCTCTACACAAACGCAGGAAGCTAAATTCCATGAATCTACTTTAATTTAAATAAATTGTTTTGCCGTTTAGATTCAACTAAGGTGAAGCATCGTAACGATGACAAAATTCGAACCGCTGCCTCCATCAGCCTTTAAAGAGGCATTTCAAACTAAGTGACCAATTAAAGGCAAAGACAGGGGGTATAAATAGGCTCTGGAGAAGTTCTCTAAATCGGTTGTAAGAAAAGTTAAAGAAAAAGATGCGTTAAGATTGAAACTAATGTAGCCCTACAAATCGGGTGCGGCAGAAACAGAGCACAAACTGGTTTCGATTCGGCATGAACTGATTTCTTAGGGAAAAGTATAAAATGGAGAAAGTGATCAAGAAAAAACAAAACAGAGCATATCTATTAATGTTTAAAAATCGACCCAAACGACTGTGTCCAAATTTATTAAAAAAAAATTCTATGATAAATAATTATATAAACTGAAATAATTAGATATAAAAGAACAAATAGAATCAAATTAAATATTTAAAAGCTTCTACCAAATTACTCTAAAGAAAACAAAGAAAACCATGCGGAGTGAAAATTCAAAGGAAAATAATAAGAAATAAGAAGAATATCAATTATTTTTAGAAATTCCGACATAAATAGCTAAGAGGTAGATTCTTTCTATTACTCTTTAAATAAAGACCTCGTTTATATTTATTAGAATAAAAAGCTTAACAAAATGTCAACAGAGCAAATCTGTCATCTAAGAATCGACAATATTTCAGTTTTTCCTCCAAGCTAACAAAATTGTAAATAAAAATAATCACAAGCCTTCGCCATGGTGTCAAAAAACAAAGAAATCGGTAGTGAAGAACCATTTTCAGCTTTCACAATTCGCAATGCTGTTGTTATAGTAGACTCGTATATTTAGTCATCTGTAAGTAAAACAATAAGAAAAAATCAAATATGCTCACAATTACGAATCCTAGAATCATGTGCATGAAAACCAAACCACATGCATTGAATGATATCAAACTGAAACCTTTTAATTAATTTTCAACCTGCACATCCATTATTTGGCGAGGAGTAAAGAAACTTTGCTCTCCTATTTACACAAAAGCTGAAAGGAAAATAAAATATTTCATCCAGAATATGTTTAAACAAAGTTTTCAACACCCTGGATCCAAAATAAAAGATTTGAATTATGTTAAAAGTTGTAACAAAATAAAAATATTCTCTTTCCGTCATCGACTCACTTAAGCATTATATTCTAACTTCAAAGGGTTTAGAGAGGGATTTTAAATTATGTAGGTCTCTTTCCATGTTTGTTCGTCCTGATTTAAAAATTTAACTTACATAAAATAACCACATCAAAAACAAGCATGTTGAGCCATAGTAATGGAAATACCAGACGGCAAAGTGACAGCATATGAATAAAGAGTAATAAAAGAAATTACAAAAAATTGGTTAAAGGCCCAATACGTTTGGCTTTAAAGTACCATTTACCTAACGTGAAATGGAAGCAAATGAACAAAGATATTCATAGATGAAGATGAGAATCAAAGATCATCCACTTTCATATATTGAACTGGATTTACCTTTTATTGCGATTAAGTGCATTTACATGAGGAAATTTCATATTTCAGGACTTTCATTTCTGTAGGACGGACATAGAAAAACACAAACATTTGGTTTAGGTTTTTAGGAAAAGGAGAATTAATACTAAAAGATAAGGACGTTAGTCAATGGATGATAGAGACAAGGGTTTTTAAAACTAGACGATTGCCCCCAATATTGGGGCGGAAATTAAATTCTCGGTGGGCTAAAATTTAAACGAACGGAAAAACTTATTTATATATTTTATGTTGTCGTATTCCAAAGCATTTTATTAAATATGGAGAAAACTTGTTCATTAAAAATTTCCGGGTGACGATTAAACATTTCATAATCCTTAATTTGCGACTCAGTGAACTCACCCCTGAAACCCTTAGAAGCCTAGTGTGGGTTCAGTCCAATTAGTTTGAGTCACTCATCGGTCTTTCAGTATCTCATTTGTAAATTTGTAAAACCATTTATCATAGTTTGTGTTTTCAACGCATTTTTCTCCTATTTTTTTGTTCATTTTATATGCGAATATAAATGAGGCCAACACCAAGAAACAGATCAAATGTTTGATTTTGAATCAAACATTAAAAGAAATTCCTTTCGTTTGGCTAGGAAAAATAGGTCTTCTTATGGCTTTTGTTTTTGGTATAATTTCCTATTATAAACCAATACCTGGTAATGTCAGGTATTATATTTTTTAAATGTTTTACGCTTTCCTTCTCCATTTGTTGAGTCTAGATATTCGCGAAAATGGTAAAGGAGCATTTCTATTAAAGAGGTGCAAATGATGACAAGAGAAGATCCTTACTTTTCATGGAGCCCTGTGTTGAGAGACCGTGTCGTGTCTCGAAATTTCAGCTGTAACAGGGGCACTCTATCTGCTACAACATACACTCTCTTTTTAGGAGTAAAGGCAGGGAGAGCCAAAAAAAGATAACAGCGAAGCTGTAAAACAATTAACGTTTTCAGATAAAGCGACTGAACGCATTGCAAATTTAAAAAGGTGAAAACCAAACAAATGCTACCAAATTATTTGATGCTAATTTTGTGTCGTATGATATTGCAAAGAGTATTAAATAATATGGCTGTCCTTAGGCAATTAGTGAAAAAATCATAGGGATTTCATTGGAAACTGCTTTCAAATGTAAAGATCCTTCAGCTCTCTTACAACGTTTACCATTATTCGAAGCAGCAAAGAAATAGTTGAAAGAATAAAATAAGTATATTCTTAATTCAAGTTGATGATTCCACATCTTTTTAAATCTATATGATTACTGACCTTGGCGTACCTATTTTGTTTATATGATATTTTTAACTTGGAACAAGCTTTATTATTTGAAAAAAATTTAGAAACTCTCTTCCTGCGAAATCTATATTTTCTCAAATTAAATGGATGTTTGAGGAGAATAAATTTGTATTAAAAAATTCATATCGATTAGAAGTGATCGTGGTTTATTAATAGTCAGAATTGATATAATCTTCCTAGCATATTTGAAAATAATATGCAAAATTATTGCAATATATTGCTTTGTTAAAAAAATCGTGTAGCTAAAAAAAAGGACAATTCTACATTATTCACTTTTATTGTTGTTAAACAAATCAAAATTCGTATGGGATTAGAAAATCGGATCACTTCTTCGGAAATTATGTTTTTTGAGAGTTCTTTTTCTCAAGGAATACAGATAGCTCTCCAAAGGAATTTTTTAGCAATATTATAAAGATTTTCGATATTCAATTTAACTTTCCAGAAAGTGAAGTTGAGAAAGATATTATTAAGGAATAATAAAATATGAAAAAAAAATATGGCTCTGGAATTTCGAAAGAATAGATAACTAATGACTCCCATGGATCTGGTTAAAATCCAAGGGGCAAGAATGGTTACACCTTCGGGATTCTTAAAAGCAGCGAGGGAATTAAATTCTCGAGGATGAGGTGGATTTCGTTTCTCCAACGTAGGACGAACTTCGTGCAGAAAGATATTGGCTAATCGAGATGGTGGTAATTTAATGTAAAGGAAAGCGAATAAGAAATGTAAAATATTCTGGTGTGATCCAATAATGAGACATCTAACCAATAAATAAAGAAGACGAAAATAATAAAGAAAAATTCACGCATTTAAATGGCAGAAAGGACGGAAGCTAATAAAAAAGAAGAAACATAATAAACACTTTCCTCCATAAATATTGGACTAAAGAGGGACAGAGTAAGAGACCTCGTTGTTCAGTTAAATAAGAGACCGAAACATTTTGAATGAAACCAACCAAATTGTAAGGGAATGTGGGCGTAAACGAAGATCCCATTGTGCATTTCATACCAAACCAGAACCAACCAGTTTACTAGAAGAAGATGTGATAAGTTTCATTAGGAAAATCTAATTCTATTCTAAAACATGGTAGGATAAAAATAGAGAATAAAGTGAAAAGAAATCTACAAAACCATAATACTGGCGGCTCTGAGAAAAGTTAAATCGTAAATGTTCAAAAATATAAAGTTTGCTAATTTCGCTTGAAGATAAAATGAAATTCGACCACAAGGTGGAACAACTACTCATTCTGAAATCGGACTCGTTTCTAGAAAATTGTGATAATTTTGATTCTCAGGTGAATTAAAATAAACTCCTCTTTTCTCTCCCGGCTTGTTATTTTAAGACATTTTTCCCCCCTTTATACTTTATTATGTTTTGAGGCTTCTTTTAAAGGTTTTAACCATTCCTAAAAACTGAAAAGCAAAAATTATTTAACAGAGAGAGTCGTAAAAGAAAAAAAGAGTGGAGGGGAAATTAAAGTTCGCGTAAATACATAGCACATTTAAATAATTTAGATTTCTAGGTGTTGGAAAGTTGTGAACTCTCCTGACCTCGCCACTCTCCATAATTAAAGTGGGGCAAATCTAAGTATTTTCTTTTTATAATTATTTAATCAGGCATTTTGGAAATATTATTTTCACGGACGCATCACGCATTGCTTAAACCAAAACGAGAACAACCGAATTATTCCTATATTCATCTTTGATTAAAATTAAATCGATGCTATTACACCTATTAAATGTTGAAATGATTTAATAAATGGTATCAGTTGTTGTAATTTGATGAAAATTAAGTTTTCCAATATTTTGAAAGCCACATCAGCTTCAAATAAGTAATCTTAGTTTAGAATGCCCCTGCCCCAAATCAAAAGGGAACAAAATAAACAAATTTGAAATTTATCATTACATGGCCAAAAATATTCAAAAAGATTCGTGGTTCTTTGGTGAATTGATGTCAACTGATCAAAATCACATCTTTAAAGGCCGAGTGAAGAAACACCTTTGATTGAAATATGACCAAATTAGATGAAGATGTCAAATATAGTAAGTAATTTGCTATATATGTGAGATGTTCATGTACAAAATAAAGGTTTATATGCACCTGAATGTTTAGTTTTTACACTTGTGCAAGATAAACTTTAATGAAGAACATTATGAATAATAAGAAAATCTCTAAAAAAATACGTGATGGGTAAAAACTGATGTCAGATACAAAATCAGCAGTAATGAATTAGTGGATAAAATGTCCAAACTTTTCCGAGCCTAAGCCGCTCTCGACCCCTGTTCGACCTATTAAGAATATTAGGGATGATTTTCTTAAAATTTAAATTGGTTATATTTTCTAATTTCTTTCAAAGGAACAAATATTTATTAAAGGCCAAGAAATGATATAGTATAGGATTGAGACATAATGAGTTTATATAATAAACATAGTGGCATTAGATTTTCAGAGGAAATGTGTTTTTTACATATGTTTATAAATATAGGAACTTGGATTGACTGGTATTTAAAGTTAAAATACTCAATAACATGTTAAGGTGGTTTTGATGCCCTTGGGGCACACCCATTTCAACATACCCATCTGTGGAGTAAAAGTGTCCTGTATAAAGTTACTCATATCTACGTACTCGTAATCTTGAAGGTGAGAGAAGTCACTCAGATGAATTAGGCATATATCATTGATATCTTCCGTGGTCTTCCTGTTCGTTGTCTATCATGTAGCTTTGATTTCTCTTTAAACCTCTTTCGATCAGTTATCTAAGTTTATCCGATAGTTTTTATGTAATTCCTTCCTTGCTAAAACTTATGACGCTTTGCCTTACAAAAAGGGATTTTAAGCACTCGGGAGATATGAAGATGACCGATCAGGATAATTTGGAAATTTTGGGGAGCAAACAGATTTTCGAAAACTGGGATAAAAAATGCTAAACGACAAATGAAATTTGGTCGAAAATTTATTATAGCATCAGCCTCTTTAAGAAATTAGCGATAGAATTATAGATACAATTTTGGCAATTATTTTGCATCAACTAAGTTGCAGATCCTGATGTAAAGAATGTAAGAATTAAAGATAAAATGCAGAATTTTCACATTTACTCTCAATTTCTATCTGTATTCTTTAAAATTAGTTTTATAATGAATCAATTTTATAAATTTTATCCAAAAACTATGTGTTAATTCTTGTTTTATTAAAAAATGTGATAGCATTCCGTATTTATTGCAGGTAGTATAATGGTAGATATCGAAATGGTCAGAAAAGAGGTAGGAATAGTCCAGGAAGCTGTGTGCAAATCTGTAATACAATCATATAATTACACACATAGTGTGCATATTAAAATTGGAGGACATGGGTTCCCATGTTGACCACAGGATCTAGTTACAAAAGTACCTAGGATTTAGTAATAAAAGTTATGGCAGTCGTAAAAATTAGGATTATGTATCATATATACAATCAAATGAAAATACTTTTATTCATGTTTATTCATAGAAGCCCCCTATTATGGTCATCCTATAGGTATATAAGAAAATGGAATTTCCGTTAATTTCAAGGTTAATCTAAGGGGGTTAATCCGCCATCTTTTTTAAATGGACCGATGAATTTAATAATTGTTGCATATATGGAAATATACTTAAAACCAGCATAAATGATGGAAGGTTTAAATATATTAATAGTTTGCTTGCAAAGAATTTTGATGGTTTCTCCAAATTAAAGGCAATTAGTTGCCACATGTATAATTAAATCAGAAATTTATTCTATAAATTTGTTCGTCGACAAAAAAATCTAGAAAGATTGCGTGTAGGACAGTGACTTTAATCTGAAGCTGGCTTCTTCGTTTGTATGAATAACGGGTTTGGAAGAAACGATGAATGAAAAGAGTTGTGTAACTGCGCCCCAAATGCCCTCCAAAATGTGCCCCAAATAAAGGAGAAAGGCTATTTCTCATTCCCCCCATCGTCAAAAACCGATACATATTAACGAACGTCAGATAAGCCATCGAGAGCAAACTTTTACGGTGAATTAATTGATGGGGCGGGGTGTTGGCCACCATATTTTAACAGGATCTCAAATATCTTTTAAAACAGTGATAACTAATTCCTTTCAAGGCTCTCGGTTAGACATGAGTAACTTTTGATCTTTTACTTCTCACTTCTTTTTCGATGCCACATCACAGCAATAATTTGTAAAATTTTCACTTTGTATTCTTAAAAAAGGAATAATATTTGTATAACCATTGCAAGGTTCAGTTGTGATGAAATGGACGGTGTAAACAAAGCATCTCAAGAGCAAATGTGAGGGTGATGGAAATTTATTCAACCCAGCGGGATGAATTAGGAGCTGATCGGGAAATGCGCCGCTCTTCAAACGTCCTTTTTGGGCGAGTCTTTTTTTTCTCTTTGTATTTTTAAAGGAAACGAAACCAAAAAGTTGCTATGTCTAAGTTAATAAATCGCGGACTCGAACTACTCCAATGGAAAATCCTTTGTTTTCTTCACTGGGGCACATTACGCATTTTCTTTACTTACCTTTCTGGAAATTTCATTGCTTTCTCACCTTTTTCTTGTATTTTAAATGCTTTCATCTTCCTAGTCTTACATCTACTAA
Organism: Ceratothoa steindachneri; assembly: GCA_963969495.1. Taxonomy (NCBI): domain Eukaryota; kingdom Metazoa; phylum Arthropoda; class Malacostraca; order Isopoda; family Cymothoidae; genus Ceratothoa; species Ceratothoa steindachneri. The sequence continues at coordinate 85,154,792 of OZ018337.1, forward strand.
TCCCTTTTTCTTCTTTTTCTAATGTTAAAAAATTATTTTAAGAAGTACATAAAGAAGGATTAAGTAAAATCTATGCCATATGCATTAAATTTTTTTATTATGTACTCGTTTCATTCTAGAAATTAGAGAAGAATGAACCTAAATTACTCAAGTTCATACTGCTGTTAGATCTTTTCTTGTTCTTCGCCAATTATACATTCCACTCTTCGGTTCATCATATCTAAGCTGATAGCAACAGAACCTAGTTATTTATTCCAGAGAAATGGCCAACTAATGTAAACCAGCTTTAAAAAAGAGAAGGGAAATGTGCTTTGCGATATATTTCGTCGGGTTTGAGAGTTTACCTTCGGGTTTGCGTATGGGTTTGAGGGTCAAGCTTAATCTCAATTTTCTGGAAGTTGTAGAAACAGAGAAGCCGTAATCTATATCGGAAATATTGATGATTTAGTTTGTTGAAAAGAATTTTATTTTTATGTTAAAGGAGAAAAAATGATATGTGTACGAACGCGAGATCCGGATCGACCTCCTAATGCATATGACGGATTTTCAGGGTTAAAGAATTGCATCATTGTAAATCTGCGGTCTCATGTATCATGTCGACTTCATTTCTTCCTTTTTGGTAAACTTTATTTCTTCACTACTCATTACATAGTTTTACAGTGTAAATGTAATATTTCTGGAAATATTTGATAAGATTGATCCTATTAAATCCACTTTCTTTTAATATTGCGAGAACGAGGGGCCAAGGCGTTAAGCACTCAGTCAACCACATTGCCTCCCCATTTTCATTTAGGAAAAACTGTTATAATTTCCTCTTGTTTTTTTAAGGAACTTTCCGCATTATAGACAACATTTTCTATATAATTTTTCACATTTTGATTTTAGTTTATTCCTTTTTCACTGAATAAACGTATATTTTGTACATATTTTAAAGGAGGGAAAACTAAGGGACAAAAATCCTATGACGAATATTTTAATAATCTCCAAAGGAATGGCACTTCTTATCTAAACTCTTCTCCAACCAACGACTCTTGGTCACCCTAAACTTTATATATGGTACCGTCAACAATATCACAACAATAGTGGAAAACTTCACAATTATCAAATAACTTTTAAATTCTCTAAGAAACTAACAATGAATAACAGCCGAAATTATCATAGCTGAACACATCAAAATCAAGGAAGAAAACGAATATACTTAAAGTAAGCGACCACTGATTATTTATTAGCATATTTTTAATGTCAATACGAGGTAAAAACATAATTTTTATAGTTCTTTTTGTTAATGAAATAATTTTATATATATTTTGTCTATGTATTGAAATCCATAATGTGTAAGGATATATATTGGTAGACGGTACTTTTGCTAGTTAGTTTTCAGGTTAAGTTTATCATTATTTTATGTATATAAAAAATTGAAAGCATGTTTCTTCCTAGAGTACCAGCCTACTCTAGTAAATTCGAAACCTTTGTTTCTATATGTCACGTCTTAGTCAAACGTTGAGGAAGTTTTTATTTACATCTTTTAAAAATAAAACTTGAATAAAACCCGCTTGTAAATAAGAAAATATGTTCAGCTCTTTTTACTCTGCCTTGTCATTTGAAGGAGATTTGATGATTGGAAAAATGAATTCGTCACCACCTGTCTGAGGGAAATTAATACAAATATTTAACATTTGTTTATTTAAAGGTAAAATACTTTGGAATAGGATGTTGACATGACAAGAAAAGTGTGTTTTATACAATAATATACTATGGCGTTCACACCCTTGTTCGTTCATGAACGAATGTTACGATATTTTTTTAAATAAGAAGCTTTTTGCCCGCCTCTGGTTGAAAATTATAAATCTGTAGATAAAAACTGTACTTCAATAATATTTATGTTTTTTTATGATAATTGAGCTTGATTTTGGGTAACTAAGGCATTGTTGTCAACTTCACTTTCTGCAAAAATCCAAGGTCTCCTCTTTCTATTTATTCAATCATTTTCTTCCGTGGTAAAAATAGGATTCGCGACACTGAACCGACTTTCGACCAAGTATGTACCAAAGATTTCGAAAAAGCTCGGCCATTTTCTTCTTCTGCCAAATTTGTCAGGATCTACATCGTTAAAATAAACTTGATTTTCAAAATCATATTTTATTTGAAATAGTTTTTCTTGACGGGTAACCTCAACATCACTTGTGTTTGTGCTGCAACTCCAAGATTGATCATATCTTCCAAACTATTTTCATGCTTCTTTGTTTTGTATTAAGGTGATTACAAAATATATCTAATTCGGCTTCTCTGGACTCATTTTTTATTGATAACAATCCTGGAAACTGATCAAATCACTTTGAATAATTTTAATTTGAATGCATTGAATTTGTCGATGGCTAAGCAGATTACCTTATTACACAGAACCACTGCACAATTTTCACTTAAAGAGGCAAGTTCACATCATTAATCTGTGTCAAAACGTAAGCTAAGTAAAGAACATGATTTTCTATCTCTCTTACTTTAGAGAACAAACCAAATTCTTTTTTTTTCAAAAGGTGCAGCGCACTTTGAAAAGCTGGAAAAACGTATCATGTATTGAAGGTTTGAAAACCATCGCACCGTTGTCTACAATAGCAATTGAACATGTGCTTCATCATAATCCTGATATAATTCCTGAAACAATCGATGATTTTTAGCATTTGCTTTAATCTTGTTAATTGCCGTTACAATAATATTTTTCGAAAAGTGCAGTCAATATGATGATTACTATTGATTATGCAATGAATATACCGAACTTTAAGGCTTTCTATTTTCAAGTGCAGAATAAAGCCCCGATAGCAGACAACCATAGATACAGCTCCGTCTGTCTGGTAGACAATAACTTTTCTCCATGGGATTTTTTTGACTTTTGAAGTATGTTTTTTCTTTTGAAAATTTAATGAGCGGACAAATACTATTAGCAATGCATCATTATCAATAATTCTAGTTTGATGTATTTGAAAAGAAAATGTCATTGTTGAAGCATATATAGAAGTTGTTTATAATCATCAGTAGCCTCTTCATCAAATCGTCGAACTACAGTTTTATTACTAAGCGGTGATGCTTTTAAAGACATTTGTTAGATCTTGATGCATCAATGATGAGAGTCGCTCTTAAAGCATGGAATTAATTGTTTTTTAGTAATCCCATGCGCACTGCCACTTTTGAAATAAGTTCTGAAATACAATAACTAGCAATGAGCCAATCTTTTTTCTTGCGATTGGACTTTTGAGCTATGGAAGTTATTTATTCGTTATTTAGTTTTTCATATATCTTGTGTTAAGATGTTGCAGCAATCGTAATGGCTTCATTCCACAAGATTTATGGCATAACAAAGACACTGAAATTCAATTATCTAAATGAGATTCGTAAAACCATATATCAAATATTCATTAATGTACAAACGGAATAGAAAGGTTCTAACTTTTCCTAAAATTAATAAATCTAATTCGAAATGCATCACTTCTTGAACAAGAAGAAAAATTAATTGATATTGAACGTGAAATGACGCTAGATAAAAATGATCAGAGAGACAAAAATTGACAAAGTTCAAAATGATATGTCAGCATTGTTTGAATTAAACCCTTTACGTAAGAACAATAATGAATGTTGCTTCTTTATTAGTACAAAGATAAAGCAATCATAATAAAATGAAATTCAAGGCGAGGAAAATATTTACCAAGTTCGGCACAAGTCTTATCAAGTAAAAAACTCTTGATCATCTCCTTTGATAATAGTAATAAAAACAAAAAAGAATAGAATCCCATTATCGCAAAAGTTGACAAAGTAAATAAACTGCGATCAAAATATTCCCTAATAATTGAAACCACCCCCGAACAATGAGATTAGGCGTGTTGTTTTCAGTTTTCTAAGGCTGCATTTAGAATGTATCCGAAGAGTACTTGGTTGTACCTTTCAACTACCATTCAGTAAAATTGAATAGATTGATCTGCGAATATTAAATCAATGAGTAGTAACCTACACACTGCTTAGTGCTCGTATGAGGGTCGCTATTCATCCACAGTGAACCTGTGACTAGCTACTGACCGCATACCATCACTGCTTGAGTTTTGATTAACCAGTTTTGGGTCCAAGGAATAAGCCAAATTAAAGTAAGCAGCCGTATGAGGATTGGTTTAAGTGCATAATTTTGTCATTGTTTTTTTATTTGATTTGGTTATCGATTACACTGGGTAACACTAGTTTTGTTCTTTAAATGTTTTTAGTGTTTCTAAGGTAAATTTAGCTCCTGATTCCAGAAATACCATTGAAAATTGCATAGCATCGATATCTTTGGAGTTCATTGGAAATTTGTATATAAACCTAACCATAAATAGCTGCGACAGTTCCCTTTATTTAGCAGATTGACATTGTCCATGAAAAATAGCTGATAATATTTTGTTCTTTTATTCTTTTTTAAAGTAATGAAAAAATGTGATTATAAGAGATAACCTACTAAAAGTGCAATAAAGAATGTGCTTTCTTACTGTGAGATCCTTGATCTTTACGCCTCAGTAACCATATATTCCCACATCATAGCAGTGTCCCATTTTCCTTGGTATTTTCTCTCCATTACACCAATGTCCTGATGGAACCTCTCACCATGATTCTCACTCACTTCTGACAGATTTTCACGAAAAAACTCCAAATGTGAATGCAAAAAATGCCCAATTAGTGACATTCTACATCCTAAATTCTTATAACTATATAAAAGTTTTGCTACTAGGTGCTCGCAGTTTGGGTCTTTATTTTTACCAAAAAATTCAGTCACTTTATTTCGAAATAGACACCAAGTCTCACTTTCGACATCAACCATTGCAGTCTCAGGTTGTACTGACTTAAACATTTTTCTTACTTGCGGTCCAGTAAATATACCGCCCTTAAATTTGGCCTCTGATAGCTTGGGAAAGAGTAGACGAATCTCTTGAAGTGCTTCTCTGCCATGATCTAATGCTTTTACAAACTCTTTGACCATACCGAGCTTTATATGAAGTGGAGGTAGCAAAACTTCGTCATGCTCTACACGAGGTCTATAGAGGTCACACAACATTCTGGTAATGTTGATGATCATACCTACTATCCCATAAGCAAAGAAAACATGAATACTTGCTGTACCCACCCTATAATTCGAGTAAGAAGGCACCAGTTTCAATCACCACAAACATCCCATTTAAACTTAGTATAGTTTACCTTCTCGAGAAGCTTTTTTACATTTTCATATTCTTCCTTTATCTATACCGAGATGCTATAGGCAGAGATGGATAATGATTCTCATTATGTAGTAAAACAGCTTCGAGGCTTTTTGTAAAATATTTATGAAAGGTTGCCATTCCTCAGGATTCTGTTCAATTTCAACAGGGGTAAACAAGCCAGTAATATCTTTGCAGAAGCAGAGATCCTCACCTATATCGAAGTATACCTTAAATTCCTCATGGCGCTTCCTGTATAGTGCTGATCTGCAGTCCTTCCCCGACAGATTTCATTCATTAAGTTTGCATGCCAAAAGCTCAGCTGCTAATTTAGTGAGACCCAATTCCCTGATGAGATCATCCAGTTTACGTTGATTTTAAAAGTGTGACGGGTACTCATTCTTGGCTCAAACGTTTCATCTATTTCTCTATTGTCACAACCTTCCGACTCTCCTGATTTGACATTATACTCTCTACCTGAGAAATATATATGTATATAAAAAGAGAAGCATTTAATAGCAGGAGCATAAATATAGACTGTATGTGTAATAACATTACAAGAATCCTGAGCTAGATGTTTTGAATATTTCAGTAGTGATTCTGTCACAAAAAATATAGCCTACATTTTGATAGGATTTACTTACATTTTCTGGTGGCTGTTTACCTAATAAAGTATCATCATGTGATTCAGTTGCAATAGAGGATGAAATGTTGGGGTAGAGAGGGGATTTTTCCCTTCACTTTTCCTTACTTTGATATGTCAAACATGAAAAATAACAATCATCGTGATGATTTATGGGCTCTCGACAAACTCTAGGCACAGCTAATGGCTTGCTTTTCTTGCACCTCTTAGTCATGCATCTAAATTTGATTGACAACTTCCACATATCACATGAGTGGCACATGGTTTTTCTTGGTCACCCATACTTATTCCAAAGTAGAGTCTATAAGCAATCCAGTACTTAGCACTTTTCATAATTTTATGTGATACATGCTTAGGTGCAACATAGAAACCATACATAAAACAGAACGAATCTGGTGAATTTTTGCATTCAATTTTAGCGATAATCCAGAAAGTCAATATTCATCATAAAAACCTGAAAAAGAAAATAAATAAATTAGCAACAAATGTAAGTGAGCTTTACCCGTACCCCATAAATTTCATTACATTAGGCTAATTTGTAATATCTTTCAAACGGTCGTAGATAGAGAAAAAGTAAGGGAATATGAATAAGACAAACAAAAACTTTGTGAAAATTTAATACAAAGAATAACAATTACACAGATATATCATGTGTAATGTTTTAATGGGCTATCAAGGATTTGCCACTAATTATCAGGTGAGTTATCAACTTCTTTGGTGGAAAGTTCTTCTCCTGGAGTGCATATTAAGCTTTCATTTCATCATAGTCAAAGAATCAATGATCTATATTAAACTTTAGCTTTCTTGAAGGTTCCTCCTAATTAGCATTAAACATTTTCAAAGTTTCAAAACGTGTAATGGAAATGATTATTTTTGCTTTCCAAAAGTCAAATTTAAAAGATAAGTTTAAACAGGTTTTTATTTCCAGGATCACTTTTTTATTTGTTTGTAAAGGGGAAAAAAGGACGGAATATGGAAATAAAGAACCTTTCATCACACCATGACTAAACAGCATGCATTGTTGTAGATGGCATCGATTCATTTCTCGTAATAAGTGGAATTAATTTAAAATTTTGGCCGCTAGCAAAGGTTATCCATCGATCTAATTACTACAATATATTTAGTAGATTGATACATATTTGTCAGTTTTGAAAAAGAAACATTATATTAAAGCGACATCAGCCCAGCCGTGTAGGTTAATTTTTACAGTTGCCAAATATAAATAAAAAGATTTTAGAATGGTTTCTGTTGTGGATATGAGATGTATCTCCTTCCTATATATATATGATTTAAAGAGAGATCCGAAATAGGTCACGGAAAATTTGTTTGGGGCGATTTTTAAAAATTCCGCCCAGAAAGAGCGACATAATTAAGTGCAGCTTAGCCATCATTAAAATAATGAACGCCATTTCTCATATTCCTTATTTCTAAATAAACCATATAGACTAAACAACCTATAACAAAACTAGTCACTATTTATAGAAATTAAACCATCAAAGCAAAGGTATGAAAAGTATCATATTCTATTGAGATTTAAATAGAATGACGGAGGAAAAGCGAAGAATCAAAAATGACGACGCGGATTCTAATCCTCTAGCTCGTTTTAACTCCATCAACCATTACAATAAAAACATTTTTAGAAAAGAGAAATGGAGAGACAATTGTAATAATTTGACGCAGATTTATTTTATCTTATTTTACCACGAATTAATGAAGCAAACTGGAATCCATTTTCGAGCTTGGGGCTTCATTTTTATTCTCCGCCAAAAGAGGAAGGGACGAATTTGCTCATATAAATATCAATTTGCCTGAAAGTGTAGATGATTGTTCTTATTAATTAAAAGCAATAGGGTAATATCGTCTTCCAAGTACAGTAGGTTTGCGCACTTGGCAATTTGGAAGGAGATAAGACAATGAGAAAAAGCTCAAAGCAGTGGAAAGAAAGTGTTGTTTTGTTAGGTTAAATAAACGCGAATAACTACCTTAGATAACATTCTAAACACTGAAAACAATCAAAACTTTTACTAAACAAGAACATTTTTAGAAGCAAGTACCCTTCAGGCGGAAAACATTTGGCTAAAAATTCTCAGTTCAATTAAATCTCGCCTCTACGTCGTTTCATGCCCATAAATTATTTTCGCTGCAATAAAAGGGTAAAGTTTATATCCCAGCAATGGTGTAAGAGCTCGTATAGTTGAATGTCTGGCATGTTTGTACCAACTCTATCCGAACCGCATATATTCTTATAACATTTCAATTACATTCTTTCATTTAGTATTGAAAAAAAACATTTGTTAGTTATAAGCAGATTTTAATTAATTTCAACAAAAGAATTGCCGAGATATTGAGTGAATTGTTCGGGCTTTCGCTCACCATCGATATCATCCTCTAATCAGGAATTATCTCCTTTGGTGCAATAATGAGTAAGAATAGAATTTTCCCTGTTTTATATTTGAACGCTTGTTCTATAATTAGAAACAATTAGGGGATTGTCCTGTGATGCATTGCTAAACTCCTTATAAGTAGGTATTGCCACATCATGCTGTGAAATCTTTCTACCTTGCGAATACAGTCATAAATGAAATTGTTAAAAATTATATTTTCTCACTTCTTTTTTTCAGCATTTTGCTTATGTAAACTCCATTTACAAGAAAAGTTTTCGTTTGGAGGACTGCAAATGAGACGCATATCTATCTATCTATCCATTAATTTTTTTGTATATATGTACGTGAGTTTAATAATAAATAATAGCGCGCCACCCGAAAGATGAGAAACAATTCTCCGAGGAGTTTCTAAACTGCAATTTCCCTACTGCAAACCACGGGCATTTTCCAACTGTTGATGGCTGCTTGAAAGGAAACACAAATTAAACCTTGTTCAGATCTCTGAGGAAAGAAATGACAAATAATCAATGGTGATATGGTTTATACACGTCTCCCTCTCAAAGGTCAGGTAGAGGGTAACATTTTATTCGAAAATATCTAGTATTCTCTGTCAATTTGCCTGAGTGACTATCAATTTCTCTATTTCCCTATTTTAGTCTCAATTTATTATCTAGCATAAGTTATCTAACCCTGTATTTTCCAACGCAACTTTTTCTGAGTAATTTCCCCAAACTATTTATGGTATAATCAGTCACTTGAAAATAAAACATTTCCACATTAGTCTAGTGTTCTAACATTTGCCTTCTGTATGATTTTCCATAGATTTGCCAACACAAACCCCTTCTTTAATCACTCAACAAAGTCAAAAAAGGGTAGAAAATCGCGATTAATTTTTCTTATAATTAGCAATGTTTATTAAAAGATCTTATTTATCGAACATTTATCACAAAGTTCTTAAATAAAGGCTAACGTTAATTCAATTTGTCGCTGGAACCAAGGTAATTTATAAAGGATTAATGATGTCTGAAATTATTTTCAGTAAAAGTACAAGGGGACAGTCTTATGCACTGAGAATAAGACTGGAAGGTTTAATAAAACCAAAAAAATAGAAACAGCGAGATATCTCAAAGATTATTCTACTTTACCATTAAAGTTTAACTTGACATTTGCTTCAGCATGCCTGTGATTAGTGTATTTCACACTCATTGGTTAATCTTTAAATTGATGTCAATGGATTTATCTCCCATTATTTACAACGAAGACGCCCAAGACAGATTAATCTCAGTTCTTTATTTATAAAACAAAAGAACATAATATTTCTCATTCTTATTAAGTAAAACCACTGCATTTTCATAATTTAAATACTGCCACCTCATCTAATTCACATTCTCCATATAATTTAGTTAATCTGACAACTTTTTCTAACAATTTCTTATGTTTGTATTTTTTTAAGGTTATATTATTGACAATGGGTCCGACCCGAAACGTTGGGACCAAGGAATTAAAATAATGTGGACATCCTAAAGGCAGGCATCTTATTTAACTCAAAAATACGCATACGCGTGTCAAAGCTCAGCAACCCTTCTTCTTTATTAAGATATATACGAGGGGCGGTCAATAAATTTTGCAATTCGGATATAAGGAAACGATATATAAGGAAAAGTGTTTTAGTATTTTTCAATATAACTCCCTCGACTTCAATGCACTTGCGCCACTTGTCCCTGAGGCTTTGAATTCCCGACAACTAGAAATCTGCCGACTGCTGTTCAATCCACTCCTGGACGGCGAGCTGGACATCCTTATCGTTCCTAAACCGGTGCCCGCGCAGTGCAGCCTTGAGCTGGCGAAATAAAAAGTAGTCGCTAGGGGCCAGATCTGGAAAGTAGGGGGATGGTTGAGCTCCTCAAATCCGCACTTGCGCAGGGCAGCTTGTTTAACTCTGGCCTTGTGGACTTTGACGACGTTGAAGTCGATAATGGGGCGTAAGGATTCTAGGGACCCACGGACAGAAACCTTGGTCATGGCCAAATTGTCGTGGATTATGTTGATAACACTTCCATGTGATATTCCAAGTTCTCGCTCGATTTCTTTTACCTTCACACGTCGATTTTCGAGGATCATCCTCTCCACACGGGCCACATTGTCCTCGCTGGTCACGTCTGACAAGCGTCCTGGACGGAGGTCATCTTCAAGGGACTCACGACCATGGCGGAACTCCCCTTTCCGAAGAGCAATGGTAGCATAGGAAGGGGCGGTGCCGATGTACACTACAACCATGCGTTCATGGATATCTTTTGCATTCTTGTTTACCTTGGCCAAAATTTGATCACTGCGTGGTGCTCAACCTTTCTCCATTGTGGAAAAATTTGTGACTTACGATCTGCGATCAGTTAGTGCTTCTTAAATAGACGAGGCAAAAGCGTGCGGTTGCAGGTCCCGAATGGTCATAACTTGTCTTAACACCCCTACAAATAGCCATCTCCCTTCCTCTTTTTTGCCCTACCGATTAGAAATACTTATTGACCGTCTATCGTATATATATATATATATATATATATATATATATATATATAAATCTGGCAAATTAAAAACAGGATAACTAGGATTAACCCAAACTCTTACTAACATTTATTGAAAACGTCTCAGAACTATAATAAATCCCATCATCAGTTCGTTAGAATTTTTGAAAAATATAGATTAAAATATGTATGTACATAAAACATTTGAACAAAAGTGAAAATTAACAAGCAAAAATCCGTGAAGCATAAATTTGAAATGAATAAAAAACAATGGGGATACGGAGAGGAATATGAAGGGGTCAATTTCTAAATTGGAAGTGACTGTAGTAGGTGATGTTTTGAAATATTTCTCACCACATTGAGTATCGTGAAGTTCTTAAAAGTAACCCCATGAGCCTCATTGCCATAGGGTGTTTCACATTATGGGATAGATCAGGTTTAACTAATGGAAAACCAGTTCTCCTCCATTTACCCACATGCAGTATGAAGCCGGAAAAAGCCAAGGCCGTGCTTCCCTCACATAAGATACTGCACGTCCAATGGAAACCGTATAGGATTCTGGATCACATACCGGATGTTGGTTGATCTTTGAACATAAAAAGGGATCGTAGTTTAAGTGGTTGATGATAATAATTTAGGCCAGTATTTGAAGTTAGAGTTATATCAATATTATTGACAATTTATTCATACGTGTTTATTGGCAGCCAAAAGAGTGAACAGAAAAAACCCTTGTAATTTAACGGGGGTATGTAAGGGAGCAAGAGTTATGTATTTCTTATTTACTTATAAGCTAAATATTTTAAAGAAGCGATATAGGGCTACCATTTTAGGGCGAAAATTTTCAAGAATTCTAATTCCGAATGAAAAGTAAACGTTGAACATAGGTTTTCTGCTATATGAAGTATCTTGTTATCGGCATTATTTTATAGGTTGAACTCGCTAAAGCTTAAGAAACTTAATCGAACGTTTAAAATAGTCGGTTCTCACGACAATGTTTCTTATTCGAATAAGGCGAAGGCAATATCACCTCTCTGATAAGCTTCATGCTAGGATTTTTAATTCTAATCGAGATTTAAAAATTAGTTTTAAGGTGTATGCAACATGGTTTACATATTAATTCCTAAATAAAATATCATAATTTTTTAGCTCATATTCTCTGAAAAGATCTGCTATTTAAAAATGTTTTAATCATTTATTATAAAAAACAATAACTTTATTGTTTCGATTCAAGATTTTGTGCTACCAATTCTAATCAAGTTAAGATAAATTTAATGAAATAACTACCAAAGTTTCCAACCAAACAATGGTAGATAAAGTTTTATTTGCACTGTAATGTGGCCTTAATAAATTAAGTATACTTTACACTATCGGCTAAAATTCGTTATTCGTGACATTTCTTTACAATTTTATTGTTTCTGTTGTGTTATGCAGAAATCGCTTGGTCATTTTTATGAAACTTCTACCATCGAAAGGACAAAAGGTAACTCATACCAACTGAGGATCCTTTCGGTAATCGATCGTTAATAGTCCTAATTTCCTTTATAAATAAAAAGGTTTCGGATTTTGATTTTGAATTTACACCGTTATTCCTCTAATGTGTTTAAATATTTTCTCATTTTTTTCTTATCTACTCAACATCAAAATCTGTGTATTAAATACTGAACTCTCTGAGGTCCTTTAAATAATAAGACAGTATGTTACGAAAATAAAACAGTATGTTACGAAAATATGGAGAAACAATTCGTTTAATTCGATTAATTTGTAACGCAATCCTTAAGGCATCCTGACTAATTATTTCCAATAGCAACTAGAATAGCAATCTTGATTATTTTTTTTGCAATCACCAGTGTCGAAGTAATTAAATGAGGTTGCAATTGCATTTGCCATTGTCAAAAATATGTTATTGTCTCATAACTGCGAGTAAGAGTCGATCCCCTGTCTGCTTTCTGTTTCAGATCAAAAATTTCACATATTTTACAAACAGGTTGATCCTGGACTACTGGTGACTTCCAGGTTCAGATATCCAAAAATATCCTCTTCCCACAGTAATGGCTCGATTAGTCAAGGGGTCTTCCTCTTTCTCATCAAAGTCATTATTTTTCTAAGACGTGTTGTATATAGGTGTTGCCTCATCTATGAGGGACACTTTTTAAATACTTATAACTTCACTATTTGTTCACCAATTTGTAGAAAACTTCTAAATTTAAAAGTTGTTACTAAATTACTTTATTATAAATATTTTATGGTAATTTCCCGTTATACTTCTAAGTATGTTTTTAATTTATGATTCAGTCTTTCCTTTTAAAGTTAAATAACATAGTGTTATTTCTACAAAATTATTTCGATCCTCTCTCTGAGTTCCTTATTCGTTGCAAGGATTAGTTTCTGTACTCTATTGTTTGATTTAAACAAATAAAGAAAAGTATGTCAATTAACACAAGTTGATATAAAAATTGGCATTATCAGTTTAAACAAGTAGTGGTAGATGCATATTGTTTATATCTATGCTGAAAATTTGATTGATTGCGAATATCAATTTAATGGGGTCCCAAAATTGAGTGAGTATTTTGATGAAGTGAATACGACCTTCAAACTTTCAATATTTCCCGCCCTTACCTTGGAGGACCTTGTCAATTATATTACTCAAATAAAAATGTAAAACATCATAAGTGTTTCAAATTTCTCTAAAATTGGCCAAATAGTAATGATGCTATTACCAAATCAATAAAAAAGCAAAATGGGTGCCGAATGACAGACAGCCTCACAAATTGAGATAGAGAGACGCTCACGACTAAAAACGGAAAAATTGGTCTCCGCTCGAAATATTCTATATCGAATCAATTCCTTTATTGTCTTCTGTTTCAGTTCTAAAATGAATATCAGATTTTTATTGTAAAAGAAAAGAAGCAATGTATTCAAATCTTACGTTACTTTATTTTTAAGAATATAAACACTATCTATTACAAAAGAGGCAAAAAGAAACTATAGTTGCATGAGAGTACTTCAAAAATTGATTCAAAAAATGATGTAGGTCAGAAAATAAATAGATTTGAGGCTTTATAAAGAAAATAGCTCCTCTGCCGCTTGGAAACATGTTTTTCTCAGAGGAAACCAAATAACTATATTTCTTGACCTTCCCTCGCTAGAATTACTACCTACTCTGGTCTTATCATTAATACACAATCCCTCTAAGTTCCTTCTGTATACTTTGCCTTATTCCTTTAAAAACCCATTAGATAATGTTTTGTAATAACATACAATTGCTGCTTTAGGTCACTTTATTTAAATAAGTAACTTTACTTACTATCATTGGATAATGAACCATAATCTATGTAAGGTATGTATAATAAATGATATAAGGGAAATGGTTAGATAATTAGTGTTTATTCCCTGTATAGTTTATAGTAAACACTTCCCAAAATACATTCAGAGTTGTTTTACTTTGTGAACACATCTTCAGTACAAGACAATTTGAAGCTTCAGAGAATGCTATATAATCTGTGATTAATGAATAACAGATCGAAAGATTTTAATCATAATATAAATATATCATCAATTATATGATCAATTATATTATCATTCAAGATGAGGAACTATTTATATTAAGGGAAAAGGGATAAAAGCGATATATCCTTTTTCTTAAAAGTTACTTTAACAGGAGATAAACAATTGTAACAAAAAAACAACAGAACTATGTAGAAAAAGGGAAAAGGATGCCTAGGATATCCAAAGAAGGGGGATTTCGAATTACTATTTTCAAAAACAAAGAGTGTGGACGAGATTTAAATCGTACATACGAGTACATACGCCATGTGCAACGAGACCACAATACGCGAATTAATGTTCGGGAATTTTACTTCAAGGATTATTAGAAGGAAAATCTTAGCGGTAAATTAAATGTAGGAGGATAGAAAGAGAGATCGGAGATAAAATGATGATGGAAAACAAGTTACAGAATAATTTAAAAATACATCTATTCTAGTAAAAGTTAGAAATGAATGGAAAATTCTGCTAAATTATGGAGCTTTTTCTCTGTGGAGAAAACATAAAAAGACTAAACTTGAAAGATGATCAAAGAGGTTAGATATAGATTTAGAAGAACACAAAGAGCCCCATGAACACTTTATGATGAAGAAAACTTGAATTAAAAGCAAATCAGCTATTTAATGACCTGAGCAAAGCAAAGTTCTGGATAATGTTAAAGGGAACTTGAATTAGAGCTTGGAAGGCAATGTTAATAGGCTCCAAAACGATTGATGAACCATAAACATTACTAATTTGAGATCTCATGTTAAAGTACGATCGATAATAATATGCTAAAAATGAAAAGAACTGCTAGTGAGTCTCTGAAGAGTGGGAGGCAAATGCCTTAATTGATGTTATATATATATATATATATATATATATATATATATATATTAGAAAAGTGAAGTCTGTGTATGTGTCTGTCCATTTATAGTATGAAAGGTTCGACAAAATAAATAAAACTAAAATCGTATTTATTTGTAAAATATCCCTTGAAAGATAATGCAAGTAGTTTCGAGTCTCTAAGTGCCTTCGTAATGGAGCTAGGTGCTCTTTATCCAAACTTTCCCTATATATTCGCAGAAGGGAACGTAAGGCTGGTCTTTACCCTCCATCGTTGTTCAAGCATAGTATGCAAAAACAACATGTTTTTCAATGCCCTACAAGGAAAGATGAAGAATATTGTTTAACAAAATGTGTTGTGATAAAGTATTGGTTAAAAAATAATTTGTGATAAATTTAAGGATTTCAACCTGTATCTTACTTATGATTGTTTTGTTACCAGCTGCTCATAAGGGAGCCTTAGAAGCACTTGGAATAAAAATGCTAAACCTCGGAGATTGTGAGGCTGCTATGGAAAGTGTCATTCTTTTGATTAGATGTAAGGTGATTGCAGGCAGAGACTTCGCGTGATCCCTAACGGAACCAGGGCAGATGAGGTCCGAGCTTGCCTAAGATCATCTTCTTTGTGTTGGAATATTCAAACACTGTCTCTAAACACCACAATAAGAGCAGAGCTCAATGGTGATTGACTGTCAGCACAATTTGCCTAAAATTAATAATATCGATAATATCAAAGTAAAAACATTACACAATCTTAAACAAATCTACAAAAACCAAAACAGGCTGAGTGTAAGAGCTATATTAGCTCCAAAGAAAAACACTGTCAGCAGAATCAATAAAAATCTACTTTTCCCATCTCAAAACGTCAACAAATTTTCAAGTTAGTTGATACAATTTGGGATCATACCCAAATAGTCGAGTATTCAACAGAGTTTCTAAACTCTCTAAAACCTCTAAAAATATCTCCTCACAAACATTAATTGAATTTAGGTAAATCGAAATCGAAATAATGTTAAAAAGAGAGGAGTCTTCATTCACAGAATACCCAGTAATCAAACACGATCAGAATTGCCATTTCTATTTAGAACAATACATTTCCCAATCCGTGTAGAGTTTTCAATATGAATTTTTAAAAAATCGTAAAGTGACACTCTTTTAATGGCATAGTTGTAATTAGAGGAACCTTGTTTGACTTATAGTCAACCAGAGGTTAATTGCTCTTGATTTAGAAGGAAAATTAATCTGGTTGTCTCTGATCCACAAGGAAAAACTATAATAACAGAAAAATAAGGGAAAAAGATCAAATCCGTTTACTTTAATTGAGAACGCAGATATTACCCGGGCAACGACGGGTATATATATATATATATATATATATATATATATATATATATATATATATATATATATATATATATATATATATATATATATATATATATATATATAAACTAGCAGATTATATATATAATCTCAAGATGGAATAGTTGAAATTCTTTTCTGGATTAATATGAAGTTATACTTAAATTTCAAAGATTTCAGAGTTCAGTTTATTTATGTCTAATTATAATCCTGCATTTTCATACATCTTTTGTATGACAATTTTAACTCAATTTATTTTTATATGAAGTCTCTATTGTGTGTGAATATTTATGATTTTAAGAATGTTTTGCTTATATAAATGTTTAAAAATTCCAGTCGATGGATATCACCTCACTCTTTTACCACACTAGTTGAAAGCAGTTAGTGATTGAAGGAGACCTTTATAGATGTCTTTTTATAAACAAATGTATATGATTCAAGAACATTCTCGGTACCTATCATAAGGCATTGAAAATTCTATAAAGCTTAATTACCAAACTTTCAATTTCTGATACCACTTTAATCAAGTAGAGTTCCCGTGTGGTTCGCCTCTTTAGTTGTAACACTCAATGAAGCCTTGGGATAATATTTTTCCCTTTCTTTATACTTTCTTGCGTCGGTCTTTCTTATCATTTTTATGAATCTTTACCTTTAACAAAATAGTTGGGCATTTTCAGGGTAAATTTGAAACATGAGTCCGGGCTTCCGTTTCAAACAAACAAATAAAACAAATATGTCATTTATTTGTACCTTCATGGAGCCATAAAAGCTCATACATGGTAAGTCCTATTGTGAATAAGAATAATTTGGGGTCAACTCCTCTAATATTTTTAAGCTATTTTAAGTTTATTTTTTCTAGATATTTCTCCAATTTCTTATTCCTTGAAGTGAAAGAACAAAGGGGATGCCTAAATGCCGCTAAAAGGAGTGACATGATAAACGAGTGAAATATAAAAGTCTGAAATTAATACTATAAAAAAAATTTCAAAAGTTATAAATATTATAATTAAAATTGTTGTAATGGGTTAGGTTATTTCAGATTTGGCTTTATTTTGGCCTCATTAAGAGCCTGAGAATGTTCCTCTTGGACGGATGAGATTGTGGATTTGATTTATACCCTGATAAAACCAACAAAGTTATGGTAAATCTCACTTCACGATGTGTAGCAACCATTAAGGTCATACCTACCACACGTATTTTTAAGAGGGAGACATTTTCACTGTATATAAATTATCCATTTTTTATTTTCTTTAAAGGTTAAAATAGCTAAATTTTATAATGGTTATGCTAATAATCTTGTCCTTCCTTGAAACTTTACCTGACAATCTCCCTTTTGTCCTATTTTACCCCTTTTGCTGTTACAATATAGAAACTCACCCCCAAAATATAATAGTTCTTCTCTCTATTATTCCCTCTTTTTCTCTTTCTCTTCTTCACTCAGAGTAGTTTATGAGGCTCTGATGCATTGGAAAGCGAAAGAATCTGATAATCCATCTCAGAAAATCACTGTCCTGTGTTTCAATTTATCCGCAGATGAGAAAAAGCCGTGAGATCTTAAACTTTCCCTTTACTAATCATCTCAAAGTGTTGGATATTTGGAGTCCATTGGATTATTTGGTCTTTTGAATTAACTCGGACCTCATATTTTGCCCTTAAACTAAATTCAAATTTATAGATATATCCGTAATTTTAGCAACAATTCTTATGAGAACAATATATACATAAACTAAATAGAGTCACGAATCATTGTGGTTGCGAACTAGAGGGAGTATTTACATCCATAAATCTACCCCCCTCATTTTCATGTATTCAAATTCTGGCATGTTTTTGATTGATATCATCAAAGCCAAAATTTTTTCCTTTACCTCCATAATAAGAATTAGTCTTCTTGATGACAAGAAAGGGGGTTTTAGGATGAAGCAAAATATTATTTTGTAAATTTTAAAATTTTCCTTATTAATAGTTTGTTAAAATATCTCAATCGCATAAATCTTCTAGAAATGAAACCTTTTGAAAAGAGATTTAAACCTATTATGCTTCATTAGCCATCGTTTTCATTTTCAGCCTTTACAAATATTACAAAATAGGCTTAATCAACAGGCTTATGTGATTATAAGTGCATGAGTTTACGCCATATACCATGAAGCCCCAAATTCAAATCCTTATTAATACATATATATGTATATTTTTATTGAAGCTCTGATAAATCTATTAAGAAACAGGTAGTTTTCTCCAAATCATCAGCGCATATCCCCTTTGGACTACGTGACTCCATCACGAAAAACTTAATTTGATTACCTTTATTGAATTAAATTATCCGCTAGCTCTATTATTATTTATTTTGAAATACCCGCTATGATTTGTTATATGAAGAAATTTTCACTGTAATATAGCGCATATGGATTTAAGGATTTCATATATTTCAATAGCTTTCAATATATATTGAACACATCCATTAAATTCTCAAGCAACTTATTCATTGACATGCCCAATTGATCAGAAAAGTCAAGGTTTCCAAAAACTTTGGCTAAGGCTGTACCGGCTATTTCAAATATCCTCTTACACTCGTTACGACCTACTCCACAAAGGACACAACGATAGTTTGGATTTAGTTAGAAAGAATTTTATTGTTTTAACATACATGTATGTGTATACATTGTTGTAGTAATCAATAGAGCCACCGCGTTGGCAAGCAGGAACTGAATGCTAGACCTGAAGGTCAAACCCATGTTGTAAACGAAAGCATTAATCAAGCGGGCCCACTCGTGCTTGTCGAAGCTTGTTCACCCTGCTATGGTGGATTTTGCAGAACTTTCCTTCGACTTACGCCTACCAGCTATATTCGAGGGAATTGAGGTCTGTCGAATGCAGCGACCAAAAGTCCTTCGAACATAATAAGTTTATGTTCGACCCCAACGACTATTGCGCGTGCTTGACTGTGTAAGCCAATGGACCGTCCTGTTGAAAGATATAGTCTCATTCTTTGTGATCAGGTTCTCCACGGGGAGGACTTTCTTAGGAACAACAGCGAACCACACCTAAGGCATCTTCTCGCCATTCTTAGGCACGTGTCCTAGCTTCCTCATGGATGGTGGGCGCTTGGTCGTTTACCCGTAGTAGACCTCGGAGACGTGCTGGTTGTTGCTTAAGTGTGCGTCGTGGAAGCGTGAAAGAGAGTGTGACTTTTTTAAACAATATGAATGTCAAAAAGGGACAATGTGTCATCTCTAGATGGAAAAAATCTTATATTCCTTATTTTAGATGACTTAATGTAGAAGATAGATGCAAATATAACAAAGATATTTAGAGTTACCTCCCACCATAACCATATCACCATATTCCTAGTGGATCAAAATCTATTTTATAAAAAGTCTTATATGTACATATGCGCGATATAGCCTTAAGTCGTCACAATCTAGTTTTATTTAACCAAAGAAGAGACATCTCCCAGATAAATATACTTACTGGACAAATAATGCTGGGTGAACGTAAGATCTTTATGAAGATATAGAAAGAAGCAGTCTCAAAACCTTTTTGGCTACTTGCCCTGCAACTCCACTCCGAGAACACTGTACGATTTTCCTTACGGCCCTTTATATTTTCAAACGAAGTTTAAACCGTATATCGTTTAGAATGAACTATAAAATGAAAATATACGCGTATCTCTTTCATGCCTTCCCTACACTTTCTAAAAAGAAGAAAAAATCAATCATAGGAATCATGGAGGGTGATTTTGTCAAATGTGTCTTAATCTAATAAAAGGTAATGTTCCGATGACAGCATCATAGAAACGAAAGATATAGCCACCCAGACAGTTGATACATATGTTAGTTCGGAAGATTAGCCATAAAAGTCTAAAGAAAAATATAATAAATCAGAGTGGAGGATCGTTTCTACCAATCTTATTCCCTGTTCTAACACATCTTCTCTCACATTGAGCTACCCTCAAACTTAATACCAACTCAAGAAAGACACTTATCTTTTGAGATATAATTGACTACTCTACTCAATAATCCACACATACCACCATATATACGTATTATACTTTAACAGAACACGTTGGAACATTATTAAAGACAGTATGATAAGGAGGTAAACTTACATACCGGTAATTTTAACCAGAATAATAGGGCTCATTAAACGAAAATGCAGATGAAGTACTCGGAACACTGGAGACAAATGTTCGTTAAAGGAGTAGAGTAATTTATTAGACATTAAAAAATACAGAAATATGCAGTTGGAATAATAATGGGGTAACTACAATCGACGGTAAAAGGCTCCCACAATCTAACATTATCGACCTCCTAAAAGATTTAACTAGAACCTGGAAAAGACCACCCCCCCTTTTCTGGGAAGAAGTAAGAGCGAATTTGATATCTTCCAATTTCTCTAAATCTATTATAAAACATTCGCAACGCTGAAAAGAATTAGAAGATATTACTCATGCATTAACTTCTTCCACTTTAACCTCAAGGGTTTGCGCAAACACACGTCGTATTTCTTACTATCGCCAACAACACCAAAATAGGGAACTGGTTGAATTATTAATCAATTTCACTGATATAAAGGACAATTAGACGGTCCAATCAAATAATTGCAAAAGGCGAATTGGCAACTCCATTCTTATGTTAATAAATGAAAAAACCTTGAAATTCAAACCAGGTCAGAGAAATCATATCCTAATGGCTTTTTTTCTTACAGTCTGTCCAAATTCACACGAATATTCACGCGTAAGAAGCTATGTCTCGATTCCAGGTGAAGCAAATTACACAACAAGAATATAAAATTAATATTGTCAGCCTTTTGATAATGTTAGAGTGATCTTTGAAAATACCTTGGAATAACCTGCTATAACAATAAACTTTTCCTTAGTTAGCGTGAATTTTGGCTTTTTGTTTGCTGCAATACACAGGTTAAAACAGGAAAATTTTCCCTATGTTGATCGTTTGGTGAAGGTCTACGGTGTAAAGCAGTTAAAGTGTGTAGTATAGGCCAACCCTAACAATCTATTTCTAAGCATCCATTTCAGTATTTCCTGGAAAAGGGATGAAGAGTTCATTCCTACACGATTTAAAATTGCGCTGCACAATCAGTATGGACTCAACACTTTTCTAAAACTTGAAGACAAGTTTCATCAAAGTTTTCGTCAAATAAAATGCTTACAGAATGCGGTTGATGTCTGTTATCTTACATTCAACGATGGACTTGATGAATGGCAAAAACTTAAAACAACCATCACAGAAGTTGAGTATATGAAAAAATATCTTGTTTGATGAGTTCCATTGTTTTCTCGACAATAGGGGAAAGAGTATCGAACTTGTGGAAGAATTTGTCTCAGGGATCATTACGACTACGTCACCATTGCTTCATCAAGACTTGCAAGAAAAAAGTTTCAGTTTCGACAAGATAGAAATAATATTTCATCAGAGCACAATTGTTTAACAAATATGTTTATTCAAATACTAGATCATATAAAAAACATTCTGATATTAAGTTAATCCAGCTCTATTGATTCAGAAAATCAGTAAATGTGTATAAAGTAATAAGGTTGCGAACATCTATGAAATTCTACTTATAATTATGTATTTTAATCTAGATGTAAAATGAAATTGAATAGTTATATAAGAATGTAAGCTAGTCAGATATTCAGTTTGAAATGAACCTTCGATTGTTACTCTTATATGCATCCCCGAGTCTACCAACATCTTTTGGTGTGGTAACTCGACTACACCAATCTGTAAAAAAGATCGCCAAAAGATTTGATGTGGAAAGCTTTCTCTCATGCTTTCCATTCGAAAAAGATTCAAGACTGAACAATTAAAAGCGCAAGGCGCTAACGAAACTTAGCAACTAGAGTTAACTGTGATGTCCAAATATGAAAGGTTTAATTATGCTCTACGCTACATACTCTTTGTAATTGATGTATGTATATTCTAGATATCTCTGTGTAATTTCTATAAAGCCGAAGACGGACCAGGTAGTGTCAAATGCTGTAAGGAATCTCATGGAAGAATCCAAATGGATTTAAGGTCATATATGTTCTAATGATGGAGGAGAGTTTAAAGGAAATAAAATGAAACGTTTATTAAGCGAATGTAATATCGGCATTTATCATGTTTACTCTCTAAACAAAGCTAGTCTTGTAGAGCGGGTAAAAAGAAGAATAGAGGAAAGACTTTTCAGATACTTTACTTTTAATAATACCTGGAAATACATCGATGTATTAGATGATTTTGTAAAGGCTCATAATAATTCTAGACATAGAATGATTAGGAACACACCGTACAAAGTTATACACGATGTTGCTCTACCGAAGCAGAGAGCTGAAGGTAAAAAGAGAGGCTTCTATATAAGATCGGTGATTATGTTCGAATCTCAAGCGTTTTCATTAAATTTAAAAAGGGTACAAAATAGGGTAGAGTGAGTAACTCTACAAGATATAAATTTTTTTAAATGTATTAGCCCTGTATTATATCGAAGATTTAAATGCGGAACATATTTAAGGTGGAGTTTATTACGAAGAACTAAAAAAGTAAAATTTTACTCCCGTAAGGAATATGTAATGGAGAAGATAGTTAAAGTGAAAGGGCATGGAAAAATAACCTATATTTAGTAAAGTAGCAAAGATACCAAGAATCGTTTAACTCATATATCAAGGGATGTGATATCATCTTAAATTCTTGAGCAAATACATTCATAAAATTATATAAAGGTGGGAGATGTGGAAAGTTTTATATCAGTTGTGAAGATGGAGCCAGAGAGTATTTATATAACCCTTGCTTCCTCGTCCTCTCTTGATGTTTAACCTCAAAATGCCATGTCCGACTATAGAATCGAGTTGCAAAAATCCATAATAACAAACTACAGGCAGTATGAAGTAGGTCTTTGTGAGTTTCAATTTACAGAGAATATCTATAATGTCACTAAGTCTACACACACATTCACAGTCCTTTGAAAAATCGCGGAAGTAAACAACTATTCATCAAATACTATATTGGGAAGAGGACTAAGCTTACGATGAGATATGGATAGACGCTGGATATTACAAAAATGAAAAAGCACTCATAGAGAAATTGAATCTGAAAATGAAACAGAAATTATCATCTCAAGATTTAATGTTTTAATCTGACATAAAGCAACGGAAAATGCCTTCTGATTATATAGTAATGCTCACTTCAGGTTTATTGATCATTGTGAAAAGGAAAGAAAATCTATCAATTCATTTGTCAAAAGAATTTTACACTATGATGAAAAGATCTATCAGAGATGATAGGCCATAATTAAATCATTGTATAGCGTTCAATATAGATTTTATTCTTCTTATATCTTATCTGAGATGATCTTACATTTACTCTAACCTTGTAGACTATCAGTTAATAGGCTGGACAGAGTCAAGGCTGATGAGAATTATTCATCTAAGCTCTGGGAACTTGAGATAAATTTCTATTTATATAAGAACGGTTAAAGGGGAAAGATTTCAATTCTTTCTTGGTCCTGTGATGATAAAACTACACAAAAGGAGTAAATATTAAACGATAATTAAAAATGTTGAATGACCACGCGGGTTTAAAGGATTGAGATACTAAAGGGAACATGATCTTGGATCCCTCTTCTCTTTCTCATTCAGAAATGCAGCACCATATCTAAAGAGTGGTGCTCGTTATCTAGGAAGGAAGGTTATTTAAGCCGGTTTCGATACTGATGAAGATATTGTGCATGGAAAGAGTGCGAAGCAAACTTTGAGAAACCAACTGGGAAGGGTGAGAAATAATATAACTTAACATATTATACAGTATATTAGAAGATAGCTAATATCTGAGAAAGATAATTAGAATAAATAAAAAAAATAGGTGTAATAAATAAGCGATAATGGATGAATAAGAAGTTGAGGAATAGAAGAAAGTTAAAAATAGATGATGATGATGCTGGGGATGTTTTTTTCTCATAATATAAACCATCAGACATTACATAGATTTTCTCTTAAATAAATTGGTGGCTGTAAATCTGACACGTGTAAAATGAATGCTCTTGATCCAACAATTGATATCTGTTCGAAGACAGAACTCCACCAACCCGAACTTCCATTGTTGAAAGCAATTATTAGTTTTTTCTCCCTTCAGCAATATCTCTTGCGACCTCACACGGGTTGAATATTATGTATTTGGTAACAGAGAGTATTATTTAGAGCTTAGTGAGGTTTATCTCTATATTAAAAAAAAATTGTGAAGTCAAATGGAAGCCAACTTCTAGATGAAGAGAATGTTTTTCGAGAATATAATATTATTTAAACTTTGTTCAGCAATGTTGATATTTATTTAAATGAAACATCTGTAAATTCGATTGGAAATAATTACCCCTATCCTGCATATTTAGAGACCCCTGTTAAAAAATACTAAAGAAGAAAAATCTACTTTTCTTTCCACTGCAGGATATTACTCTAGTAAAAGGGAGTATAGGAGACTGTATGCTGATTTATTCTCACAACATAAGTTGAAAGACTATTTGAATTAGACTATTCGGACGATACAGATCCAGTTGCGTCATAGGCTTTTTACTCGAAATATAACGGTCTAGGGTGTATTGGAGTTGGGCAGAGTATTGGACGTACGTATCAACAATTGATAAAAAGTAAAAATATTTATCGTATTAGCCTAAATGAGGACAAGTGTACTACTTGAGTTGGAGAATGCTCCAATCTTATACAACAGAGAACATTATCAGTACAATTTAAATCTCCATTAATAGAACTGGTCACCTTGTTATATATGCACAGTTTCAGTCTGTTATTGAGATCGATAAATCTAGGAACATATTAGTT
Organism: Ceratothoa steindachneri; assembly: GCA_963969495.1. Taxonomy (NCBI): domain Eukaryota; kingdom Metazoa; phylum Arthropoda; class Malacostraca; order Isopoda; family Cymothoidae; genus Ceratothoa; species Ceratothoa steindachneri. The sequence goes on from OZ018337.1 coordinate 85,180,093, forward strand.
TATTCTTAATAAAATGAATTCAGTAGAAATATAAGAACTATTGTATCCAGATAAAACTACAAAACGAGTTTTTCATGGATATTTTGCGAGAGACAGTGATCTATGTTTACCTTTAAAACCGCCAACAGCTAATATAATTAATCTGGACAACAGCCATAGACCTGGGAGGCATTGGATCGCTTTGTTTGTTAACAAAAAACGTTTGTATTATTTCGACAGCCTTTGTCTAGGGTTTTAGAATCATGTTTATATTTGTAAAAACTTAGTAAAAATAAATAAAATTAGTATTGTCAATCCATTCAGGGTTCAAAGTTATCTTTCAAACTCATGTGGCTTGTTTTGTGTCTATTTCATTCAGCAGATGACAAACGGTAAATCATATGCATCTTTTATTGAGCAATTTGATTTATATAATGATCAAAGCAACAAAGAAATAGTTGTAAAGAATACTTTTAACAGAAAGTAAAGGTAAATTAATTGATCCTGTACACTCAATGAAATTATTTGAAATCGGTATATTTGAGTTTAAAAGTAAAATAAATCATTATATCAAGCTAGACTTAAAAAAAACATTTCAAATAAGAGAAGAAAATCACTTAGTCTGTTAAAGGAGCTGTCAACTGACAAACGCTAAAATGTTGAAGAAAATCAAAATCTCCCTACAAGATTTCCACTCCTCTTCATTTTCTTACACTTAGTTAAAAGAATTAAAATACCATACGAGAGAAAAAGCTTTCCAAGAAGCTGTCATCTATAATAATTAAATGAGGAATGTTTAGAACGCCCTTTTTATATCTTTAAAAATGGGGGTAGGAGAGTGGTAAGGATTAGAAAAGTAAGACTGGTCGACGATCCAGTTAAAACAAAAGATAGCTATCTCTTTACTTCATTGTGAATTCTGTGAGAAAAAAACAAATATGTTTATTCAAGTCAATTAAGGGAACGGCGTCAAGGTTGGAAAATAAGGTTTGATATTTGTCTCTCTATTTATCGATTGGAAAAAGATAACTATCTCTTTGCTTTATTAAATCTTGTGCCCTAAAAATCAAAACAGAGGATGGATAAACATCCAAGTAAACAATATTGAAAATGAATCGTGGAAAGCGCTTTAGAGCAAAATAATATGTATATAATAACATCTAAAATGAGAGTCCATGCCTTAGAAAGCTCCAGGGTGTGTGTGTGTGTGTGCAGACTCTAAATCCTTCGTAGAAAGGTCACTGAACAAAGTATTGAGGTGAAGGGGCACTTGCATGTCACCGAGGTTGGTAGTAACCAATGCCAGGGGTGTGATAGGGATGATGGGAGATGATAGGTTAAGTAGACTTGAGTGCGAGTCCATGAGCGTGTGTACTTATCTGGATACGCTCATATGGTCCACAGTTTGTGTACATTCAACCCTTCACCTACAATACTGCCAAGTGTAGGCCATGAATGGTCTTTTGCAGTCTCCTTCTATTCTTATGTTCTTATGTTTAATACTATTCATGTCATACACTCTAGTGTTTTGCACAAAGATGGCAACAAATAACAATCTAGTTATTTTGAAGTCATGAAGCGTGTAATGTGTATAGTTTCGTCTGAACAAAATTTACTTCAGCAACCTACATGTGATGGAAGTCATAGTTAAGTTGAATTGCAAGTGGGTTCCTCTAATATGGGATACGAATTGTGCAGAAATGGCTGCATTAAGCATCCTGGAGGAGTATAGGTATATTAAAGCCCCCCCCCCCCCCTCATGAGGAGAAGGGTTGGAAAGGTTGCCGGCGAAACGGCTTACCATGTGTAATCTCCCCGCTGCTGTGGGCAGTTGGAGCTAACATCTGTTTTAAGGCGACCACCTAAGGTCCTTAAACGACGCTCTAACGATCCAATTACCTACGAGACCCATAAACCCGTGGTTATGGAAAAAAAGCGGTGCGAGTCAGAAGGCACGCCAAGTAGCGGTGCGGTTGCGAGCCTCAAATGTGCGAGCTGACTTGGGCACCCCAGTACCACCTCAGGAATTCTCGCTCTCCCCAGATGCTAACTCACCATTCCCCCCCCCCTTTAGCTCTGTGGACTGGTCACTCATCCCTTTAAATGGGGCGGCAATCCGCCTATTAATAAGCCCCGCAAAGAAAGAGAGGAGGATTATCAGAAGTCGATACGCCAGAGTAGGATTAGTTCGTGAAGATCGATTCATCGGCCAGACAAGAGGATTATTAGAAGTCGATACGCCAGAGTAGGATTAGTTCGTGAAGATCGATCCATCGGCCAGACAAGAAGATTATTAGAAGTCGATTAGCCAGAAGAAAGATTAGTTCGTGAAGATCGATCTTTCAGCCAGACAAGAAGATTAGAAGTCGATACGCCAGAAGAAGGGTCAGTTCGTGAAGATCGATCCTTTAGCCATACAAGACTATTTCCGTGAGAAACGATAGGATGAGATTAAGAAAATCGATCCCCCCTTTCAGGGTTGTATTAACCTAAATAGTCAAGCTTTATATCGGTGCCATACCGAAAAAGCCTTTTCAGTCTGCAAAGAAGTCCGACTGAAGAAAAGCAAAGCCGCTCTCCCTCGAGCGACTCTCACATCTCAAGCTCCGTAAGAGTGAGAGGAGAAGAACCCAGCCCCAACGAGCTCCCGTTCTTTAATTACGTTGAAGAATCAGCCCCCGTCACAGGTGACAAGCAATCCCTCATCGACGAAAATTCAACCAGCGGCCACAACACTGCAAAGCGAGAGATAAGTCCTCCAGCGACATCCGGCAATCCCTAATACCTACAGGGTAAGTTAAAAATAACATTTATATGTCTATTGCTATAGTAAAGTTTAGTACGTCCCACGTTTTAAAGGAGAGTAGAAACCATTGTTCTTGAACCTAGGTCATATGTGTTTGTAGACAAGAGTACGTTAATTTAATGTTTAACGCTAATCAAATAGAGTTGCGAAAAAAAATACTAATCAGCAATTAGTATGTTTACGGTAAGCCTATTTGTTTATTTTTTTTCATTGAAAGATCTTTGATGCCAAAGATAGAAATGTGTTAACTGTTGGTTTGTAATAGTTAAGTGTTTCATTTAAAATACAAGTTTACTTTGGTAGATTCTGGTGTTTCCTCTTATCCTTATGTGTTTAAAAATAGCTCTTCCCTAAGAACAAAACTACTGAATTAGCACTCTTAGAACAAAGCCTACTTCATCATAGAAGTAACTTACGCCCCTTAAAGCATACCGCTACTAAAAGGGTGTCAGAGAGTATAGTGATCAAAACCAAGGGTCATTCTACGACACGAATCAATGGAAGACGATACCAGTTGGGATAGAATGACTCTTGAAAAAGATGAAAGGCAGATGAAGAAACACAGATACATCAGCTTACGATCTTTTAAGAAACATCTAGTGAAGAAGTTTTATTCGAGGAGGAAGACGCTCAAGAATGTACACAAGATGGAACGCAAATGGAGGCTGATTTGGGCCTATTTTCCTCTAATCGATTTTGATCCCGTAGACGAAGCAGAAATGTGTGCGCACATAAAACTAGAACTTTAGTTTTCTCCGAAAGCGAAAAGAGAGAATTCAGTCTTTTCATAACAAATAACACGTTTCTACAAATTCAGAGGTAAACAAACAGAGAAGTGAGATACATTACTTAAAATCTGAGAGCTTTTAGGCTTTCGTCCAATCCAGTTACAAGCAGCTTATGCTCGAAAAACAAGTTCTACAAAGGTGGGAAAGTGTACCGTATTCAAAAAGCTGTGCAGTGCCTCTTTTTCCGAATGGAACAAGAATATTTGCCCAGCACATATGAAATTGGTAAATAGTACGAAATGTCCAACTGCTAAAAAAAATCGCTCGTCGAGTCGGTCACTTGGAAAGCCCAATATAATTATATATATAATGTATATTTTTATGGAAACAATAATTAAATATATAATGTATATTTTTATGGAAACAATAATTAAATATATAATGTATACTTTGTATGGAAACAAGGCAGTTCAAAATGTTATATATGATTCATGGCCCTCCTTGTTTCACGTCAGTGGATAAGGGTTAATAGGGAAGACTACGAACTCATTATATAATATATAAACATAGACAAATAGTCTGTTGTCTTAAAGTGATGGGGTTCCTTAGATAACCATTATATTACATCGTTGTTTACGACTCAGGAGAAAGGAATTTCGCCGATTGCCCGAACAGGATTTCTAAGAAGCGCGAGAATTCTTTGAAATGAATACAGATAAATTGTTTCAGGACCATGTTTTCTCGACTGTGGTGATATTTGGCCGAGGCTTTTTCCAGATATCTCAACGAGATGGAAAATAGTTATCTTGAGAAATTGACTGTTTTGTAAACCTCATGTAAATACATAGAATATGCTGCCCCCAACATTAATATTAGCTCTGTTGATGTTTTATTTTTAAAAATATTTCTACAATATAACTGAATGCACGGCTATTAGTACGAATGAAATGTATCTTATATAAGTGACATCCATAACACCGTAACTAATACTAATTAGAAAGAAATAAATTCTATTATTTAATATTGGAAAAAGCTAGACAGGTCTATGACCGTCCATTTAAATTAGGGTCGGTGTCACGCTCAATTAATAATTTCGCCTGTGGTTTAGGAAAACAAGCTATATAAACATCAATAATTTTAACGAATTTTAATTTTAAGGCGTAAGATTTCTATTATTTACCTCTAAATAATGTCTGTCCTTTTCACTACTTATTTTGTATTACTTTTTAATGTAAAATGTAATTAGGTTAAGTCATGGAAAAATATCAACTATTACTTTCTTTGATAAACTCAGTCAGAGGTTCAATAAATATTTTTCATAAAATTTTCTCATCATTCGTGACATTTCATCACAGGATTTTGATGTCCCTGCCCATGGAAGAGGAAGTTTGTTCTTTATTCTCTATAGTATGTTTACACAATTTAACGTCTGTTCTTCCATCATTATTTATATAATTCTTCTTTTGACATTGAATTCACTCTCCCTGTTGAGCAAACTTAGGGCCCTCGGGCAAACAATGCAAACCTTTTTTTCCCTTACTATCTTCAATTGCCTTCTACCTTCACTTAACACAACTTGATTCTGTTTATTTGTGTTATTATTATGCCTTTGAGTGACTGTTTTTTGTTGTCTTCTTGATTTTAATGATTTACCGCCAAATGAAGTTATATCATATATCAAGGGTGAGCTTTTGGGTTGGAATAAGAGAGAAGAGTCATTTGAGTGGTAAATATGGGGGGCGGTCAATAAGCTTGGCAATTCGGGTATAAAGAAACGAGATGTGAGGAAAAGTATTTTATTATTTTTCAATATAACTACCCTTGACTTCTCTGCACTTGCGCCACTTGTCTTTGAGGCTTCAAATTCCCGACAATCAGAAATCTCCCGACTGCTGTTCAATCCACTCCTGGACGGCGAGCTGGACATCTTTATCGTCCCCAAACCAGCGTCTATGCAGTGCAGCCTTGAGCTGGGGGAATAAAAAGTAGTCGCTAGGGGCTAGTTCTGGACTGTAGGGGGAAAGGTTGAGCTCCTCGAACCGCACTCGCGCAGGGCAGCTTGTGCAACTCTGGCCTTGTGGACTTTGACGACGTTGAAGTCGATCAGGGCGCGTCAGGTTTCTAGGGACCCAACCTTGGTCATGGAAAAATTGTTGTGGATGATGTTGATAACAATTCCATCTGATATTCCAAGATCTCGCTCGATTTCTTCGACCTTCACCCGTCGATTTTCGAGGATCATCCTCTCCACACGGGCCTCATTGTCCTCGTTGGTTACATCTAACGGGCGTCTTGGACGGGGGCCATCTTCAAAGGACTCACGACCATGGCGGAACTCCATATTCCAGCGAGCAATGGTTGCATAGGAAGGGGCGGTGTCGGTATACACTGCAACCATGCCTTCATGGATCTCTTTTGCATTCTTGCCTTCCTTGGTCAAAAATTTAATCCCTGCCTGGTGCTCAACCTTTTCTATTATTTATAAATTTGTGATTGACGATTTGCAATAAGCTCCTGCTTGTTAAATAGACGAAGCAGGAGTGTGCGGCTGCAAGCCTTAACTTGACAGAACTGGTCCTAACACCACCACAAACAGCCAACCCCCTTCCTCTGTTTTGCCCTACTGATTCGTAAAACTTATTGACCGCCCCTCGTATATCACAACTCTCGTTTATTCTTTTCCCGTCTATAACCTTTTAACCACTTCGGCTTACTGTCTTTTAATTAAGCATGTATGGTAGCTAACGGTGATCAGCTGTATGTAAGTGCGGTGGTGTCAACCAACCAAAATGATTCCCAGGAAATTTTAGGTTTGCTAGATTAGATGACATTTTTAAGGGGAGTTGATTTTTTCAGTATTATTTGATAATTATCGCATAGAGAAGATTTACTTCAATTGTTATTTTTTATTTAATGATTTTAAACTATTTTATTTGTTTGGTTTTGTTTTCTTTGATGCTCCTCAGTTATTTTTAGCGCTACGATTACTAGGTCAATGTGTTTAGGATTCTTTGTTTAAATAGACGATTATGAGTTGATAGATCTATTATGAACCTTAAGTAAGGTTTTTTAACAATGTTTATCACCATATTTCACCCTTTGCTTGATCTATACAGGCGCTCCACTTTATCTATGGTACTATTAGATTAATTAAGTAATAATTTAAACTAGAGAGTTCAATAAAGCCTACCACGAAATTTTTATTATTTGTTGAAATAGATCAATTAAAGAGGCAAAAAATATGTTCAAGAATAATCCACGTAGTTGCTTTTGGGTTTACTGCTAAGCTCCTTTTCCTTTATATCTGCCCTTATATCTTCTTCAACCAGCCATTCAATTTCTATGACGATGACATTTCTCGATTACAGCTAATCGTATTCTTTAGCTGCCTCCACTATCAGTATTCAATATTTCTGAAATTCACTCAAATCAACCTGAGGCTTTATTGGTCTTTATTCTTATGCACTTTTCTCGCTGTGAAACTACTGCTCTATTAGTTACTCTTGATGGTTCCTCACTTTCCCTACTTAATTCTGTTAAAAACTGTTTCACATTTGGTAGTCACTTGTCTCTCAACACTCATCTTGCTATAGTCTAGAAATCGTCTATCTGCTTTATCCGTAATCTAAGCGTATCTGGTCCCAAATTGATTGTCAGAGTTTAGATAGTGCCACCTTTCCTTTTGTTAACCTTTTGTGACATCCAAAGGTAAGTTAATGTTAGGTTGAAGGTAAAATGAGAAATAGGACTGCCTAGGAGCTACGAGAAAATGAATTTGAGATTTCCATTATGGTTATATGTTAATCACCCCGAAACTGCAGTTTTATCTTTGAAATCAGATTGTTTGTCATAAAATTAATCTAGCTTTCTTTAGGTAATTTGCAATATAAATCGCGCTGTCGGTTGATGTAAAGTAAATAAGTCCATCACTATTGGACGGATAGAAAGACAGACACAATCTAAGTCTGTCAGTTTTCGTGTTTGTGTCAATTAAAAATGGCGCTAGACAAAGGTTACTACGCATGTCAGAAACATAAACAGGAAGAGTAAGATAATATCCTTTTACTCTATTAGTCCTAGCGTAACATCTCTAGCGTGAGTAGTATCCGCTCTTAACTTAATAATTTTTACAAAGCAGATTTGAAAAAGGACAGATAAAAGGAATGAAAACAAGCAAAGTAACTTTGTAAGCGGAGCGATCTCATTCTATGAGAAACTGCGCTTTCTTGTTTTAATTAGTTTGATCTCTCTCAAGGCGTATTGATAACCTCATTTTCTTCTCTCCAATGTAGAAGACAAAGAATGGAGCTTTCCTCTTATTTCCTTGAACTGATTGATATTCTTTGACTCTTAATTATAATTTATGGTAAGTTTTCTACTGAGTTTTCATTGCTTCTCTCGCTTTTGCCTTTATCATTTGATCACTAATCTGGAAATGTTGGATTGCCTACGCACTCTCACTTCCTTGGTAAACGTTCAAAGAGCATCGATGCTTCGACGTGAGGCTATTGCTCATACACTCACCTTTATTTCTTGCGAACCTAAATGATTGAAGAAATATTGTTTCAAGTTCACTATCTACATAAACAACCAAACATGAAATAAAATGAAAAAGAATAGAGGAGAAATATGAAAATATATCATTTTTTTATTTGAAGGAGATCCTCTTTTATTATTGGCACTTTTTTGATCGACAATTTTCTACTGTCAGTAAGCACATAGGGCCCTTCACGCATGGTTAGGCCTCTATTTTTATATGCCATCTAGCTAGATATTTTCCTTATTTCACCTATTTTCTTGCTCTCTGAATTTCTTTCATTCTCCATTTCTGTTGTTGCCCTCACTATTCGCGTGATTTTGATTACCACTTTGCTTTCACAACATCTGTAAACCGATAACCCGAGAGAGATTAAGTGAAGCTCATTCTTGAATAGATTGAAGAAATGAAGGAAAATTAGAAGCATAACTAAGGAGTGGAGTATTTCTCCTACTGGGAAATAAATGTTAGTAAATGAGTGAGATGTATGAAGTGGAAGAATGGAGGAAAAGAACAAAAATATTGGAGTGCATGAATGAAAATTGTAAAGATTAATAATCAAAGAGTTCGTCCGGATGACTAAAATGAGCAAGACCTTAAATAAAAGATATAATGACCAAAAAAGTGAAAAATAAACGAATAAAAGTGATAATATAAAGTGTAGAAGAGTGATATGATGATAGATTTATTTTGTAAGATTCATTAAATCTTAAAAAATGGATCACAAGTCGTGTAGTGAAAGAAATAAGGCATTAAGTAAGTAACTGAGAAGCACTAAAATGAAAAGATGTAATGAAATAAAAGGAAAAGGAATAAAGTAAAGGAGTGGGAGAGTGAAAGAAGCATGTCACATAATGAATAATAGGAATGTTTTGAAGAGAGAATGGAATAAGACGAAACGAGAAGAAATGAAAAGAGCAACGGATGGGAAATAAAAATAATAAAACTTATTAAAATAAAGTGTAGAAGAATGAAAGAAAAATAAGAAGAAAAATAAAGATATAAATTTATACAAAAGTAAAAGTGTTGCTATGTGTTGATTGATGATTGACGTGACCACGTTGCCTCAAATCCACTCACTACTTCCTCCGAAGACACAAATGTATGAAGAACAACATAGAAAAGGGAGAAAAGAAAACACAAATGATAAGCATAAAAATGAGATGAATTAAGAGAAGAGGAATTTCCTTTACCTCTTCACTTGTGGCTCTTAAATCCTTTCCTCAGAGTCCTCCATTTTTGCAATTCCTACATTCCTCAATTCTTTCCTAATTTTGTTTGTCATCTATTATTTTTTTACCATTATTATCTTGCATCAATAATTGATGGAGAAAATTAATTAAACTCCATTGTTCTATTTTTTTCAAGGTGGAATGGAAGAAAATCCTCATTTGAATGGACCCTCAATTCCAATCGATGAGACGCTCATCTCTGCGCATAAACTGAGAGATAAATCCAGGTCGCTCTCTTTGCACGGTCGCTACACTCACACATATAGGAAAGTCTACCATTTGAGTTAACATTCACAAAAGACAACAATTAAACCACGTCTGTTTAAAGAAGAGGAAAGCGATGTTAACTACTTATATCTAATTTGGTATCATTATCATAGCTTTGGTTTTGAGCCATGTGAGGGTAGTGTTTGTTAACGTGAATTGCTTGTACTTTGTCATCAGTTCGAGTCTTAATTAGTTTTTCAGCTCTAATCAGGTACCAGATTTGTCACGAGATCATTATTTTCTCAGTTCATCATCCATGTTTAAGCAATCCCTGAAGTTAATTCATCAATTTATCATATAGGTTGTTGAGCGGATCTGGGATTATTCGTCAAAAAATTTGTGATTGATCAGATTTACTGAAAAGTGAGAGTAAAGGTATTTTCTCAAATTATTACCTTGGAAAAAGAGAGTTCTCTGGCAAAACCTATTATTTTTGTTTGCCATTCATGAATCTCCCTACGAACTACGAAATTAAATCCTTGGCTTCAATGAATTTCATCAACTGAAAGGGTGCCAAGATCGTCCAAATTCCGACAAAATATCATAAAAGCCCACAAAATTTCCAGCCATTTTGCTTATGGAAGGAAGGAGGAGCAGCGCCTTTTTCCTCTATTTCATGTCCTACTGAATCCCTGAAACCAAATTTTTTTTAGATTTCAATCTTTTATTCATTGGATGTTACGAAATATTTTTTAGCATTCAAATAAGTCAATAAATTTTAAAAACACTGAAACATTTTTTTTAAATAATAGTTAAGATATGTGAAGATTATTGTTATTATTGTCCCAAAATATATTTTAGTGAGTCACAGCCAATTCTGGATTCGTACCCTCGGTTATTAGAACAATCGGTCGTTACTTCGAGAAGTCCAATTGTTAGCAGCTTTTAATAGCCAAAGTTATCAAATACCAAACCACATTTTATTAGCATTAGAAAACTTTTCATACCTTAATAATAAGATAGGCCAAATAGGTTGTGTGTGAAGCAGCAATTCTTCGTGCATTGTTATACAAAATAACTGTATTAAAGATACGCAACTTTAATTTCAAAATCTGGTGGAGAAACAAGTATGTTCTCAAAAAGGGAAACCAAATTTTGCCTTTTCTATTCCGTTCGTATTTTTAATCAATAAACAATATGCATACCATGGTGAAATCGATTGCGATGTGAGTAGTGATAATTGAGAAAACCTTAAAGAATTATTAAAAACTTTATGGACTTCTTTAAAGCCTCTTGCAAATAATTGCATGGTAAGATCTTATTGAACACCTACTCTACCCTTAAACACGATTTATCACATCAGCCGTCAAAAGGCCATTTTCTTACCTATGATGCCAGTATAAAAAAGCGTCTTTCAAGCCAACGAAAGGAGTGAGGATAACTTTTAATGTCACAGTTAAAAGACGCATTTAGATCCAATTAATATATCAAATAGAGAAGAAACTAAAACTAAAATCAATAAAAACTCTAAAACTTACATGAAAAAATAATTGGTTTGCCAAAATAAATGAGAAAAGGCCAAAACCTTGAAATTCTATTGACAAGTATGGAAGGAAATGACGTATATTAGAAGTGTGCTTTCGTAACTTGTACTTTATGTGTTATATATTGTCTCTTTGTTTGTTTGTTTTTAGAAGAAATCATGAGTAACCATACTAAAGCTACTATATGCAAGATTGCGTGTCCTCAGGACACTATGCCTCTCACATGCCCTCTTGCACAAATACCTGGCAAGAGGATATGCATCTACGTTTGTCTTCCACTCATTTTTTCTATCTCTTGGGTTAGAAACTTCTCTACAGATCTCCGTTGGAAACCCCCTAACCGGAAAACTTTCATTTATTTAAGGTCATGGTAGCGAGACAGTGGGAGGTTCACCCAATACTATTGGCTCCTATGAAGGTAAATGTGTAACATCAGTAGTTTCATCTCCACAATTTTATTGCCCACAATATTAGTTTTTGTCTTGCCTTCATGGCGAAGTAACTTTTTCAGCCATTGTACCAGACCTTTGTAGATAGTGCCGGAAAATAGTCCCAATTGCTATCCAGCAGCTCAAACTGCCATCCTAAGTGGATGCTCTGTCTCGCAGTTGCTCTCCAATATGGGGTTGTGTCCCTTGCAACCGTCGAAAAGAGGGTGGGGGTACCATGCCAGATAATTATAACATGAAAAAAATAAATCTAAACCTAAACCTTTGAAGGTCACAGGGTTTTCCCTAAGCAAGCATTTCTCTCGGTGACCCAACCCTCTACAAGCAACTCTCTCTCTCACCGGAAAAGGTTTCGTCGGCGAATCTATTCCAGAGATTACACCTCCTACGACTCGCTTGATGGGTTATAATTTCCTTCTCTTTATATCATTACCAGTAAAGGGTTAGCTCCTTAACCATCTTATAAACACAGGGTAGCAGCAAGGCGTCTCGGCGCCCTCGTTCGGGAGCAGAACTGGACAAAGCGATAGAAATAGTCGCATAAACAAAAAGTCCTTGGAGAGCCTGATCCCAAATGTTCCCTGTCAGATGAAAATTTGATGATAAACCGAACATTCTCCTCACATTCTTCTGAAGTGGAATGGCTTATGGTGGAATTGATGAATCCTACTCTAAATGTCAAAATAATGAAAATAAGAAATCTGGCGAATGCATGAAAATGACGTTTGAAGGATTCAATCCTGGAGTATGCTAGAATACCAGTTTCACCCCTTTAGGTATTTGAAAGTTTGAGTGTTTTGCGTTCCAGTTTACTGGATCTTGTCCAAAGCATTTGGAAACCCATCATTTGATTCTTCAGAAACATTTATGAAGTTCATTTTGTAAACAAATACAGTACTTATCTAAAGAAAATAAGCAATGAGTATTTTGGCTAAGTTGAGCAAAAATAAAGGAACGAGAATGATAGAAGCGAAAGGTAGATAAAAAATGAAAAGGTTAACTTTACAAAGTAAGAAATTAAAAAAGTCGACTATTCTTTTATAATGAAACGTGATCGTCGTAGAATAAACAACCACGAGTACCTACAACGTGCGTGTGTAAGTTTATTCTTCTGATAGATATAAACATATAGGTCGGAGAGCTTCAATAATATTCCACTTTAGGCTTTTCAAAAGGAAAATCTTTGAGGTTGAATTTTATTTCATGGAACTCAATAAACTATAGCCGGAATTTAAAGACACTTAGAGAAGGGCAGGGAAGTGTCTAATCCCTTATAAAGATGATGACTAAACTCTTTGAACTCGTAAAGCCCGCAAACCCTAAAATTTATATCATTTATCTTTTCATTTTGGTTATTATTTACTAACTGTATTCACCTTTCGGTATATTTATTACCTAGCCCGAATAAATAACGTCCTAAAAGTATACTTCTGTATCGTGATTGAATTATTTTTACATTACAATATGATTTTAATCAGATTCTTGAGGAATGTGTATTTATTGCATCGGTACATTCATCTCTCTTAGCGGACGGTTGTGATGTCAGAGTGAAAAGAATTATTGAGTATATATTGTTGGTAAAACGAGAATAATACCTACAACTTTCTATGATACGATTAAGCTCGGTGTGAATCCTTTTAACAGTTTTGCAAAATACATTTAAAACCCAGCACAAGTCATCACTCAATTATTTCAAATCATAATTGTCAGAAAGATATGGATAAAAAGTTACCAAAAAATTACTTAATTCTTATGCTGGAAAATATAATTGTCATGTTCCATTTTCTTTTAAGTCGTCTTTCTTTTCTAAATATCTATGTATATTTGTCCTAATTTGTTTACAAATATTTGATGAGGCCATTTCTCTGCGCCTTGTTTATAATAAATAAATAATGACGCTCTCTGTGATTGGATTCGCAAGAGAACTGTAATTACGCTTCGTTTTTCCCCTCGAGATGACAATTACAAAACAGATATCAAGTATAAATGAGAAATTCCTGGCAATTCAGGAACTTATCTGAATTGCATCACTTCTAAGATAACTTTGTCATTCACTTTATGTAACATATATCGCTATCCAAAGTATTCAAGCGAAAATTTTAATATTTGCTTTCCGAAAAACATAAAAAACTATTTACACAATTATTCGCGGGTGAACAACTTTGAATCTTAGGCTTAAAATGAATAAAAATGAGCAGAATTTGATCACTTTGTGACTTAAATAGTCTTTCGGAAATTCTCACCAAAAAAATTTACTTTTCTGAAATTTCTGAGGCACAAATAATTTGTTTACATTTTTTTCATCTTCGTTTTTTTGGGAATACCAGTGGTACACGATAAATAATAATAAACCTTATATACCTTTTAAAATAATAAATGATATAAAAATATTTATTAATTTTTTGTAAAAGGAAGGAAAGAAATTCTTAGTGTGTCAGTTCAAGGAGGCATCTTCGGAAGCTTCAGATAAAATCTTTAGGAAAAGCTCTTCAGTTTAATCTTTTGAATAAATTTGGCTCTTTACGAGATTCTGAAACGATGAAGGTGATTGTTTTTTGATTGAAAAAGCGTTTCATACAATTCCTTATGTTTGAATACAAATTAATTATCTTATATATATCTCATATTATGTGTCATGTTGATTGTTCTACTATATTCCATGATTCCTTTTCTAAAGAATCACTTTTTCATATTTTCTCGCAAATTACAAAATAGTCATCAATGGTGAAGCGAAATGCGTCTTTTTCCCTCTTGAAAATACATGATGACAACACCTTCCTTATTCTTCATATTCACCGGACTTTGCCACCTCGGATTACCATTAATTTAATTCATTACATCATCACCAAATGGGCAATGTGGTTTAATAGGATGGAGCCACCTCGATCATATTATATCACATATTTGAATAAAACTGGGGGAATTTTTTAATTATAAGATCACTTCTTAATTAAATGATGAGGGAGCCTCGTTAATAATATTAGAAATAGCTTTGCTTTAAAAAGTATTTTTATATTAAAAAGGATTAGACTTTTTTATTTTAAAAGATGATATTAATTTCCTTAAACCTAAAAGTAATTGGCCACATTTTTTCTATAGCCTTATTTCATTCATTGTTCATTGCACCACAGCTTCAAACATTGAAGGAAGAATCGTTAATATAATTATACAGATTAGAAACTCTAGCTAAATATTGACATAAGTGATTACTATTAATATTTTTCAAATTCGTGAGAATCAAATATGCTAAATAAACTTTAAATTTATTTTTTGTTACAGATACCAAGAAATTGTGAGGTCAGCGGTGAAATCAAATAAAACTTGATTCAAGAAACTAAACTAAACACACGATATAAATAATGATAAAATAACTTTCAATTTCTGTAATAGTATCCATAAGGAAATAAAGTATTTGCCTATGGAAAGAAAAGGCTTAGACCAGCAATAGAAAATGATAATGATTGAATAGGGCAGTGCAGGTGTTCATATTTAAATAGGTAGAAGAAAATCTTTAATTTATAAAGAGTTGTCTGATGCTTAATCGTATCTACATTCTGCGCTGAGGTTTACTAATTAGTCCTGAATTTATTGTGTCAAAGTTTGAGGGGTTTTTAAGAACATGAATAATAATAAAAAGTTGGCTTTATTTATGTTATGTGAGAACACAAATGAATGATTAAGAACAAGTACAAAGGCGAACGGTGCACAAGTTCTAAGTTTTTTTAAAAAGGAAGAAGTATTGGAGATATTCTTGGCAAAGAGAAAAATCGCGTATTCTCTGAAGATTCACTTCAGACTGTTACTCTAATCAATGAAAAAATTTTGAGTGTAAATATAATATCGCCGCAACAAGAAAATTTAAGAACTAACGTGACCGGATCCTTAGCATAACGCCCCTTTACTTATTTTCCCGTAGACCTAAATTCTTCTTTCTTTAGCAAGGGTTTGGTCTACTATAAAATTGTACCGCCCATTAAGAAAGTTTCCTGAAACTACATTTAAGACATTCCTCGAAAAGATATCGAAGAACTTTATCAAATTCTTGCACCTTAATGTCTAATTATTTTGGTGTCGAAGGAAATTGGAATCTCGCTCTTTAAAACACTCGTAGAAAATTCGCTAAACTATTTGCCAATCTTAGAAAATGTGATCATAGATAATGGTCGTGTTTGGGCACAAAATAAAAATTAAAGTCCTGTCGAACAGAGAACATCTTTCAAGAGACAGAAGCCAGCTTTAGAGATGGTGTGGGCAGGTTTAACAGCGACTGAGTAAAAAACAACTCACATATTTTTTCTTATCAGATTTTTCTTTTATTAATGGATTCTACGTCAAATATTAAGCGAATTTTACACCCTTATGGGTATTTCTATAGAAGGAAGCTTTTTTGCTTTAAATATTGTTCAAACCTAAGGAATAAGCTTATTTAAACGATTGAATTCATTAAAGAAAATATTTAAAATAAGTGAGTTAGTTTGTTAAAAATGGCAGTTGAGAGAAAGAAGGAAATATTTTTAGAAAATTATGTATTTTTTTTAATATAAAAAAGTTAATTATGTTAAAAAAATCGAAAAATGCCTCTACAAAGAACATATCTTAAATTATAGAGCTAATAGATTTTCTATATTTTTCTTGAATTTGACCATTTATAACTTTTTGGTTTTAAAAATTCGTCACTTAAAATAGAATCTTATGGATGAAATAGTCGCTAATCATTGGCCATGAATATCTCCATATCAAGGAAATTCTAACACTTCAACCTAAAGATTCATACGTCTCCTTGCTCCTCTTCCCTATGCATCTGTTTACTCACGTGTCTCTCCTAATCTTCTTGTTTAGACTATCGTTTTATCCGTTAATTCTTTTAACCCTTTTGGGTCAGTTTTTGGCTCTTTCTGGCTCTCGGTTTGACCTTGCTAACCTTTAAAGCTAACTAAATCTTAATGTGATTTAACCGTCCATCTCCTACTTCTTCTTTTACTAACTTATATTTAGCTTCATTATAATATTTTTTCTTGTAGTCAGTGCGAACCTCAGGGGCTACTTTGTGTTTTTCATTTCATATACATATATATATATATATATATTTATATATATATATATATGTATATATATATATATATATATATAAATATATATATACATATATATATATATATATATATATATATATATATATATATATGACTATTTTATTTCGTTTTGCACATTATTTTTCTTTAAACTATAAAACCAAACGAGGAAAAGTTAACCCTTTATACATAGTTCGCTTTTACGTTATATTTACGAAGTTATTCCAAGATGTGTTAATGCACCGCCCTATCTAAATATTTTGCCTTTATTATTTACTTTATTCTCAACCTTCATCTCTGAATGCATTACTCTCCTCAATTAAATTTCCCCTTTTTCCAGTTCATTATACTTATCGTGATTTTTTCTCTCCACCTTCGTAATTTAAGGCAAGAATGGAGAATAAAAGAAGTGCATCACTTTATTCCGATATCACTTTGAAAGATAATGTGTTTGCCCATTCAAAGTCTACTAAATATCTATTAACGTTTGAAAGCTAACAATGAAACACTAACACATGAACGCATGTACCTATACACGTGCACACGTGGTGTATTTCCTGAATTTAGATTATAAAGGAGAGGAAATTTGGGAAAATTAATCAGTTAACAATAATTACCAGCCACGTTCTGAAAACTTTGTTGAAAAGGAGGTAGGTAAAATTCTACCCACACTTACCCAGGTGTATTCTCTGAAAAGAAGGGAGTTAAACTTCTACCCACATTTACTCTGGTGCAGACCTTTGTTTTTGGACGGGGTTATTTGTTGTGAACCACATTTTCTTACGTCTTTGAATATGTAATTGGAATAAATTTAAAATCTTTGGAACAGCGAACGAGTGATTTTTAATTAAAAGTTAAAACTTTTAAAACTAATAAGAAAGAGCTTGAACTGCTTTGGAAGGGGATAAAAATCTTTCCGGATTCTTCCAGACTGTATTGAGATCGGTAAATATTTGCGTCTAAATAATGCCAAAGTTTTTGGTCTGAAGAATCCTTTTATGCATTTCCCATCTTGCTTACCGGAGTGAGGCAGCTCGAATTATTTAAGCACGGTTGCCTGACCACACCACTCAACCATGTAGTCGAAACTATCATGTTTTGGTCAACCATATCCTGGAATGTACTTGTTCATGTTGCAGCTGTAGGTACATAGTTGGAATGACATTTAAATTTAATTTGTTTGGTTGATGATTTTTATAAAGACCATTGCTAAAATTATGTGCTGAATACTGTTTAAACTAGTGTATTGTATCTATAATTAATCTATATTTCTCAAAGTTGGTATTATTAACAGTTTCTTTAAAATTCCCCAAAAATGTTTTCGAAGTAATATCCGTAAATCAATAAAAAATAATCGAAATTGCGAATTCTACGTAAGTAGCAAAACGAAATTGTTGATAAATTTGAAGCTATAAAATAAATGATTTGAAATATTTTTAACTAATTGAAACCCAATTCTGCCTGAAATTCTTTACACCACATTTGGTATTCAATCAGGTACTTTTTTACATTTGACCTAACAGAGTGTTTAGTTTGGACTTTAAGACTAAAAGCAGCTAATTAATTGGTATGGACATCAATATTATTTTTATCGCTCTGATGCAAAGCAAGTTAGAAATGCAGATTTACTCTTCATTCCTGGTTCACCCTAATAAATGGGCATTCAGTTTTTGTAGCTTCTCCAGAAAATAAATAATACACTTCTTCCTCAATTAGCCCATTCTTACACAGTCATTCATTTAATGCCTCTTTACGCTGTCTTTCCCAAATTCTCACACCGCAACACTTACTCCCGTATATTCTACTCATAAGTGTATTGCCATTCATTCTTTTACACATCAAGAACACCACAGAATACTTTCAGCAACGCCCTCAGTAACACCCTTATTTATATAAAGCAAATCTCTTCTCCAGAAGTTGGAAGGTGACGTTTCCATCGAACACTACACTTATACCGCCCCCCTCCCTCCCGTCAAAAATATCCCCAATATTATTTTCTGCAACTTTATTATTTGCAAATTAAGTGTCCAACTTCTTTTTATTAGGTTTACCTAAGTACTAGATACTACTGTGCCAGGCAATTACTGAAGTACTTGATGCTACTGTAGCAAGCTATGCTGAAGTACAAGATACGACTGTACCAGGCTATTACTGAAGTAGTAGATACTACTGTATCAGACTAATGCTGAAGAATAGATTATACTATAGTAGGCTATTGCTCACTTACTAGAAACTACTGTACCAGGCTATTGCTGGAGTAATAGAAACTACTGCGCAGGCAAGCGATCCCGAGCGATTTCCTTATTGACCCTACGGTGAAAGAGCTTAAATTTCTTATTTACCTTAACACCGTCGTTATTAGAGGTAAAAAAATAGTCGGGGTCGTTTTATCAAAACCGTATACAATTTTCCAATCCTGGATCCGTTCCCCAGCAATCTTCTCGTTTTTAAAGAGGGAAAACATCATTATTTTATCTAGCTTAGTGTTGTTTATGGTGGAGTGTTGTATTCATCACTCTGAATCTATGCTGGACTCCCTGCAATCTTTCTCTATCCTTCAGCACAATTTTTTTTCCAATTCTTCATCTCATTGTTTTTTCGACAGCGAAATTAAATAAAGAACAGAAAAAAACGAGAAAAACGATCAATAAATATCAAGTGGTAATAAAAGAATACAAATACTTTCAAAATAGGTTCTCTTACTGATATCTTAGGGCCTATTCTAAACCCGTAATAAGAAACAAGACCTTACAAAGAATAAATGAGATTTCAAAGGCTCAGTGATCCATTAAAGGAGACTTTGGGTAGCTACATATTTTGCACGATTTATGAGAGCTATTTTATTGTAAGGTGTTTTTCCTCCATCCTTTGTCTCGTAGAGATCAAGATTATAATCGCACATTAATATCTATTTCCCATCTATGTACTTCATAATAAAGGAGAGTAATTTTATATTCTAAACTTTCCTCTCATTTGAGAACTTTAAAGGCTTTTAACCTGCGTTGCTATTGAATAGATTGAAAGTTTCTATTTGCCCGTAGCCTAGTCAGTCGATTTCTCTCGAATGTTTGGTAGGTTTCTATTATTGTTTTTTTTATCTTTTGTGCTATTTTTTTCTAAAGGTAATATTTATCTGAACTACATATTACTGCTTAAGAAAGCTAATTTTAAAAGATGATAATAATGCCCAAAATATTCCCCAGGCGAGGGACATTAATCTAAGTACATCAAAATAAAGAAGAGTAATTTTGCTCCCATTTGAGAATATTAAAGGCTTATAACCTGCGTTGCTATTGAATAAATTGAGGTGTCGTTTGCCTTCTCACCTTCGTAACTTACCTCCATAATCAAATAGAGTCTTTTTTTCCTTTTATTTTAACAATTAATATAGTGTTTTAGTTAATGGTTTAAATACTTTTATGGCATATGCCTAATGTCTAATGAGTAGCCAATTATATTAGAGAGAGAAGAATAATTGAATGTAATATTTATAGTCGTGTGCCTCTCTATATCTCACTATGTCGGTCGGACGGTCCGTCCGTTGGTTCCCATTTGTTTTTCTATTTTTACTAATAAGATTATAACTATTTGGACGAATTTAACGATATTTAAAACCCTTATGTGGTTTTACATCTTATTTGGAATGATTTAACTACCAAGCTCTTTCTAAGGAGTTCTAGGAATTATTAAAATTATTGAAGGACGTAATACGATCATAAATTAGAATAAGGGCGAGCATCTGAATATGGTCATCAGAGCTTGTTTAAATCTATAAGATTGGATGTTCTCTTTCTCCCAATTATGCATCTCCATAAAAATACCTTTCATACAATGCAACTTCCAATATATTTCTCACATCATTTCAGGTGAGATTTATGATTGTTCGAGTTAGGTTAGTTTAGGTATGTTAGTTTAGATTAAATTAGCTTTGTAAAGTCTTATTTTACCTGAGACAATTAATAAGAGTGAAAGAATCCTTAACCCCCATATGGATAAAGCATAATTTAATATTTCACTGGCTATGGTCGATTTCGGATTGAATAAGTAGAGGGGCCTGTTTAGATAGGGGAGGGGGGCGAAAAAGGTGCTATATAGTTCCCATTAGATTATCCGAACCTAAGAAAAGATAAATATCGTTAAACAAGAAACTGACAAAGAGGAAGAATTAGAAAGAAAATTAATGACATTTTTGTTGACTTCCCACCAGAAAAATACTTCCTATGACCATGCAAACCCGAATACTACGTGTATACAAGAGGTTGACCTTATGCCCCAGGAAAGGGTATAGGAAGAAGGAGGAGATACATTAAAGGATTGCAAACCAATCACAAAGAAAGAATCCTCGGTGGTACTGAAATTTTCACGCAAAATGTTTTGGGAAGAAGCGGAAGACCAAACTTCCTCATAGAAACGCCCCTAGCAACATCCAAGAGGGCATGAAAAGAGGATATCTCATGTCAGTGATAATAAAGGCGAAGATGGTCATTTTTAAAAACTCAAGGTAACCCAAACAACTGAGAGAGATTTACTCTCCCATTTTGAAGCTCACCCACAAGGGATTGGATGGTATAGCTGCAACTTGGAGGATCTACACGATCCCAACACTAGTGCCTAAGAATAAAGTAGTTATATAGTTCTTGTCATTTTTTGCACCCGTTTTAAAATTCCGATTATAATTTCCACGCCAATCTAGGCCTAATGAGAAGTTAACGAGGAAGTTAAACGATGTGAAATAAATAAATAAATCTAGCTGCTGAAGTTTCTGGGCCAACTATTCGAGAAGCTCATGAATGACAGGGTGAGATTGCCATAAGCGCCGCAAGGAACTCGTTGTCATTGCCCAATATTATTATACGTCACAATCCCGGTAAAATTATGAAGCAATGCTCACATAGTTAGAATCCAGACAATCAAAAAGTAGGCAACAAGTTTCATAACCAACTAAGCAAAAAAACTAGAGAATACGGCCAATTGAATTGCACTGTCAAACCTGACATGTGTTAATGAAATAATGCAAGAACGTGCAATAAATATAATACACCATCAGATGAAAAGACACGAAGAATAAGAGACAACAAACAGATTTGACAAAAAAGACAAGGACGCAATCAGATTTAACCCAATATGCTTAGAACTGCAAAGAAAAAATGAAAAATATAATGCAAGGAAAAAGAAGTCAAGATGAATCGCATGATTAATT
Organism: Ceratothoa steindachneri; assembly: GCA_963969495.1. Classification (NCBI taxonomy): domain Eukaryota; kingdom Metazoa; phylum Arthropoda; class Malacostraca; order Isopoda; family Cymothoidae; genus Ceratothoa; species Ceratothoa steindachneri. Next base: position 85,201,847 of record OZ018337.1, read on the forward strand.
AAAAAACCTAAATATTGCAATTGATAAAATAACTCATACGAACAAATAAGAACACAAAAGCTCTTCTGATAGGCAGAAGAATGGCGTGCATGAAATTATCAGCTGCACTTGATAAATGTATCGTGCCTGTTTTCATTGTCCAAATTTATTTGCAAAAGTTTGAAATAAAATTGTTTGTGATACATGAAAACTCTATTTAAACAAATGTCATGTTATTTCTAAAATGGTTGTTAACCTTAATACGCTCTTTTGCCCAATTTTGTTATTATGTTGATTCCATTTTCTATGTCCCCTCATATGTAATAATCTCTCGTATGTATATATATTTATTCCTATACCCTTCCGTGCCCTGCAAAAATTTACAAGGACGGCATGGGTCAGTATGCCACCCAAAAGTTCTGCGCCAAAATATGTATATTAGACTCACTCTGACCTCCTCTCTCTTCTTCTCTTTCTTTAATGATCTGTTCTTAAAAATGTTTAGCGACAGATGTGCTCATAAACCTTTATTAAAACAAATATAATCTAAGCTTAACCTCATGTATGTATGCTCTTCATAAAAATTTGCTTTGCTGCCTCACCTTTACGCCTAAAGGCCTTTTCTCTAATACTTCTGTAATCGATAGCGGAGACTGAAATATCTACTGAAAAATGTTTCTTCTTTGAAATTGTTTTTAAGAAATTATTTGAATACCTGAAGATGTATTTTACTTTCTGTACTCATATGTGTGATTGACATAATCATTTTGCCAAAAGAATCGTATTAGTTATTATCCTAAAAGGTTTCCCTCTTTTTCTCATAGTTTTCATACATGTTCCCTCTCTTTGCATAAATCTCAGTTCCTCATTTTAACATCAAATTTTCAAACACTTCCTCTACATCTAAAGAGATGGACTTTCCTGGCCCATATTTTCTCTGTGAAATCCTCATAAGGGCTTTGAAGAAGCTTGGATCTTATTATAAGTGTGAATAACTGCATTTTCTCATCTAAGATATTTATTCTATTCCGGTGACCATTGCTGCACTTATTTTCTCAGTTTCCCTAGTACCTTTCACAGCCTCTTCCTCATTTACCAGTCTCGCATAAAATATACATAGTCCAATATGTTATTACACTGCAACGTTTCAGTATTGGAGTTAGAGAAGTTCAGCAAGGGACTGTGTTTTTTAAAAAATAGATTAGTACGTTTAGCCAAGTGGTTAATACCTTACTGGAGACAGGAACTAAACAAATTCGCACGGTAGGAAATAAACTGAGAAAAATAAAATACTACTAGACCAAGAGAGCGAAACAGTACAATTGATTGGATGAATAATAGAAATTGACGGAGATAGGGGATAAGTAAATTAAAGGATTGACTGTCTGGTTAAAAGAACTTACCTGACAGGGATGTTTCATTAGATAGTTTGAAAATTAACTGCATTTTTGATAAACCTAGCTTATAGCTATCAGTTTACCCTTATAAGAGAGCGAGAACTATTCAAATTGATGGTGTATATAGTTAGCCGAAGGGCATTGAAAGTGTTTGATTGAATATATATTATTAACTAAAGTATTATAGCTGGGGCTACTTTATTTGTCTTGGGGATTGCGAAATATTGTTTAAAGGCATTAGAAATGCTTCTTATTGGTCTCTAAAGAAGCTGTTAAAGTCGAGAAAAAGATTGCCATTCTAAACGTCACCACGAAGTTTTCTAATTCTCTTTTAGTAATTCCATCATTGTTTATATGCTGAATTAACTTCACACATTGATTTGATATTATATCTATATGCGCTTATAATTCCTAAGCATTAATGGACATCCAAGATCGGAGTGTAATGAGAAATGATAAAACTTTCGAATGCATATAATGAAACCCTTCCTCTCTGCTCCCACTATTACTGGATGGACTCTTTTCGTACAATCCGCCTCGGGCCAATGATTATGCACATGCAGAGGGCGGAGAATCGAAATAGAGCCAGTAGCAAAGCAAGTAATCGGGTTTGAAGAGGGTTGGTGCGATAAAAGTTATGTTGGGTTCCTATCACTATAGAAGTTATGTTAGGAGTGACACAGGTCACTAGAAGAGGTAGCGATTGATGCGAAATGGACCTTATTTTTATTGAAATATTTAGGGACAATAAAAATATATTGGATGTTATCAGCTAAAAGCTATCGCAATAGTTTTAACGGGTCGGAAATTGATGATCCCTCGCCATTCTGATGCTAGGTATTTAACGACACTGATTTTGTGTCATTGGTATTGCTGAATTTAATAACTTCATTAAGATTATATTAAATATATCTTGCTTTAGCAAACCTCAGTCAGTGATGCGATAATTTTATTTCTAAAGTTTGAGTAAATTTCAATTAGGGTTGATCGATGATCTTTTCCTAAATATGAGCCGCATATTTGTTTTTTTATTAATATCTTAAAGTTTGGCTTCGTTAATTTATTTAAGAAATCAAGTAATAAATATAATTTATGGAAAGGCTATAGCTCTATCGTTTATCTTGTTTTAATTAATGAAACAAAAATCATTTAGATGAAGCTAAAGAAGAAAACATTCTCTTTGCCTTTTATTATATTTGGTGAGAGTAATTTTATTTTCTTATGTACTACTAATAGGAAATATACTTCTTTTGTAGAGAATTTAATTTGATTTCATATTCATTACATGGAAGCGTTTAAAGCTGCCGGTAATTGGATATTTGAGATGAACTACGCCCCTGGGCTCTAAAGTATATTAACTTATTGCTTTTGTCGTCCCACCCTCAACCCTTGAGGTCATTTGTAGGAAAAGATCAATTATTCGAATCCTCTCATTATAGTTCAATGCCCTCGGGGTATGAAATCCCCGATGCATACCAAAGGCCGCTAAGCACCGTTTTGTTTCGGGCTATACAGCTTTTAGACTTTAAAAATTATACTAACTTGACCACTATTTCACGATACTTTTAGAAACCTTGCAGAAAGTGGAAATTTCTCGTCAATCTCAGTTTATTTGAACAAAATTTATCTTTAAAGAGAGAAACATAAGTTAGCCTCGGATGAAAATGATCAAGTTCCAGCGATTTTAGTCTTTTAATAAATGACGTGGCTGCGGTTTCAGACAGCCACAAAGAAGGGAAAACGCCATTAAATGCATATTAATGAGGATCATGGCGGACAAAGAGAATCATATGTTATAATGAAGACAAATACTAATAATGAGAGGAGCAATAATAACACCCGACTGAGGCAACAATATAAATATAAGCCTACCTAACAGATGAAGATTATTGCGCGTGCAACCCTACACAAATTAGCTTGGGGTGGGCAGCGCAGGCGACAACGGTCTTTCCAAATTCATCGAAAGAAATATATGAACGCTCAGTTCAGAGCATGGGAGTTCAGATGACTCAGGATGTCGTTAGACATAAGAGCCACGACAACAGCCTTTAGCAGGTTCTTGACATTTCGCGACACCTAGTTGGTTTTCCTTTAAGCAACACCAAGAGTATTATAAGCCTTATGAGTTCAAAGTAGGAGAGCTAATAAGTCAATGATAGGACAGATCACGATATTACCTTTTCTCCTGTTCAAGGAAATATGGAATCCTATTTGTTTGGGCATCACATCTAAAAGTGAAGTATCTCTCTTAAAAGTGAATAGCAATGACACAATCGTCTACATTGGGTTAATATTAATGATGTTCCAGGGCTGAAATATAAAGGTATCTGTCCAGACAACATCCAACAATGCCTCGGTCAATAACGCTGCAACCATTAGTCTCCGTGTTTATAAGTAGGGCGAAGCATATGGATTGTGCTTCTATTTCATTTATTTAATTTGAAACTCTGTAGTTTAAAATGAATTTCAGAAGATGATAAAATAGTTTCTGGATCTGAAATATAGAGATAATAAAGATATTTCAAGACTTATTAGCCCACCATGTTTATTATTTATACATGAATGATGATGTAAAGTGGTCCAATATAATTTCAATTAGCAAAGCCACGCTTGAATGTGATTCAGTAATCTTCCATCCTCCCTAAATTCAGATTAGCTTTGCACATAAACCTTTCAAGGAATAAATTTTAGACTCAATCTTGCTACAATATATGTAATTACGATTGTTTAATAATAGGAAACTTTTTGCTTTCCCTAAAATTGACTTTTCAAGTATTGATGTCAAGAATTTCTGCTGCTCAATATGCTTTAAATCAGAACGGACCAATCTAATATTATCGGTTTTGATGGTGAGAGATTAGTTCAAAATAGCCAAAAATGACGATATTCTCTTATTTAATAATATAGGAAATATGAAATAATGATATTGATACAGTTCCTGCTGAATAAAAATAGACTGAAGGTAGAGTAGAGCAATGTGGAGGCATTCAAGCTGCGATATTGCGTCTGCATTAAATCAGCTAAGGTTAATGACGGGTCTTAAAAATAGAGTTGTCTTCTTGGTGATAGTTTTCGCACTTTCTTAAATTTATTGTCTAAAATTTATTTGAACGGGGGAAATTCTCTAAAATATGATTTCAAATGAGAATTTGTTATTGTTCGTTTGTTCATTAATATAGAAAAAAATCATGAATGAGACGAGAACTAATGGCCCACCTCAATTACTAGATTTGGGACTCTCAGGAATTCGGATTATATTTAATAAGATAAATTTAGTGAAAATTAAAATCAAAAGAAAATAAAGAGTGAGGGAAAACCTACAACATTGAAATATTTCGAAAAATGAAAACTGTTCATAAAAAAAGAGGTCGAGAACAGTCCGCCAACAGGAAGGTCGTCACATCGATCATTTGATTTCAAAGAGCTATTTTAATTTAGGTTTTTTCCACGACGATATTTTACGTTGTGTTCAATAATTCACTACTTTTCGCTTTTGAACTTGTGAAAGAGTAAAATATTCTCTCACTAGCAAGCAAATTAGACACTATATTTTTTGATTTGTGCGTTAAATTTTGTACTGAAAATATCATTGAAATTTGCCGTGATTATACATCATACATGTGAGTTAATGTGTACTAAATATTACTTGTAAGAGATCAGAATTATTAAGATGTTCAAATTTAGTAAAAAAAATTTCTGCTTATTTTTCCTTTACTCATTAATAATCGAAAAACTATCGTAATTTTAAAATGACTCCAAAGAGGAACTAGTAATGAGAATTTAGCTTATCTGTCCTTTCTTTCGATTTGACTCTAATACATTTCAATAGTTTAATCTATATTAGCTACAGAAGCAATTTATTTCCATTCATAGAGTTTTCTTTTTTACATCAGACATTAAACGAAGTTCGGCAATAATACAAATATAGTCTAAGAGAGAATTAAATTTAGGTAATGACGAAAGAATTAAAACGGAGGGCAGAGGAGTCAATTAACGGTTTTAAGCAAATAACCTCCCTGGTGCAGAATTGTACCACTCAAACTGACTGATTGTAAACTGACTCTGGGGAAAAGAAGAAGTAGCATTAAGATTAAAATGATTTTGAATCCCTTTAAAGCCTTTCCTTAAGCTCCACACGCATGTAAACACTTAACTCTGTACTCCAGGATATGTAATGCGTCAAGGGTTAATAAACTATCTCTTTTAGCGCGTTTGTAGATGGATAGAGGAGATGCTAGATCACATTTTATGGGGAACGAATAAATACTGTAAAACAATATAAGGATGAATTAACATTCCCTAATATTACATTTTCCTCATATGAGGAAAGATTCATTGAAATGTAACCAATAACAAAGAAGGGTATAAATGAAGAAATAATGGGGAAAGAGCGAGAAAGGAGATACATTTTCGAAGTTCACTCGACACGTATCCAGAAGAAAACTTTTATATAATAACATCGTTTTATTAATTAATTCTATAAGAACTACAAACATAATCTTTTAAAACTAAGGCTATCATTAATTAGCGTCAATATATAAAGATTCCTTGATATAAATTTTAATCACCAAATTTCTATTGTATTATAAACAGGCAATAATTTACATGATCATAGATTACAAGGAGTTAAAATTTATACCCTTTCATATAGGTTATACAAGGTCTAATGAACAAAGTGCTTTCACTTATTCTGATTTATAACCTTACACCCTTCAAAACTTTCAATAATTTCCGGACTAACCTTAGGAAGACCTTGGCAATTATATCATTTAAAAGAAAACGTAAAACAACATAGGGGTTTTAAATTTCGTAAGAATAGAACGAATAGTTACAATCTTATTACAAAAAAAGCAAAACGTGGATTGACGGACAGAAAGACTTTAGTTCAAAGTAGTTAAAAATATAAACACATTTAATCCATTATCCTTATGTTAATTTAACAAATTGCTTGTTCACTTATCAATTTTTTTCATGATAGTATCGAAAGCTGATATAACAATTGATAAAAAAACCCTTTTAAATACTAAATGATCTCCAGGAGGAAATTATCCTATATAAGTGAAATTACTGTTGAAATCTAATTTAAATTAAAAAAATAAACACTTCAGCAAATTTCTCCTCAAAGAAACTTTAATTTCATGAAATATGTAAATGTTTAAAAACAGCAAATATTAAAATGAGAAAAACATGGAACAATGAGCCATGAAGTAACTAACTTGATTTTATCTTTCTTTAATTTCATTGGTGGTCAGAAGAATCGATTTTATTCTATTTAATATTTTTCAGGAGAAAGCCTCTTGTTTTAGCGAATTCTTTCGGTGTAAATCATTTGGAATAGATTTCTTTAGCCTTTTTAACCATTTAATCTTCGCGTAATTATTATTTATCAAATTCAAACTCGCATGTTTCGTTTAGGCTAATTATTAATACTCTTTTTCTGGTTCCATTTTCCGATAGAACAAACGGAGTTTGTTTTGAATGCATCATTCGGTAGATGAATTTTTCATTGATTTAAATCAAAAGTATGGTTATGTAAGTTAATATGATTTCATTTGAGCGTTTGTTTATTTGTATAGGAACTAACTTGTATTTCAATGGATTTTTTCGTAGAATAAATGTACTTCGTTCTAAAAGAAGCCCTTACAGCATTTCAAAGAAGCAAAATCCAAAAGATCTATTCGAGGCTTGATCGATAATTAAAGCAAAGAGTGGAAGTAAGAGGTAAAGGAGAGGGTGAGGAATAGAGAATAGACAGTAAGAAATAGTCTAACTCTTCTTATTTCCTTAAATAAGAAGATAATTTCATAACATTATTCGAGAAAATTTCTTAGCTATGAGGGTCCGCTTTGAAAGCTAGGCTGAGAGTGAATTAGATTTATTAAGCTATTTACCGCAAGAACCTCCACTATTTCGATTAATAAACTCTAACAGCCTTTATGTATTTAAAATATAAAAACTAGATTCATTTTGGCTAATGTTCATATTTACTAGTGTATCCTCTTCAATATAATCTATTAGATTGTATATGTAAGTTTTATATTTTCTATTTCAAAAATGTTCGCGAAGTCTTCATTTGAAGTTTACTTAGATGGCTCGTATCCTTACGAGGATGTCAACAGCATTCTCAAAACTCCCAAAGTCCTCTCTTTTTGGATTACGATTATATATTTATAAAAGCATTTTAGCTTATGTCATGAAAACAACGCTAGTGTTTTTGTCTTATTCATTTTAGCTGTTCTTATTTCGCATTTAACAATACCAAAGTTATCGGTTATAATTATTGACAACATTTGCTGGAGGTGAAAATTTTTTATTTCTAATTACGTTTCCTCATCCACATTTTAAACTGCTAATTTATTCTCGGCACCTGATTAGACCTATAATAAAATCAATGCTTATGATGCTTCATTTAGTTATTTATATTATAAAGCGAAAACTTATCATTAATATACATTTCCAAGGCGTCTTTAATGTTTTAAATTTAATTCGGTATGGAAAATTTTAAGCCTTCCCCCGAAATGAGAATTGAGACCTCTCTTGAACAGTTTGAGAAATATTTATATTGAATCGACTTTCTGCCTTGGGTTTATCTAAAAATTATTTAAACTTAAGCCAAAGATATTATTATGTTCAGTTGTCACTTCGTCTCCATTTTGATGCGAGAAGTTATCATTTATAAGTTCTTGAAATTATATATTCATGCCTACATTGTCCCGTGTTTTATTTAAAATAATTTATTTATAATAAATTGAATTCGCTGCATACGCGTAACTCTTAATATCGTTCTAAAAAGGTTTTCTGTGTTTAATAAGAATAATATCCTGTTATATCATTTGCCTGCCTTGATTCCTTGATCCTCCCCAAGTTATTTCATTACAATTCATCCCGAATTCGTCAGCTAAAATCACGATATTGATAATTTTTATTATCGCGACTAGATTATTATTGGGTATTAATAACTTTTCCTCTAAAAATATCCCAATTATAAGATTTTAGGCAGGTTCGGGAAATTTTCCTCTTATTTCTCTATTAAAACTATCATGTTTTTACGACTAGCACTCCTCACCTATTCAAGCGAGTATATGAAGTTGAATTCAAATTAAATGGATAATTTGGAAGAGGAAATGAAATTAGCATTAAATGAAATATTTTGTTGAAAAAATTCTATTTAAATTGATAAATTGGTTAAAATGACTTGGAATTATTTCGAATGTTACTGGAAACCGACTACTTTTTTAACCTAGGATTTATTAGAAGATACTAACTTGAATTTAAATGGAACATTTTTTAGAAAAATAATGGCATAGATCGTTTGGGAGAGCAAAATTACATCGAGTTTTGTCTAATTCTTGATATACTTTATTAAAAGATGCTAAAATTCTAGCTTTCGCTAACACAATGAAACCAACGGGAGTTAGGAATTCTATTTCGAACCTGTAATTAAATATTTAGAATGGAATTAAAATAAATATAGAGCTAAAGACCAATGACTGCTACTCCTTTTTAACAGATTTAATATACAGAGTTTACTTAAGAAAATGTTACGACATTAAGAGAATTCAATATGAATTCGCCCCATTCCTCCCATTAGATTCGAATTCTAAAGCGATTGCTAGATGTCGTTAGGCCTCTAGTTTGTATACGGTGTTGCTTGACTTCATATATAAAAGTCTTTCTCTCAAATTCTATTAAAATCAATTATATTTTCTTTACAATTGATTATTAGGAAATGTTCATATCTTGTTTTCATTCAGAAAAAGAATCCCTTCAAAATGATATATAATAGAATATAAGGTGATTCTAACTAACATTGTTGCTCCCAAGATGGTGGCAAATTTTCTGTCATAAAATCATAATTAGAAATTTTCCCTCCTTAAAAGGTAAAAGAGTTATATAGTACATAAAATCTTCGATATACCTAATATAACATTCGCGTGTCTTTTAAAAATTGAGATATTTATAACAAAGCGCCCACAAAATCACGGGCAGGCATTCTCCCAAATTTGAGAGAAATGTTTTGATTATTGAAGAATCGATGCACTTATGAAGCCTTTAATTAAATCATGGCCAAATCTGTGGGAAAAATCGGAAAATTCATTAAAGAAAGCAGACAAAGACATCTGTCAATAGATTGATTTACGGTTCTAACGCATACAAAAGTCTAGAGATGATACGTTAATTTGTAAAAACATTCTAAGAGTGAACCGAGAACAGATTTACTTTTCTTGAAAAAGAGAGAAAGATTCGATTAATAAAATGTAAATTTACACGTATTTCAATACTACGAAATACAGGTCACCTACCTGCATGCTTTGATCACGTAGAAATATGAGCTGTTACAGAAATCTGATTTTTGGTTTCTTCTCCTGGAAAACGCTGCAGTTATGTATTGGATTAAGAGGACCAAATGATAAACAAGAATGATCTCTACAAGGGTTACTACTCGTATGTCTTTCTCTTAAAACTTTGTGAGTCGGTGGTAAGCGACCATCATTCAAGACGTCATAGGATTGAGTCCTGTAAAGCCAAATTGGTTTAAAGCATATATTGAGAAGATGCTTTTCATATACACCTTTATACTCCTGGAATGAATTAACTAACTTTGGCCCTGAATCCTAGAAAGATCTTAATTTCATTCTTTCACGACTGCCAATATTTTACTGAGTTATTTTAAAAATCATATAAAGGTATGAGAGTGAATTTATTGTTTTAAATATTGATGTATAAATGTTTTATATTAAAAGGGTATATATTTGCGATTGGGTAATATCAAAACTATTCGGCCGATTCAACGAAATTTAAAACCATTATGTTGTTTTACATTCTCTTTCGAATGATATAATGGCCAAGGTCTTGCAAAGTATCGCCACAGGAATTACTAATTCATTTATATTTTCTTTCGGATGATATAACTACCAAAGTCTTCTCTAGGTTAACCGGGAAATTATTTAGGGAAGGACTTCATAATTATTCTGCCGTTTCCAACGAAATTAAAGCCTTATTTTTGCTCTAAAATCCCTTTCGATTGATATAATTGCCAATTGACTCCTATGGTTAGTTTTGATCAGCTGACCTTGTTTCCTTATTTCTCGCCCAATTTTTGTGTTTAAAACTTAGATATACACGGATATTTTGTTTCCAATTGAACTTTTATATCTTTACCTCCATCTTATTTTGCTAAATCACGATTTTCGCAATAGACTTACTTTTTTCTAAATATTTTGTAGAAGTGTGTACAAATTTTAAAAGTCAAGGATTTCATAAATACATTTTCCCCACCTTATTAATATTTTTTGTATACTGTAAACGTAGATTGCAACACTGCACCTGCACTATGCGATTCAACGCTCGTTTCCTTATTTGCGCAAGAGGATCTAGAAACAATTGAACTGACGTAGAGAGCGCAGCGCATCTAAGAAATGTTAGTATTGCGGCACTCACTGTAGACTTGTAGATTGAGGGGATAACAATATATGTTTTTAATATTTTAATTGCCTTTTACAATTATATTTCATTCATGCATTATGCTTATTAATCCAACTCGTACAAGAAACAATGAATTTAAGATGTTAGCCTAAAATAACTCAACTTTTTGTGTTTATTAATATTGGCATAAATCATTGAAATTACTTGAGAACAATCGTTCTTGTTAAAATAAAGATTTGTAATTAAATGTAAATATTTTATTTTTATATTTATAAGACATAAGTTGACGAAAAGTGTTTACTCGTCGAAGATTAACAAAAAGAATCGTTTTTAATTGATCTTGCAAAAGCACTGACCTCTCACAAAAGGCAAAGTCCTTTTGTTAAGTTAGCAAAATAAGTATTCAGAGATATCAAGCCATTTGTCACTATTGTCATCCTTTCTCTTTGTCACATATTGTTGTTATTTGAATAAATAAATGATTTTATTTATTTAAATCTAAGCATGTTCTGGCATACTTTTACTCACGTCGAGTTTTTCTCTCTTTTCTGTCCACCTCTGAATCTTTCTATCCCGAAATGCAGGCATCGGTTTCACTATGTAAACTATACTTTTGTCTTCTCTATAATGCAGCATGTCTTTATATTCTGTTCGATTTTTCTATATTAAAGATTAAACTGGAAAATAAAACTTTTGTTCCATTTATACTGGCAATTCCTCTGGGTGTGCTGAATTCAAATTTTCACTTTAAGCTACATATTTTTGGTAATTTAGGTTCCACATTTATTTGCGTAATTTTTCTATAATTTTTCTCAATGCCTTGTTATATCCAACAGTTTTTGACTGCTTCCTTGAATGTTGCTAAATTACGTGCTAATTCATTAGATTCCACCTGAGGAAAACGTTAAGAAACTGATGAATGTTTTGCATTAGATGAAGAGTCTTTGGAATATCAGACCATGTGATGAATCTTCTAATTAGATTTACTGCTTTCCTTTTCAAAGGAGGAATAAGTATTGAGAAAAGAAACTGAGACTTTCTGAGAAATTGGAGTAGGTCATAGAGACTCTAAAAAATAGACGTTTTCATTTTTACTTTTCTCCAATCACAAAATATATTCTCGCGATTATGCCACAGTCTATGGAGCCCACTTCTCGTCTTGTTCACCAAAGATAACTTCAAAATAGGCCTTTGAATAAGGGAACATATTTAAAAGAATGCTCTAGGATCATTTATGCTTTTATTTCTACTTGCAAATGCCCTGATTAGATCGGAAATAAATATTACTCAGTGTATTTTCCGAAAAAAAGTGGATTTCAAATAAATTAAAACTAAACTATACATAAAAAACGATTTTAAATTTGAAATCACTGTTATAAAGCTAATTAGATTGATTTGCAAAATCCCATGCATCAATAAATGAAACTGAAAATGTTCACTTGAATTAGTTAAAGATATCGTCAGATTGATGGTGATGTAAGTGTTTACGTATCATTTACATCTGCATGATACGCTTGCTGTCTTTGTTCTTATATTCTGGACAGATATTAAAATTTCAAATATTCAGTGCTATTAGTAGTTTAAAACACTTCACTTTTGTTATTAATTATATTTTATCAAGTGAATCTTTAAGTGTTCATAAGTAAATGCTCTTTTTCATCTAAAAAATCTGAATAAATCAATTTATTACCTAAATGACTTTCCCTTCTGAACAATTATATTTTAGATGTTATTAAGGACTCTTCTCTCAATATAAAACGTAATCCCTAAAATAGTTAGTGGTGGTTAACGGGGCATCTATAATCGAGGTAAAATTATTTAAGATAATCGTATTTTGGGAGCCAAAAGTGATTTATCATCAATGTGTATCAGTGAAATCTTTAATCACGCCAAATTAAAATCAAAACACATTGTCCAAGAGCACATATGTTATAAAATTTAAGACCACCGTAGCGTGTGTCTATTAGAAACAAAATAGATAATTTCACTAAACTCCAAGTCGTTTTTCTGATATGCTACCAAAAGAGATGAGTGCACTCAGGATTAACTTGTCAAAATATTTCAGTAAGATGTTCATCTAATTGCACAACCATTCAATCGAGTACGTGCAAGTTTTTATCCGTTTGCAAGAAAAGTACATTCCTAGCATTGCTCAAGTATTCTTAAAATCTGGTTACTCGGTAAATTAGGCTAAATAACATTTCCTCCGCAAAACCTTGAGAGAGATCAAGTTAATAATGGAAAAATTGCCATCTATGCATGTTGATAACTATATCACCTATGTAGGCTTATTCACTTGTCATGGATTTCTAAACCATCCGCTTTGAAATGTTAAAAAGCTTGAAAAGTTAATCACAGATTAAATAGCGCTCACTCGAGGCTGCTTCTCGTTCCTTTCTCAATGTCAGAAACATTAGCAAAGTTGAGTCGTTTCACAGAAGTTGCGATCTGAAGGTCGTCATATAACATAAAATAAGGAAAACAATAAAAAGCCTTCTCTTTTTTAAAAGCCTTATTGTTTTATACCCTTTGTTAATTATTTATATAAATCAGGATTTAAACAAGGCTTTTGGTTATTTTTTTAAAATTTACTGCAACACGATTACTTAAATCAATACCCTCGCCCTAATTATTACAGCGAATGTGAAAGCTTATAATGTACTTATAATCGATTCCGTCAATCATTGGCTATTTTTGCACGAATGGTTGATTTTTTTAATGCGGTGGATATGGCCGTGTTATTGGCAAAGGAAATAAGGCATATATGGATGCTCTACGAATAGGCGTTTATTATGTTGGAGATTCTTTAATAATTTTAATTATAAGAAAAATTGTATGAAATCCAATATTATCAAAGTTACTAATATAAGTCTTGGACTAAATAATGGAAAAAATATCTTATATTTAATATTGATTTGACCAATGTAGCGATAATATGAACTCCAAGAGAGATTAGACATAAACAAATAGAGAGTGAGAAAAGAAGCAAATGGATAGAATGAAAAAAAGAGAGGGAATGAGAAAAAGAATGTTAAAAGAGAACGAGAACAAGAGAATGAAAGGTAAATAATACGAAAGAGAAAAAAGAAATAAAGCTAGATAAATAGAATGAGAATGTATAGTAAGAGTTAGATTGAGAGTGAGATGCAGAAAGATATCGTGGTAAAAGAGAATAAAAGAGACAGAGTGAAAGAGACATATAATGAAATAGACAATGAGAGAGAGAATGGATAAGGGAGAGGTAAAATGAAAGGAGAGAAAGAAATAGAGAGAGAATGATATTGAGTTAATGATAGACAAGATAGATAATGAGAGTAGGGGCCAATAAGATAGAGAAGGAGAAAGAGAGAAAATGTTAGATATGTAGAAGGAATTAGAGTAAGCACACCATAAAGCTACAGTAAGAGAGATAAAATGAGAAAAACAAAGTTAAAGAGAATGAGAGAAATAGAATAAGGAACTGAAAGAGATATTTAGTGTAAGAGAGCGTGTCTGTATATATATATATATATATATATATATATATATATATATATATATATATATATATATATATATATATATATATATATATATATATTTGCTAATGAAAGAGCACGTTAGATAGGCATCTGAACTTTTGGATGAGATAGATTGACATTGGAAAAGACAAATATAAAGAAGCATTAATATTATCATTTATTTAACTAATTTGCTCGTCTAGATAAACAAAGAAATTTTTAAATGTTTGGCATATTTTTACGCTTTTTGAATTTTAAAATTCTTACAAATATTGCTAGGATATATTCCATGTTTTAACTTACTTCATAGTTTATACACAAAAATTTGTTTCCTTTTTCAATTATATTTTCTACCTTTAACAGGAAATTTAATCTTGCTTATTTTTGTTTTGCAATTTTCTTAACTTCCCTCACTAATGAGACCTTACAGGTCCATAAAAGTTAATTTATAGAAATCCGATAGTGTGAATTTTGGAAAATCAACTTTAATGTTGAGAACATTTTCTCAAATTTGTTTCCTAAATGTTTCATAGAAACTCCAAAATTTTAACTGCAAATAGTTTATGTCAACTTTCATTGTGAATTCTGGAAAAAAACATACGTTGTCTGGGCACCGCACCAAAGCAGGTGAGTTTGGGTCTAATGGACCCCACGATAACATTTACGCAACAGTAATGATTTTTGATAGACATCCCTAAAACGTGCTATATATATAACAAATATATATATTATAATCAAAAAATATAATCTAAAACACTATAATAATGCAACACATTTTTAAATCATGGCGAGCACTTCACGGAGAAAGATAAGAATGAATGAGGATATTCAGAGGCAACTTATGGATCTCAATATAGATTCTGAAAATGAAGACAACCCAATATTTGAGGAGGTCTACGATAGCGATGAGGAAGATACGTACATTCCCACGTTACTTCACAATCTTCTGAAGGGGAGAAAGATTTAGATGATGCTTTCCTCCATACACAATGAACCCACTATTAAGACGAAAGATGGCGTAGACACTTTCGTTCAAATGTGTGCAGCGTACAGTTGCAGCCGTAGAACCCAAATATGGCCTTTCTGCATGCTTTACAGACGAATCAATGCAGCAACCATAATGCATTCATTATCTAATCATGGTAACAAGAAAGTAGAAATGAAAACGTTAGAATGCGTTGGCAATTCATGCAAGAGTTAGCTCTGCAACTTTGTCGGCCTTTGAGTGAGAAAAGACTGACACAACCATCACTCTCAAGAGACTTCAAGAAAACCATTGCCAATGTGCTCAATATGAATCTCCCTTCTAAGAAAATGACTCTCTTGTTAGATGTCAATAAACGCTGTGTACATTCCACAAGACAGGTACATAGAAAGACGAGAGTGGTTTGCTATAAGTGCAAAAGGCCAGTCTGTGGGGTACATTCTTCCCATTGTGCCTGGACTCTATGTGAACTCAAAAGAAATATGGCCTCTAGTGTGTAAGGAAAAGAAAAGGAAACATTTTACTTTTATTTTTTTTTTAGGTTTTTTAGTGCCGTTAAACATTAGATTATGTAAAAGAGAAACATTTTACCTCATTTTTTTAATCTTTCACTATAATTTCTTCGACTGAATAGACCAAACCGAGCGGGAAAGAGGGAATTAACCTTTCTTAAATAATAAAGATTAATTTGTTGCTGGAATATTGAAAAGGTTTATGACTAGAAATTAAAAATTATACTGTAATTAGATTTTTAAAATCAAAAGGATGTTTATGAGATATTCGACGACTCTTCTATAATCACAAATTTATCCTGAATAAACACCTTTACAATCTGACTATTCATGCAAAGATCCTTCAGATATCATTCGCCATTTTACTGTTATGAATGATATAACTTTCGTAGAAGTTATGATATAACTGCTGTTTACGTTAATTATAACTTAAATAGCTGAATAATATTCATTTACTTAAAAAGGAGAAAAAGAATCTAAATTCTAAGTTTTCTAATCTTTTATTTTTTAGCAAGTTTTTCTACAAAATTGTGGAAGATTAATTAAAAAAAGGTAGAATCAAAATGAAATCCCTTAAATGATCCTTGTTAATTTTCGAATCCCTGCCACAGAACAATTTTGCGTATCCCAAAGCTTCCTATTCTTCTAACTCTTATCGGCATCCGTCCGCCATGTTTTCATTTATGAGTCTTTATTAATTTTAATCAATTACATTATATGGTTTCGACCATAATTTTCCTTTAAATTTTTTCATAGTGTAATTATTAAGAGTTCATTATCCTATAATATAAAATTTTACAATCATACCATTTAAAATATTTCCACGCCTATAAAACGCTAATTGTACAAGGTTAGATTCTTACGCCAGAGTATGAAAAACAACGGATTAATTTATCTATTTTTCTCCATATAGTTTAGTAGAGTTTTCGGGTTGAAGCTAATAATAATTACGGATAGGTTGATTTTCACTAATGGAATTTTGAATGCCGCAGGATATATCTGTAATTTGTGTGTGAAGTCTATAAAATAAAGGATCGTTCAAAAGAATCATTCTAAGGAAATTTTATCTAGAAAATCCGTGCTAATTATATTAAATGGCTTCCTTTGTTTCATATAATTTATTTCAAGCGATTATCTTAACAAATGCTTCTTGGCTATTCTATCTGACCTCGTTTAAAATGTTTAATATTGTATTGAATACAATGATACCTGAAATCTTTGTTATTTAATTTTACCACATTTTTAATTTCATACATTTTATATGCGAAAAACTAATGACGGAAAATTTGTAGACGAGATTTCAACGAGTTGTGCATTTGCTGCGATTTTAAGCTTTTCCAAAAGTGGTGGGGGAAAACACAGAATACTAAATATAATTCTTTTAAAAACATTCGAATAACATAGATTTCTTTTATTGAGCGAAGCTTCAAAATCAGATTTTATAGCAAAAATAAAGTATAATTCACCAAACCAACATTATATTACCAATCATTTTTTGCTTGAAAAAAGGCAGAAAAAAAAGATAACACATTTCGCAAGAAGAAATGTAAAATAGAAAAGGAGAAAGATAAGAGGCCTGTTAGTTATGACATGGTGCCCAATGGGGAACTCTATTGAAAGCCTGATCCTACGAAGACCTGAAAAAACCAATTTCCTTCATTCTCAAGTTGGAGAAGAAAGACTGTAACCCTGTAAACTTTATTAATTCCTACATAAAAGAGGATCTTGCTCTACCCAGGCAGAGGTTTGCTCTGTCGCCTAAGCCAAGGTAAGAGTATAGGATTCCATTACAGGATCCAATTGAGAGGTTACCTTTTCTATAGTGTCAAATTTTTATGAATAATATTTCTTTCTTTCAAGAAACTAAGCTTTAAATACTATTTTTATACAACATATTTCAAATTTATTTTTTTCCAACCTTCCGTGTATTTATTCTTATATTCAGCACCTAAGATGTATAAGATAATTAAAAATTCTAACACTTATATATAATTTGTATAAAAGCTTCAAGTATGGGAAAAACCATACTAACTGTCCGTTTTTTTAGACTCTTGAGCAACTATTATTAAATCTTTTATTAAAGCTTTGAATCTACGAAAAACTACCCGTCCACTCTTATTTTTCGATGTATAAATATACTCTTACAAAAAACCTTTGAAAAACATTTAAAATACCAAAAGACTTCACTCCATACGGGCTATTTGAATTTAGCAACAATCTTTTAGTATAAAATATTTATAAATTTTCCAGTACGAATCTCTTAATAATTTACTCTTGGCCTATTTTTATCGCACTTTTTTTTAAACGGAAATAAATAATCCTCATGATTCTTTACTTTTTGATTCTAAATTTGCCCCAATAATTTCCCTTTGATCAATTAGATTTTAGGGGCAAGTAGCTCTTTTATCCTGATAAAGTCTAAAATTGAAAATCTTTTTTAAAAATAACTTTGATAAAACTAAAGAATATACCTAAAAATAAAATATAAAACCAGCTTTGACTATATTTTAACCAATATTCTGAACTTCAGCATTTGTAATTCATGATTTTTTCTGAGCTTCATCATTTTGTTTTTTAGGAACTCAAAAGCAATTCTTAGAAATAACAATGATTGAAAATTAAAATTTACCTAAATCATAACCGAAATAAGATAACAAAAAATATCTATTTTCATTCGCAACATACAACAAATCCTGCTCGTAAATATATTGATATGAATGAACTGGTTCGTCATAAACTTAAAGTTCTCTTTGCATCTGTGGTCAAGGGTCTATGATAAGAAGAAATTAAAAAAATGAATACTTGAATGTAATTGGCCAAAAAATATGAGGTTAAGTTTCGCCAATGAGTTCAACCCTTTGAGGCTCACTGGCTAACATTTATTTATAAAATGCTACATATTAGTATACCTTAATAAAAACTATATAATGATGTTGATGTTTCATAATACTTACCTTCTATTTCTTCGTATTCTTAAATACCTTATAATGAGATGTCTAAGGTTTTTTTGCACAAAGATCATCTCCTATGTGCCATACATAGTTAATAGCTCCAGATAAGGCAGTTAGTTGTAAGCAGTGTAACTCCTTGATATTAGATTCTGTTCAGCAGTCAATATTTCTCATTAAAGTGGTTAATTAATGAAAAAGGAAGTTAAACTTGATAATATAGATAGCATTTTACTAATAGTTAGCCGATTCTATCAAAATTTGAACCCTTTATGTTGTTTTACATTTCCTTTCGAATCATATAATTAACAAGGTCATCTTAAGCTTATTCCGCAAACTTGGAAAGTTTTGATGGTTGTAAGGTCATAAAACAGAATAAGTGATAACACGAGACCTTTTGGCCATCAGACCTTGTTCTACAAAGGAATGGTAATTCCATTCTTTTTTGATGCTTTTAGTAAAGGATTTTCCTGCAATTCAACGTTTATGGAGAGATGAGGTCATTTAATTTCAACAAGAGTAATCAATTCTTCATTTAATTCGGCTTGTTGAAACCTTTCATAATCGCTGTATTGCGCAGAGTCAGACGGAGACGTACTGTAAAGTATCTCGCACGTTAATTGCATTTAAACCAACTTGACTTTTTATGGTGTTATTTAAGAAATTTCAAGTAGAAGATATACATCACTTGTACAATTAAAGAGCACCTTTAAGGGTAATGTCTAGAAATATCTCAACAAACATTCTCTTTCGTTTGCAATCAGTGAATCAAAGAGCGCCGCTGTGCACTGATCTTCATCATATGTTGTCAACGGATCCTCTGAGTCCACTGAAGAGCTGAGGGGTTTGACTCCAGCAGGTCTAAGTCGGAACAATCCGAGTCCCAAAGCGTTCTGGGAGGGAATATGTTCTACCGTGCATTAATCTAAATAGTCGAGCGTTTAAACTTATTGTCGTAGAATGACCCTTGGTTTTGATCACTATATTCTTTGACACCCTTTTAGTAGTGTTATTCTTTAAGGGGAGTGAGTTACTTCTATGATGAAGTAGGCTTAGTTCTAAGAGTGCTAATTCAGTTGTTTTTTTCTTAAGGAAGAGCTATTTTTAAACACACAAGGAGAAGTGGAAACACCAGAATCTACCAAAAAAAACATGTATTTTAAATGAAACACTTAAATATTACAAACCAACAGTTAAAACATTTATATCTTTGACATCAAAGATCTTTCAATGACAAAAAATAAAATTATAGGCTTCCCGTAAACATACCAATTGCAGATTAGTATTTTTTTATCGCGACTCTATTTGATTAGCGTTAAACATTAAATTAACGTACTCTCGTCTACAAACAAATATGACCTAGGTTCAAGAACAATGGTTTCTACTCTCCTTTAAAACGTGGGACGTACTAAACTTCTACTATCGCAATAGAGATATAAATGTTATTGTTAACTTACAGGTAGGTATTAGGGATTGCCGGATGTCGCTGGAGGACTTATCTCTCGCTTTAAAGTGTTGTGGCCGCTGGTTGAATTTTCGTCGAGGAGGGATTGCTTGTCGCCTGTGACGAGGGCTGATTCTTCAACGTAATTAAAGAACCGGAGCTCGTTGGGGCTAGGTTCTTCTCCTCTCACTCTTACGGAGCTTGAGATGTGCGAGTCGCTCGAGGGTGAGCGGCTTTGCTTTTCTTCAGTCGGACTTCTTTGCAGACTGAAAAGGCTTCTTAGGTATGGCACCGATATAAAGCTTGACTATTTAGGTTAATACGGCCTTGAAAGGGGGGATCTATTTTCTCAATCTTATCCTATCGTTTCTCACGGAAATAGTCTTATATGGCTAAAGGATCAATCTTCACGAACTAACCCTTCTTCTGGCGTATCGACTTCTAATCTTCTTGTCTGGCTGAAAGATCGATCTTCACGAACTAATCTTTCTTCTGGCGTATCGACATCTGATAATCACTCTTCTCTTTCTTTGCGGGGCTGTTTATAGGCGGATTGCTGCCCCATCTAAAGGGTGAAGTGACCAGGCCACAGAGGCAAAGGGGGGGGGCGAATGGTTAGTTAGCATCTGGGGAGAGCGAGAATTCCTGAGGTAGCACTGGGGTGCCCAAGTCAGCTCGCAAATTAGAGGCTCGCAACCGCACCGCTACTTGGCGTGCCTTCTCACTCGCACCGCTTTATTTTCCATAACCACGGGTTTATAAGTTTTGTAGGTAATTGGATCGGTAGAGCGTCGTTTAAGGACCTTAGGGGGTCGCCTTAAAACAGATGTTAGCTCCAACTACCCACAGCGGTGGGGAGATCACACATGGTAAGCAGTTTCACCGGCTACCTTACCCACGCTTCTCCTCATGAGGGAGGGGGAGGCTTTCATGTACCTATACTCTTCCAGGATGCTTAATGTAGCCATTTCTCTACACTTATTAAGTGTTTAAATCAAATTAATTTATCGATTATTTCTTGGTGCTATATTTTACCTCTAAAATAAATAACGTGCCCAATTAAAGAGGCGATTCTCTCTTAGGGTTTGATCGGGAATATTTATTTAAATCAGGTTGAATCGGGAATCTTCTTTTGTCAATCTTTAAATGCCAATATGAATTTAGATGGATCATTTCACCGTAAGTTAGCCAATATACAAATAGCTTAGAAATAAAATTTACATTAAAGATAGAAATTTTAAAAATGTAAAAATTAGCTACTAAACGAGATAAATAATTCCCAAACTGGCAAAATTGGTTTTTAATTTTTCTAAAGCAATCGTAAGGAATTTGCTTTCAGATTTTCCACCTCATTTACCATTGGAATGGAATCTTTAAGGATTATGTGACTAGCAACTATTAAAAAAATGTAGCACAGGACTAATCACCTATACAACAGCAGACTACTTATAAGTGACTAGTATTTCTCAACCGAGACTCATTAGTAGGCAATTTTGAAATTTTCTAAAAGCTATAAAGGGAATTATTTACTATTAAATATTTAATTAAAACTAATATTGGGTTTATATCGTGGAAAAAAAAATTAAACTTGTTTTGATCGGAGTTAAGATTCTAAATAAAAACACTAGGAACTTTGACGGAGTTCCTAGTGTAGGACTCCCTACGCTCTTCCGTTTCCCGGGTTCTCTGTTGATAGTCACACCCTTTTTGACGACCTCCGAGAAGGTTATTCCAGGAGTGACACGGGCGTGCTGGCGCACGTCCGCTTTCGCTCTGTTTCGAACGCTCCTTTGGGTGCGTTCCACGACATCTTGAATTAGGTTGGCGAGAAAGGCCTTCCCTTCAAAGGAGAGATGTACCCAGTCACAGTACTAGAGGTCGACTCTACCGATAAAGGTACGATAGGGGTCCACAAAGAGGACTCCTTCTGCCGTGTAGAGATCCGCCAACCTTCTGTTCACTGCGACGTTTCTTTCCTGAGCGGTTCGGGATACATCTCTTCTCGGAAGCATCCCAACCACCACACGTTTGCGGGTTTTAAGCCCTATGTCATCCACGGCTCCCATCAACGTTGGATGGTCTTACCACTGAGGCCAACCTTAACCCCTCTGAGGTAGAGGTTGATGCCGCTCACCATCAGAGCAACAACTGAATTCTCAGAAATCTGAGCTTTCTCTGCCTCTACTCTGATGTTGCAATTACCCCGTCCTGACAGGCAGCTTACTTTCACGCTAGTGCGAAGGCGGGCCGCTAGCAGCGTCTGCAGATCCCCTGTTTGCGAGTCACCAATGAGGGTGACCTTTGGACACTTGGTCTCTGAAGACGGAGTCTTCCCTTGTGGAAGAGGCCTCCCCTTTTCATGCTTACTCTCCACATTCTTATCTTTCTTTTTCTTCTTGTTTATCTGTTTTTCTTCTATTTTTGGTTCTACTTTTGTTTAACTTTATTTTTTTCTTTTGTTCCTTTGTTTTTACTTTTTTCTTTTTCTCTTTTTCTCTCGCCTCAGCTAGCTTAGCCTCAGATGATGCCGGAATCTACGCTTGGGTACCAAGGGATTCCGACACGTCAGTGGGCGGCGCCTCTTCTAGGCATCGAATCTGGGCTGCGTTAAGGGCTTCGAGTTTCTCCAACTTTCTTTCAAGGATTTTATCTCTCTTCTCTGAGGCTCTGTAGAGGTCTTTTAATTTCTCCACCCCTCGCGTCAATATGCAAGTAGTGCAGATACTTTCAGGGCTGCATTTTGAGTAGCAGCCCTCCGGAAAGTCAACGCACCACTTTTCTAACTGGCATGCTGACAGTTGTGTTTTAGACGAACGGGTCCTTTTTTGCCTGTCATTTTGAGCGCTTTCTCTCTCTCTGAAAACTCGTGACCGATCAATGATAAAAAAGGGGAGTTGGTGAGTTCTCCCCGCGTGAGTCGATCCCGCCTATCGATCGGCGTGCCGTGGCTCACAACCAAGCCGAACTGATGGTCCCCGAAGGGGCCATCGATTTTTCACCAGGTGAACAACAACGAAGCACGCCCCATAGTAAACTCCTACTAGTTCCCTTCACAACGGCCAGGATCTCGGAGTAGCGTTCAATGGATATCCTGCCATACCAAGGAACTCGACCCAAGGCTTTTTATTGGCCTGGCAACCAACATGGTAACAAAGGGCCGTCACCTCGGACCAATGCTACCATAAGCACATGTTCAATGCTCTGTTAACACTGTAAATCCTTGAAGACATAATAAGATTAGCAGCAACGAAGAATAAAAAGCTCTGGCGAGCAGAAAGGGAAAAAACACATGTTCTGACTCCACGCGCAACCTAGAATTTATCCACAACTCAACTAGACAGTAATGGAAGAACCAGGAAAGCAACAACTGGCTTTGGCTCGAAAGATGAGCGTTGAATTCACCAACATGAATTTGGCTTTGAAAGAGATCCTCTGCTACCGCTAGTACAAGAAACGCAAGGGGCAAACCTTGAACAACCTTAAGCATTTTGTTGAATAGTGTCAAATCTGGTTCGTCTCAGAAAAACCTTTTCCCACAACCAGTTCCACAACACGCAGAGAACTGCAACGTATCACCTGTCGTGAATAGTATGTTTCCCAAACCAGAATGTACTTTACATTAGTCTCACGTTATTGCGATGTCATTTCCCCCTATATCTTTGAACAGCAGGGTCGTAGGATTAATTACCACGCCTAATGGATCTGGTGAAGACATAATTCCGGAAAGAGTCAGAAGTGGTGGGCAGATAATCTCTATGATTTTGGCAACCACATATTTCTGGTGTCCTAAGTCCCTGGATTATTAATCCATGCATTACTATGTGTTGGTGCAAATGATAAAGACACTATCCGCTCAGCTTGCACTAGCAAGAAGGAGCTAGTGGCCAAGATAAATGAGGCATGCGAATATCTTCCCAAGGACACAGTGAGGAATGCATAGGCCAGGTTCCAGAGCTGCCTTGAGACCGTAGAAAAGGTTGAAGAGGGTAGTTTTGAGTAAATTTTATTTCTTAGCTTTTAACTCTCTTGAATTACCTCTTTGTCAGTATTTTTTTTTTCTCTACACCGTAAAATTTCGCTCGCACACCAAGTAGAAACTAAAATAGGAAAGATATATATATATATATATATATATATATATATATATATATATATATATATATATAATATTACTACCGAATAATCCTATGTATTTTTTACGGATTTTTAAATATATGTATAGATGTTGACTCTGCACCCTTTTAAACATTTCCATCTCTTTTCCGCAAATAAGGGCACTAGAACTGAACTGCATATTGTAGATGAGGTTGAAGATATAATTGTATGTTGGACTACATTATATTCCGATTTATATGGCAAGTTTTAAAATATAAATCTAAGGAAAACTTTTATCTAATTTGCAAGATTTAACGCAGACGATCACGTCAAGATCCTTTATATGAGTTACTGTATTTCGCGTTTGTCCGGAAATTATATACGAGGGTCGGTCAATAAGTTTTGTAATTTGGATATAAGGAAACGAGATATGAGGAAAAGTGTTTTATTATTTTTCAATATAACTACCCTCGACTTCAATGCACTTGCGCCACTTGTCCCGGAGACTTTGAATTCCCGACAACCAGAAATCTCCCGACTGCTGTTCAATCCACTCCTGGACGGCGAGCTGGACATCTTCATCGTCCCCAATCCGGTGTTCACGCAGTGCAATCTTGAGCTGGCGGAATAAAAAGTAGAAGCTAGGAGTCAGATCTGGAGTGTATGGGGGGATGGTGGAGCTTCTCGAATCCTCCCTCGCGCAGGGCAGCTTGTGCAACTCTGGCCTTGTGGACTTTTACGACGTTGAAGTCGGTCATGGGGCGTAAGGTTTCTAAAGACCTAACAAGCAGAGACCAAATTGTTTTGGATGATGTTGATAACACATCATGTGATATTCCAAGTGCTCGCTCGATTTCTTCGACCTTCACTAGTCGATTTTTGAGGATCATTCCCTCAACACGGGCTACATTGTCCTCGTTGCTCACGTCTGACGGGCGTTCTGGACAGGCATCATCTTAAAAGGACTCATGACCATGGCGGAACTCCCTATTCCACCGAGCAATGGTTGCATAGCAAGCGGTGGTTTTGGTGTACACTGCAACCATGCGTTCATGGATTTCTTTTGCACTTTTGCCATCCTTGGTCAAATATTTGATCATCTCTTGTGCTCAACCTTCTCCATTGTTGAAAAATTTGTTACTGACGATCTGTGATCAGCTACTGCTTCTTAAATAGACGAGGCAAGAGCGTGCGGCTGCAGGTCATAACTTGTTCTAACACCCCTACAAACAGCAATTCCCCTTCCTCTGTTTTGCGCTACCAATTTGCAAATTTTATTGACCGCCCCTCGTAGATGAGACTAACACACTCCGTATCGATATGTAATACTTTGCATTTATCAGCATTTAATTGTGTCTGCCACTTTTCGGCCACTCGACTACTGCGTTTATGCCTTAGAATTTTGCGACTATTTAAAGGGGGTGTGTTTTTCCCTCCAACATGTTGTCTTTCGCAAACGTAGAAATAGAGCTTTCAAGAGCAGTGTCGTTATCTTTGAAATATACAAGGAAAAACAGCGGGCAAACTACAGAACCCTGAGACACACCAGTAGGAATGTCTAGCTATTCTGAATGCGATCCGTTAAAGAATGTTCGCTGCCTAGTGTAATATATGACCATCGAAACCATGCGCACCTTCCTTTTCATTAAAATAAGCGTAGAAGATTATCAAACTCTTTTTGACGATCGAGAGTATTACGAAACCTTCTTTGAGAGACATTGAATAGAGTGTCAGATGATTCTACTATCATTTGCGTTTGCTCCTCTAAATGACGATAATATACCATTTAAAGTCATGTTCCTTTACTTATATTTAGCTTATAAATGCATCCACTTACATCTATTTTTCTTCCCAATATTCTAAATAGATTTTTCTCCGCCTGTGATGGCCAATGGTGTAACATCTAGGATAGATTCAAGATCTTCTTTAGAAAATACTGATGCAAAATAGTTATTCAGAAAATCCACTTAAACTTTAGGTGGATTTTGATTTTTAATGTACTGGTAGAACATCTTTATATTTTCTATAATGTTTAAGGATAGTTTAATTTCATAGTTTTTATTCACATTTTGAATGATTTTTTTAATACCACGCCTCAGGTCAAAGTACTCACTTTAGGGTCTTTATGCTCTAATTTCCCTTTATATACCCAAACCCAAGATTACTTCTTCTGATTAGCTGTTTGTTTTCATTACCTTGAGAGATCTGCTGTTGTCAGCTTCACGCTTTTGACTCTTTGGCACAAAACATTTTGATGTAATGTATGTAAGGAAGACATTTGATAATATCCGGCCAAATTATTCAAAATTTACCTATTAAATTTCTGAAGCATCATTCAGTTTGAGTCGGAAAATGCAACCCAACCTCTCGTAACTCATTCAGAACTGTGGTCACTCTCTCCGAGGAATTCATTAATTTTAACGCTAATAACAGTTTCTTCATTGCTGTTGATGACCTTATCCAGTAGATTACTTGCCCGACTAAGTTAATCAACGATCCGCAAAATTTTCCCCCAGTGGGGTGACGAGGTATAAATGAGGAACTCTGAGGAAAATCGAGGTAGTATACGTCAGTCTCTAGGTGACGAAGTCTTCGGATCAAACCGAACTACCGAGACTGGAGAGGTAGAGTACTTGGCTCGCCAGACCAAGAAGTACCCTGCAAGAGAGGCAGGGCTACCTACCTTAAGGGGCTAAGAAGAAGCTCATCCTCGAGCTAAGTCCCTGGTTATCAAACCAAACGATAAGTTAACTTTGGTAAGTTCAACTTACTCTCGCCAGAGAGACTGCTCATATCCTGGTGCACCTTAAACACGAGGGGTATTCCTCGTCCTTGAGGAATTAAGAAGAAGAAGGAAAAGGCTCCCCCCTCGAGCCCGTTACTCGGTGGCCACACCGAACTCCTAAGTTAACTTTATAAGGAACCAAGTTCAACTTATTCTCGTCAGAGAAATCCCCCTCCGTTATACTCGCCCTTAGGAAAGACCCTTCCCGAGTTCTGTCCTCTTCCATGAGGAAATAAGTAACGAAGGCGAAAACGTCCTCCTCGAGCTCTTTACTCAGTGGCCACACCATACTTCAAGTAACTTATTCTCGCCAGAGAAACCCCCATTCGTTATCCTCGCCCTTGAAGAAGACCCTCCCCGAGTTCAGTCCTCGTTCATAAGGAAATTAGTAACAAAGGAGAAAAGCTCCTCCTCGAGCTCGTTACTAGGTGTTCACACCACACTCCAAGTTAACTTGATTTAAGAACCAAGTTCGACTCACTCTCGCCAGAGAGACCACGATTGCCCAGGTGTTGCATAAAGCACCGTATTGGTTCTTGTCCTTGAAGAACCCCCCCCCCCCGAAAGAACGTGTGGACCCCTCAGCTGCCACCCTCACCAAAACAACCGTGTGATCTCGCTCATCTACCTCTGGCCGGCGGCACGCGTCGAGAGTAAATAACATTTCTGCGGCCTTTAAACTCCACATGAGTCCGTAAGCCTAATTCTTATATTATTGTTGTGTGTAGAGAAAACGTTAACCAATTTTTGTGGGTAAACTAATTTAATTAATTCTTGTTTAGGATAATATTCAGTGTATTGCTGTAGTTAATGTATAAAAGTTATGTATTCAATTGATAAAGGTAAAATATAAGTTTATTTCGGGATTAATGTTCGTTTCTCTTATATATCCTTACGTGTGTCGTAACGGGTCTGTTCGTTAAGATATTCTTATAATATCAATTTATTAGACACACTTAGCACTCTTAGAGATAGAACAAAAAGGGGGGAATTCTACGACAATTTTTCTTTGATCAATTAGATTTTAGGGGCCATTATTTCTTTCCTACTCTTAAAGATTAAAATTGAAAATCTATTTTAGAAATAACTTCGATTAAACTTTCGAATATACCTAAAAATTAAATAAAAAGTCAGCTTTGGCAATATTTTAATTACTTTTTTGAACTTCACCATTTGTAATTATATATTTTTGCTGAACTTCACCTATTTTGTTATTTATAACTGCAAGGGAATTCTTAGAAATAACAATGATTAAAAAGAAAAATTTACTTAAGTCATAACTAAACTAAGATTCCAAAAAATATCTATTTTTATTCACACCATACAAAAAATCTCGCTCGCAAATATACAGATAGCAGGCAATGGCTTCGCCACTTCCCCTACGGGAGGAGCTTGCGCTTCGCTACTAAGACTAAAAATAAAATCTAAAAAAAGCAGCCATGGTTAAGTTTTAGAAATTTGGGAACTTCGCCAATTATTATAAATTTAAAAAGGAACTCTAAACTAAATTTCCCCCCTTTGAAAATATCACGTTGCTAAAATATAGTTATAGAAGAAGATATATAAAAATAAATTTTCTGAACTTCACCATTTGTAATTCTTTGGGTTTTAAAAATTTCACAAAATTTCGATACTTATATTTATTTCTGAACTTCTCCATTTTGTTTTTTGATATTATAAAAGAATTATTAGAAATAACTTTGATAAAAAAATAGAAGTCATAACCAAACTAAGATGAAATTATTATTTAAATACTCCAAAAAATCCCCTTCTTTAATTATACAGTTAGTGATGATGATGATGAATGAACTGGTCCTTCATAAACCTAAATTTCCCTTTACATCTGTAAATAAGGGTCTATGATTAATGGAATTTGAGAAATGCATATTGGAATGTAATTGGCGAAAAAATATGAAGTTAATATTCACCAACGAGTATAAGCAAGATGAAATTATTAAGCATTTATATGGTATGATATGATGGACAGACTTTCATTTCTTCCAAAACTAAAGTACTAAACACCGTGCACGGGTCATTACTTCTTTATTTCTTGCATTAATATAGAATCAATATAAAGCTACAATTAAAGATCAATCTCGCACAAAATCTTCGGCAAAGTTTGAAATAAGATCTTTAAAAGATTGGTTGGTTACACCACGCTATCAGATGCGCTGGAAGAGCAGCTGTACGCGAAGATGTGTCAATAGTTGAAGTGTTTCTTCAAAATGGTGAAGAAGATGAACGACCGTAAAATGAGCAAAGATGGTAACTTAGAGATCGCTTACAAAACCCAGGCTTGGACCTAAAGGATGAGAGAAGGACGCTTTAGGTATTCTTTAAATGTATAAAGAATAACATACAAATCTTTTATAAATAGGTATATTTTTTTATTCTTTTGAATATTTGAATAAACTAATACTTTTAATTGTTAGAGTTTCTTTTATTAAATATAATTTTAGTTAAATTTTTAGTTCACATGATTAAATTTGAAATTATTATGTATATGAATTTTATGTCAAATATAAGATGAAAATAAACACAATTTTAATTTAATCGCCCTAAAATTAGTGGGCAGTTAGTTTAACCTTTATGACAAAGATTTAATTTGTATAAACCCAACCAAGTGAAAAGTTGGTTTATGGGATGCGAATCACATTTGGTAACCCGTTGAGACCGACGGTGTAATCAGTGACTGAAACAAGTATTGGCGTAAGTTCATAGCACATCTTGCAAGAAGCCGGATTTGATCCTATTTTTTTATGGGGCGTTTATACTCTGGAGATGTGTGGGGGTTTTTTGTGTCAGATGTTTGTCCCAAAATGTGAGTTTCTTAATTTTTCCTTCGCTGAAATAATTATTTTTAGCAAAACCATTAATATGAAATGGAATTAAATTTGTTATATAATTTGAACCCTCTTGTTTATTCTATTCGTTTGATCTGAATGTCTAGGGCTTATACTGCCAAAATTTGAGTCTTGAATTTTGATCTTATGAGAAATTCGACCTTTCCTCCTCGAAGTACAGACTTTCTTGTTGATTTGTTGTTCTTTTTGTGCTCTTATTTTATCGAACAAATAATAAAAATATTCATAACCCCGTGTAAAGGGTAGGTCGTCGTATCCACATGCCTTCCTTTGCTCCTCATAGTTTACGGCCTAAACTTCTTTAACTTACCAGCCTAAGTTGCGTAGGGGAAGCGACTCATTACCCCACCCGTGCCCCACTCTCTTTTTCCTCCTTTCTGACTGAAGAATACAAGTGGGGTCCTGAGGCCTTTAAAGTTATTCTGTTGCGAGGATTCTGCCTTGATTGCCCTGTTGAATCATTTTCCGTCACTTACCTTTGAGGTGGTTCATTTCTTAGAGAACCGTACTTGATTCCTTCGTGCAACGAGGATTTTTCGCCATTGATTCCTGCAAGCGTTGTCGTTCCCCTTTTTCTGCTGAATCCTTTTGTGCTCTTCCAGTTACGTTTGCAACTGTTCTTCTTTGAGAAGCCGTTCACACTGGGCACGTGAAAGCTGTCCCCTAGTCACCTCGCTATCTCCTCTTTGGAGAATTCTGTCATCTCTAATTCCTTCTCCCTGATCGTTGTGTCTTTGACTTATCGTTCCCCGTGGTCTTAACGCCCCTCTATTCGAACATCGCCGTCTGTGGGTTTCTCTTCGCCGAAGACCGTCATCGCATTCAACCCGGTGGACTTGGGTTGATTTCACTCATCGCCGCCGAACCTCTTTTGCCTGGGTTTCCGACGTGGGTTATTGCTTCACTTTGAGCCTTCGTGTAAGGGACGTAAAAGAGGGAGGCTATTCCGAGAACACCTGTCACTAAAGTTTTGAAGCCTATTTTATCTTTAACGGCACTTGTCGTTTCAGCTTTAAGCAACTTTTTCATAGGACCAAATTTTATATGCGCGAATATCTTTTTTTGTTAAAATAAGTTGTGGTCATTCGATAGTGATAATCATTCTTAACTTTTCTTATTGTTTGATGATCCCTGTATAATTTGTTAACAGTCAATTTATTTCATTTTAATTTGGTTGTAAATAATGTTGTAAATACATTTTATGTGTGTATTTATATAACCCCTTGCGGATAGCTCGTAATTTAGCACCGTCCTGATAAATTCTGGTGAACTTCTGGTAGGCTTTTAGATCCCTGGTCTTCTATCCACGATAGCCTTTACAATGTTATTAAATCAAGGTAATGAATATCAGTAAATTTAAAATTCGTAGGCGTTAACCAGGTAGATTAACTCATAACTAGGTATAAATCCTCAATCACAAAAATAACCTGTGGAAGTTACAAACTATATAATACCTTGTAATATTTAAAATTAATTGTGTCAATTCTGAGTCGAATCGTAAATTGCTTCAATTTAATATTTCAGAGATGGCAGAATGCGGATGATGGTCATTCTAATCCCTTCGATAATTAGGGTATTGATTTATGGTATTCAGGCCTAGTGCCTTTCATTAAGCTTGATTAATGTAGCAGATGAAAACTACGATTTCATGTGGTGATTATGTGAAATTATTTGGAAAATCTTTGAAGAACAAGATTTTATTTTGCTTCTCAGTTGACAAAGGTAAAAGAAGCAGGGAAAGTAAAGTAAAGGGTTCTTTTAATTTCAATCTTCCATTTCTCTCATTTAATTTAAAAAAAACAAAAACACATTTAATAATTATGAAGCAAAAGTTTTATGAAAGAACAATTATTTACAGTTGGAAGAGAAACCGCATTAGAGCAATCGTGATGGAATTTTACAATATCAATACAGAACTACACTACAAGAAATTGGCCACGATTCGTCATGCCCACACAAAGGTATATCGTCATCACACGAAACAACTAGTCCCCAATACCCAATAGCTCCACTCCCCCAGACCCTCATCATGTAAATTTTTTCCTTTTAAAGTAAATAAATCTCTTGATCGAATGAAACGAATATTTCGACATTGCATAAAAATACTTGCGAATTACTAATTATTCCACTCTTTGACTCTGACTCGAATATTACATTTCAATCCTCAGTAATAAAATAGAGGAAATAGAGACACTTTCCTCCCTATTCTTTATCTAAGTCAACCTAAATCTCCACCAAAACAGTGTAGAAGCATTTAAGGGCAGATGTCAAATTCATCATTCTTGATCATCTCCCAAAGATAGATCGTAATCTAAATGTCATCTCTGTCACGTAATATACTGTGAATCATAAGAGCCTCATCTTTGTACATAGTGGAATATTTTCCCTTGTGTAAGTTTAATCGAGGTTACGGATTTCACTATTTCAAACCAAAATACCTCCCTTGAAATATACACTATTTAGGTGAATATCCAAATAGGCGCTGTAGTATTGTGATGGAGGAAAAAAAATAAAAAATAAATGAATTTCCTTGTTTGAAACCAAGCAGCAGGAATTGTGTATGACGAAAAATAATGGCGTCTTTACAATTTAAGTTCAAAAATGAAGCCTCGACTTATTGTGATATTAGCAACAAATGTTTCTATTTTTAAAATATTTATAGGATCCGTTCTGCCCAATTGTGTTCATCTTTCTCGAAGTTCCTGGAATATTTACAATATATATATATAAAAAAATGAATACAATTTAAAGAATTTCTTTCTAATAGAAATCTGTTTTCTTCCGATCTGGAGGGAGGTTGCAAAAGTCTCGTGCCTCACAGAAATAGGAATTCTACGCTTCTTTCCTTCTTGCCTCATCCTAGGAAGTGAGATGCCTGTAGTATTATTTCTTTTTATTCTTTCTACTTTGCTTATTTATGTAGCTAATACTAATACTTTCGAATATCAATGGCTGTCGATTGATTTCCTAATTTGTCTACTTGTCTCATAATGCTCTTCTATATCAAAGAATAGCTTTACATTTTCTGGTCTGGAATTAAAGTCTTTCTATATCAAAAAACCGATGCTCTTATAATAACAAAAATAAAATCATGAGTTTCTATTAATTTAAGTGGTTTTTTAAACTGAAATATCCCTAAAATAAACTAATGGACATAAAAAGTATAATGGGAATTAAAGAGAGGCAATTTTAATTTCCGAGTAAATTAATTAGGATTAAATTTGGGCTTCCGAACGCAATGCCCTTTAATTACTTCACTATATAATTCATTCTCGTCGTAGGTTTAGAGCGATATTTGATTTAAACAGCGACAGATGTTCTTAAAAATATACCATCCTATATCAATCTAAAGTATTATGCGATTTTATTTAGAGAATATTTTGGAAAATTAAATAGAATTTATGCTTATTCAACTCCACTAATGCCACAAGATGGTCTGTCAGAAGAAATTTCTCCTTAATTGAGGGGAATAAACACAAGAAATGGATCAAATTAGTATTTATAAATTCGCTGTTTATGAATAAATAACTAAATTTTCAAACACTGAAAATAAAAATAAAAAACTAACCGACAATTTTAGTTTTTGATCAGTAAGATTCAAAATGATATTTCCCTCAAATCACATTTACCTTAAAGAGACTGAGAATTGTAGTGAATTTTACACTTTTATACTCTTTTCTACATTAGTAAATAAGTCACAAAATCAAGTAATAAAGACAAATTAGGTCTTCCTTAGTTGTAAACTAAGTATATAGAAAAGTTTTCAAAATATATAGAGACTCTATCTCAAAGATTATAGACGAGGGGCAAAAGCTTATACACCATGGTGTATAGATGAAACTCTGGCGTGTTAAGAAGAAATTCTTTACGGAAGATCAATTGATAGATGACACAAATATAAATGTGGTTGCAAAATAACTAACAAACCTTATAAATACATAAAAGAGGATCGAAAAACCTTAATAAAATGAAAAGTCT
Organism: Ceratothoa steindachneri; assembly: GCA_963969495.1. Taxonomy (NCBI): domain Eukaryota; kingdom Metazoa; phylum Arthropoda; class Malacostraca; order Isopoda; family Cymothoidae; genus Ceratothoa; species Ceratothoa steindachneri. The sequence continues at coordinate 85,235,760 of OZ018337.1, forward strand.
GATATAGGTTGGTAAAAAATTATTTATACGAGATTCTGTAATTTCTTTCTTTTTTATTTGATCGATAGACCAAAATATGAACAATTATTAAGTTTGAAAAGAATGAAATCAACTATACTTTAATATTATATTTCATAGATCGCTACCTCTTATTAACACAAGGACACTTTTCGAGGCATGAAATGTGTAATATCTCGAATTTGGGGAATAAATTGCATCTATATTTTGTTTTCGAATAGTAAAAAAGTAAAATTTGATTTAACAATATTAAGCAACCAAATGAATCACTTACTTTTAATGAAACAAAAAACCCAAAGAGAGTTAGGGTCAATGTATTTATTACCTGTGACCGGAAAAAATTCAGCAAATCACTACAACTTGAAAGTATTTGGAATGGCAATCATCTTCTTCAAAATCCCAATTTTTATATTTCGCAAGGAAAAACTAAGAATATTGTGGAAGAAGAAGTTCTGTATCGTTACTAAAAAAGATTAATTTTAGTTCATAAAATGAAATATTTTGGGGGAAGAATAATAGAAAAAGATCAAATCCGCCTTACTTCATTTGCAAAGGAGATTTTACCCGGGCAACGATGGCTAATTCTGCTAGATCACATATATATATATATAAATATATATATATATATATATATATATATATATATATATATAATCACCAGATGGAATAGTTTAAATTCTTTTCCATATTAATATAAAGTTATAATTGAATTCCAAAGTTTTATGACTTCATTTTGCTGGTTTATAAATTTGCTGCTGCGATATTTTAATTCAATTTATTTAAGTATGAACTCATTTTTCTGTGAAAATAAGATTTTAAGAATGTAATGTTCAAATTAATGTTGAACACACTTTTACTAACAAGTTCTTTGTAGTTAGAAAGCAGTTATTAATTCAAAGAGACCTTCATATAGGTCTTAATTTTTAGAAAATGTAATATATATTTAAGAAACACACATCACAAAGCATTGAAAATTCTATAAAACTTAACTACCAAACTTTCAATTTATGATACCACTTTGATCAAATAAATTTACCGTGTGATTCGCCTCTTTCGCTTGGAATAATAATTTTCCCTTGCTTTGTACATTCCTGAGTCGGTCTTTCTTATCATTTTTATGAATCTTTACCTTTAACGAAATAGTTGAGACTTTTTCAGCGGAAGTTTGAGACATGATTCCCGGCTTCTGTTTACAGAAAAACAAATAAAACAAATATGTAATTTATTAGCACCTACATGGAGCCATTAAAGCTCATACATGGTAAACTTTATTATAAATAAGAATAATTCGGTGCGAACCCCTTTAATATTTGTAAGCTATTTTAAGTTTATTTTCTTTTAAATATTCCTCGAAATTCTTATTCCTTTTTTCTACGTTTCGAGCACTGACTAATTCTGGTGGTAGATTTTTCTAGACTAGAAACATGCGACTGTGAACACAAATTTTCCCCTCCACGTTTTGAATTTCCACCTCTTCAAGTTTTTGTCGTCTCCTCGCGTCACCGTCACGCCTGTGAAATTCCATAGACTTTTCTGTAATATCGGTTATATTCATCAATATTTATGTTTCTATTTGTTCTTCCCTTTTCCTTCTATGTTAGAAGGAAAGATTTTTTTTAGGCCTATAATTTTATCTTGGTGATAGTATTTATACGTATTAAGCCTCATTTTTTACGAAGTGAAAAACGCTACATTTGAGTGACATATTTCTAAACAGTTTGAGTCTTTAGTATCCCATAATAATTAACCGATTTTTACTATCTTCTTGCTTAATATGTGACTAAATTGTATATCCAACAGTCCCAATTTTAGAACAAGAAAATTTTAAATCCTAAAAATTATTAAATCTGGCGAATATCATTTCACACCGTCACATTCATGCCTATAAAATTTTTGTGGCGTAATTTTGTTTTGTTTCCTGACTGCAAAAAATGTTTCTTTTACTATTCTTTTGGTAGTGATTTTAAAACACTAATGTTTAAATCTAGTACCCAATGTTAAGCAGAGTGACGTGCTATAAATTTGAATATTATTCCTTACCAAATATTTTTTATTTTCTTATTTCAACATTTGAGCTTTGGTTTCAAAGTTATTTAAATATTTAAAACTGATAGCTAATAAAAACAGTCAAGAGATAGTGGACAAATAGTGGATAGTGAGGAAGTCAAAGTTTAGTGCACTCAGATTCAACATTATTTGAAGCATTTTGGATTTTCTCAAATGTTTTTCTTCTTCTTAAATTATATTCTATTTGATAAACCTCTTTCTTTAGGATACTACACAAGATTTCTTATAGAATTAGCCCTAAACATTTAGGAGGCAATCATGAGTGGTTATCTCTTGAAACAAGAGAAGATATTTTTCCTTAGGAAATATGAATGCCGTACCCCAGATAATCCATTTTGAAGCTATTATCCAAAATGACTTTGCCTAGGAGTATGTCTCCAACAATAGCAGTAAAACCTAAACCATCTACCTTGTTATCACATGGTGGCCTGCTTCAAATGACATCAAGTAACAAATAATCTTCTTACCCAAGCTTCCAACACACTAATCATAGTTCGAATTTGTATTTTAACTCCTTACTCTATTAGTTTGATTTGTTACTATGATAGTTAATTGAGTGCACGAGTAGCCCGCTTCAAATCTTGGACGTTTACAAATAAGATTTTTCTCTATCAGAAATGTTCATGATTTATTCTTGCAAATTTGCTTCTTTCTTACCAAAGATGTCCGGACGGTCATTTATTTCGAATGTCATAATATTGACTATACAATATTTAAGAGCAAAGAAAATTATTTTTGTTTGTATCTAAATTATGATTATTCGATTTGGAAACGTAGCTGCAAGAAAAATAATTTCGTAAACTTTTTCTCGAAAATGATGACACACAAATTAGCTCTTGTATATAATCTCTATACACAGTTCTTATATTAATTTGTTTTTCTCTGGTTTCTACTCGCTGAAAAAGAACAACCTCTGACTCACCCTTCCCCACTTCATCGGAGACAACGTGTAAGTGTATCCCACCATTGGTAACGTCATTTTCTGTCTGAATGTTTACAAATTTCCGAATCCTACGCGCATTGGAAGCGTGTATCCCACTGACTTCCTTAATGTCGTGCAAGTAGTAGCCATTGGACAAGATGGTGATTACCCTATCCCATGTTTACCGGGACCTTGGAATCATCGACCCCCGTACTGGATGTCTCCCTCAGGCTAGCGCCTCTTCAAAAGAGTCAGCTGCAGCAATTGCTAAATGGATTTGAAGATGTCATCTTCGAGTCCCCCAGTTGCTACCATCAATATGACCATAACATCGTCCCTACTACTCAAGCGCCTGTTCTCGAGATCCTCCTTCTCCGCACTAAGAAACAACTGAGGTCGGTCAGGGGATCAACCTCCTTTTACCTTAAATTTATCACTGACTTCGCGTCTTTTTCCGCCTTTTTCATGGGATCCCGAAGCTACTACCAGGATCCAGCAGTTCAAGTACAAGCTAGCGTGTGCTCCCATTTTAACGCTTCCTAATCCCTCTAAACCCTTTGGTATCAGGACGGATACGACTGACACAGGAGTTGGAGGCGTTCTGCTCTATTAGTCTGACGAAGTTGAAAGCCACCTGGGGGGCATACGCAAGCCGAAAGCTAGTACTCCGTGAACGTAATGACTCTGTAATCGAACGGGAAGCATAAGCTAAGGAAATAGGGTATTAGCAAATTTAGGATGTATTTAATAAGGAGAGAGTTTATTGTCAAAACTGACCATCGCCCTTTTTCATATCTCCGAAATACTAAGAGAGACAACGGGCGTATAATGCGATGGCTTTTGATACTCTTATAATATCAGTTCAAAGTTTGGTATATAGGTAGTACCAAAAATTGTATAGCTAATCATCTTAGCCGGAATCCATTAACCGACGATGCTGGATAATCCACTAAATTATAGGTCGCCTATAAACACGTCAGCTAATCATGCATATATATTTTTTTATAACTCTACACATATATCTATGGTCCCTGTAGTTACTTATTAAATATAGCGTTTGTTTATTTTTCCGTTTTCTTGTTCCACTTTCCTTTTAGCCAAAATTCTTATTTGGTTCTTTGATTTAAATATAATATTTTTTTGTCTAGCCATTTATATTTTCTTTTTACTCAGATCAATATCATAGCCTTTTTTAAGCCTGCTGAATACAGCTCAGTTCCCCCGATTTTTTTTAGCAGACTGACGCTTTAATCATAGTTCCTCCTATCCAAATTTGCGATGTCCCTTGTTCTTCCATCGATCTCAGAAAAGTTCCATCGTATGGAAGGGACGGAAAGATCAACCTCTGACCTACTCCTGTTATTTGGAGACCACGTGCGAATGCAGCCCGCCATGGCAGACGTTACTTCCTGTTCGGGAACATTCGTGATTTTCGTCTCCTAATCGCATTGGGGAAATATTCCCCAATCCTGAGGAAAAGGCCTAAGCCCTCCAACGGTGACGAGGCCAGAAAAGCCACTGTGACTCGCACCTTGCTATTAAATGATGAATCGACTTGGCTATCGGATTAGAATGGCAGGAGCTTTTGACTCCTTTATGCAAATTCCTCCCCCTTGCCCCTCAGAATCGGGGGTCCATTACTCGAGTTTGACTGTAGTTCGAGTCCAACACGCAGGTCAAGGCCATCCCCATTATTTTGTCCATGTTCCGAGAGCTTTATAAGACAAGCAAAAATTATCCTGCCGTGATTCAACCCTAGTCAATTATAGCTTCTTTGGACGGCAGGCCTTTGAATTTGCGCACAAGTCTCACTTCGTTTAATCGAACTGAAGAAAATCTCCATCGATTACCTTTGAGGAAAAGAAGTTCCTCTTCCACGGGATTTACGAGTATTAGCACATTTCCCACCCGACGTCATCTTTGAAGATTGGCTAACTTCATCAGAAGGTTGGTTTGGATCGTAGCCAACCTGTCTCATTCGGACCGTGCCTCGCCAGCTTATCAGATCGTTCTTCATTCGCCTCTTCGGAACGCTCCCCACACGCCTTATCGCAAGAAGGATCTTCCTTGAAGTCACTGACCCGTAAGACTGAAACCTCCTCCATTATCAATATTGTCAAGTCCCTATTTTGATCTGAGTCTATTAAAGCTAATCAATTAAAACTGTTTGAGAATCTCTCCTCATACTAATTATCTAAAGACTATTTGAATTTAAATATTCCCCTTCTGCCATTTTATACTTCTTAATTTGATGTTTGTAAATAAAATTATATTTTTGTTAATTCATCTTTAACTAACCTTGAACGATTAGGTTTTAGGTATATCTTGTATAAAACTTAGTCATTTTCATAACAAGTTTTTTTTCGGAGCTTTGAACGAGTACTCATTGTCTGTATCAATGTTTGTGTTTTGTGTCCGAGGTTTCGTTTCATGACTGACAAGGTGCACAGATTAACTAATTTGCATTATAGCCATAGGGATAAGTCGCTTCTGAAGTTGGAACAAGTGTTAAAACTCATTTCGAAGATAACTCCCAGAACCACAGCAATACAACAATATCGAGGTTGCAAATGTAGAGTCCACAAACTACCATATTCTCTTATTATCTGAAACATGAGGGTTTAAGTAAGTTGCACGTCCTTGAGTGTCTAGATGCGTAATACTCCTTGTTAGCATATTAAACTTTCACACTTTTTTACTTTTTCTAAGCTTATTATTTAAGATGACATTACGATCCACCATGCTCTTTCTTCTATGGAAGCAGCCACTCTAACACAGAGCTTTGCATCGCGGATTCCTAAATTTCACATTATTAAAAATCAACTCAATGGATTTTGATAATGATGTACTATTAGGTCATTTGGAAAGTTTAGGCCAACTTTTGAAAAAAAATTAAGTAAATGTTATCAACTCCCGGGTTTTGCAAGAGTCAGGTTATACTAGATTTATTATCTTTCAAGAGGTTTACGTGTAGGAAAGATTTCCGTCAAACAAACCTAAAGGGCTACTTATCCAGCACATGTTATTAAAACATCTTTGAATTTGTGTGCAGGAGTGTCAAAATGGAAGTCAAAAGAATTGATATCTCTGCTCTCCAGTGCGTAGGCAACATCAATTCCGAAACCGCCAAGTGGCTCAAAGTCAGTCGGATGACCGTCCACAGGGTGGCAGAGAGGCTCGACAACGGTCGAGATCTCACAGATTAACGTCGTCCGGGCAGCCGTCTAGGTAGTAACCGTTTCGCCATGAGAAAGGCCTTCGAATTTGCTTCGAAGCTGAAAATGCCAGCGTTTGCGAAGAGGAAGAAATTTCTGGTGACTATGGTATCCAGAGCCGTCAATGAGGAGGAAAACAAAAGCATAAGTTGCGATGAACGACACAAAATTCAGGGACAGTATGCGAGAACAACGTTGGTAGCACAGTTTTTGCCCTATCGACGAGTTGAAGTGTCATTGTAATCGGATTTTCTGTAGTTTCTCATGAAAAGAATTCACGCTCGATCCGGTCAACAACATAAGACCGACACTGTGATGAACTTCAGCCAGCATGTTTTCTATGTCCGCTACGAGCCCACGACCAAGCAAACCCCATCCAGGGAAGAAGCTCGGCGTGTGGCAATGACATGAAGATGCCAGTGGTGTGGTTCACGGACGATTACAAAGATATATTGCACACGAAGTTTGTCTCCTAGGAGAAACACAGAAGGAGAACTAGGTCTTTCAGCTGGACGCTGGAACGGTTTACACAGCTAAGCCATTGTAAGAGTGGTTGGGGTCAAACATGAATTTCTGCTCGAAGGTCTTTTAGGCGCTACATTCGTCCGACCTCAATATCCTCGAATACAATTTGTAGGCGCGCCATATTAATGTCAACGAGCTTAAGTCCTACGTCAAGCCAGCATGATTAATGACTTCGTCCACAACATGGTCTTGGGCTTCTAGCCCTGAGCGCTTCATCGCTGGCGAGGGTGGCCACATTGATTTTTATTACAATTTTAACACATATATGCTAAAACAATAAAAAACTTTATAACTACATCAAATCTCTCTTTGTATCCTCTGTTGAGAACGACGAATCGAGTTTACCAGAATACTTGCAATACCCAGTACAGTTTCAGCCAAAGGTTTTGATACACCTATAATTTTCTGATTTATTGGGAATGTCAAGAAATATGTTGCCCTATGTTTTAAGGAATTTGTTTAATGCATATTGAAAACTTTGGAATTATATGAAATCCTGAAATTAGTATGCGCTCTATTACAGACAAAATGACTTCATATAACAAATCACAACGGGTTTCCAAAAGAAATTAAAATAAACCATAGCGGATAATTTAATTTAATAAAGGTAATGAATTTAGGTTTATTGTGATGGATGCTGAGAAAACTACAGGTTTCTTAATGAATTTATCATGGTTTAAAAAAAATATATAAATATATATATATATATATATATATATATATATATATATATATATATATATATATATATATATATATTTGTTGCTTTACAGTTTATAAAGTAGAGTAATGCACAAATCATCGCATAAGCTTGCTGTCTAGCTAGTTTTTGGATCATTTCAACTATGTATTATTACAAGTTTAATTTGGTTTTTAAAGGTAAATAATTCATTAAGGCGATTTGATATATAACATTCTTCAATATTAAAGTCCCTCTTTATTCGTTTTAATGTAATTAAGTGATTTATCTGGTTGCTTTCTATTGTTATATAAAATTTTACTTTTTTACTATTCGCAACTAAAATATAGATGTAATTTATTCCCCATTAATTTCTCCTTTCTTAGCTAAAATAGAGATATTATATAATTCATGATTATACATGGTCCTTCCGTTAAGAAAAAGTACAGATTTAGGAAATATAATACTTAAAGTAGAGTTGATTTTATTTTTCTCAAAGTTAATATTTGCTTATTGAGTGGTGGGTTGATAAAAGAAAGAAAGAAAAGAATAATAGATTTCCCATTAATAATGTTGGCCCGACCTTTTTTAGACCTTCTATTCTATTATCAGTTTTGAGATTCTCTTTTATGTATTTAACAGGTTTGTTATTCATTTTACAACCACACTTATATTTGTGTCATATCTCAATTGGTATTCAGAAAAGAATTACTTCTTCACACACCAGAGTTCCATCTATACACCATGGTCGATAACCTTTTCCCCCTCGTCCATGATCATTGCGATAGTCTCTATATAATCTTTAAACTTTTCTATATAGTTGCTTCCTAAAGTTTACTCCCTCAGGATCTTCTTTATTCCATTTTTTTTAGGTTTCTAATGATGTAGAAAAGAGTAAATGTGTAAAATGACCAAAATCCTGTCTCTTTAAGGTAAAGGTGGTTGAGAGGAATAACAATTTTAATCTTCCCATTCGCAAAAGTAGATTTAACGGTTAATTATTTTTTTATTATTTGTTGTCGATTAACCTTAAGTTATTTTTCTTCATACCCCACAATTAAGGGAAAATTCATTAGTACAGACAATCATAGGACATTAATGTATGTGATTTAGCATAAATTCTACTAAAGATGTCTAAATTCCCAATAAATACTATAATCAAATTGCTAAATACTGTAAGGTGTAATGGAAAGGCATATTTACTTTAGCAAATCTCCTGTTATTTTAATTAAATGTCACTCTTAATATCCGTATCAAGTTAAATTTAGGATCACTCAATTGATGAGCATTAGGTCAAGAACCGAAGATTTAATTCTAATTAATTTATTACAAAATCAAAGTTGACTCTGTTTAATTTCATTTTAACCGACACAGAATTCCGAAAGAAAAGAAACTGCAGGAAGCACACCCCGCCCAGTACACCACATGGGGCTGAAGTAGATCGCGAATAAGCGTCTACTTTAATCCCACACACTAAAAGAACCTACATTACTTAAAATGACCAACAGACTTACAATCATACAGATGAATGTCGATGGGTGGGACGGAAAAGGTTCCATCTATGGCAACATTCTGCGACAAAGTGACTCTAACATTATAGTTATTAACGAACACGGAATGACCGATCATAAAAAGATTAAAATATTTCCATACGACGTCATTAGCAAAAATCGCAGCCAGGAACGGTATGACGGCTGCGCAATAGCCGTCAAAAAAGGTATCAAATATAAAAGACTACCTGACTTAGATGAATCTTACCTTGACATTGAGGTAGGCACTACCCTGGAGGGTCTGGTCGTGGCCACGGGGTACCAACCCCCAAGACGCGGCTATGTACCCCTGCACAACCTTCTACAGGTCTTCAGCCATAAGAAGAATGCAATCTTTGCTGGAGATTTGAACGCAAGTTGTGCAGCATCAGGGTATACCTCCTACAACAATGCAGGTAAAACATCGAAGTCCTACTTGACAGAAAATACGGGACTAGAATCGGACCAGAATTCCCGACATTCATTACAGGAAAAGCAGCAACGAAGCCTGAAATTGTTTTATCCAGTATCAGGTTTCCGTACAACTACTTCATTGAACCAGGCCCCATTATTCCAAGTTACTGCCAGGCAATTAAAATCACAATTGGCATAAACCCCATTCAAGTTGCAATCCCAGAATGCAAAAGCTATAAGCAGGCGAACAGGGAATGCTACAAAAATTACCTTGTAAATTATATCCCAGACCCTTTACTCCATTCTAATTTAGAAGAAATATATGAAGAGCTGGATAAAATCACTGACCTCCTTATTAAAGCAGATAAAAATAGTATTCTCCGTATTAAATATGAAACCCTTCCAGCTCCTATTTGCACCCCTCCCATAAAAGCCCTGGCACAAGAATATAAAGAACTCTCCAATGTAGTAGCGCTGATAGGCCCCAACCACAATGCCTATAGACGAATAAGACAGATAAAAGACGAACTCCAGACACTCATTACGGACTAACAAATACAGGTATGGGACAGACTGATTGAAGGACTCGACATAGAGAGGGACTCACGGACATTTTGGCAGACGTACAAACGATTAAAAGGACAACCCCCACAGAAGAAAATTGTACTCAAACCTGATGAGAAAGAAATTGACGAGACTATAGAGATTGAGGAAATTTTTAGGATTTTCTCGTCTTCAATCTTTAAAATTACCCCCGAAGAAAATGACAATTATGACATCGATTTCGAAAATGACATTATCCAACAGCTAAACACGCAAATACATAAAACCTCCTCTAATCATTGTGTGTCGCAGGAAAGAGTAATGAAAGGCTATGGGAGTAAAATAACTGCCCAATAGCTCTCCGTCGCACTAAAATCCTTTCGTCAAAGACCACCGGGTACCACGGGGCTAACCAGGGAGAATTTCATCAAGGCCCCGCCTAATGTTCTGAGTGGGCTTCTTAACATCATGAATGCCGCTCTGAACACGGGCTACTTTCCCGATCAGTGGAAAGTGGCCAAGATTATCTTCCTTCCCAAATCGGGAAAGCCCCCGGACTGCCCTGCAAACTCCCAACCGATATCTCTCTTAGAATTGGCTGGCAAAGTCTTCGAGAAGATATTGGCAAATAGGGTCAACTCTTTTCTCGACGAAGCCAACCTGCATAACAAGCAGCAGCATGGCTTCAGAAAGAAAAGAGGGACTGACACGGCACTAGCTGTTATTACGGAAAATCTTGCAAATATCAAGGCAAGCAAAAGGCATGCCGGCCTCGTGCTCCGCGATGTCAAAAAAGCATTTGACAAGGTTTGGAAGAGGGGCTTGCAATTTAAGATCCTGCAAGTAGGCCTTGACCCCCTTCTTGAAAGGATTCTATGCGATTATATAATGGAGAGGAGATCGTATATAGAGATCAAAGAAAACAAAGGCCCAGAATTCGAGCTCGAATCTGGGGTCCCACAAGGGAGCTGTCTCAGTCCCCTGTTATACAATATCTATACACGTGACCTATTACAACCTCTGTCCGTAGGTACGATATATGTCCAGTTCGCTGACGATATATCACAAATTGGTACAGCCGCTTACGTTCACAGGGAATTTTTGGCGAGAAACACGGCTAGGGAGATATCTAACATCAACTCTTACGAGAGGAAATGGAAAATATACACCAATGCTCCAAAATTCAAAATAATTTCCATGTTTCGCAAGACCTTTAACGATATACGGGTAGAGGGGGATAAAATCCTCTACTAATCGGAAGGGACGGTTCTGGGGCTCAAAATCACCACAGGGGGTTTAAGAGTCATATCGGGCGGACAGTCGCGAATAGCAAGAGAGATTTGAGGGAGTTTTATAGGTTCATCGACCTAACTTGCTCAAATAAACTCAAGATATTCAAAGCGTGCATTTGCTCGAGACTCTTATACCCCCTGGTGCCGTTGAACGCAAGCGCCAAGACCCACATTGCAAAACTTCAAGTCATCCAGAACAAAGCGGTTTTACTTATTACAAACACTCGAAGAAGAGAACGCAAACGACAGAGGGAGCTCCACGACTCGGTTGGATTATCTCCGATCAACGTGGTGCTCCACGAGAGAGCTAAGAGGATATGGCAAGCCATTGGCGCCCGCTTGACCCCTGAATTCGAAGTAGACCGACAAATAAGACCTTTCAAAAGTAGCAAGCTACAGACAGACAATGACGTGATACCGAAATACACTTGACAGAACTGACAAACATACAAAGTAATGCGTAGGTTCCTTTAGCATATTAAAATTCAATTAAAAACCACTTTCAAACCGCAAGCTTAAGTAAATTCACATTCACTTTTAAAATCCATTCAAAAATGATAACGAAAAACTTCTCAAAATTTTTTACAAAAGTCACAGCGAGAATAAAACCCCCGCCAAAAATAAAGGCTTGAATGCCTAACATCAATCAATCAGTTAATCGATCAATAGGATCGAAAACAATAATTAAATTAACCATAGTTGAATTTAATTATATAAACTATGGATTTATAATCTATAGTTTATCAAACAATGAAAAACAAACCCCCAAAACACACAAAACTACACATTGACAGAGCTACCCTTTCACATGGGATCTTTTTATTCTGTCTCCTACACATCATCTATTCTTTAAACTCACCCTTTAACCGCTTTACTCTCTTAGTATTCTCTCTCTAATTCTGCCTATACTTCATCTTTTATTTTGTCCAATGTCCAATGTCCAATACCTCTCTCTTCGTACTGAGTAGGTGTTGTGTTGTGTGTTCCGTATCAACTCCTCCTCCAGGTAAAGTAGGGAAAGTTTTGGGTAAGGACTGCCAAACACCCCCACTATCATACATCTTGCTCTCTTCATCTCCCTGTGACACAGACAACGCCCAGAAGGGGAAAGGGCAGCAATGCCCGTAGGGGGACACGAGTCCCCCAGCACCCCAGACACCAAACCGATCCCCCTCCGGTTATTACGGGGCACCAAATACCATCCAGGGAAACCATGTTCCAAAAGATTTTCGGAAAGATAAAACGAGCTAACCCGTCTCCTCGAGACACCAAATTGGTGGGCTGCGGTGTGCTGGAAAAAGAAGGACGTGGAGGTCCTTGTTTTGGAAGAGTCAAAAGAACCTCTACGGAAAATAGGACTAGAGGCGATTGTCCCCCACGAATTACTCGCAAATCACATGGTAATCCTGAGGAAAGTCAACCCCTTTTTTCTGGACAATTCCACCGAGGACATCAAGGCTGAACTGATCTCCAAGCAGTCATGGGCCGAGATATCCAAAGTGGAGAAAATAGGAAAGTCGCTCATCAAAGTTATCTTCACCAGAAGTGAAATGGCGTAAAGGGCAATGTGTGACGGCCTTCTGGGGTTCTACCTACTGGTAGCTCCAGAGCAGATTGAGGCAGAAGAATATATCTTTTCAGAAAACTGCCAAAACTGCCTTGCTCTTGAAAGCCATTCAACAAGGGACTGTCCAAAGAAGGAACAGACTTGTGCGGCATCTCTCGAGCCAGCCACGGTTGGAGAGAATGCAGAGAAGGAAAAGAAAGTGGCGCAAATTGCGCAAGGGAACATTGGGCTCGTGCTATGGGATGTCCCCTGCGCAAAGAGAAGATACGAGAAAAGAGACTAAAACTGAAAAAGGAAAAGGAGGCAAAGTCACGCGACTGGGTCTAACGCCACAACAGCGTCTGCACCAACTATCACACAACGACGGAAAGAGCTCCTCCAAAACTCGTCATGCCGTTTGAGTGCAAGGAGATCATGACACTAGTCATTGTCGCCCACTTGGAGAACCATGCACGCCCCTGCATCTTCCCTGGAAGAGCTAAACAATATGCTCCAACATAATGGTGTAAAAAACAAGCTGTGGTTCCCGCCAAACCCAGCTTCTCAAGAAGTTCTAAACATCAAATTCGTGGAAGAACCGTCTGTAGCCCCAAGAAAACCCCCAAACAAAACGAAGAACAACCATCAGAGAGCACCAAAGAAGACATTAGCCAGGAAATGTTAAAAAAAAGAAAGAGAAGATAATAAAGAAAAACAGCACCCTCCCAGAAATTGCCCTAAGAAAATACGTAGCAAAAAGAAAAGGAACAGCAGAGCAGCAGCAAAATTAGAGAAAGAGTAGAAACAAACAGAAAAAGACGACTGCTTGGAGGATGATTGCAGTTATCCAGGAGTGTCTCTCACCCACAAAATCAAAGTCCTTGAAAAAGGATATTTTTTTGACGGGGAAGAGGTGAACCTAAAGATCTTCGGAAGTATCGGACGTCGTCTAGGGAAGAATAACCACGTTAAGATAGACCAGGCAATCCGTAACGGGGACTTCAAGTGGACCTTTGAGGGGCGGTGGGCCCCAAAGGAAATCGAAAGTCTCCTGTCCAGCGGAACCATGTACATACCGGATTCAAGCTTGCACACAGGGAACGGGTCGACGTACAAAAGCATTAAGTGCGGGATGAGGACATCCGAAATAATCTAGTCGTTAAAAAAGTGTCAAATAATTAAAATTAAAAGTGAAATACGGAAGAATAAATAGAAATACATAAATAATTAGAGGTGATATTAATGTGAACAATAATAATAATAGTAAAAACCAGTGCATAAATATAAGTACATAAATAATAAGTAGTAATATTAATGTGAATAATAAATATTAATAATAAGAAGCAGTGTATAACAACTAATTAGTAGCAATAGTATAAACAAGTAAGCATAAGATAATTATTAAGTAGCGATATCTAAAAGTGTAATTATATAGTAATAATTTAAAACAAGTGTAATAAAAGTGTAAATATATAGTAAAAATTAAGAACAAGTGTAATATAGTAATAATAGTAGAAACAAGTAAATAAATAAGCAATGATATCTGTAAGTCTATTAAATAAAAATAATTAAAAATAATTTATAAACAAAACCCTATTATTAGGCAAAAATTAACTGTTAAAAATTTTCTTTGTAAAAAGCTAAGCTCCTGCGTGAGATACTCCAGGAGAACCCTCTATATGTACCTATGCCTTACACTAAATCCTTTCCCTTCTCAGCGAAAATTGTTTTATCTTTCAACACTATTACTATTACATTTTATAAATTTATTTTATAATAATGTCTTGTACTATTTCCAATAAATATATCACCATCATCTCTCTTCAATCTTTCTTTATCTATGTCTGATATTTTATTTGTCTTATAAGAAGAAGTAAGCGGTTGTGATTCGGTTTTTCGTCATTCCTCTTGGCTAAGAAGCATCTGTCTTGTCTATTGTGATTTCCCGTTCGGGCGGGAAGCCCGTGCGCCTTTCCAAATACCACTATCTTTTTCACAACATAGCGGGACTTATCCAACCCACGATGGCATAGATTTGAGTCCTACTTATTTTTTAACTTCATTTAAGGGAACAACAATTTATATATTTTATCGGTTTGATATCTTTTTATTCTTTGTTTCTAAATCAATGTTTGATTCTTGTTTAGTATAGAAAGAAGGAAAGAAGTCGAAACCCAATGGGACTCAGTATTCTTTTATTCCCGTGTGTTATTATATATATATATATATATATATATATATATATATATATATATATATATATATATATATATATATATATATATATATTTGTGTTTTTGTGTATGTGGGATATAACTTCCCACAGAAGCAGAAGAGCAGAGATTGTACAGAAGATGAAATCAAGAAAAGCTACGAGGTAGCAAACCTCAGACCTCTGATCTACCGGGACAACACCAATACTTTCTCTTCGCATCTCCAAAATCCACCTTGATTGCAGAATCTATATGTTGAAACTGCAAGATGAACACATCCCTTCTTTGTAAGACCAAAAAATATTGCACACTTCTGGTCTGCATGCAAACTATGAAGTAAGGGTCTACCGCGCACATGTTTATGCTGCAAAATTCCGAGTAATGGAAAAAAAATCACACAGAAACCGAAAGAGGCTATGTCAAGGATTTGATTCTGTGAAATGCTTCAATTGCTCCGAGTTTATCATCAATTAAGTTGATCCTTGAGGCTAGAGACTGATAAATTTGCTCTATTTCAGTGGTGTGGAATAGTTTCATAGATAACTTTATTGCATCTCACAATTCAGGAAGTTTGATTAATGTTGCTAAATAAATTTTTAGAGTAAGTCTAGATGTCTTTTTATTCAGTTTATTGCTTAAAAACAGGACAAGTTCGGCCAAACGTACTGGTTAATTATTGACAAATACACCAAATATTTTAGATCATAGCTTTTTCTAATGCCAGGATGAGGTGTTCATCCCACAGATGAACGAATTTCTGATCATGCCTTCTGTGACTCAAGGAACCGATTCAAATAAAGGAAGAAATATAACAAAATATACCTACTTTACTTGTCGAAAAGTTGGCCAAGCAACGCAAGACAAAAGGAGCAAGCCTTTAGGAGTAATAAATAAAACTAGGAGGAAAATCACTGGTTCAGTAAGATACAAGAAGGAAGAGATTTACTCTACTAAAACTTACAGGTCTTATGATGTGACACTAATTGTTTATCGACGTAAAGCGAAAAAGATCTCGTTCTTTTTATCACACCACAAAAATGTTCTCATAAATGATATTGCAAAAAAAAAAAACCACACCAGAAAAAGTCAAGTCTTATTATGGAAATAAATATATGGTTGATATCTTATAATAAAGGACCATAAAGTGTACTGTAACAACACATACAAAGAGGTGGCCTGTTCATGATTTCTAAAAGAAGTTGGATCAAGGTGTCCTAAATGCCTGGATCATTTAAATGCGAATCATTGAGGAGAAATGTTGTAGACGAGCATTGACTCAAATATTAGCAGAAGAGTTATCTAAGCCATAGTTTTATATAAGGAAGCATGATAAGTCGGAAAAACAAGTGAGCAAAACAGACCATGAAAAAGAAGACGTAAGAAGTACTGGCAGCTGAAGCCCCTTTGTAGCAACAAAAGCGTCATTGGGTGGAACTTGCACAATTACGATTTACCCGTGAACTAAAACAATTATATCATCATATATTGATCTTTTTAGAAAAACACTTCGAGGTTTCAGAAATTTTAATTGTCTCTATGAAGATGATTAAAATAAAAAAAGGTTCATTAATGTCTGAGAGCATCTTCGCGCTACTGAATCCAAGGAGAGTTGCGCACTCTTCCTATTATATAATATGCTTACAAGGAGTAAACGTTTCACTGCGCACAGTCGTTAGTCTTTGAACGCCTTGTTTTTTTGTCCGTAAGATGTTCTCTAAGTTTAGAGGTCTTGAAATAAAAACGACCTTTAGATACTTTACAAGAAAAGGGCAATTAGAGGCAAATGCGTTCACGTTAGAAGATACACAATGCTTTGTTCCTCTTCTCTAAATCTAATGATTAGGAATCGTTTCTTTCTTTGAGGCAATGCGAGAAACTCAATCTTGTTGAAAGGAGGATTCGTTGTTTAAAAATCACGCTTATTGTCCATGTATAACTTATAGTATATCAAGTCACTGGTAACTATTCCATTTAGGGAAAAGTGGCCAAATTAAACTTCCTTGACGAAAAGCTACCTTTCAATATTTTCACTAGTAAATTAAAATCCTTATATACATATATGTATGTGCCTTGTAACAAGTCAAGAAGACCTGCACTTAAACATTCATTGATCTAAAATATAAGAGTGCAGGCAAAGGGGATGCTTGTTGAATCGTTAAAATGTCATCTCTATTTAACTTTGCAATGTAAAAATGTTGAGTTGAAGTTCAACTATGACTATACACAAAAATTACGTTTATATTATAGATATTTTTTTAGTGGAACTTCCCTTAAAATTGTATTAATTTAACTTCGTTTTTATTTTAATCCTACAAAAGAGGAAAAATCAAAATTTGACTATTTTTTAGCAAATATTTCATCCTAAAAGCCCCCAAAATGTTTAAAACTAATAATGGCGCTTTTCTCTTGTTTTGGAAAACAAGATTTTAAAATTATAACATGCCCAGAAACAAAAATTGTGTTACATAATGTAATTAATGCTCCTCAGAAGGTTCACACTAAATTCTTTCCCCCCTAATTTTTCCCAATATGATTTCAATTTAAAATGAATAAAAATATATTTAGCCGCCACGAATATTAGTGTACTTATATGCCATAACTTAAATTCTACAACAGAGGATTTGTCTCTGATTTTAAAACTGCAATTCCCAGCGGACTGGCCAAAGGACCACTGCGTTCTCAAAAGGCTTCACATCTGATCAATAAAACAGAGCCATAAAAGTTCATAATAACGATCAGCATAGCACTCCAGTCCTAAGACGCATGTTTACTACGATACCATCATCATATTTCGCAAATCTCTCCCATGCCCAACATAAAATGGCAGAAACATTGTTTCTCGACCAAGAAAACCCCACTCTAAACATACAACTTCAGCAAGAAATGTGTATAACTGCGGTGCGTAGAGGCAGCCGACATATGCAACACACGTACAATTATCTTCCCTTTGCTCATTTACCTACAAATTTAATACTATATAATTTCCTAATTTGTCTTTATTGCTCCCTGTATGTTTCATATTTCCTTTACTATGATTGGTTCATTCTCTATTGTTTTGTGTTGGTCAATATAATATGTTATGTTCACTCTCATAGATATATAAGAGCTGTAAACTCTGTTATTTCTCTCCTTCAACTTTTTTATCTATTTCTGATCCATTTTGCTCTTATAAATGGAAGATAACCATAATAATTGGGGACCTTTCTTATTGTTCTCCGATAATGACTGTCGTAGAGTCGATAATGATGCTAGTTAAGGATTGAATCTGCGTTGACGCAGGAAGAGAGCATGCCAGAAATTGGGATTTAGATCCCACTACGTGGGTTAATTGATCAAAATAGAGTACGTTTGTCCTAAATAATTAATTATTAGAGGTTCTGGGTTTAGTGAAACTGATTGTAGAAAAATAGGTTTACGCGGAGGAATACAAAAGAGTCGATGGAGACGAGAGGATGTACGGTGATTGCTTTCAGGAAAAGGGGGAGTGTGCAAATAACGGGGAGACTCACGTAGAGCCTAAATGGACCCGAGACTTATGGAGAGGGCGAGAAAGCGGGGCGCTGCAAAGTTTCTTTTGCAAAATTCCTTCTTTTTTTACCTCGCTGAGAAATGAAAGATGGAGAAATCTGTCCTTAGGTACGAGCCGAGGGTGGGTAGAGAGGTGACGACTGGCGTTCGTAGCTGCAGTGTGAATCACTTTTCTCTATTTTCTATGTATATATATATATATATATATATATATATATATATATATATTTGCATTTATAGTCTTAAAGAAATGAAAATTGGCATCACAACACTAAGGAAGGTAACCATTGAAAGCTTAAGAAAGAAAATCTAAGCTATAGAGACGGAGAAAATCGTAAAAACTAATTTCAACCGTTATATGAAAAATGAATAAAGGAGTAAGATTCAAAACTCTGTCCCTAAGCACTCCCTGAGGACTTAATTCATCTATTCAAGTTATTTTAGGGCTTAAAAAAATTAGAAGATTTGTACTGGAAAATTTATAAATATTTTCAATTAAAACAGTGTTGCTAAATTCAAATATCCAGGAGAAAAGGATGTTTTTTGTATTTAAAATGTTTTTCTAAAGGTTCTCTTTAATAGTATATTCTGAGATAAAAAAATAAGAGTGCAAGGGTGGTTTTTCTTAGATTCAAAGCTTTTATTAAACATTTAATAATAGTTGCTCAAGAGTCTGGAAAAACGGACATTAGATATGGTTTTTCGTATATTTGAAGCTCTTATACAAATAATTTATAAGTGTTACCATTTTATATCACCTTATATATCTTAAGTCCTGAATATAGGAATTAAGATGCGAAAGGTTTGAATAAATTATATCTTAAATATATTGTATAAAATAGTATTTAAAGCCTTGTTTATTAAAAAAAATTAGAACAAAATAAAAACAATTAAAGAAGAGATAAGCACCAAAATTTATTTAAAAATATTGAAAGTCTTCTACTTGAAGTAGATAAAGGAAAAGTATTAATAAATAAATATTATTCCTAAAAATTTGACAATTTAGAAAAGATAACCTCAATTGGATCCTGTCATTAAATCCTACACCCTTACCTAGGCCTTAGACCAAAGAGCAAACCTTTGCCTGGATAGAACAAGATCCTATATTATGTAAGAATTAATAAAGCTTACAGGGTTACAGTCCTTCTTCTTCAACTGGAGAATGAGGGAAATTCGATTTTTCAGTCTTCGTAGGATCAGGCTTTCAATATACTTACCCATTGGACACAGTGTCATAACTTACAGGCCTTCTATCTTTCTCTATTTCTATTTTTCATTTTTTCTTGCAAAATGTTTTATCTTTTTTTCTACCTGTTTCAGGCTTTGCTCATTACAAGAAATATATGTGAGTCTAAAATTTTTAAAAGAATTATATTTTTTATTCTGTGTTTTTAGCCACCAACTTTCAAAATCGGAGCAAATGCAGAAATCGTTTAAATCTCGTCTACAAATTTTCCGTCATTATTTTTCGCAAATAAAATGAATGAAATTAAAAAAGGCGGTGAATATGAATAACAAAGACTTCAGGTAGCATTGTATTTAATACACTATTAAATATTTTAAACGAAGTCAAATCAATATTAAATATAAGATATTTTTTCCATTATTTACTCCAAGACTTATATTAGTAACTTTGATAATATTGGATTACATACGATTTTTCCTATAATTAAAATTATTAAAGAATCTCCAACATAATAAATGCCTATTCGTAGAGCATCCATAGTTGCATTATTTCCTTAGCCAATAACTCGGCCATATCCACCGCATTAAAAAATCAACCATTCGTGCAAAAATGGCCAATTGATTGACGGAATCGTTTATACGTACATTATATCTTTTTATATTCGCCGTAATAATTAGAGCGAAGGGATTGATTTAGGTAACCGCATTGCAGTAATTTAAAAAAAATAACCAAAGGCCTCGTTTAATTCCTGATTTATATAAATAATTAACATATGGCAGAAAATAGTAGGGCTTTTCAAAAAGTGAACACTTTTTATTGTTTACCTTATTTTATGTTATATGACGACCTTTAGATTGCAACTTCTATGAAACGACTTAACTTTGCTAATATTTCTGAAATTGAGACAGGGAGGAGACGCAGCCTCGAGTGAACGCCAGGTAATCTAAGTCATTAACATTTTAGCTTTTTAACATTGTTAAGCGGATTTTTTAGAAACTACAAAGGGCGGTCAATAGGTTTTACAATTCGGATATTATTAAAGGAGATATGAGGAAAAGTGTTTTATTATTTTTCAATATAACTACCCTCGACTTCAATGCACTTGTCCCTGAGGCTTCGAATTCAAGAAAACCAGAAATCTCCCAACTAATGTTCAATCTACTCCGGAACAGCGAGAGGGACATCTTTATCGATCCTAAACCGGCGTCCACGCAGTTAAGCCTTGGGCTAGCGGAATAAAAACTAGTCGCTAGGGGCCAGATCTGTACTGTAGGGGGGGATGGTTGAGCTCTGAGCTCATCGAATCCGCATTCGCGCAGGGAAGCTTGTGCAACTCTGGCCTTGTGGACTTTGACGACGTTGAAGTCGATCATGGGGCGTGTGGTTTCTAGGGACCCAACGGGCAGAGACCTTGGTCATAGCCAAATTGTTTTGGATGATGTTGATAACACTTCCATGTGATATTCCAAGTTCTCGCTCGATTTTCTCGACCTTCACTCGTCGATTTTCGAGGATCATCTTCTCCATACGGGCCACATTGTCCTCGTTGGTCACGTCTGACGGGCCTCATGGAGGCGGTTTATCTCCAAGGGAATCACAACCATGGCGGAACTCCCTAACCTAGTGAACAATGGTTGCATAGGAAGGGGCGGGGTTGGTGTACACTGCAACCATGCGTTCATGGATCTCTTTTGTATTCTTGCCTTCCTTGGTAAAAATTTGATCACTGCGCGATGCTCAACCTTCTCCATTGTTAAAAAATTTGTGACTAACGATCTGCGATCAGCTACTGCTTCTTAAATAGACGAGGCAAGATGGTGCGGCTGCAGGTCTTGACTTGTCATAACTTGTCCTAACACGCCCACAAACTGCCATCCCCCTTCTTCTGTTCTGCCCTACCGATTCGCATAACTTAATGAGCACACCTCTTATTATCTCACTTAGGCAGAAATAGGGGAGCATTCCACTAGGTAAATTTCATCTTTTTTCAGACTTATCAATTTGTCCCTCTGTAGAGTGGTTCCGTGTTTATTTGCATGATATTTTGTGATTGAACAGGTTTACTGAAATCTGTGAAGTAAAAGAGATTGGCTTCAAAAAACGGTTTGCTTATAAAACCTAACATTTTTGTTTGCAATTCATAAGTCCTCTCTTTACTCTGTAGTGACTTATTTAATAAATATAATTAGCACTAAATACCTACAAAGTACGAATTTACGACATTGACTAAAATGAATTTCATCCACTGAAAATTTCAAAATATCGACCAACGTCGAACAAAATATCATAAAAGCCAATAAAAATCACGATCCATTCTACATTTTGAAAGAAGGAGGAGAAGAAATATATTGCGGAAACATAGGCAGTTGTTGTGTGACAATTTTCTTTATCAAATCTCCGTCGATAAACTGTTCAAAAATAATATATTTATTATACAATTTGCGTAATAAAGGAAGAGGAAGTCAAAGCTGATAGTAAAGATTCAAACGTAGGCACTGAAGTTATAGACCGAAGACCGAAGACTAGCCGCCTCGTCCGTTTGCGTGCTAATCAGAATGCTGAGTATAAGACTTTTCCGTCATATTGATAATATTGTTAAATTTTATTAGCTCTTCGCCTTCTTCCAAACATATTTTGTAATAACATTTATCAGCATTTTATCTTAGAGTGAAATTTACTGCTTTTAAAAATAAACGCACACTTTCGAACGCGTGGAAGCACGTCAAAATATTACGTATCAGCTGAGAAAAGAATATGTAGTTTACCGGGCTCCTTCACTTTTAATTCCTTTTTCTATTCTATCAGTAACTTACATACTTTTATTTTTAATTGCATATTTTTTTATATTTCCATTTTCTAATAGTAGATTTAAAATGCTTTCTATAGCGAAGATAAAAAAACATATATATTAAAACTGTATTTATTTACAATTGAAATAATTAAGTACATTGAACTAGATATCTTTTTCTGTATGATACTTTTTAAAACAAGGGTGAACACTTAAAGGTACTTCACATTCACCACAAATATAATTTGTTTGTTGATATATTTGCTCAGTTTTTGTAGTTTTGGCACATACATGAAAAGTGCTTCTTGAAGGAAGAGGCTTCGTAAAATAAATACCAACACCAATAAGGCGCGATAGTCGATTACCAATATATCTAATATAAGAAATTCGATCTTTTTTATATTTATCTAACATTTGTTCAATCACATTGTATTGAAAAATCAAAAATCGTTTTCTTTCTCTCGTTTGTTTTCTCCTTGTATATATAATAAGCGTTTAGAATAGATAAGTCAACAAGATGAAAAGTAAACTTCATATACCATGCAATAGTTTTACGCACACACTCTATAACATTTAGGTGTTGTACTCAATCACACATTTAGGTTTTCAAAGTAATGTTATCATCTCTATCTCTTTTCCCGCTGTCACACATTTGATTCTCATGCACACTTATAGGAAACTGTACATTTCGTTTATCACACCAGTTTATGCATAATATATTGTTGCATTGCATCGATTCAACCTTGGCATGTTCTTTTTATTGGTACGAACTGTTCCCCAAGCCCTAATCTTGTTTTCTAGTAATTTTGCAAAGAGATTATGGCTTTTGTATCAATTATTAACCAAAAGAACATGGCCTTTATTCAAATAGGATTCGAGCGGTGTCATCACAACTGAGCACTTAACAACTACTATATTTTCTATAGTAATTCTGTACCGGTCCAGTATAAATGATCAAATCTATTACGCAACCACTCTTACAATCGCTCAATACAAACGTTGTTACTCCGGATTTATGTCTTTTATTTCTATTGGATTGTCTGTAATGGAGTCTTCCTCTCTAAAAGAGTAGACTTTCATCTATGCAAAAGTCTTTAAAAGGAATCAGCTTTGATTTCGATTTCTGTCTAACGAGATCTAGGAAAGGTTTAATTTTTATATCTTGCTATTTCTCTCAATTGTATTATCGCTAAAATGTAAAAGCTTCAATTTTGACAGAAAGTGATGTCTTGACATGAATTTTCCAAATAACTCCTGTTTGTGAAGTTCATCAATTAAACAGTAATTATTTAGCCGGTTTCCTTTTACTGTGACTCTTGAGAAGCCAAATACTAAAAAACAAGCGAATTTTGTTTCTTTGAAGGTGGAAAGGCGTATATTCGGTTGGAATTTCTTTGCTTAAAATATTTATAATATGCATTTGATTGTGTGACAATTATATTGATCACATCATCGTCCATAGACTGTTCAAAATAATCTGTTTCTTTCGAATTTTGTGTAATAAAGCATGAAGAAGTCAAACCTGAAAATGAAGATTCAAACGCATGCAGGAAGTACGAGCCAGATGCCCAAAGCCAAGTTATGACACTCCGCGTTCGTTTGCCTTGCCGAGGGTTGGTCTCCTCGTTTTCGTCTGTATTTTCATTATTTTCACTATTTTCTCCGTCTAAAACTTGTATATTTTTACTGTGAAATTCAGATAATGATTCACTAAGCCAGCCATCATGGCTATATATACTGATTAGGTTATCTGAGTCTATATTTTTGAGCAAGTCACTCGATTCATTGCCTATTTGATCCTTTGAATTTGGTGTGCGAAATTGCTAAAGTTTTCTACTCTACATTCTTAGAGGCACTGATTTACAATGAAAATATTTCATACATGACATCTGATAGAAGAGTCCCAGAGGAAATTACTTACAAAAAATTTCAAACTTCTGGGCAAGAGGAGAAGAAATATTTTTAGTCAACCGTTATTTTAGATTCTATCCATATAGGGCAGGTTTCTAAAATACTAGTTAAGATAGGTGAGGATTATTTCTTACATTCTACTCAAATATATTTCAAATAGTCACTGCCAATTCATGATCCGTGTACTTGATAATTTAGAACGATCGATCGCCACTTCCAGGATGCGAGTTGTTGAAAACTTTTTCTGCCCATCCGATCTATCCCAAAAATAAGTTCTTTTAAGTATAAACAGGTAAATTAATTGAAAAAAAAAGTGAACAGCCAGCTTCTTCAAATATCAGACTATCGAACCAAATAAATGAGGCTAAATTCTATTTTTTCTCGCCCGATTTCTGCCGTCGTTCAAATTTTAGATTTATGTGGAGTGACTAAAAAATTCACCCCCTAAAATGAAACTACTTGCACATCTTTTCACAATTATTTCACTCATTTTTATAAATTCAAAATATTAACAAAAATAAATCTATAAAATGAAGATATTTGTTTTAGTTTTTTTAATTTAACCTATCATAATCGTGAAAATTATCGCCCCTTTTGATATATTAGGTAGTTTATTGTAATATTTCGATTAAAATTTCAACAAATTCGTCTAAATTACAGCTTAACCCAGACCCCCCCTATAAATTTACTCGGCATTCGAACCGTGGCCCATGGGGAGATTTATTAATGTATTTAAGTCTTTTATGGAATATGCAAACTATGGGTTTCGCTAAATGCCAATGAAGAGTGTATGTATCCTGTAAGCATGTATGTTTTTGTGTGCGTAACTGCAAACCAAGTTTAAAGACTCGCGCAAAATCACGTTACATTGTGCAACTTTCCATTCAAGAGTATATGACTAGGAATCTGTTCTTACAGTTTTTAGTGAATAACGCCTCTCCCTTAAATAAACACTCATTTTATAAGAGAATTATCCTCTTATGAAATCCCTCACCTGGAAATTTATAATCTTTTTTATTTAAACTCTTTGTACTCATATTTCTTCTAAAATTCGCATTCCAGGAGTAGAATCTCCCTCCAATTGCATCGGATAGATGGTTGAGGAGGAAATTTTATCACACTTGATTGCTCAGTGGTATGGGTCTATTAATCATCAGAGTTTAATTAAAAATTCTACTTGTGCACTATGCCTTTATTTAAATGTACCAAATAGAAACCATTTCTTTCTTACCCTCTCGCATTTAATTTCCATTTGAGAGAAATCATTATTGCGAATTAATTGAGAAAACTTCCCCTGCTTAATCGCTGTAGAGAAACGGATAATAAAGGCAATTTTTAATCGCGAAATAACTATATTTTATACTAAATGAATTAGGGGGAATCTCTATTCTCTCTTTCATCTGCATGAGAAACCCTTAAATTAATTCTAATATATGTGTGAAAATGCATTCGGGTTCGTGACTTCTTCCAGTGAGAATATTATCACTAAAATAAAAAGATATTATTATTTGCATGATTAAAAAGAGGGAGGGGAATATTGAGTTACAGAGCTTTGCACTTCTGATCTTCATTTAATCAAGGAAGTCAAACGAAAGTTAGTTTAGTTCTAAATTATTGTGTTAATCACATACTAATTTAGAACTAAGCTAAATTTCGCATTTTCATATCTTGACGTAGGGCATAGGGCTTATTTCCGAAGCGTAAATCATTTTGTTTTACCTTCTTTATGCTTTCCCTAATTTGGGAGTGGATTGGCCGATATTTGGTATAACAAACTGGACTATTTATTCTCGGGCGGGTTTCAGTTTGATACATTTTTGATGGATCCTGTAAAGCTAATAATAACCTTCAGAAGAGTATTCTTTGAATAAAGAATTAAATCTTTTACATTGATCCGAGTTTGGTGTAAATAAATAAGGCTTCCTACTTCATTATTAACTGGCAAACTCAAACATTACAAGATTAAAGTAACGGAAAGGCTAAGAAATACTTTATTTAAAATTTCTTCAAAAAATTACGGGATAACAAATCATGTTTACTCTATCGAACAAAAAAGAGTTTATGGATTTATTTGTTTCTTTCGCCAGGGACGCATAGGATAAAGAAAGATTATGGATTTATTTGTTTCTTTCTGTACGGACGCATGGGACAAAGAAAGATTATGGATTTAATTGTTTCTTTCTCTACGGACGCATGGGACAAAGAAAGATTAATGATTTATTTGTTTCTTTTGCCAGGGACGCGTGAAACAAAGAAACATTAATAAAATATTTGTTTCTTTTGCCACGGAAGCATGGGACAAGGAAAGATTATGGATTTATTTGTTTCTTTCGCCCCGGATGCATGGGACGAAGAAAGATTAATAATTTATTTGTTTCTTTCGCCAGGGACGCATAGGATAAAGATAAATTATTGATTTATTTGTTTCTTTCCACACGGACGCATGGGACAAAGAAAGATTAATGATTTATTTGTTTCTTTTGCCAGGAACGCGTGAAACAAAGAAACATGAATAAAATATTGTTTCTTTCGGTAGAAACAATGGTCAAGAAAAGCATAAAACAAAGAAATTATTTATTTATTTATTTATTTATACAGAAACAAAGATGACTTTAATTATGAAAATTCTGAGTTTCCAACATTAAAGACGCTGAAGGAAGTTTTACTGAAGAAGGTCGGAATTTAATTGTCTGAAGGATTCACTAAAATTATCAGTATGATGCCATAGAAGAATTTTATCCTTGACATATCTGAGAAGTGTTACAGACTACAGGAGAATTCTGATTGGAAAAATCCTATCATGTTGTACAGAAAACTGAAACGGACTGAACATTAAAGATCCAATTCATACAGATCGAATTTCAGACGACGCTTTGGTGTGAAATCTATGGTGATATTCGGTAAGTTTGCAAATTTATTTTCGTTAGTTTTTGTGATAAAAATCCCTATGTTAACTATACGATCCTTACGCCTGGAAGATCCTAGAGTAAAACTACTGATGTACAGCATCTTTTTTATAAATCACTTCAATACGATGAGGTAACGACTTTCCCGGACTGGTGAAACTAAAATAGAGTGCGAGGCTACTAAATGGTAACTATAGGCCGCTATCGGAAGACATTGTGTCGCAATATTTCAGTGTACTTATTTGTCAGCGTCCTACAAGACCACATCACCGAAAGACAAAATCTAAATCTAATTTAAAATAAATAAGAAAACAACGAAATGTAATAGTAACAATAATAAAACGGTAGCATTGATGATAAAATACAAAGAAAATAGAAAAATAATGGACCGCTCTGGGACGGCTGAGAAGTGCTGCCTCTCTTTCAGAGACAAGAGGGAAGGGCTGACAATGTTAAAAATTAAATAGTGTGGAGGAGAAGGCAGGGGTCCTCTAAAACAGTAAAGTTTCTATCACACCAAAATCTGGTGTTCAATTGCCAGCCCACACGACCATTGACTAACAGAAGCGACCACACTCCTCATTGTACCTTCGCATATACTCAGCTGATTAACCAAAGGAATAGAACATTTAAGACTTGAAGACCATTACAGTCGTCTTAGAGGGGTTCAGGAGAGCGTTCAATCAGATGCTGCTGCGTATTACGATATTTTCTGATTAGGAGACGACAGAAAGCACCTTAATTCTTTTGAGACATTGATTGATACGCCAATTAGAAATATCGGAGAGCAATGGCTATTGGCTTGGAAAATTTTGAGGCCGCAACTGCACTTAGCGCGCTACGCGAGTTACTATGTATTACAAAACGGTTTATGAACTCGGTCCGGCGAGATACCTCCCATGCTCCACGGTATATAGCAACCAGCTCTTTCATGATGATAAATCCAGCTTCCACAAGATAAACTAGATTAAAAAAAATGAGTTAAGCAACCAGTTCCGTCTTTATTGAGGTCTAATGTTCATATGAACATGATTTATCAAGAAAAGGTTTAAAGATAGGATCCTATACCCTGATGATTTGGGAAGAACATTGGCAAAACTGGAAAGAGATTTATATCATAATTTGAAGAAGATTTTTGCAATGAACCAGAAAAGTTTAAGGCGTGATTGAAATAATTTGGAAACATAGAAAACTTTAAGATCGACCACGGAAAAAAGAGCTGTTCCTGACTCCGAAAGGATACTTAGCCTACGAATAAAGATCATCATAGACAGTAGATGAAGTAAAGCGAATTGCATATCCCCGACGCTGTTACAAAGATGGCTGTTTGAGACTTGCAAAATAAAACTAGTGGCTAAGCAATCACCGTTATGGTAAATAGAATCCATTATCGACAATAAACAATCTTATAAAAAAAATTAAATCATGCAATTATACAAAAGAACAAACGAACGTACCTAAAAATAAAAGTAGGTTGACCAAATCAGCAATCCAGGTGATGAACTGATGCAAAACCATTAAATAGAAGAATCTCCTCTTTCTCTGTACATGATATCCTACTCAAGCAAATGTGCCATTTTGAGAGCCCATCACTTCCAAGCGAGCATCAATTATGAACATACCTTTTTCGTGCAGAAACTTGCGAGACAAAGAAAGCAAATCTTTGGCATTTATACACAACTTAGGGACACGTTTTAGAGCCTGTTAGAACTGTTCCTTTCAGGTATCCATTTAAGCCACGCCCAATGAAAAAAAATGTGACTCCAGAAGAGATTAGTTGAGAATATGTTGCCGAGTCGCTGATATACACTTCTTGTTCACGGCAAAACGAATACCTGCGTGTTTTGTAGTCCCTTCCAAACCTCTAGACTTAAAGATTGCTCCCTTTTCACATTCTGTGAAATCGAAAATTTCTTAAGCACTTAGAATAATAAGGTGGCCTCTAGTAATATCCATGAAATTAAGTGTCTCCAAGATATTGCAAAGCTCACAGAAACGAGGTACTTTGAATCTAAAAATGCGGTATGGAAAGGCTTGCATCTATCAGTCACAAATTCAGAGGCGTAGCTGACATTGAACAAAAGAAACTCGATTGTCAGCGAAGGAACCAGGTTCGAATTCATCTTATCCGCTTCCTGTCTTATCTAAAGTCACATCCATCCGCCTAATGAAAGCTCGAATGTCCACGAATCTACAGAACTTTCCATCCTCTACTTCAGTCGAGAAGTTCATACCAGGGAAATATTTCCGAACGCACCTAAATCGAGCCTTGATCCCTGAATTATCGGTTTATAATCATCACTAACTCTATGAATGCATAACGGAATTTTGAAGTTGGGTTAAAATTAATAAACTTGTTTTTTCCTTGGTGGACAAATCACATGTATTTTGTATCAAAGTTATTTTAAACAAAACAAAATGGTGAAGTTCAGAAATAAATATAGTTATCGAAATTTTTAGAATTCTTTGAAACACAAAGAATTACAAATGGTGAAGTTCAGAGAATGTATTTTTATATATCTTCTATTCTATAACTATATTTTAGCAGCGTGATATTATGAAATGGAGAAATTTAGTTTCGAGTTCCTTTTTAAAATTATTATAATTAGCAAAATTCAGAAAATTCATAAAAAATTAACCATGGCCACTTTTTAAGATTTTAAATTTTAATCTTAGTAGCAAAGCCATTGCCTGGTTGTGATATAATTAATTACATTAATTTTTAATTGATAATTTTGATTAAGTAGCAACTTGCAATCGTATCTTTTATTCTCAATGTGAATATTTTGGAGAGTATTAAATAAAAAATATTACTGAGCTTTTTCCAAACGTTTAAAGAGAAAGACCACACATGCTTTTTTACTGAATCAATCGAGTAAAATGTAAATGAATATTTATAAATTCAAGATATGAATTACCCAAGGGAAATAGAAAAATCAGATTTAAATAAATTTCGCTTTCATTATGCAGGACTCAGACATGTGTTTAGGTGCGATCTTGCAAAAGTTGTAGTCAATACACATTTGATCTTCCACACTCTTTACAATATGGATGAATTGGAACTGCTTCTGAATGCAGTTTATTACCCTACAGTCAGGGGATTTCCTACGATGCATTGCTACACATCTTCTCATTATGTGTTACCATATTATGTTATGGACATCTTTCTCTCTTTCGAACACATTGTCATGAAGGGAATTGTTTAGATTCACATTTCTCACTTCTCTTTTTCATCATTTTACTTGTGAAAACTCCTCTCTTCTTTCAGAAGAATAATTTAAGCTTGTGGAAAAGCAAAAGAGCTCATATCTATTTATCATCAACTTATATTAATTCGTGTAGATACATTTACTAAGGCACCTAAGGACGCCTCGTAAAAGATGAAAAACAAGTAAACGAAAACTTACCCACGGCGTTATCGAATTGTTCACGATGGCTTTAAAGGAAACGCAATTTGAACCCTGTTAAGAGCTCCAAGAAAAGACATGCGGGCAAATTAATGGTCACATGGATTTCCACGTCTCTACTTCCACAGACGGGTAGTGGGTAACATTTTTTTCGTAAGTATATATTATTCTGTGTTAATCTCGCTCTCTTAATATCAATCCTTCAATTTCCCTTTTTTACTCCTAATAGATTAGCTAGCATAAGTTATCTAACCATGTAATTTCGATCCCAACTTTTTATTTGCAACTTTTCTCGAGTAATTAAGCATAAATTTTGATACTATAATCAGTCCCTTGAAAACCTTTCACCAAGATTGCTTCAGTATTTTTACATTTGCCTTTTTCATGATCGCCAATAAATTTACCAGCACAAGAACCATAATTATTATGGAGGAAACTGCGAGTTCTTTTGCATCTAATCAACGCTGTTTAAAGATCCTATTTTATTAGCATTTAACACAAACTTCGTCTCCAAATCTTATCTTTAATTCAATTGATAGGTGTAAACAAGAAAAATCTGTGCAGAATTATTGCTGCCTGAGTTTATATTAGTAAAAGTACAGGGGAACCCTCTTACTCTCTAAATGATTTATTATTTCTCCTCAATTCAGGTTTTTTTTTGACGCAACTAAAACAAATTAGGTAAAACCTAAGTGTAACATAAAGTAAAATATATTTATCGAAGAAGACGAGCGAAATAATTAGAAGGATTTTAATAAACAGTGGATCAGAAAAGAAAATATATATGAATCGATTGATACACTCAGTTACGAAGAAGTGTTAGAAAGATGCTTTGAGACACCTTCCCTGGCTATGTTGATGCCGGCCAGCAGAAGGCTTGATGCACCTGCAAGACCACATCCACCAAAAGACAAAATCTAAATCTAATTTAAAATAAAAGAGAAAACAACGAAATGTAATAGTAACAATAATAAAACAGTAGCATTGATGATAAAATACAAAAAAAATAGAAAAATAATGGACCGCTCTGGGACGGCTGAGAAGTGCTGCCTCTCTTTCAGAGACAAGAGGGAAGGGCTGACAATGTTAAAAATTAAATAGTGTAGAGGAGAAGGCAGGGGTGCTCTAAAACAGTAAAGTTTCTATCACACCAAAATCTGGTGTTCAATTGCCAGCTCACACGACAATTGACTAACAAAAGCGACCACACTCCTCATTGTACCTTCGCATATACTCAGCTGATTAACCAAAGGAATAGAACATTTAAGACTTGAAGACCATTACAGTCGTCTTAGAGGGGTTCAGGAGAGCGTTCAATCAGATGCTGCTGCGTATTACGATATTTTCTGATTAGGAGACGACAGGAAGCACCTTAATTCTTTTGAGACATTGATTGATACGCCAATTAGAAATATCGGAGAGCAATGGCTATTGGCTTAGAAAATTTTGAGGCCGCAACTGCACTTAGCGCGCTACGCGAGTTACTATGTATTACAAAACGGTTTATAAACTCGGTCCGGCGAGATACCTGCCATGCTCTGCGGTATATAGCAACCAGCTCTTCCATGATGATAAATCCACCTTCCACAAGATAAACTAGATTAAAAAAATGAGTTAAGCAACCGGTTCCGTCTTTAAAAAGGTCTAATGTTCATATGAACATGATTTATCGAGAAAAGGTTCAAAGATATGATCCTATACCTTGATGATTTGAGAAGAACATTGGCAAAACTGGACAGAGATTTATATCATAATTTGAAAAAGATTTTTGCAATGAATCAGAAAAGTTTAAGGCGTGATTGGGATAATTTGGAAACATAGAATACTTTAAGATCGACCACGGAAAAAAGAGCTGTTCCTGACTCCGTAAGATACTTAGCCTACGAATAAAGATCATCATGGACAGTAGATGAAGTAAAGCGAATTGCATCTCCCCGACGCTGTTACAAAGATGGCTGTTCGAGACTTGCAAAATAAAACTAGTGGCTAAGCAATCACCGTTATGGTAAATAGAATCCATTATCGACAATAAACAATCTTATAAAGAAAATTAAATCATACAATTATACAAAAGAACAAACGAACGTACCTAAAAATAAAAGTAGGTTGACCAAATCAGCAATCCAAGTGATGAACTGATGCATGCCATTGAAGAGAATCTCCTTTTTCTCTGTACATGATATCCTACTCAAGCAAATGTGCCATTTTGAGAGCCCATCACTTCCAAGCGAGCATCAATTATGAACATTCTTTTTTCGTGCAGAAACTTGCGATGACGAAGAAAGCAAAACTTTGGCATTTATACACAACTTGGGACACGTTTTAGAGCCTGTTAGAACTGTTCCTTTCAGGTATCCATTTAAGCCACGCCCAATGACAAAAAAATGTGACTCCAGAAGAGATTAGTTAAGAATATGTTCTGGCCGAGTCGCTGATATACACTTCTTGTTCACGGCAAAACGAGTACCTGCGTGTTTTGTAGTCCTTTGCAAACCTCTAGACCTAAAGATTGCTCCCTTCTTACATTCTGTGAAATCGAAAATTTCTTAAGCACTTAGAATAATAAGGTGGCCTCTAGTAATATCTATGAGATTAAGTATCTCCAAGATATTGCAAAGCTTACAGAAACTAGGTACTTTGAATCTAAAAATGCGTTTGGAAAGGCTTGCATCTATCAGTCACAAATTCAGAGGCGTAGCTGACATTGAACAAAAGAGACTCGATTGTCAGGGAAGGAACCTGGTTCGAATTCATCTTATCCGCTTCCTGTCTTATCTAAAGTCACATCCATCCCTCTAATGAAAGCTCGAATGTCCACGAATCTACAGAACTTTCCATCCTCTACTTCAGTCGAGAAGTTCATACCAGGGCAATATTTCCGAACGCACCTAAATCGAACCTTGATCCCTGAATTATCGGTTTATAATCATCACAAACTCTATAAATGCAAAACAGAATTTTTGAAGTCGTGTTAAAATTAATAAACTTGTTTTTTTCTCTTGGTGGACAAATCACATGTATTTTGTATCAAAGTTATTTTAAACAAAACAAAATGGTGAAGTTCAGAAATAAATATAGTTATCGAAATTTTTAGAATTCTTTGAAACACAAAGAATTACAAATGGTGAAGTTCAGAGAATGTATTTTTATATATCTTCTATTCTATAACTATATTTTAGCAACGTGATATTATGAAATAGGGAAATTTAGTTTCGAGTTCCTTTTTAAAATTATTATAATTACCGAAGTTCAGAAAATTCATAAAAATTTAACCATCGCCACTTTTTAAGATTTTAAATTTTAATCTTAGTAGCAAAGCCATTGCCTGGTTGTAATCTTAATTGATAATCTTAATTAAGTCGCAACTTGCAATCGTATCTTTTATTCTCAATGTGAAGATTTTGGAGAGTATTAAATAAAAAATATTACTGAGCTTTTTTCAAACGTTTAAAGAGAAAGACCACACATGCTTTTTTACTGAATCAATCGAATAAAATGTAAATGAATATTTATAAATTCAAGATATGAATTACCCAAGGGAAATAGAAAAGTCAGATTTAAATAAATTTCGCTTTCATTTTGCAGGACTCAGACATGTGTTTAGGTGCGATCTTGCAAAAGTTGTAGTCAATACACATTTGATCTTCCACACTCTTTACAATATGGATGAATTGGAACTGCTTCTGAATGCAGTTTATTACCCTACAGTCAGGAAATTTCCTACGATGCATTGCTACACATCTTCACACTATGTGTTACCATATTATGTTATGGACATCTTTCTCTCTTTCGAACACATTGTCATGAAGGGAATTGTTTCGATTCACATTTCTCACTTCTCTTTTTCATCATTTTACTTGTGAAAACTCCTCTCTTCTTTCAGAAGAATAATTTAAGCTTGTGGAAAAGCAAAAGAGCTCATATCTATTTATCATCAACTTATATTAATTAATGTAGATGAATTCACTAAGGCATCTAAGGACGCCTCGTAAAAGATGAAAAACATGTAAACGAAAACTTACCTACGGCGTTATCGAATTTTTCACGATGGCTTTAAAGGAATCGCAATTTGAACCCTGTTAAGAGCTCCAAGAAACGACATGTGGGCAAATTAATGGTGACATGGATTTCCACGTCTCTACTTTCACAGACGGGTAGTATGTAACATTTTTTTCGTAAGTATATATTATTCTGTGTTAATCTCGCTCTCTCAATATCAATCCTTCAATTTCCCTTTTTTACTCTCAAAAGATTAGCTAGCATAATTTATCTAACCATGTAATTTCGATCCCAACTTTTTATTTGCAACTTTTCTTGAGTAATTAAGCATAAATTTTGATACTATAATCAGTCCCTTGAAAACCTTTTCCCCAGATTGCTTCAGTATTTTTACATTTGCCTTTTTCATGATCTCCAATAAATTTACCAGCACAAGAACCATAATTATTATGGGGGAAACTTCGAGTACTTTTGCTTCTAATCAACGCTGTTTAAAGATCCTATTTTATCAGCATTTAACACAAACTTCGTCTCCAAATCTTATCTTTAATTCAATTGATAGCTGTAAACAAGAAAAATCTGTGAAGAATTATTGCTGCCTGAGTTTATTTTTAGTAAAAGTACATGGGAACCCTCTTACTCCCTAAATGATTTATTAGCCCTCCTCAATTCGGGTTTTTTTTTGACGCAACTAAAACAAATTATGTAAATCCTAAGTGTAACATCAAGTAAAATATATTTATTGAAGAAGACAAGCGAAATAATTAGAAGGATTTCAATAAACTGTGGATCAGAAAAGAAAATATATATGAATCGATTGATACACTCAGTTACGAAAAAGTGTTAGAAAGATGCTTTGACACACCTTTCCTAGCTATGTTGATGCCGTCAGCAGAATGCTTGATGCACCTGCATATATTGCCATATACTAACCGCACCAAATAATGACATACGAGGGGCCTTCAATATGTTTTGCAAATTGCAATAACAAAACAGAGGAAGGGGGATGGCTGTTTGTGCGGGTGTTAGGACAAGTTAAAACAAGTCAGGACCAGCACTTACACGCTCCTGCCTCGTTTATTTAAGAAGCAGTATCTGATCGCAGATCGTCAGTCACCGCGCAGTGATCAAACTTTTGACCAAGAAGGACAAGAATGCAAAAGAGATCCATAAACGCAGGTTGCAGTGTACTCCGACACCGCCCCTTCCTAAGCAACCATTGCTCGCTGGAATAGGGAGTTCCGCCATGGTCATGAGTCCCTTAAGGATGATTCTTGTCTAGAACGCCCGTCAGACGTGCCTAACAAGGACAATGTGTTCCGTGTGGAGAGAAGGATCCTCGAAAATCGACGAGCGAAGGTTGAAGAAATCGAGCGACAACTTGGAATATTACATGGAAGTGTTATCAACATCATCCACGACAATTTAGCCATGGCCAAGGTCTCTCCCTGCTGAGTCTCTAGAAACCTCACGCCCCATGATCAAGTTCAACGTCGTCAAAGTCCACAAGGCCAGAGTTGCACAAGCTGCCCTGCGCGAGTGCGGAGTCGAGGAGCTCAACCATCCCCCCTACAGTCCAGATCTGGCCCCTCGCGACTACTTTTTATTCCGCCAGCTCAATGCTGCACTGAGTGGACGCCGGTTTAGGGATGATGAAGATGTAGAGCTCCTTTTCCAGGAGTAGATTGAACAGCAGTTGGGAGATTTGTAGGTGTCGTGAATTCGAAGCCTCAGGGACATGTGGCACAAGTGCATTAAAGTCGAGGATAGTTATATTGAAAAATAATAAAACACTTTTCCTCATATCTCGTTTCCTTATATCCGAATTGCAAAACTTATTGACCGCCCCTCGTATAGTGTATTTGGATATGAATTTTAATTCTTTTATTAAAATAGAGTTAATTATAAACTTCCATGTCATTTTGATGCTTTACCTTCAGAAGCTAAAAAGAGAATGGTCAGGCGTAGAAATAGGACGAGGTAGGTCATTGACAGGGACTCGGCATCTACAAATACGTGAAATTAGGCCTTGCCTATAGCACTAATTAGACGATCATTTGACTTATATTTACCTACAAAGAAATAGGTTTACATAATTAAAGTTTTGTTTAATATTTAATCAACTCTACAGACAGAGTTTAATGAATCTGGACTTACGTATGCACCCATTATTCATGTCATAATTTTTCTTTTGCTTCACACAGATTAAGTTAACTACCACAATGTTATTAGTTTTATAAATACTCAAATAGGTTTAGATGACTGCTGCTAGGCTTTGCTGTGACGTGAAGCCAGGTAATATGACATTCTTATCATTATTATTTTTATTAATTATATATTTCTAAGCGAAAATATATTTTTTTAAAAATCTGAAATCAAATTAATGCACACTTTTTATTTTTATCTGCTCAATAAAAATAATAATACTAATATTAATTACATATTACGGTAGCTTATTTTTTCCCAAATCACTAGCTGAATATACATAATACCGGACAATTTTTACCATTATCTTAATGCGTCCAATTTAAAGTTAATTATAGTTAAGTTAATTATGTTGACACTGGCAACAACAACCATCGTCGGAAAATGCACCCAAAAAGACCCATTGGCCATATTTATTAATTTCTGTAAATTATAAGTAATATTTTATTGGCATGAAATTATTTTTATGCCTAATCGAAAAGTGATTGGAAAATATTTATTTTGTAATCATATTCTTAAACCGCTCATTTCTTAATGGGAGGGAAAATAATGGTGAATTGCATCACTTCTCTGATTACTTTGTCATTTAGTTTATCTAACATATATTTCTATCCATAGTATTCAAGCCAAAAACTTTAATATTTGCGTAATTAAAAATTTTAAAAATAGTTATTTCCTTAATTTTGCAAGTGGAACAACTTTGAATCTTAGGCTTAAAATGAATAAAAATGAGCAGAATTTGATCCCTTTGTGGATTAAATACAGTCTTTCTGAGATTCACCAAAGAAACATACTTTTCTGAAGTTTCTGAAGCACAAATAATTTGCTTGCATTTTTTCATTTTCGTTTTTTTGGTATACCAGTATTACAGGATAAATGATAATAAACCTCATATACTTTTTAAAATAATATATGATATTCAATATTTATTAATTAGTTGTAAAAAGAAGGAAAGAAATTCTTAGTGTGTCAGTTGATGGAGATTCGGAAGCTTTAGATTAAAACTGAAAAGCTCTTCAGTTCAATCTTTTAAATAGATTTTGCGCTTTAAGAGATTCTCAAACGATGGACGTGATTGTTTTTTATTAAAAAAGCGTTTAATACAATTTATTATGTTTGAATACAAATTATTTATCTTTGATATTTTTCCTATTATGTGTCATTTTGATTGTTCCACTATTATACCATGATTCCTTTTCTAATGAATCCCTTTTTCAAAATTTCGCGCAAATTACAAAATATTCATCACTGGTGAAGCGAAATGCGTCCTTTTCCTTCCTGAAAATACTTGGTGACAACACTTTCTACACATGCTCAAAGAACTTCTTCCTTCTTCTTCATATTCACCGGATTTTGCCACCTCGGATTCCTATTTATTTAACTTATTACAGTATCACAAATGGCAAATGTGGTATAATAGGATGGAGCCACCTCCATCATATTATATCACATATTTTAATAAAACTAGGGGAATTTTCAAATATCAATCAGTTTTTAATTAAATGATGGGAGAACCTCGTCAATAATACTAGAAAATACTTTGCTTAAAAAAGTCTTTTTTATATTAAAAAGGATTATACTTTAGTAGTTTAAAAGGTGATATTAATTTCCTTAGACCTAAAAGTAATTAGCTACATGTTAGGGTAAGAAGTTAATTTATAACGTAAATATTAATGTAAAATTTGAGGCATTCTTCCTTAGTTCCTACGTAAGATCCTTGATATTTTTTCTAAAGCCTTATTTCATTCATTTTTCATTGCACCACATCTTCAAACATGGAGATAAGAATCGTTAATATAATTATACAAATTAGAAACTTTAGCCAAATATTGACAAAGGTGATTACTATTAATATTTTTCAAATTCATGACAATCAAATATGCTAAAAAAACCTTAAATTCTTTTTCTATTACAGATACCAAGAAATTGTAAGGCCGGTGGTAAAATCAAATACAACTTGATTAAAAAAAAAAAAACTAACCCTACGATATTAATAATGATAAAATAACTTCCATTTTCTGTAATAGTATCCATAAAGAAATAAGGATTTGTCTATTGAAAGACAATATAAAATGCTAATGATTGAATAGGGCAGTGCAGGTGTTCATATTTAAATAGGTAGAGGAAAATCTTGAATTGATTTAGGCCAGTTTGCTTGAGCCTTGTATGCTTTAAATTTTTTAAACCCTCAAACTTTCATTTGTTCGTTGGTATTAATAATTCTGAAGGGTTTATGCATTACGGGAGCTTAATGTCAATTATCTACTATTCTTCTTCTGAGTAAAAATGAAAGCAAATATTGTGGCTTGATCATCTAGTAAAAAAGTAATAGGTGATTGTAAAAATAAAAAGGATGACTAAAATAATTACTCAAGCCTTTGGGTGATGTTCCTCGCACAAAGATAACTCTAATTTAAACCTGTTGTTCCATTTATAACTTAATCGAGTGATCGCTTCCCAAACCAAGAATAAATTTGTTAATGTTCATGGCAATGATGGTTATAAACTAATTAAGTATATATTGCCAAGGTCATTAATTCAAAATGTTGCTTGAGTTAATTTTGAGCCCCCTTAGGAGGATGGAATTGATTCAAATTTATTTTAAGGTTAACTAACGTGTGACCGATGACTGTTCTACTTCGAGGGAAAACTGACCTTTGGTGTTTAGAGGATTGATTAAAATTAAGCTTAATCGGCATCATTGAAAGAGACAATTTAATTACACAAAGAAGAAACCCAATGAGAGATGGATAAATCCAAACGATCTTAATATGTCTTCTGATAAAACTTATTCAAGTGAATGCAGATTGAATAATTAACCACATGTTTTACTAAATGAATTAATTAATTACCACATCTTGCCACAAACTCAACAAACTGCCAGAATTGTCACACATTATACAAAATAAATTAAGTGGCACTTGTTGTACAAATGATTGACTTGATACAAATTCTACCGTATTAGCGATGAGTTTACTCCTGGTGGTAAAATCTTAAGATGCGAAAGACAATGCTCGATAATAAGTGGCAATTAATAAATATAAATGCGTGTAATTAATCACACTTAGGTCAGACGATTGTATCGATCAAAGTGCAGCTCAATTCTTATTAATGCTTTGACAACTCAAGTTCTGTAAATCTTCGCTTTCCTCAAATGCGAAGATGTAATGGCAGCAAAACCTACAAAACTAAAAACAAATCAACGTGAAATAACCTTGATTCAAATTTAGATAAGCGAAGTTAATAACTATCCAAACTTGGCATGAGCTAAAGGATGATGATAGAGATTTAACTGTAAAATGAAAGACCTTTTTTAATTTGAGGATAAAGAAATACCTCGCAGGTTATACAGGACTGTCATCACTTACAGGTATCCAAATCCTCCTTTCCCCTAATTCTTTAGAGTGACGTGATTATAAACATGACTCTAAACCACGACAAAGTTTAATCAAGAAGATCTCGATTGCGAACTATGATAAACTACACACTCGCATCACCTCAACGAATTATCCCTAATCTAAATACAAATAATTAAATTATACCTAGTTTCCACCCACACAATTTAAATTGTTCAGGATTACTCAAACTTCGCAGTAGTCGCTTAATCATTATAGAAATATCCCAAGAAAAATATTGCTTAAATATTAAATATAAAAATTAAATAAAAAGTATAACCTAAGACAAATTGAATGTGAAAAAATTGCCACGGGATCTCTTTTCGAATTAAAAAACAAGAAAAATCTTTGATCCAAGAATACAATTTTTGAAGGCAAAATGTAAGCCAAGGTTACGAAAGTTTCACCATCTACTTTTACCATAATGCCCCATTCCGCTTTCTCTAAATGCTTTCGTTTTGCCTGGCTTAGTAGCCTCAGATGATTAGCAATGTTCTAATTTCACGAAATTCGGTCTTAACGATAGAAATATCGCCCTGAATATTATTAAGTATTACCAGTTTCAATGTGTTAATTTAACAATAAACAAAGATTATTTCACAGCAAATAACCGCTACTGACATTGTTTTCGAGCTAAAGAATAAACAATATTTTATAACGGCTCACCCTATTCTATGGCAAGGTGTGAGAATCGTTTATATCTTAACAAAAGAACTGTCACCAATTTTCGGTTGATTAAAGGAGATACAAAAAATTAATAATTAAACCAAATAAACATGATATTCGTCTTTATGTAGGTTGCTAAACGTAATAGTATCAGATGAATTAATAACAGAGTAGGCTGCATGGCTCAAAATAATATAGCCATTGGAAAAGAAATCTTAAACTCATCCAAACACGTCGTGTGATAGAAAAGACTAACACAAATGTACTCGGCTGAGCTTTAGATTAAACCCCTAAGAATTGGACAAACTACAATGGAGAGTAATAAACATAATACAACCGCATTTGACTGCAGCTGAAGTTTTCTAAAGAGTCTCTTCTTTCGGTAATACTCTACATATTTGAAGAGAATAATTTTGAAATACTTCCAACAGTTACTAGTGTGAATGTTACGCTGTAAGGTGAGCACTACAAGTGAAAGAGCAACTGAAGACTGTTGTAAGCTGATGAACGTTCAAGAGAGGTAAACCTGCGGGATGGAATTTAGAATTTAATGATGGGAACCGAGAGAAGGACTGCAAAACAGTTTGAATGTTTTGAGGGAATCAATCCAACATTATATTCCATATTCGTAAATATCTGGTGACCTATAGAAGAGAAGAATTGAGGCCAAAGCATTTAATATCTCATACGCACTTTACTAGTGGACTTTGAAGCTATGAAGACAAACAACATGGTGAATCTTCTTTATTTTTCACACAAATATTGGTTCCTTTGCAAGATTAGCATCGTAGGATCTCAGAATCATTTTAATGTAGTACTAGCAAAGTTCAGATGGAAGCATTATGTTAGGGGATTTTGCTTAGAATAAATATTTACAATTGGGCATATATGTACGAACGACGTCTATTTTAATGAGCTTTAAAATAATCTAACCTTACCCAGGTTAGACTATGCTGTTCTTTACAGGATATATGCAAAATGGTTTAAACTGGAAATTAATTTGCAAAAATGTTATAAAACTAGAAACAGTATGTTTAATTTCGAAATTTGGAAGCAATAGGATAAACTGATACAGATCCAGCGACTTAAATAGACAGTCAAATACTTATTATTTATTTAGAAGAAGAGCCAAGAGGTGTTGGCATAAATTTTAAAAACATTTCGCAGAATTTAACAACATGTATACATTATTTCCATTCATTTTTATTCTGGTTTTGCGTGATGTGAGATAAGGTCAATAATTTCAAGTTACACTCTGCTTTTTAAATTATACAAAGGCATAAAACTATACAAATACCATATATGTTTCATATTTTCCATAACTTGCTAAAATATCCGTTACATCATATATCTCCTCCATAGAATGTTTTTGACTAAAACTAGGTAGTTTGTTTCACCGCCCACCTCTAGAGAAAACAAGGGCGGCCCATCGCGTGGGTTCTCTTTCTCTTCTGTTGATGGACACGCTACGGCGCTTAACAGGTTTACGTCAAGGTTATTTACCTAAATATTTAGTGGTATGAGAAATGTGTCAAATAGAAGTTTTTGTACCAATAAAAGTGAAAAGCTAGACTCTCGAAGTAATAAATAATCATTCTGAAAATTGATAATTCACAAAAATTTACGTTCCAAATTTTTCCAGAAAAGGAAGAAAATTACATAATAATGCAGCAAAAACTGCCAAATAAATTAAAACAAAACTCGCCGCATTTTTAATCTAATTAAAGTCAAAAGTTTTTCACATAATTAAAAAGGAAATTAAAATAATAAATAGGGTGAAAAATATTAGAGAAGGATAATCTGTAAAGGTTATAAAATGGTACGACTTTATTATCGTTTATTGCTTTTGAGGAGTTTCTTAATTATAACCTAAGAACTAACTATTGATTTTATCAGTTCTATTTCATATCGAAAAGAACCACTTTTGAAATTCGCTTCACAATCAGTTAGACCACCTAACCTCACGCCGAACAACCATGATTGTGTGGTTAGGACAGTAACTTTAGTCATATTACGGCGAATTAAAGATAAGGTTATAAAAGACGTTAAAAAAAATACAAACGGAGAGAATTTGGTTATACTTCAGTTTAGGGGCACACAATAAGGGGCGCTGTTTCTGGGCTACAATTTATGGCTACACTTTAGGCCGTATGACGTCAGACATCAAAAGGCAAAGCCCCTCATGTCGGAAGTAACTGAAAATTTACAATTTTGGGGCAAAAATCGCCTAAAGTAAGTGATACTATCGTCTTTATTTTTTCGATGAACGTGCAGAGCCGATAGCACGTTTATCAAAATAACAAAGACGATACCACCGCCTAATTTAGGCTATTTGCCGCCAAAAATTAACATTTTTTTAGTTACTTTGAAAATAGATTTCAGCTGAAATCTATCGGGACCAAGTTGCTTTAATATTCCGTTCAGACGCGCAGAAACGCTTTGTTAACAAACAACCAAAAAAACGTGAGAACATTATTCTATAAACAATTATGGATATATACTTGTGGCTGCGACCTCCCGACCCCCCAATTAATTGAAATCTCAGGGTCATCGAAGGGCGATCCCCTTCACGAGCGGCAAATCGAAATTAGTCAAAAAAGGTAAAACATATTGCAGCATGGACGAAATATTATAGGCCAGGACCGGGGAACAGCGGAGGCAGGCGCGTGACGCAGATCTTCATGTTTACTCTATCTCCACCTTTCACTATTATAATTGAGCTGCACACCTTTCAAATGAGACCAAAGTCTATAGAAAAGTCTATTAAATTGACTTAGGAATTATCACAAGTCGTATTGAAGTTGAACAAACAGTATTCACAGGAAACGCGCTCTTTTATCTGCTTAGTTTCAGAGTTGCCAATGTTTGAAATAAGGTTGAATTAAGGGTTGTCAGTATGTTAAATTAATGGGTTAGTTTCCTAAAAATAATTAAACGAAACATACAAAGTTTAATACATAAGTAATTATGAAGAATCAATGCATTACTAAATAATATAATTAAGTAGAAGTGCAGGCATCTACTAAATAATAAAGAAGAAAGGAAAAAACAAACAAATACAACGCCGTGATTGGCACCCTTTGAAACTGCCGTCTAATCTCATAAGGCCTAGATTGTAGCCCCAAATTGTAGCGCAGAAACAGCGCCCCCTATCGTGTGCCCCTAAACTGAAGTATTACCGAGAATTTTCATGTAAAGTGCTCTCGTGAAGAGTCTTTCTATTTTAAATATTTGATTTTGAATTACAAAAGTAACCTCCACTCGAGTCATTCGGTGATAAAAAATGCTTAAAATTAAAAGGACAAGTTGATCAAATAGTTTTTTATTTAATTTAGAAAGATAATATTTTTTATCAAAGTTGACCACTTTATATGAAAAAGGTGAGCGGGTAATTAAAGTATTACATAGGAATGATCCAAAATATTTTCTCTCTTAAATCCTTCCATAATGAGAGGATTAAGAAAATACAAATTATTATAAGCCCTAAGGTCCACTCTAGTCTGATTGAAACAAGGTCTGCGGACCAAAAAGTCGCGTTCCCTCAATTATTCTGAATTATTTCCTTACGACTTGGAAAACTTTGAATAGGTCCCTTAGTAACATTGGTAAGACCTTGGAAATTCTATCATTCGAAAGAGAAAGTAAACACCTTATGGGTTTCAAATTTCGTTCAAATTAGGCGAATAGTTATGATGATATTGCCAAACAAAACAAATTACAAGGCTAACCTTAGGAGGATCTAAGCAATTATATCATTTGAAAGAGAATGTAAATCAATTAAATGGATTCAAATATCGTTTGA
Organism: Ceratothoa steindachneri; assembly: GCA_963969495.1. Classification (NCBI taxonomy): domain Eukaryota; kingdom Metazoa; phylum Arthropoda; class Malacostraca; order Isopoda; family Cymothoidae; genus Ceratothoa; species Ceratothoa steindachneri. The sequence goes on from OZ018337.1 coordinate 85,280,516, forward strand.
ATCGGCCCAATAGTTATAATGTTATTGCCAAAACAAAGTAATTCCCGGGCTAACCTTGGGAGAACTTTGGTAATTATATCACTCGAAAGTGAATGTATAACATCATAAGTCTTTCAAATTTTGTTAGAATCTGCTGAATAGTTATGATGTTATTACCAAAACAATATAATTAACGGGCTAGCATGGGAGGACTTTGTCAATTGTATCATTCGAAAGAGAATGTAAAACAACATAAGGGTTTCAAATATGGTTAGAATTGGCTGAATTGTTACAAAGTTATTAAATAAAAAAAAGCAAAACGTGGACTGACCGACCGACCGATATACTGAGATTTGGATTCACCCGCGACTAAAAAGTCACATCCTTCTATAAGCTTATTAAAAAGCAAAAGTAAATTATACTAAAATACCAGGCAATGGCTTCGCTACTAAGATTAAAATTTAAAATCTATAAAAAAGCAGCCATGGTTAAATTTTTATAAATTTTCTGAACTTCGCCAATTATAATAATTTTAAAACTGAACTCGAAACTAAATTTCTTCGGTTTCAAAATATCACGTTGCCCAAATATAGTTATAAAAGATATATAAAATTAAATTTCCTGAACTTCACCATTTGTAATTCTTTAGGTTTTAAAAAATTCACAAAATTTCGATACTTAGATTTATTTCTGAATTTTAATAAAAAAAAACATAATTTATAACGAAACTAAAATGAAATTATTATTCAAATACGCCAAAAAAATCACCTTCTTAAATTAAAGAGTTAGCGATGATGATGATGATTGATGATATAATTTTATTTAAAATGGCGTGCCTTAACTTTTTGTCACATCTCATTTATGGAATTGGAAGGGCGAAAAAATGGTCACACCCTAATTGCATAGTCTAAAATAGTATAGCAGAGTATTACATAGCATATTATTGCATAGTGGTGCTTATCATATTATAGCATGGTATAACATGGCATAGTACATTATAGCAACACCTAGTATCGTAATGTATAATATAGATAGTATATGTAGTATAGTATCTCCTAGCATAGTATAACTAAGCATAGCGTATCCTAGTATAGCCTAGTATTGTCGAGAATAGTATGTATAACATTTTATAGCTTAGCCTACTATAGTCTAGAATACTAGCCAGGAAAACCTAACTTACCATATGATAGCCTAGCAGAGTATTACCATATTATAGAGTACCCTAGATTGCCTCACATAGTAGATCATGCCTAGCCTATTCTAGAAACTTAGTATAGCATAGTATAGTATAGCACAGTATAACAGAGTAGATTATGTCATAGCATAGCCTACCATAGTATGGTCTATCCTAGTTTCGGATAGCTTAGTCTAGCCTAGCCTAATTTAGCATAACCAAATCTAGCCTATGATTCCCTATAATAGTAGAACTTACAATACCATACTCTAGCGTAGATAGCATTGTATACCATAGCCTTACATAATATAGTTATGACTTAGCCTAACCTGGGAGAGAATGTATAGTGTAGCCTATCTTAAACTGGACGCCAAAGTAAAGCCTACCCTAACAGAAACTAGCATACATATCCTACTACTCTCTAGCATATATAGGATACTAAATCTTACCTTAGTAAAGCATAGTATAGCTTATGATAGTATAGCCTAGCCTAGAATAGTATAGCAGAGCCTAACCCATAATGTATAATTTAGAATAGTTTAACATAGTAATGCATATCCACCCCTCGTATAGCCTAGGCTAGCCTAGCTTGGCAAAGCCTAGCATATTATAGCCTATCTATCATAGCCTACCTTACTCTAATCTAGCTTAGCATAGTATAATCTAGCCTAACATAGTATTAAATAATCTAGCATTGTATAGCCTAGCTTAGCATAGTATGTCCTATCCTATTATACCATGGTATTTCTTGGCATAGCAAAGCCACCCATAGTCTAGCCTAGCCTACCCTAGCCTATGCTAGCTTAGCATAGTACACTATAATATAGTCTAGTTTAGCGTAGTATATCCAGCATAGCCTTGCATAGCGTAACATAGCGTACCCTTGAATAACCCAGTCTAATATATAATAGCCTAGAATAACCTAGAATAGCACACTTTACCCTAGAGTAGCGTAGTATACCCTAGCGTAGTATAGACTTGCATATATAGACAAGAATAGTATATATTAGAATAGTCTAGCTTAAAATAGCATACCTGAGCTTATGAGAGTGCATCCTAACCTAACCTAGCATAGCCTAGGCTAGTATAGACTTGTATATATAGCCTAGCATAGGATATATTAGAATAACCGAGCTTAGTATTGTATATCTTAGCGTATCACAGTGTAGCGTAGCCTAGCCTAGCCTAGCTTATCAAAGTATAGCCTAGCCGGCCTTCAGAGTATAACCTAATCTAGCTGAGCTCACCCTAGTCTAGTATAGCCTATCTTATTATAGCTTACCTCACCCGAGTTCACTGGCGCCTGCCCTAGTATATTCTATTTTATCCTAGCCTAGTTAGTATATTCTATCCTAGCCTAGTAAGCATATTCTAGTCTAGACTAACATAGCCTTGTATAGTATATCATAGCCTACCTTACCTTACCCTAGGCTAGTTAGTATAGTAGAGTATATCATCTTATTGCCTAGCCTTGACTGTACTATTAGATCTTAGCCTAGAGTTGCATAGCATGCCTAAAATATCCTAGCCTACCCTAGCAAAGCCTCGCTTATCCTAGCCTGGTATAGTGAAGACTAGCCTAGTGTAGCATAGCTTAGTATATCTTAGCCTAACCTAGCATGCCATAGCGTAGCCTAACATAGTAAAGCCTTTCATGGCCTGCCTAGCCAAGTATAGCTTAGCCTATCATACATAGCATAACCTAGCCTAGCATTGACTATCCTAGACATGTATAGCCTCTACTATACTATTATACCATAGTCAAGCATAGCTTATTATTTTCTATCCTAACATATATGCTATCCTATCATAGCATATTCTAGCCTAAATTAGCCTTGTATATAAAACCCCCATATACATTAAATCTTAGCATAGCTTACCATAGTATAGCCTAGCCTATAATATCCTAGCATACCATAGCCTATTCTAGGCTTGCCTAGCAGAGCATAGCATATAAAAACCTATTCTAGTGTAGCAAGGTATCGGCCAGAAAGTTATAATGTTATTGCTAAGACCAAATAATTCCCGGCATAACCTTGGGAGGACCCTTGCAATTATAGTATTTGAATTAGAATGTTAAACAATATAAGTGTTTTAAATTTCAGTCGAGGACCGCCCGACATAGTGAGGTGTAGAATCGCTCGCCACCTGACTTGCACGTGACTAAAAAATGTGAAAGCGTGGATCTCATTGCTGAAGGCAGGGGTAAAATTAAAAGGGTGTATGGATAAAAGTTAGCTTATCAATTCTTATTTATGAGAAAGATGCACTTGGTCTCCAAAATATTCCTACCTCTATTGAATACGATAATATTTAGCTATAGTTCAAGAACCTCATTTCAGGTCATGGCATTGAAAGGAATGCAATAATAAACACACCCACATAATACTAAATATTTTATTTGGCAAATAAAGAATAATAACTACTCTCACCTTTTTTTTAGGAAAAAGTATTCATACCCTTGATAATTAATAGTTGATAGTAAAATCTCTTTTATTGCTGCCACTTCAATTTTCTACAAGGAAATGCTGTGAGTCATTTAGTAAATTATTTACCTACAGATGCTACAAAATCCTATGATTAATAATAGCCTGGAAGGTTTACCCAACGAGCGAAGCAAATGAAAATGGCTGGAAGTTTAAGGATCAGTCTTTATGAACTGTTGAAAATTGCAGTTGAGGTAGTGTATTATGGAGAGTGATTGTCTTGATGTGGTGAATATTTCATGTGTAATTTTCGTGTTTACCTTTATAGTTGTTCCTTTTATTCTTTGTTGTTGTTGATTGTTTATATTTTTCTAAATTTTCATGTTTTGAACAGATGACCTTTGCGTATGTGTATGTAGACAGATATGTTTTACTTGTTTTTGGCTGTGCAATGCGGGTTTATTTGATAACCCATATTAGGCCAGCATCCACAAATGCGCGTGTATTTATACGCTATTTACGAGTAAATTCCGTGAAAACGCTCTTAATACTTATTTAAATAAATGAGAAAAAATGTAAAACAAAAATAAAGTAATGCTAAACAAAAGAAGTAATGAAGGGAGGTTCCTTGTTTCGACAGGATTAGCTTAAATAATTTGATCAAAATCGAGAATTTTCCACGAAATTTTATTTAAGCAAATTCCTTTGACTTCTGGGTATCGTCAGTTCTATTCATTAAGATAAATTATCTCCAAAATTTCCTTTGATTTGGAGGAAAATGAAATTACCTTTCAGCTTTATGCTGTGTACTTTATTCGATCTCGAAATTTCATTTCATCCGGCGAGATTCGAAATAATGTCTGCGAGGTCTAATGAAAATAGTAAAACCTTCTTAAAATTCTTGAAGAATAGTGTATTATTAAAGTATTTTCTATGAAAATAAATTGCTTATTGGGAACCATTGTTCTGCGGAATAATGAGTGTTTCTATTTTCACCAAATGATTTCATATTTGAAGCGAAAAATTTTGAAACAAGAATTTATATGATGCAAATGTTAGGGTTGGCAAATACAGTGAGAGCAGAATTCTCTAGAAAGAGAGACACCCGTTAGAGAAGAGTAAATCCGCGCAGAGAAGAAATTGTTCTATCAAACCGCATATCGCCTTTCTCACCATATCCCCAAAAGGAGGTTTCACAGCTCATATCTGGCGGAAAACGTTCCCTCCCAACCCGCTACGCCTGATAGCGGCTCTATTTTTTGAAGACATTTTCATTTTATTTTTCTTTACCCGTTTTTTTAATAGATCTTTCCTTCCAAACTTTCTGATCAACATATATGTGTGTGTTACCCTTGCCTGGCAAGTTAAATGACTCTGTTAACGCAAAGAGAGATATTAATTAAAGGACGATGCTTGCCCGTCCTCGACACCAGATAGCCTGAAAAGCCCCGCAATGGGATGTCAGCTCCGTACTAATAAAGACGCTTTTATATTTTAAGATGATTTAAAAATGAAACGAAATAAGAGATCTCTCCCACAAAGTAATCTTAAATCAAGGTTTATTTAAAAAAATGGTGAAATAATGGAGAATCAAATAGAACGACGGTGAAGTACTGTAGAAGTTACAATGTGGAGCAGTACCATAGCCTCAATAGAGCTGTGAGCTGGCTACTAAGAGTGGAATACCTTCGAAGCTGTCAATAATTGTAGGAACGGCCTTTGTTCTACTCTATTGACACATACTCGAGGGGAGATTTGTGTTTATTATAGGCTTGGAAATTCAACCTCGAATCCGATATTTCCTGAAAATTAAATTAGAAGCACAAAAGAGAATTTGGACACAAGGAGTAGACTAAATGAAATTATTATTATTATTATTATTAATAGTATTAATGCTATTATATTTGCCTTTTCCTCAACTAATGTTCGTATTTTCTTGTGTGAATGGTAGCTTGTAATAGTTCTGATAGTTTTAATCTTATTTTAATATTTAAATGAAATTATCACCCTCAACCCTGCCAAAGTTTATCGGCAAGTTCATACACAATCTTTACGTAATTATTTTTTATTTGTGTTGGATTTTTTCAACATCTTAATGTTACAAGAATTGCCCTCATTTAAAATCACTTTTATGGGTATTTCACTCCTTTTTTATATATATGGAAACAAGAAAGTGAACGTGAATTAATATTAAATTACTGGGATTTAGCTATGTATTTCTGCTTGCTTATTTCTTCACATGGAAAACCCATTTTTTGTTTTGTTTACTTTCAAGGATTTTAAACCAATATTAGAATTTACAATGCTTTTCTTAGTTATGAACTTTGTTGAACATATTTTAAAATGTATCAGTAAAATCTCAGTTAGTTTAGATTAATCAGAAATATTTGCAGGAAATAAACACTATCAAAATCAAATTCCCGAAGTTCCACTCTGGGCTAATGAAGGAATCGACAGAACAGATGAAAGTGTAGGGAAAATGAAATATAGGTATATTATATATTAATTATTCCCATTATTATCTTTTATAAAATATGTATGCATATATAAAGTAATATGTAGGGATTATATTCATAATCCTTTAGAGTGAAGTGCTTTAAACGACATGCGAAGGTAAATTATTCGATATCTTTGTAATTTTATAGGACAAAAGTTTCTGCATTGTTAAAACTTAGTTAATAATCTTGTATCCCTTATTTATACCATCAGTTCTGTTTTATAACTAAAATATCAAATAAACTCTTTAGTATTTTAAAGAATTCGATGATCTTTCCGCATAAACGACGGTTTATTAGTGAAAGTAATTAAGATCTTTCACTCTAAAACGAATATTTAATTAATTTCGCCCTATTATGTAATACATGGTATACCGTTGTCTCTTTAATAATGCGGAGAATAATATCAAACGGACTTTTAATCATACACTCTAGAGTTTGCTTACAATAGCAATCCAGGAAATCGGTCTAAATTTTCATAGATTATCTTTTATACCTTTTTGAAAATTAGATTCACACTGGATTCTTTCAAATTACTTAGATGGATTAATTCATAATCAAATTTCATATAAATCTTCTAAAATGATATGATTAATTCGCCTAATATCTCTTTAAAGTAAGCTACATTAGCAGAAGCGCAATCTCCTCTTTTTGTTTCTTTATTAGTTGACTATTAAACCAAAAAATAGTTTTATGTCTAAATTTTAAAATACGTTAGTAATAAACAGTTTTTCGCACGCAGTTATTGTACTCTTTACTTAGTAAGATATTTAAGAAAGTAATTGACAATGAAATTAAAATTGCAGCCAAAACTATGTATAAAATGCATAGGGTTTTTATAGATTAATCCTTTTGTCTTTAAATTGCGAACTAATAAAGCAACAGTCTTGAAACAGCACTTATACACTACCAAAATACAATCACTACGTGTTAAGAAATATTTGCATCCTAGATAGCGTGCAGGCAAATGTCCGGTAACTCAGCTATTTAGGCCAAAATTTGTGATTTCAGTTATACATTTATCATTTTCATTTTTCTGGTTCATGTTGGATGGTTATTGTTTTGTTAACAATGCCAAAAAATCTTTTTATTCCAAGAAAGCAATCATAAATTAAGGCATAAATTTGATGTAGAGCTCTAAATATATCCAGCAATCAGGTTAGAAACATTGATTTTATATTTAGGAAATCCTCATTTTTTAAAGGACTTAAAGTTATACATTAGATGTTTAATAGAGAAAATTTGAGAGTTAAAAACATAATTTATAAAACTTTAAGTAATACAGAAACATTTTTACATTCATTTTGATTAATTATCACTCAGTTTCGCAATTTTATTTGTCACTCAACCGATGATGATTTTCTTAGCAAAGTTATATTAATTTTAAGCATTTTGGAGGCATTTATCTTTTAATATGTTCAGATCGTTATTCTCTACTATAATATTCATCGCCTTCACTATATCTTTTCAGTTTTGACTGGCTGCAAACTGAATATTTTCTTCAACATATATATATATATATATTATATTGGTTAGGGCTTTTCCTATAGAGCTTCAATTTAATTTGAAGGATGAACGAAAGGACGCATACAGGAAAATTCATTTCATTTTCTTATTACAACGTTTCGGGTGAACTTTTCACTCATCTTCTGGTACTGGAAATACAATTTGTGGTAAATAATTTAAGTTAAGAACCAAAGAGATAATTAAAATGACGAAGTTATGGAACGTATTTAATGTTAATTAAGGAGAAGAATAGCGATCAATTTACAGGCAATTGTTAATTTCTGGATTATTATGTTAAGAGTTGAAAATTAACGATTGGGGAAACACTGAAAACACATCCAGATAAACTAACCTTAAACAATCAGCCGTTAGAGGATAACTGGGGAGAAAGGGCGAGGAGTGTAAGAAGAAAGAGAAGGTTAAGAGGTTGGTTATATATTAGTTTAGAGTAGAAGTAGTGGGTGAGAAGAGGAATCGGAATTTAAGGAATGAGAAAGTTATTTAATATACATGGATTTAAGAATCCTTAGTGATATGGGATCAGGGGTGGTTTTCAAGATTTTAAAATCGCGGGTGTGATTTCGGTTTTACAATTAATAGAGTGAAGCCTAACACCCAGATGTGAACAGAACCACGCCCTCAGCGAGCGCACAATACTACCGATGTATCTCCCCAGTTTACAATTGGGGCAAGTAAACTCATACACAACGGAGCACTTCACTTCAGGCGGGATTCTGTCCTTACAATTGAAGTATAATCTTATCTGGTTTCTATTTATAAAAATCAACTTAAAGTCGGTATGGAAAAAGAATTCATTTAATACAGATGTAATTTATTTTGAAATTTTATGTTTAAAACACCCAGATTCGGAAATATTATGTAACGGATATCTTTGCAAAGAGTAGAGAATTTAAATTTGGGGCGGAAAATATTGTTTAAAAATTGGGCCGTAATTTTTTCAGTCAGAGACACTGGAAAGCCGTTTTTTTTGAAAAAAATAGTTCAGAAAAGCGACTTCTTGGTGAAATCCAGAGTAGGATGAACAAATATTGAAAGCCCGGAAAATTAGTGTTTTGATGGCACTTATTTTGAAAGAAAGGTCCCAAAACTGAAAAGGTTTTGGCCTAGACCAGTAAAGGTTGGATATCCACATTTGCCGAGTCCCAAATGTATATATATATATATATATATATTTATGCTAAAGAAAATATTCAGTGTGCAGTAAGTCAAAACTTAGAAGATATACATCTGCCTCTCTTTCAGCGTCCTGCCAGCTGCTTTGAATGCGATTCCGGAATACGGTCTGCGAGATCTCTATCACATTCATCTTTCTTGTTCAATTAAATTCTCTAACGGACGTTTATGAGACAGAAACGCTTCATAAATTGTAGTGTCTTGTATCATCTTAGATGCTATGTTTTTCTTTTGATTTAATTAGTGGTCGTACGATCTCCTAGATTTAAGGGCGATGAGGATGTATCAAAATAAAGAATATTGAAAGCCTTTCCCTTTTATATGCCACCATTTATTTGGAAGCCTCTTTTTCGGTTGATTGAATAATTAAAAGGCGGAAATAAAACGACATCTTGAGTAAAGGTTTTGAAAAGCGGATCCTAAAAACAGGATGTAATCGGAAAAATAGGTGTAAGCAAAATAATGATTTTGATTATTTTTTAAATAAAAATAAACTATTTGGAGAATAAAAAGGCACTTTTTGATCAAAAAAGAATATTTAGGACTATTCCAGCCATATGTTCTAATAGCTGGCTGGATTAGGTGGAGAATTTATGCTTATTTGAATAAACTTTATATTCGCTCTCGCTAATTTAGCAATGAAGAAAAGTGCGAATATTGACTAAGAAAAGAAAATTTCAAAACCAACATTTTAGGTGAATTATTATTGAAGTTAAATTTTGAAGTTTTTATAGAAAAAAAGCAAGAGTCTTTCCAAGAGCTCCTATTGTAAGCTTCCTGGAAATAAAAACGTCTTCTATTTAAAAACAAAAATTAAATACATTAATGTCAATGCTGCAACGAGTGGTCTTCTGTCAGGGTTGAAATGTGGTATGAAGGTGAATTGATTCCATTGTCCAACTTATCTGCGATTATCTTCCCAGGAATCAAGAAGATGGTTATAATTACACTTCGGAAGAATGAGGTGAAAACAAATGAATGTCCGGCGATCGAATAAAACAAGGTCTGTACTAGTGAGAAACATGGTTTAATCTTAGTTTCGTATGGCGTAGAAAATTAGGAAATACAGACCTATGGAATAAGATTTTGCCCTACATTTCGAGTTTCAGATTTAAACATAAATTTAAACAATAAATCTGTTAAATATTATTTGAATTATGTGTTATAAATCTCTTTTTGATCATAATAAGATAGCCTAACATAACATCAACTAAGCTAAGTAATAAATTATTATTTTTTTACACGCTGCGCATATCTCCTTTCTTATAGCAAGAGCGACTTACACTCCATCATTCGCACACATTATCCGCTGCTTAACAAAGTTCCCCCACCTACTAGATTTTTCCATCCATCATCATGGACCGGCTATCTAGTTTTCCCTGAAAACTTCATTACCTGCCTTTGTGTGTCTCCCAACACATCTCGACCTCCCTTGAACATTCTTCTCCTTTCATTTCTATCCTTAGCACATCTTTCTGCCCCCTGGATGCTCAGGCTGCGTCCAACAAGGACATCTCTCGTACACTTCATCCACCCCCTTCTTGGAAGCCAGCCTTTCATCCTACATTCTCTCTAGGGGATCATAGCATCTCATCGCACATCTATTTTCTCTTTCAAGCAAACTTACTTTACTTCGACATCTCTCTCGCACTCTTTCGTTTCCTTCCCTGTCAATAAACCTTACACTACTAATACTTCTCATGCATTATATTTCCATAATTTCAACCTTCCTCCTTCCGTTCACACTCAATGCCCATGTTTCACATCAAGAAAGAGCAGTGGAAACCAATACTCCCTCATACAATCCCATTTGCGCCGTCCTTTCTGCTTATTCACTTCCTTTTCGTGAGACCCTTATCGCACCATAGCTTGCAATCTCTTTTCCATTCGCCGCAATATTTCATTTACACCCCTTCCATCAGCTGACAGATCCACACCCAGATATTTGAAACACTGCACCTCTTAAAGCCTCCTCCCGTTTAGATTCACTAGTATCCCACTCATTCCTTCCCTATTGCACCACATTACCTTGCTTTTGCCTTCATTCACACTGAGCTTCCTTATGTCACACACAATTCCAAGTGCATCGACCCTTGCCTGTATTTTCTCTTTTTAGTCAGCCACCAGCGCTGAATCAGCAGCAAACAACAATTATTCTAGCTCTCATCTCTCCATTTCAACTGCGTAAAGTTGCATCCCTACCTGCCAGTCTTCCTTTTACTTCTTCCCAAAAGCAAGTACATATGTGAATTCAGCATAAAAAATTGCAGTAGTGCAAAATGTTTTAAAAGATTCAGACAAGTGAACCAAACACCAAAGCTTCTATTCTCAATATCCTACTAATACCTTCATAACTTTTAAGATCAGAATGAGCTGATTGAAATAATGGCAATAAGACTTACGTGTGTGCGGCCGTGAAAGAATTTCCAGTAAAGCACAGCAAAAAAAAAATATATATATATATATATATATATATATATATATATATATATATATATATATATATATACTACTATAACTCCTTTCATAAGGTTTGATTCATCATTAGAACAGTTTACAAACTTTTAACTTCTTTTTTGTCCTAAAATTCAAATCATTATCAATTACCTGACAAACTAATACATATTAGCCTTTCTTCTGCTCTGTTTTAAAATTAGAATTTTAAGGATATAATTTTTAGTTAATTGAAATAGACTTTTCTACACAAAGCTACACTTCAATATAAAATGGTCTTACTTTTAGATAATACCAACATTATTCGGATAATTCATTAACCGTTTATTGCAAGCTAATGAATTTGGAGACATTGAGAAATATGGAATTTACCAAGTCTGGAAGAATAATTACACCAGAAAAATCGCAAGCAAAATGGATTCTTACATCATTTTCCCTTCCCTATGTTTATTTTATATGGGTCAAATTAAGCTTACCGGACAAAATATCAGTCACCTAGGGAGAAAAACCATAACATAAAATCTGAAGCGTGTAGGAACGTTAGGCAGCTGAGATACGTAGCTTAATTTTCGTCAATACGTTATTTAGGCTTTATTTGTGTTGCGAGCGACGTGGAGATCTGTAGATAGCATATCAGCTCTACTTAAATTGTGCCGGAAAATTGACATCTCACAATGGCAAAGAGGGGTGATACATTTGGCCGCGCCAGAGGTCCTCCTGCAAAGCAGGTGGCAGAATTTGCCAGTGTTTCAACCCGTACGTTCATACGGATTTACAAACAATGGCAGAACTCCCAAAATGTGAACAACTCTCGCCAGAATTCAGGGCGGAAGAAGGTGTTGACAGTAGGGAATCGTGGTAAGATCTCCAGGCTTGTAATTGCAATTCGATTTGCTTCCAGGCACGAATTGCTACAAAACGTCAATTCTGGTCCTTCACCACCTTTTCAGAAAGAAGATTACGCAGCAAAATCAAAAGCATGAACATAGGAAGCAGAATGGCGCGCAGTAGGTCCTTACTAACAGCTGAACACAGGTTGCAGTGGGCGAAGGCACACAAACAGTGGACAACTGTTATATGATCTGACGAATCAAGATTTTGTCGGCTTATGAACGATGCTCCCCGTCGTGTCTCCCGAAAACCTCCTGAAGCTTTTAAGGAAGACTGCGTGCAGGGTGCGGTCCAAGGTGGAGGAGGCTCTGTGATGTATTGTAACCGTTTCAGTTATCGTAAAAAAGGCACTTTGGTTAAGGCGACTGCAAATTTGACCCATGATTCATATATTAAACTTCTAGACAATCCGTTTCTGCCATTTGCTCTGTATCTAAGCGATAAATGGAACAATTCTCCACATCTCTTCAAGAACGAAACATCGCCTTTACCTGACCAAAACTGTGGGTTAAATGGCATGACGAACATTCAAGATCACTGCTACATCTGGATTGACCGGCAAAGCCCCTAGATTTGAACCTAATCAAAAATCTGTAGGACCGCATTGAACAGCGAGCTAAACGTCTTGGCCATCTTCCCAGCAATTTGACTAACCTACACAATTTTTTGGAGCGTAAATGGATGAATATTGATGGTCATACATTCATTACCTTGGCGAGACCATGCCGTGCGAATAGCAGCTGTTATTTAAGCACGAGGTGTAATTACACTCTATTAACTGCACTATGGTTACAAGTGACTAATATTTTGTACGGTAATCTTATGACAATGTTTTGCAGTCACACTACTAGTTTATGTGAACTCCTTTTTATAGTTTTGACTAGTCATTATAGTCGAGACGATGTATCCATCTTTTCTTCCGCGCCGCATCTTCAATAATCTTATTCTTCAAGAAATTATGATGCCAAAGTTGTTGAAATGTCATTTAATATCAAATCGAGAATAATTAGGAATTTAAAATCTAAGAGAAGTACAAAAACATATGAAAATAATTTTGCACCAGTACAGTGGGTAGTAAAAATAATATTAAAAAATTGGTGACTGCAAATCTCTTTCGTTCAGCTCTTCCTCAGTAAATTCGAATTTTCACCGTTCGAACGCTCGTTAGATCCCTTTTGAAAATTTAAGGATGCCTAGACTGGAGGTAAAGGATCAGTTATTCGAGGAAGGCATAATATAAGGTGAAAATGTGTTCAATATGTTTCCACAAGTAGAACTTCATGGAGGTCGTTGCAGGAAGACACCTCCATTACTAAATATTCATTTAAAAACCCGTCTGATGTACGCCATTAATCATTTGAAGTAAGCTTTAAATTTGTAAAGCTGTGTGATATGGTCTGATAAGACGAAGATTGAGATCTTTGGCTTAAATGTGGTGAGGCAACTCTTGAAATAAACTTTTATAACATAGCAAAACATGGAGGTGTATCTATTATGAATTCGGGCAATTTCTGTGCAGCTTTTGCTGGTAAATTTACATACTTCGACGAAAAGATGAATAAAGAATTTTTAGTAATTTCTCGTGAAGATTATCTTAAAAGTGATGATCACACCCTTAAACACACATCGAATGAGGTCTCATGCTGGTTGAAAGAAGCTAAAGTGAGCATTTTGTAATGACCATCGCAGTCACTAGAACTCAATTCGATAGATATTTTATGTCCTGAGCTGAATCTCCGCGTCCATGCAAAACACTCCAAAACATCGACAAATGCAAAACATTGGCAAATACGAGTGGGAAAAAATTCCATCGGAACCCTCTTTGAACCTAGACAAAAACTATAATATTCGTTTGAAACATTTATTAGTAATTAAATTGTATAAGACATAAATGCTTCTTGGCTAGAAATTTTTATAAAAGTTGGGATTGTTCCTTTGTTCATCTAACTTGTTAGATTTATTGGTGTTTCTCAAAATACATTGGTCCCAATGCTTCGAAATTTAGGTATTTCACAATAAATGTTTCAAGAACAATGGCGAAAAAATCATACTATTAGAATGGGTACGAATATTTACTGTAGCTAGTGCAAAGCCAAAGTAATACGCAGTATTTAAGAAATTGGGTAGTAAAAAAATAATATTGAAATAAAAGAACGACCAAAAGTACGCGAGGATCGAAATTTACCTAGAGGATTATTCAATCATCTTTTATATTTATTCATCTATTCTTCTTATGCATTATTTTATTTTTACTAAAGGAAATTAATCAATTAAATAATTGATATCTAGACTATACTGAACGTGATGTATGATAAAAAAAGATGTTACATAATCTTACCTGCTACCGGAAGGTCGTGAAACGGATAATTATTCAAAGAAGAGAAAAGTAAACAGATGTCACCCTAGAATCGAAATTTCAAAGTGACCCTTGGAGATTGACCTCGTTTTCACAATGGTGAACTAGTTTAAAATAGCTTTTGACCTAATTTCTAACTTCTCAATGAGTAATAGCCTTTCTGAAAAATAAGTTCCTTCTCATTAACAAACATAAAGGAAAATCGCTGTGATTTTACTAGATTGGCATAATTGAAGTTAATGCGCGAAGGATCTCTTCCTCAAATACTTCTAAAGAGAAGTTGGTTCGTATACATTTAAACCACAGTCAATCTGTCCATGAATTCTCTCAGGCAATAGTAACGGTGAGAGTCAACCTTTATATGAGAGTGCTATCTAGAATCCATAACTGATTTGTTAACAAATAGTTAGTGTTGATTAGAAGTACAGAGCTGTATCAAAGTTGCTTTGGTAGCAAGAGAGTTGAGACTAGATTAAGAGACGAGATAGCACGATAATCAAACACTTGATTTAGCTACTGTCAAGACGACCATCGCACAAGACCATAATGGCTCTCATAGGATATCTAAGAAGAGATTCTGGTTTAATATATTCCTTAAGGGGAAGTAATACCAAGGATTTATCCCAGTCTTGGTACCAAAGATGGCAAAAGATTCTAGGTAAGATGAAAAGTTTGAGAGAATTTAAGGGTGCTTACAGCAACATTTTATTTTTTTCAGTGCTATTATTTCAATTGTTTATACGCTCCCTTCAATCGGTCATTGGTTCTCTCTCTCTCTCTCTCTCTCTATCTCTCTCTCTCTCTCTCTCTCTTCTCTCTCTCTCTCTCTATATATATATATATATATATATATATATATATATAGAACAGGCGTGGAAAGAAACAAAGGGACCATCTGGAAGCAGAAAATTATCAAAGGACCAAAAATTAATTAACGGATCGATGAATCGATTGAGAGGAGTGAGACGTTTCGCCGAATTAAATTATAAAACTCTAAATAATGGCGGAGAAACATCAAATAATTAGTTCCTCCTAACGTTTTCATAACATCTGCGTGAGTCCTTTTATTGATATAATAAGAGAGATCTTCTTAGATATTGTGAGATAGAATATAAGAGGGGGAGAATTTCATGGCTTGATGTCATTTGTAAAACTAACCTAGATCGTTATATCAGAAATTATGCATTCATGTAAATTGGGGTAAAAGGATATTTTTTTTGAAGGTTTAGGCTCAAATATTAATATGAAGAGTACATCTTTTTCATTCCTAAAGTAATGTGATCACTTTCCTGGTTTGTTCTTATTATTTTTATTGATACTTCATCAAAAGAGAGCATGTAAGACAGTCTGTGAAAAATAAAATAAAAGAGGAGTAGGATGGAAACACAAATATCTCTGAGGAGAAGTTTTTGTAGGATTCTCTTACGTTTTAAGATTAAAAGGACAGAAAGAATGTTATTAAAAGACCATTTATAAATTAAGAATGGCTACAAGATGACTTTTCAAAATTTGTAAACCATATTACCATATCCTAATGGTTCTAAACCAACTCATATTTTTCATTTGATTTCCACTAACAGGTACTTAGTGATTACAGTAAAAGAGGGAAAAATGATAAACAGCATAAGTAAATATATAAAGGAACGGATTAAAACACCAAGTTGGAAGAAGTGAGAATTGCAAAGGGTTTTCGAACCCCGCCTTACCGAGTCGTAATAAGAAATTGAACCTGTGAAGATCAAGCACTTTGCAGCGCAATTTTGAATTCATGATCAGTCTCAAATTTTCTTCCTAAAAGGAAAACGTTCCTGAAATTGTTTTCAGACTAGTTTCAAAAAGAATAAGGTTATATTAATATATAGAAAACTAGGTGCAGGTATGGATCTGTGCTCCAATGTTGAGGTGTGTATACTCTCCGCCTCTCTGAATTTTATGGTAATTAATTTGACTTGGTCATCTATTTCCTCTTTACTTTGGTTGTTAAGGGATCCAGTTTCTATTGTATTCAATTCCTGTCTGTATCCATCCCAGTTTGCTTTGCTGGTTGCTTTTCTGCGTGTTATTTTTATTTGGATGGGCGAAGTTGAGATGGTGGTAATTATTCTTAAATGATCGGAGGAGGTTGAGGGGCCTAGCTGTGTGTGGTGATTTAGATTGAAGTTTGGGTTCGTTAAAATAATACCTGGGGTAGTCAAGGCCTAGTATGTGAGATAACTAGAGAAGTCTGGTCCTTCTCTGTTTAGTAGGCCTTTTTGTATAAGGAGTTGAAGGGCTTTTCCCATTCCATTTGTATGGATTGTCTACCCTGCTTCTCTGCATCTTACGTTAAGGTCTCCTGATAGAATGGTTGAGGCTAGTCTAGGTAAGAGCTTAATGAAATTGGGTATCAGTAGGTACGAAGATTTTGGGGGTTGGTAGGCCTCGGCTATGACCAGATCACCTGTGGTCATTTTTATTCTCACTGGTAATAATGACTCTTCTAGGTCTTTTATTTCAGTGAAGTGTATTTCTTTTTGAATACCTATTTCAACTCCGTCATATCTTGATTGTGAGTAGTTGGTTCTTATGTATTTATAAATGGGGATTTTTATTGTTTCCGTCTCTGTGATTATACCATGTTCTTTTAGGATTTTTAAGTCTGGGTTTTCCTTTCTTATTATGTTCGAGTAGATTATGCGTTTCTCCTTCCAGCCGTTAACGTTCAAAGTGAATATTTTAATTCTACGCTGATACGTGTCCATTGTTGTTTATATCTGTTTGTGGTCTCTACCTGACTTTGTGGTTTTTGATCGACCTGGGAATCCTATGCGTCCACTTCTTTTATTTTAAAATTTACTGCACGAGATGTTGCTGCATGACTCTGAGGTGATGTATATCATGCCCTGTTTCAGTGCAGTGTGAACTTCCGTTTTGTCTGCGTCTGCGTCATATTTCCTTTTTAATTTTCCCTTGACTAGTCCATCGATTATTTTCTTCTGCTTTTGTGTTTTATTCTTCAGAGTCGGTTTCCATTTCACTTTTGTCTTGTCCTCCTTATGCTTGGTTAGCAGTGTCCTTTGGAGTCATATTTATTTTATGTAACTCGATGGAGGGTGGGTTCTCCGGGAACCACATTTTCTTTAGCCCGTTTTTTTCAAGCATGGTGTTCAGTTCAGTTGCATATGAGCACAGGCTCCCCATGTTAAAAAAAAGTGTGCATACATTATGCACAAAATTAAGCGGGTCTCATGCTACCTTTTATATTGACTGTTGGGGTTTGTGCAGCGGTTGCAGAGACGCTGCTGTTAGCTGTTTCTGCGGCGTGGGAAGTGTTTAACCTTCTTTCCTTCCCTGCCTTAATTTCAGCTTTTATCTTCCGAATTAAGTATTTTTTGACTAGGCATGACATGGCTAGAGTTCTATGCCAATTTCCGAAGTTTAAGCATTTTTAGTCTGTGCTTCTACACTCTTCCCACCTGTGATCTCGGCTTAAGCATTCAGAGCATGTTTTTCCTATAAGGTACATTCCTTGGTTAGGTGCTAGTCTAGCGCGTAACAAAACTTTGGCAGGCTCTACAAGAGGCGGTCTAAGAACATTTAGTTTTCCTGGCTTTAAGTCATCTTGAGGGGACCACTCAACATTCTGGTAATGTTTATGATCAGCCCTACTGTCCCATACACAAAGAAAACATGAAGACTTGGTCTACCAACCTGCAATCCGAGTAAGAAGGCAATCATTTTCAAATCATCACAAACATCTCATTTAAACAGAGTATAGTTTACGTTCTCGAGAAGCTTTTATACATGGTCATATTCTTCCTTCATCTGTAGCGTGAATGCGAAAGGCAAATATAGACACTGATTCACAATATGTAGTAAAAACAGCCTTGAGGCGTTTTATAGAACTATCTATAAAATGTCTCCATTCTTTAAGGTTATGATCAATTCCACTAGCTGTAAACAAGCTATTTATATCTTTAAGGAAGCAGAGATCATCACTTATATGAAAGTATACTTCAAATTCCTCATGTCGATTTCTGTATATTGTTGATCTGCAGTCAAGCATCAACAGATTCCATTCCTTAAGTTTGGATGCCAAAAGCTCAGCTCCTGACTTAGTGAGACCCAATTCACTGATGAGATCATCCAGTTCACGTTGATTTGGAAAGTGTGGGTGGGTACTCATTCTTGGGTCAAAGATTTCATCTATTTCTTCATTGTTATAACCTCCCAACTCTTCTAATGAGAACTCTATCATAACCTCTACCTGAAAATTATATATCAAAAGAGATGCATTTAATAGCTGGAGCATAAATATGGATTGCATGTATAATTACATTACAAAAAACCTTAGCTAGATGTTTTGAATATTTCAGTATTGATTCTGTTACAAAGAATATCACTTGCAATTTGATATAATTTACTTAGATTTTATGGTGGCCGTGGAACCAATAAGGTATCATCATGTGGCACAGGTGCCATAGAGGATAAAATGTTAGGATAATGAAGGGATTTTCCTCCCTTAACATTCTGTATTTTTATGTCATTCATGCAAAAATGACATTGTTCTTTTTGCACCTTTCAGCCATGCATCTAAATTTATTCGAAAACTTCCACATATTACATGAGGCGCCCATGGTCTTTCTTGGTCCTTCATACTCATTCCGAAGTAGAGTCTATAAGCAATCCAGTACTCTGCACCTTTCACAATTTTCTGTGATACATGCTTAGGCCCAACATAGAAACCCAGACAAAACCTTACGAATCCGAAGAATTCCTGCATCCTCTAAGAGCCATAATCAAGAAAGTCTGTATTTATCTTAGAAACCTCAAAAAGAAAATAAATAAATTAGCGAAAAATGTAAGTGCCCTTTACCCGTACCCCATACATTTCCTTATATTAGCATAATTTGTTATATCTTTCAAACTGTCGATGGTCGAGAAAAGTAAGGACAAATTCGGAATCAGCGCACAATCTATTATTAATAATACTCAGGGAAATAAGGGAAACAAAATTTTGTGAAAATTTGTCACCCATTGTAATTTTCCCTAAACTCCATAATGGTCTTAGTTTAGTGGCATGCTTAATGAAATCAACTGAGCCCATTTGCCAAAGTTTGAATTTAGGTCAAATGCTGATTATTTATGTATATAAAATGAATCTTTATGTTCTTCTCTCAATAAAATTAAGGAATTGTTATAACAATCCATTTGGATTTACCAAGTATAACATCTTTTATTTCTAATAGATTAAATAACTCTCCTCCTCATAGCCATCACAATTAGCATATTATTCTGAAATTATTAAAAAAGGAACAGACAAAATTAAATGATTAGGAGTAATAACTTCAACGGTACTGTCTTTGTTAAGATATGTTAAAGAAATAATATTGATTGCAAGTTGGATATCTGACCAGGAGGTAATAAAATTAGATTCTTTTATATTGGATCTGCCAAAATTTTTGTAAATACAGTGCTTAATAGTTTTCATTAACCTCTCTCAGCTTGCACCAAACCAAGGCAAGTAAGATGGGCTAGTTTTATGACCAAGATTATTTTCATAGAATTTATCCCAAAAGAGATGAAAAGTTCTTTCGACAATAACGATGTACTAGTTGTAAAGGATTTTGCATTGTCTGAATACAAAACTCAAGGTAGACTATATCTATTGTTAAATCTAACAAATGCCATTAAAAATTTCTCCACAGACAAGTATAATAAACAGTTTTGAAAATGCATTGCTTTTACGAGAGCTCATGCAATAAAATATCAAGGATTACATTCTCTTATATTTCTTGAAACTCCCGGTCGTTCCACATAATGAACCACAGAAACTAACGACATGCTCTTCAATCGCTCGTTTTAGGAAGCACATTTGGACACGTAGGAGGGAAAGGAAAGTGGAATTAAATTTTGCCCCCGACCATGTCTTTCTAAATTGTTACGTAAAGCTCTCCCCATAATCCCTCGAGTTGATTAGAGAACTAACATTGTTTCTCTCTAAATGAAGTTTGTTACGTGATTTGCAACTTGGAGAGAGGCTGCAATTCTAAAAAGGCATTGCATCTCTAATAGCCATCTATTGCAAATCAATCTTATACTTTAAAAGCTAAAATACCTAGAAATATTGCTCAGTGTTTACAGGAATATAAGAAACATATTTGCAATTCACTTAGAATTAATAGATTTTGTGCAGTGAATAGGAAAATTGACTAATTGATTTTAAAATTCAATGACAGTATTTGTGTTGCAACCTTAATTGGTTGGCCAAGCGCTGGTCTATATTGAATAAAAAGCATTTAGTGGCTGTGAAATCCCTAATTAGTTTAGAACAATTCCTTATAGTTTGTTATTTGTCAATACGCGACGAGAACTAATAAAAAAAGGAACCGATGGCAATTTATTGAAAATCATCCCTATTTACACATCGAAAAGGAAAAGATTTAATATATTCTGATCAAATTTTATAAGACCGACATTCTTTTGGTTCCTTGTTAATAATAAATATATAATTGGAGAAATAAAGAAGGTAAAAATATTAAGACTACGGGAATCACAAATTTATTAATATAAATAACAATTACTACAAAACACAAATCAAATATGAATATCAAACTGCTTTTTTTCCTTTAAACTAATAAAATTTCAGAATACTACCATCAAACACATATAAACCAGCTTACCTTCAATCAAGAGAGCATCTACCCCGTGGCAACTGATATTATATACATTTTCCTGAATAGATTCCTTGTCTGATAAGCTGAGAGGCAATTTCTTTTTACCATATTAACATTACTCACATTTCAAAATAGGAATAAAAATCCAGGCAATTTTTGGCTCAATTTTACTTAATATTTTTCACGGAACTTTAAAAACATCATTCAAGAAGAAGTTTTTCTTTGATTTCAATCACTCAATCCCTTTTTTTCTTAATTAATTTTTTGATAAGATCTTTTGCGTAAGGAGTTAATTGATGTTATTAGGCGGACCTTTATCTCGATAAATGTATATATGGAATTTTTCCGTATTTTATTTCTAATAAATGAATATTATTAAAGACCAAATTGTCCTTTTTTTACTCCTTATTTAACGAACTATAGTACTCATCTACAAAACGTTTATCCTTTTATTTTTATTTCTTTCGTGTATTTTCTTCAGTTCTAGTTCTTCAATCATCTAAGATAATATCCACTTCTCAAACTCTATGATGTCACATGTTTTAATCCCTAGTGATCTATCCTTTCCTCTTTTTTAAACAATTTAATAAATTATTCACCACCAATCTTTTAATTCTGTTCTACAACTTAAAAGTAAAAGAAAACATTATATAACTAATAATCAAACCAAAGTTTTACCTAATTTTCATCAGTGAATATCAGTGTTCTAACATAATTGACATCATAACTATCCACTCAAACTTTATTCTGAAAGAGCCACAAAAATGGGGAAAAATGTCTATTAAATAATATTTTCACAAAATTATCATTTTCTTAGACACTCTTTCATTTTTCTAATTTGAATAATCACTCTATGAATTAAAATTGCAATGTATGTGTAGGGAAATCGATATCCTACCCTCACAACTGAGGCCCTGTTTCTTAACCACATCGTCCTGGCATTTTGTAGCGGCGTAGCCCGATCACTTATCCTTCCCCCTCTCTCCCCTTGCCACGAGGAGAACCAGAAAGGCCGCCCAAAACCACATGATGCACTACTCAGCACATGTCGAATCCAGATGAGCCTGAAATTGGTTTAACTAGATATATTTCCCCTAAAAGTTGATATCTAATTTCACCTCATATGCGAAATTAGAGGAGCGTCGGCCTAAAACCAGAAGATGCCCTTTAGGGCTGGCTAAAGACGCTCTGAGAAAAACCGTTAGAGAAGGAGACATAATGCCACCATCCCCATCCCCCCTTCGTTTCCCTACCCCCAGTGGGATGGCGAAGCATATAATCAAATAACTGCAGAAGAACGAGGTAGGTCGTGAGAGTAATCGAGACAGTGAATTCCGCCATAAGTGAACGGCAAAAAAACCAACGTGATACAGAAGAAGCTCATCCTGAGCCAGATCCTGGTTGTCACACCGAACTTTCAGTTAACTTGAATTGGGAAGAAGTTCAACTAACTGTCGTCATAGAAGCTCCCTATCCTGGTGTACCACTAAACCTAGAGATAGTCCTAGCCATTGAGGGATACTTCAAAGTGAACTCCTTCAATTACATTTGACCGAGGGATCCAGATGACAGTCATACTGAAAGATGTATTCCGCCTTCTTTCTCATCTTTCTAACCCAGTGCTGAAAACCCTTCGGTCAAAATATCCCTTTAATCGGCCGCCATTAGTCTGTAACCGACCTCGAACTACAGCGGCAACATCTTTTTGTCATTTAAAGCCACGACACCAAACTTTAACAAGGAGGCCGGAAGCTTGGTCCGGGACGCGTAGCGGACCTAGGATACGTTATAGCCAAATTGACCGCTGTCTTTCGTCTTGTTAATTACCAATTCCCTTGTTAAAATTTTTTATCGGAAAATATGAAGATTCGTTTGCTATGAAACCTTAAGTCGATAAGAAGACGAGGAAAGCCCCTTCGAAGTTTTTATCGTGAAGGTCGGTGAGCCGAGCCCTTTCCATTCACTTCAAGCTCTTTGTCCTCTCCTACGCTACAGAATTTAATGGTGAGAATCTCTGGAACGATCAGTAATAATACCTTCGGCGATATTACTGTTTTAGATGAAAAAAGCAAAAACAAACAAACCATGTTTTGACCTACCATTCACTTACTTTTATTTCAATTGTATTACATACTTTATTCCTTTTTCTCTTATTATAGTTATCATAGAAATAGTATTTCAACTGTTTATAGATATTTTATACAAAATTTCAATTTGTAACCTTTAATTTTAAATTCCAATGGAACTACCTTTATGTTTGAACAACTCGATCACTTCAATAATATCGATCCAGAAATTAACCATTTTGATGAATTATATCAAATTTTGAAGAAAATAACGTAAAAAACCAATACTACGATTGTGATAAATTTAACACTACATTTTCATTTGAAAAAACAGACTTGTCCATTTTAAATCTTAACATTCGATCTTTGCACGCAAACATTGATGAATTTTCAATATTTTTGTCAACACTTAATTATAAATTTTGCGTTTTGGCATTCACCGAGAGCTCGCTAACAAATAATAATAAACACCTTATCAGTATCCCAAACTATAGCTCTTTTCATTCACTACGCGACGTGAACAAGATAGGGGGAGGTATAAGCATGTATATATCTGACAGACTCAATACTAAAAATGTTGACGAAATTAGTATTTCCTATAACTATATTCACCTCTTTATTTATCGAAGTAAATTCAAATGGTAAAACAATAATCATTGGAACCGTATATAGACCTCCTTCTGGTGACCCAAAGATGTTTATAGATAAGATTACTGAATTAATCAATTACTTCAATTTTACAAACTATGACGACATAATAATTACAGGAGATTTCAACTTCGATCTATTAAACTTTGAAAACCACGCATCCACTCAGTCCTTCCTCAATACTTTTTATTCTCATTCCTTACTTCCAATTATAACAAAATCGACAAGAATAATCCAAAACTCAGCAACACTAATTGACAATATTTTCAGAATTACTCTTCCGGTATTCTCCTTTGGGACATATCGGACCATCTTCCTATATTCATGATCCAAAAGTCTTTTTTCAACTCGAACAATATTCATCAAAACCGTATAATAAGCTACCGCATAATTAATGAAAATACCTTATCAAACTTTTATAACTATGTTCTAAATCAGAATCTATATGAAATTTCCTATATAAATGTCATCATTTCTGCTACCGAAGAGTTAATTTCAAAGCTAGACAATGTTTATAAACTTAATTGTCGTCTATCGTCTAAAATCATATCATATAAAAACAAAACAAAACCTTGGATAACAAACGCAATTATAAATAACATCAAAAAACGTCAAAAATACTTTTCTCTTTATAAGCTTAGTCAAATTCCAGAATACACATATACAAGTTTTCGAATCAAGTTACTAACCAAATTAAAATCGCCAAGTAAAATTATTACCATGAACGATTTAATCAAACGAAAAACAATATAAAACAAGCTTGGAATTTAATCAATTCTGTGATAAAACCTGAAATTACTAAAGGAGCGAACCAAATTAAACAAATTATCAATGACGGTAAACCAGTTGATGACAATAAGGAAAAAGCGAATGAATTCCATCAATTTATGTCAACGTAGGTAAAAAAAATCTCAGACTCCTGCAAAATAGGCGTTAAATCTTTTCTTTTGTATTTTAATGAGATTAATGTACCGATTTCCTTGTTCTTTTCTCCTGTAAGCGTAGCCGATATAAAAAAATCATTAGTTCACTAAAAAATAAAAAATCAGGTATTAATTCAATCTCTACTAAAATTTTAAAACACATCTCTGATATAAGTTTAAATAACGAGATTGTTTATTTATTTAAGGGATATAAAAGGCTTGGCTAAGAGAAAAGATAACACTAGTGACAAATAGCTTGAAATCTCTGAAGAGTTAATTTTGCTACTCGACAAAATGCCTGAGCCTTTTGTTAGAATTCAGTGCTTTTGCGAGAGAAACTGATTATAGGCGGGCCAATTATTAAAAGGAGAAGGAGGCTCTGGAGGCAAGGGTTTTAAGATTTCTTTATATATTATAATGTATTTTATCCTTAGAATTTTTAATTTTTATAATATATACATAAATTGTAAATTTATATTCACCCTAGTAGAAATGACGCTTTTCATATTTTAAGTATCTTAAAACAGAGTTTAGAAAAAATAGTGGAGCAATGTGCAATTAAAATAGAAGGAAAAGAAATTTTGAAGTTAAGAATGTTTAAAAGCTCAAGAGCCGAAAGGGAGAAAGGAGGAGCATACTAGGATCGAAACAGCCTACAAGCTGTCCATCAGGGCCGAAACGGCTTTTATTTCACCATAAAGCAAGTCCCTTTATGAAAACATCCAATCAAATAAATATAAAAGATTATCCGTTCATAATTAAGAACTGTCCTGGCACTAATAATAGATAATCTCAATCATAATGGAAGCGAGATGTGTGTCTATTTATATTACTGGCAATTCAACCTCGAATCCTATGTTTCATGGAAATTAAATTATCCATGTAATTTGATAATGAAATTAGGAGCCCAAAATAGAAATATTGTAAGTGCTCAAACAATTATTATTATTATTATTAAAGTTCCAAGCCACAACCCCAACTGGAAGAGCAAATAGCTATAAGCCCAAGGGCCCCAGCGGGGAAAGAAACCTGGTATGGAAAAAACGAAACAAAGATTAAGAAAAACATAATAAATAAATAAAAAATTAAAAAAAAAAAAAAAAAAAAAAAAAATTAAATGCTATAATGTTAAAAATATTATAATATTATATATGTGTGGATAATGAATAAAATATTAAAGTTATAAGTTTCTGTTAATTAAAAATGTATTAGCACCCACTTTAAATTTCTGAAGTTCCAAGGACTCAACAACAACACTAGGAAGTTCATTCCACAGTTTAGTTGTGTTAGGAATGAAACTTGTTGAAAACTGTGTTGTGTTGAATCTCATAGGCGTAAAGGCCCTACTATTGGCATTTAGTACACCTCTGGTAACTCGTTGAGGGGCATATAAATTGGGCAGATCGTGATGCAGTGGATGATCTGCATTGTTAAAAATTTTATATAAGATGCATAAGGAGCTTATTGCTCGCCTGTGCCACAGATCAACTTTGAGGTCAGGAATTAAAAATTTTATTGCTCTCAAATTTTTATCTAATAAATTAAGATAAGAGTTGGCTGCCGAACTCCAAACAGGGGCGCAATATTCAAAACACGGAAGAATAAAAGCATTAAAACAATTTTTAAGAACAGTCTGCTCTCCAAATACTTTGTAAGATTTCCTCAAAATGCCAATTTTTTGAGCAATAGAGGAGGAAATAGATCGAATGTGATTCTCAAAAGTAAACCTAGAGTCAAGCATAACTCCAAGCAACTTAAAAGAATCACATATGGAGATGGGAATGTTATTTATTAAAAGATCTGGATGGGGAGGATCTAGTGTTCTGGATCTGCTAACAATCATACTCTGGGTTTTCTTTGCATTTAACTTCATGCCCCATGAAGTGCACCAAACATTTATCTTAGCCAGATCTCTATTTAAAGACTCTGCAACCGATGCTCTCAACTCAGGAGATGGGACTGGGGCTATTAGAGTAGCATCATCAGCATAGGCTAAAAGTCTATTTTCCAGTCCAAACCACATATCATGGGTATATAATATAAACAGTAGAGGACCAAGAACACTGCCTTGTGGTACACCAGATAGCACCTCTCTCTCATCACTAAAATTATTGTCAACATAAACCTTTTGATGTCGATTTGTTAAAAATTGTTCAATAATATTTAAAAATACACCACCTACTCCCAACTGCTTCAACTTAAATATCAGGGCCTTATGATTGACACGGTCAAATGCGGCACTGAAATCCAGGCCAACTAAGCGAACTTCTTGACCAGAGTCTAATGATTTTTGGACAATGGTGGAGACTGTGAGAAGTGCATCACAAGTGCTCAGACCCTTACGAAATCCAAACTGTAAAAAGGGAAACAGACGATTAAGCTCGGCAAATGTACTTAAACGTTTAGCTAGTAAACGTTCAAAAATCTTAGATAGAACAGGAGTTATAGAAATGGGCCTATATTCAGTAGGGTTAAAACTACCACTTGCACTTTTACATAGTGGAGTGATGTTACCAATTCTCCAACATTCGCAAAAACTACCACTCCTCGCCAGCTTCCGAAGAATAACGGAAAGCTTGGGAGCCAAATACTCTGCAGTTTTCTTAAAGAATAAAGGGAATATACCATTTGGGTCAGTACCACCATAAGCATCCAGATCAAGAAGTAACTGTTTTACTTCACTTGAACGGAAAGCAATCTTGTTTAACCTTGGTTCAGGGAAACAAGTGTCAGGTAGAGTTAGATTCTCATTACTTTGTTTATTATCAAAAACATCAGCCAACAGTGTTGCCTTTTCTTCAGGACTATGGGTAATGAAACCATCAGGTTTAAGAAGGGGTGGCATAGATGAATCATTCCCAAAAAGAGCAGACTTGAGAGTGGTCCAGAATTTGTGGGAATTTGCTGTGCGCTGAAGAGTTACCTTTGTGGTAGTATTGAATTCAACTTCAGCATTATTATATACCCTCTGAGCTGCTGTTCTGTAGTGCACATAATTATCCCATAGAAAGGCAGATCTACTCCCCTTCCACAGGTTGTAGGCTTCTTGTTTCTGCATATGAGCCCTCTTACAGTCATCATTAAACCAGGCTTTGTCCTTAGTGCGATATCTGATCATACGGAATGGAACATGTCTATCAATAATTGAAACAATTTTATCATTCAAAATACGAACTGCTTCAACCTCCTTATATATTAGTGGCCAGTTGATCCGGGAGATATCATTTAATATATTGCACCAGTCTACTTGAGATTTGATGAATACTTTGCTTGTATGAGCTATATTAGGAATAGATTGCTCAATACAGATAGTTATAGAAATTGCACAGTGGTCAGAAGTTCCCACAGGAGGATCAACAGCACTTGTAACGACTCCAGGGGAATCAGTGAAAACCAAGTCAAGGCAGTTCCCAGATGAATGGGTAGGCTCCCTAATGACTTGCTCACAACCCGACTCACACGCAAAATCATAAGCCCTGATACCATGACAGTCAGTAGGGGAGACAGAAGACAGCCATTGCCTATGATGAGCATTGAGGTCTCCCATAAATACAAAGCAGGCTTTCCGGTCATTTTCCTGTACCTTGGCCATGGCAAGGAGCAGACAATCAAAAATAGTATCATCTAAGTCTGGATTGCGATAGACAGAAAAAAGATAAAAATTATTTTGCTTACCACATACTTTCATAACTTGCATCTCATGGCAAGAACAAGCATAGGAGGTCTTTGAAGCAGAGTAACCATTCCTGATATAAACTGCCATTCCTCTAGCCCTAGGAATGGCATCACGCCTAAGTAAAATTGGTTTTTTGAAGCCTGGTATAAGTAGTTCAGAGACATGCCTCATATTTGAAACCAGGGTCTCTGAACAGAGTAAAATGTCATGAGACTTGGATGAAGCAGTCAAGTCTTTAATATTGGCATGTAGGCCCCTAATATTAATATAGAGTAGACGACATTTTATCTGACGAGGATGACAAGGTCCAGGGTTGAGCTCAATGTCTCCTGATAAAATTAAAATCGATATTAAAAAAATAATATTAGCAACAAGATCTTCAACAAAAATAACAATTTGTACAACAACAACAACAACAATTTGTACAAAATTATTCAATAGCAAAACTTTCATTAACTGAATATTATATGTCGGAAAAAAACTGGTCAACATGAAGGAGCCGACACATCATGCAAGGCAAAATTCCCTTCAGGACGCCACAACAACTGAGGGAGGACAGTAATGATGACTTTGGAATGAAAAAGAATAAAGAAAAGAGAAAAGAAAAGAATAGACCAAGGCAACCTCTTGAAAAGCCATCAGAGCCTCTTTGCTCATCTATTAAGCCTGCCCTACACACCATTTGAGTAAAACAAGAGGAGGAATGAAAAATAGGAAAGTATGCCTAAATGTACCCTTAGGCAGGGATCTCAAACACAAGAGAGTGGAAGACCATGGTACAGAGGCTATGGCACAATCCAATGCATAAGAACACCTTTCTGTCAGGGAGGTCCCTTAGCCTTTGACTGAAGTGTCTATCCACAAGACAGTGGAGGGTTTGGATTCAGAGTTATCCCTCTCCTAGGCGGATTGTCAACCAAGACTTCGAGCTCCACCTGCCCGGGTTTGAGTTCGGAGTTGTCCCTCTCCTAGGTGGATTGTCACACAAGACTATGAGCTCCACCTGGCCATACCGTAACCCTGGTATAGGGTGGCTACCGAGCGCTACGCCTTGCCAAAGGGCGACTCGTGATTTTGTCCGGGGCTGCTTATTCAGTTTATTCGCAACTAACCTCTATATCTAGAGGCCTTCCCCCGATCCGCAACCTGGGGACCCGATGGATGGGAGTTGTCATCTCCGGAATTAGAGTTAAGCGAATATAGTAATAATGTTATTATAATTCGGTATTGCTCACCTAATGTTTAGTAGTCGCTCATCTGCCTGGTAGCTGGTAATAATTTTAAGGTTTTTTTATCTTATATTCATATTCGTATAAAGTAATTTCCTTTATTACCCTATGCAGAGTTTATACGTAATATATTTTAGTTAATATTGTTAATATGTTTGAATTAAAATGTTTTATCTTTTTGTTTCTTATGCTCTATAAGACTGTCTCTTCCAGTTTCATAAATTAGTACTATCATTTTGTACTAATATTTGGCAAACTTTGAACTTGTAATCTTTAACGTGTTAATTAGTATCCAGAAGACGTATATTTCACCAATGTACTCAATACTTTCCAACAAGAGTTCGCCATAAATCTCATTTTTGTGGGATATCAATAGTAAGAGAATGGCCAAATAATGTATTGTTAGAAGCAAAAATTAAGTTTGATTAATTACGTTTGTAGCTATGTACCTTTACTGCTGCTTGTACAAGCCTCTTCAGGAAGGAAAGATTGACCTGATCTAGGACTTGGCCCTTAGTAGTGATTAGTCTTTTGCTTCGCTCCCTGAATACTTTGAACTTTTAAACAAATCTCATTTATGATCTGTTCACTAGATCATTTTTCTCTCACTATTCAATGTGTTTCATTAGACCTTCCCTTTGAAAGGAGGTCCTTATTGTTATTACCTGTGAATACTAGGTATATGCTGGTATGAGAATCGAAATTTATTTGAATGCAAAATCCGAAAAAAGAGAGAACATAGGCAAAAGTTTAAACCATTTGTTTAATGAAGCAGAAACAAGTAAAGAACAATCCATCAGCTCATTACTACATCATCAAACGACTTCTAATCATCCGACATGGATGAACGCACATAGATTGTCTCTTTTATTGAAGAAGAGAAAACAGTAATTTGAGCAACAGAGGCGTTTGAAATTAATTTTGAGCGAATAAGGAGGAAAACATAGTGATAAATCAAAGAGAAGGAAAAATAAACAAAGGAGAATAAATTAAAAAGGGTTTGAATGAACAATACTACAATAGCGAGCCTGTTATACCTTAAATATTGTATCCTCTTGAATAGTTATAAACTTGCTGGAATAAGTTTGTTTAAAGTTTAGTTTAACTCTAATGTAATAATGTTGGAACTATTGCTCCCACATACTTGACCAAACTAAACTACAAACAACACCCTGGATATTAATGTTTCTTCGAGTCTTAAAATTTGTTTTGTCATCTTGTTCATTGGTGTGTGCAAAAATACTTTTCAATGCAGTTGACTACAAAGTAAAATTTATTCCCTCTTCATCAATATTTTAGAATCCAAGAAGATAAATGATCAAGAGATTCCTAAGCCCGAATTACTTCTCAACTCTTGCATAAAGGACTGTCAAAAGGTATCTTTGAATAGACTTTGGGGCTGTGCTAAAGGTCATGAGAGGAAAAATGCGTGGTTTTAAGGATGGCATAAAAAATGTTTATTTAATTTCAAGAAATCTTGTTTTTTACAAAAGCAATTTCATGGACAAATACTTAGAGAAAAACATGTATTCAAGAAATTCGGAATTCTCAAAACAATAGATTTATTATTTATTTTTTAGAACTTAACTGGAGAAACATTTTTTTCTGATTTTAAGTCATAGACAGAAGATTCTTTAGCATTTCCCTTTATTATGCAACAAGAATCGCAATTACTATGGAAAATCAATATGCCTTTTCTTATTTACTTAATATTTATCTTAGTCAATAGTGGAGTTATAATCCTGGATAGAAGAGCATGAGTTGAAAAGGCAATAGAACTTTATATAATTAACTTTATATAATTATATCTAATTAACTGTTTCATTAGTTTCCTACAGATTTCGTAATCCTTACGTAATTTTTTTGTCCAAACTAATTCTTTTCATAGTTCTATTAATTAGCATAACTGTTCTTTTGTTAATCGCTAAATACTCAGTCCCCTTTGATGCACTAGGTTTCAAGGTCTCCCTTGATAAAAAACACATATCTACCCATGACTGATCAAGTTTTGATGTTTTAATGAATAGAGGTCAAATATTTAGATGTATCTTTCCGCTTGGAATACTCTTGTTCTATTTAGTTTTACTAATGGTTATTTTTTCATGATATTTATAACAAATAGTTTTAGAGTTTCTCACAGAAAGGGAAGGATTCAAACTACGGCGCATTTTCGCTATATTTACAACTTAAATAAATACAAAAATGTCTTAAGTGAAATGTTGCTGCTTAGATCCGTTTGTGAAACTAAGTATTATAATATTATCACTATTGTTGACTTGGCAACAATAATTACATGCCTCACATAATTACATAGGTTTTTGCATTAGTTATTATTTAAATGTACCTACTTGAACAATTCGAACGGCATCCTCGTAGAGATTTGTATTCAGGTAGATAAAGGTGGCAAGATTGGGTGGATAAGGCAAGGAAGAATTTTATAAGCTTAAGAAGAAAAGGATTATATCGAAAGATTGATTTGAACTTTATTTGTAAAATTAAGTTTTGTTAAAAAGATAATAGATCAAGAATAATGTTATATACTTTATGATGATAGAAGCAACGCTTACCTCTATTAGCGGCATCGAGCAGGTACTTTACCAGCCTCCATTGTTTAAAAAGTAAACCTCTGCATGGTTTTAAAATACCTTTTTAATTCACAAGGTATTAAAAGCTGGGTAACTTTAAAAGCCGCGTGTTTAAGCAGTAAGATGCAATGGAATAAGGAAATGGAATGATCCTGAACTGTTTATTTGTCAAGGGTGGATTGAGTAAGGATGCAAGTCTCAGAGTGCAATTAATTAATTCTCTCAGGGAAGAAAAACATTGAAATCCTGGGTTGTAACTAAAACGCATCTTAATAGAGAATCGCACTTGATACTAGGACGAAAGGGTCGAAACATATTGTCTTGTCGCCTTGGAAAGAGTGATAATATTTTAAAATTAAGACCAATGTCATCCCAAAGTTGCTGATCCTTATTTGATTTAAATATTTGTATCTTAGCATAAATAATTTAATTCATTGTCCTGAGTTGCTAATTAGTATTAATTATAGCATTCAAAAATGATTCAATGAGAAACTGTTGTATTTGCTAGTGTCATACTTCTCATTTCCAAATGGTTGGTGGCCAAATTAGTTAAATCTTGTAAACTAGACATCAAGAATAATAGAAGAGATACTTGTGTGATTCATTTATAGAAGTTGTAACTTCTTTGTTATTTCTTTGAAATTTTAAATCCTTTAGATATTAAAGCTGATTTATAAATCCAAAGAAAATTGAATGTGAGCAGTAAACAAAATCCTCAAATTTCTTATACTTCGGTTGTTTAATTAGTCATTAAATTTCTTTCCTGTTAAGTCTTTGTATTAAAAGATGGATTTTAATATCTCCTTATTAGTTATTTCTGTTCTAGGTGTTGTAGACTTTGTTGTGAGATTACTTTTTTCTCAATTAATTTATCATGTAAGTCTTATTTTATTTTCTATCCTTTTAATACAACCCCCAAAAGTAATTTTTCTTTTTGCATGTTTCCGCTTAATTCTATTCCCACTTCAGCGAGTAATTAAAGATCTTCAACATTACAAATACTTATTCAATTTTTATAATTAAAAATCAAAATGTCATTTGGGGAGGGTAATTTGATTCTGATTACTACCAACAAAGACCGATGTTCCTATAAAGGTCTTTATTGGTAATAAAAAGTAGACGTTTCTGTAGGATTCTAGGTATTAATTTCATGTCAGGAATTAGATCTTAGTAGGTTCTACTTAATTCTCTATTTGCTAATCTGAAAAATGTCAAGTTCTTTTCATACATAATTAAATATTATTGTAAAATTGAGTGTGGTAAAATATTCACGGCGTCTTTTCCTTGTTTGAATTTATCAAAGGCCTCATATTAATAAATTATCCTCCTGTAATACTACAGATAATTTCCTCCCTTGGATCGGAAGTCTTATTAATTATGTTAGCACATACGTTCCATGCAACTGCATGATGTTTACATTCCTCGAAAGTGTCTTTATTCATTGCAAACACAAATATACAAAAATAATGTTTATGACTATTATAAGAGAGATGAACATTATTTTTGTTATATAAGTATACAACTCCATCTACCTACGGGTGAGAATGTGGAAAGTGATAAATGCCTTCAAATAAACTCTCGTAATGGTGTCACATAAAAGATGAAGGTCCATACGAGAATGTACGACATCTTTATTCACAATTTACACAATGCTGTACTTTTTCATCGTGAGAATTTTAATATTATCAATTAATAAAAGCTGAATTATTTTAAGTTTGACTAGAAGTCTGATTGATTCATTCCTCGGAATATCAACATTATGATGAGTCTCAGTCTATTCATGAGGCGTTTCTCCTAAGAAGCAAGTTTGCTTTCTGCGCGACAAACGAGTACTAGAATCTACTTAACGTCAAAAAGGGGCCAAATCCCTCAAATCAATGTTTATGCCACTTTAGAGACAAAGGGGAACTTATTTTTTTTCTGACAATGGCAGAATCATGCTTACTGATCTTCTCCTATGCTATGGGAATTTTATTCCTATGAATTTGTAACATTTGCAATCTTCTCTGCCGCATCTGCTTACTCGTAAAGGTTTTGCCTTTTCCTCGGTCACTTCAACCCAAACGGTAACGGGTTATTTAGGATTTTATTCCTTAGAGATGCAAGAACAAGCAAGGAAATCGAGAGCTCGAAATATTCAAAACTATCTAGCTTTGTCATCGTTTTCTTTCATTCCCACTTCTATATACGTCTCACCATCTTTTAACTTTATCTTTATCTGTTCTTTCTCTTTTACCCTCTATCTTGCTGTGAAGGGATGCCCTCGAAGGACCAGCGTGAGAGGAAGCGCCCCTCGCAATACCCTTTTCAGCTCCTTTACTCTAAACCACGTGCTCCTTGGCGTGGAAAGTTTAGAATCTTCGAGAAGGAAGCAGTTCCGCGCTGAGTCACACGACCAAGCTGTATTTGCTTTCCAACCCTCCTCGCTTCCCCCTCCATTGCGATAACACCGAGTTCTCGCCCCCATGCTTCCCAAGCATAGCTATTCCCCTCAAGTGCAGCAATACTCATCCTGCCCTCATATCATAAGGCAAACCTTGCTGCCTGATCCGACTCGTTATCTATAAGTAAGTTTGCTAGACTTACTTCGAAAATCCTCTAAGGATTGCCATGCCCTAGGGGTATCTATTGGACCAGCCACCTGGCTATTTAACCCTGAATCCGCCATTCCTCGAGAAGATTGAGAGTCTGACAGTCCCTCCATTCAGACTGTTTTTCCTGTTTCCCAGTGAAGTCTCTCAACCCTTGTTCGAGTCGTTCCTCGACGTGAAGATGTCACATGCTGATCTCCCTTCGTGAATCTTTGGGCTGTGTTCACAGGAAAGCTATCGAGCCACCTTCTTCCAGGATAAATGCACGGGACCTATCATCTTGGACTCCCTTCAATACTCCCATTTCTTCGTGTCTGAGACTCCCTGCCGAGTCGCAGAACCGTCTCGTGTTTATGATCCTATCTGGAGCAGGGAAAATCTCGTTATCAATAAGAAGTGCTCAAAACCCTCATCTACTAGTCATCCTCGTAAGGACTTGCCAATTTGTCTGCTCAAAGGCCTGTGTCGTTGGTCTTTTCCCCTTTAGATCATTACCACGATTGATGGTAAAGCGATCTTGTATAGTAATCCCCCCAAATACACCCCCGTCAATCGTCTCTCGCCTCCACTTTTGAAGTGACTTCCCGCTCAATCGTAATTAACAGCTTTTGTTCGAGTCAACATTAATTTTGCTCATATCGGTTAACTGTCTTATCATAAATTTTTACAATCAAATTAACTATCTTTATAGAGTAATTTAGTCCCCCTTTTTGGTATATATATATATATATATATATATACATATATATATATATATATATATATATATATATATATATATATATATATTGCCCCATTTATTATATATATTAAAATTATATTTAGGGGTCTTTTTCTTTATATATTGTTTGAACTGCAACTTTGGGAGCCATTAGATAAATCCTGGTCATCCGTAAATCGCACTCTGTATAAAAATCAAGGCGGCCGGCCCCCCCTCCTCCTTTAATTGCCCCAAAGCATATCTCAGGCAGCCCGCTTGGCTATCTGCCCGTGCTTGTGTATGTGTTCTTGCTCCCAGCGAGTATTTACACGCAAACCTCTTCACTTACCTTCCTCTTTCACAAACTCTCCTTTTATTTAATTTTCAAATCACTAAGTATTTCATAATGTAGAATTAGCGTACAGCTCCCATTTAATGCTGAAACAGGCATATCTTTTAGTCTTTCAGCATATTTAAATTGTTATACATTAGTTACATTGGCACAAACGACTTTGTTCACTGCCGAAGAACATGAATGTTCAAAAAGTGTCAAACAATTTGTGAAGTTGTTGTATGATTTCTTGGTTGATTTAAGAAATTTTTTGGAAAGACACAAACAACTTTCTCAGAATTATTGCCAGCTTTTTTGTGGTCCTGTTTTGACACAAAAACACAACAATACGCAAATTTGGATAAACTTATAATTAGTTTTTAATGAAACTCCAGTTTGTTTATCTGACTTCAAGTAAAAAAAATCATTCAAACTATGATAGTTGATAGTTTTCCACGAGTTAACCCTAATTACATTTTACATTAAAAAGTAATACAAAATAGGTAGTGAACATTAACACACGGTATTTAGACGTAAATAAAAGAAATCTTACGCATTAAAATTAAAATTTTAAATATGTCTAATATAGCGGAGTTTAGACAACTCCTTAAAATACTTTTGGCATTTAGTGGACTTAAAACCTCAACTTTATCATGTTGGTTATTTTAATTAAGTATCGTGTAATTAGACTATAAAAATACAGCAATAGCTGAGGTCCCATTTTGGGCCATCTGGTTAATTATACCGACGAAATCACTTAAAGAGAATTAAATAGTAGATGCTGACGGAGGATTGAGAGACGATGGTTTCTTTAGGAATAAAGAGCGGAAGACACTTCTGTCATTAATTTCGTTTTCTAAAATTGGTCGTCGGTCCAGGAGATGGAAGGTAAGCATAGTTGAGACTGGTTAGTCACTGGATAGATACAGTACCATCACAATCTACTGAAAAGTTCATTATTACCAATCACAACAATTACATTATGTCGATCTATATTATTTTATGGCAATACTTAATATTTAAAACAAAAATAATTAATATAGATTTAATAATTACCAAGATAAAGTCTTAATGTTTGAAATCACATTATCTTCTCAAACAAATGGATGAGACTTATTCAAAATCACCTCCAGATCTTCGGATTTTATTCATAATGCCTAAAGGGTTAAAATCAAAGATTCGACACCCTAAAAGGCGGGGTCGCATCCCTTATTCAAAGGACTCTTTCTTGAATTACCTCAGATATTTTATTCATCCTGTGCTCACCATCTAAGAGGAAAAATCTGCGTCATGTTATAATAGTTCCCTAGTCTTGAAAGTTGGGAAGATCTTTTATAAAGTACTAATATTACTTTGTTTTATTATTTAAATCTAAGTAATCACAAAAGTTACTTCTGATAACTATAAATATTAACTCAAAATATTTCTAGTAAACACTTCATGAAAGAATGAATTAAACTGGTCTGCGTCAAAAATGTACCTTAGGTTTTCTATAGTGTTTCTTAATAAAATTGACCTCCTTAATCCGAATCTGTCATCCGTTTTTCTCTATCACCTCCAGTTTTTGCGATATAGGGGGTGATAATAATTTTATAGTTTATACATCTCCTATATTACATCAAATTTCAATAGTTTTTGCACTGTAATTATGCACATAGGTTTATATTTTGCAGGTTAAAAATTGCTTAGCATTATAATAATAAGAATAATAATAATAGTGGTTGAAATAAAAATGAACAGAAAATGTAAGAATAGCTCCGACAGATTTTGCTATGTTTGCGGCAAAGTGACTTTTCCCGAGCAGCAAAGTACAATCCCTCCTGTAATTAAATCTTTGTATGATGCATATTTTGGAGTAAAGCTAAGAGATTAAAATAAAAGTTTTGTACCACATATCTGCTGCAAGGGATGCTACATAAGTTTAAGACGCTGGAATCAGGGCGAACAGAAGTCCCTATGGTTGAAGAGATGGCAAGGACCACACTACGGACTGCTATTTTGGCATGACAAAACTTTTAGGTGAGCATTGTATCAAGTATTTAAGCTTTCTGTATTATACTAGCTCCTAAAAATGTCATTATTATGCATAGTTCACTTCAGCATGAACATATCCTTTACTAAACATTTATGTACTATCTGCAACCCCAAATCAATTCCTTTATGTAATATGAAATTATATTTTCCACAGGTATAAATAAAAAGAATAAACATAGTGGGGCATATCCGGATGTTCCTTCTGCCATCAAACCCCTGCCCCATGGCCCAGGAATTCCTATACCTTCTTTTCCTGAACATATAGAGGTACATGAAGAGATTAATATCGAAGTAGACCAAGATTATGACACATCGGAGTCTTATCAGGTTTCCACACATAATATGGTCGCAAGAATATTCACTCAAGTTCAGTTAAATGACCTGACCAGGGATCTGGGGGTTTCAAAGTCAAATACACAACTTCTTGGCTCTTGACTTCATGAAAGTAATCTTTCCGCTTAAGAAACAACATTTGGGAGGGGTACAGAAATAGAGAACAAAAGTTTAGAAGCTATTTTTTACAGCATTCTTCCAGCTCTTTAGTATACTGCGCCAATATTAAAGGTCTTGTTGAGGCCCCTGGAATTTCCTACAACCCATTAGAATATAGACTGTTCATAAATTCCTCCAGTAGAAGTTTGAAACCTGTGTTACTGAAGATTGGTAAAAAGATAGCTTCCGTTCCTATAGGCCATTCAATCCAACTTACTGAAAGTTATGAAAATATAAAAAATGCTGGATGCAATAAATTACTCCAGCTATAAGTGGAGGATATGTGGTGCCTTAAAGGTATGATCATTTTACACTTGGCATTTATAAGCTTTTTGATATTTACATTTTCATTTTTAATTGTTAATACTTGTATACACCTTTTGGTCAACTTACATTTTACAAAAATGCAAATCTGGAAATCATGAGTCAGTTTTTAGTTATATTTTTTGTTGAAGTGTGTCACTATAGGTTAATGGGGAACTTATCCTAATTGAAAAGGCATACAACACAAATCCATTAACTCAAAATAAGATGTACATATATCCAATTAGTTCTAATACGATGATTTAATGCATCGGCATACAGGATTTTACAGTACATATTTATATTCTTATTGTTTTAAGAAATATTACACTGAATTTACATTCCGTGCTAATTTTTTTTAGGTAGTGTCTCTTACGCTTGGGATGCAAACAGGCTACACGAAGCATCCCTGTTTCCTATGTTTATGGGACAGTCGTGCAGATAGTAAGCACCATTAGAAGAAGGTTTGGCCTCCACGAGAAGCATTTAGAATTAGATCAAACAATGTGATAGCTGAACCTTTAGTGCCTCCTCAAAAAATACTCCTCCCTCCACTGCATATAAAGCTTGGCATAATGAAAAATTATGTCAAAACCCTTAATAAAGTAGGCTTAGCTTTTAAATTTCTTTTTCAAAAATTTCCACAAATCAGTGACGCTAAGCTCCATGGGGGAATTTTTGATGGACTTCAAATCAGGAACTTGATCAGCAATTTGATTCATCAATGAAGGGCATAGAAAAAGATGCCTGGGAAGCTTTCAAAGCTCTAGTTAACAATTTTCCTAGGCAATAAAAAAAGCCTAGAAGAATATGTTGCCCTGGTCAATCAGCTCTTTACAAGTCTCAAACATTTGGGAGCTCGAATGTCTATAAAGATACACTTTTTACAGTCCCATCTGGATTATTTTTCCGATAACTGCGGTGATTACAGTAAAGAACAGGGGCAAAGATTCCACCAGGACATAAATACAATGGAATCCAGGTACCTAGTTAAATGGAACGCAAACATGCTTGCTGATTACTGTTGGTATTTGAAGCGTGATGCAGCACATGACAGGCACAAACGAAAATCGGCAAGGGCGTCTGTTCTTCGAAATTATAATTATTTTCTTTATTATGTTGCATTCTTTTATTTTTTGTTAATTAAAAGAATTATAGTTTAAATACGTGTATTCCTGTTTATATGATATAACAGTAATAATGCATTATTAGATAGAGAAAGTTTTTTTTTTTTAAATTCAGAAAAAATGAGGTAATCTCAATAAAAATGGTGTATGCTGTACTGAAAAAATCTGACCTGATTGAACAAATATACATTCATTTTTGAGCTCAGGAGGTTGGGTTCATTAAGAAACCAAAAAGAAATCCTGTAGAACATAAAAAAATTTTCAAACGCAAGCCTGTGTCATTAAAATAGTACTGGAACAGAGATCTGATCTCTGTCAAAACCCTCAATTTTCCAGGATAAATTTTAAAGCCTAACGAAAATGGTATTTTTCCTACAAGAGCCCAGCAGGGATTTAGTTATTAGCATATTAATATTAGTTGTTTGAAACTTATTTTCCCTCAATCCCTAATGTTAAAATAAAAATTAAATCAAGTCTACATCAATATATTCAAATATTCTAAAGTTAGAGTCATAAAATATCGTTATATATTTATAAAACATAATTAGAGAGATAGAAAAGTTCTTTCCTCCCAAAACATTAATATTGTAGAGAAATGTCTACATTAAGCATCTTGGAGGGGGAAGGTTGCATTAAAGCCCCCCCCCCCCTTCATGAGGAGAAGCGTGGGAAAGGTAGCCGGTGAAACTGCTTACCATGTGTGATCTCCCCGCCGCCGTGGGCAGTTGGATCTAACATCTGTTTTAAGGCGATCACCTAAGGTCCTTAAACGACGCTCTAACGATCCAATTAACTACGAGACCCCTAAACCCGTGGTTATGGAAAAAAAAGCGGTGCGAGTCAGAAGGCACGCCAAGTAGCGATGCGGTTGCGAGCCTATAATTTGCGAGCTGACTTGGGCACCTCAGTGCCACCTCAGGAATTCTCGCTCTCCCCAGATGCTAACTCACCATTCGCCCCCCCCCCCTTTGCCTCTGTAGCCTGGTCACTTTCCCCTTTAGATGGAGTGGCAATCCGCCTATAAATAAGCCCCGCAAAGAAAGAGAAGAGGATTATCAGAAGTTGATACGCCAGAGTAGGATTAGTTCGTGAAGATCGATCCATCGGCCAGACAAGAAGATTATTAGAAGTTGATTCGCCAGAAGAAAGATTAGTTCGTGAAGATCGATCTTTACCCAGACAAGAAGATTAGAAGTCGATACGCCAGAAGAAGGGTTAGTTCGTGAAGATCGGTCCTTCAGCCATACAAGACTATTTCCGTTAGGAACGAGAGGATCAGATTGAGAAAATCGATCTCCCCTTTCAGGGCCGTATTAACCTAAATAGTCAAGCTTTATATCGGTGCCATACCAAAGAAGCCTGTTCAGTCTGCAGAGAAGTCCGACTGAAGAAAAGCAAAGCCACTCACACTCGAGCGACTTTCACATCTCAAGCTCCGTAAGAGTGAGAGGAGAAGAACCCAGCCCCAATGAGCTCCCGTTCTTTAATTACGTTGAAGAATCAGCCCCCGTCACAGGCGACAGCAAATCCCTTCTCGACGAAAATTCAACCAGCGGCCACAACACTGCAAAGCGAGAGATAAGTCCTCCAGCGACACCCGGCAATCCCTAATACCTACCTGTAAGTTAAAAATAACATTTATATCTCTATTGCGATAGTAGAAGTTTAGTACGTCCCACGTTCTAAAGTTGAGTAGAAACCATTATTCTTGAACCTAGGTCATATGTGTTTGTTGATGACAGTACATTAATTTAATGTTTAACGCTAATCAAATAGAGTCGCGATAAAAAATACTAATAGGCGATTGGTATGTTTACGGAAAGCCTATTTTTTTATTTTTTGTCTTTGAAAGATCTTTGATGCCAAAGATAGAAATGTGTTAACTGTTGGTTTGTAATAGTTGAGTGTTTCATTTAAAATACCTGTTTATTTTGGTAGATTCTGGTGTTCCCTCTTATCCTTATGTGTTTAAAAATAGCTCTTCCTTAAGAACAAAACTACTGAATTAGCACTCTTAGTACAAAGCCTACTTCATCATAGAAGTAACTCACGCCCCTTAAAGCATACCACTACTAAAAGGGTGTCAAAGAGTATAGTGATCAAAACCAAGGGTCATTTTACGACAAATATAATCTAGGAGAATTAATTAGAGTCATAAATTCCAACTTCGAATGAAGAGAATAAAGGTTTCCATAATGAGAATGCTTTGCAAATATCAAAGATTCTCTTCCTCTGGTAGCACTATGGACCCGTCCATTAACAAATGGTATGCAATAATGCGTTAAACTCAATGCCCTTCTATTCTTACCTATTGCTATCTGTATATTTTCTAATGGAATATGTATTCGAATATCTTTGAAATCATAAACTAATGGCTGTTCAACAATAAAGTGTAACAAGAAAATTCAACACTAAACAAAATGAAAATTGATGGAAAATTTGAAGAATCATCAGGCGGTATTCGGTAAAATGTCATCTTGGTGGAAAGATAAATGCCGAGTCCAATAATAATTCAAAAATTGCGAATAATCCATAAATGTTTCAAACTGGCTATTTAGGATTTCGACTTCAATAAATTGTTTGTTCCTTCAAACAGTATTTAAGTAATATATTTTCCATCTACTTTTCTTTCAATACTTACAAAACTCATGATATATGTGTGAATGACCTTCTTGCATGATTGATATAAATAACAAATATATAAAGTCTTTTGGTAATATTAAAAAGAAGAAATAGTAAGCAACAACCGTGGTCGGTAGTATTAGAAGACAAAGAAAAGAAGTTCCTGATGGATAAATAATAATCAATCCCCAAACCATTCTAAAAATCCATTTCAACAACACAATTTATTCTTACCATTTAATAGGTGAAAATTAATTAATGTGTCCTTATGAAGTTTAATGAACTGGTCGGAGGGTATTAATGCCTTCAATTGAAAACACTACAAAAAACAGTGTAGTAGCATTATAATTTAAGCAAAGTGGTGGCATATATGTATTCTGAACAAAATAGCTTAATCTCACACTTGTAAAACTGGATATAGGCAATGTCCAATGGAGGTTTGGTTGAATATTCATAAACAGTCAGACATAAATGCAAATATTCTTTACAGGCAAGTGAATAAAATATTCATTATCTCGCATGAAGGTTTTGCTAGATTTAATTCGCAAATAATTTATGCGAGAGAAAAAACGAACGAAATGGAATACGAAGAATGCGATGAGCTCATTCATGGTGGATTTCTGAAGTATCTTCAATGTCAGGTAGATTTGTGAAAACAATAAGTATAAATGGACGAAGAGGGGAAAAGAAGTAAAAGGAATAGGTGGAGACCTTGGTCATCCTGGAAAAATAGAATTAAAGAAACGGTGTTAGGGTAAACCGCTGAAATAAATACATGAATGGCAAACTCGTTCCTTTAGAAATAAAACTAAATTGGCTTGGGCAAAGCGAAGCATTTGGGGTGAATATAAGAGGAAGATGGAATGGTATGTGACAGCCTAGTGAAGCAAGGAG
Source organism: Ceratothoa steindachneri (assembly GCA_963969495.1). Classification (NCBI taxonomy): domain Eukaryota; kingdom Metazoa; phylum Arthropoda; class Malacostraca; order Isopoda; family Cymothoidae; genus Ceratothoa; species Ceratothoa steindachneri. The sequence goes on from OZ018337.1 coordinate 85,323,868, forward strand.
AATGGGAAACTATGTGGAAATTCTCGGAAGTATGAGAGAGCAGAAGAAGGTTAAGACTGGTATGGAGCAAATCTTGGTAAAGCAAACCGAGCAAATACGGAATGTAGTTATAAAGTGGTTTCTGTATAATGAAGAGAAGGTGCACTTTTCTTTATTTTACTCTTAACTGAGCTTCATTCGGTGTGGTACAAATTATACTTAAATGATCTGAAAAAAATCAGATAGAGTAAATTGTTTGGCCACTTACTCTTACAAATCTACTTTTCTGCTAATATTTTAGCCGAATCACATTCAAAGTCCGAATAAGAAAAGCAAAGGGTCAGATTTGTGAGTTATTGCAGTTCGACGCGTTAAACGACAGCGAAGGAAGACTTATCCTTAAGAGACGATCTTCCCACACTTGGTAGTCTCTGTTTCGTGTTAGGAAAGAAAAAATAGAGGGGCCTCAAAGTCATTTTTTATTCGCCATAAACTCGTTCATCGCCTCTTGGGATCGGACGGATTCGTCATGTTCGATCATTATCGACATTTAAACATTTTCGATCACCGCAATTATTTTTAAACCGGAGTTGGGTTTATTTCTTCTTTACTTCTCTAAATTTCTTCCCCCTCTTTTTATCATAATAGTCAGTAGTTACAAAGAGATTGTATTTGCAAAATCACTTTGTGAGTAAGGCAACTATTCATTATTTTCTCAGGCACCTATTTAATGGAAGTTTGTCTTTTTGTTTTTTTTATTATGGGAAAAAGGAAATATCCTATGTTTGTTTGAGTCCTTAGAATGTAGTTAGAGAAATCTATTTACCCCTCAAAAATGGAGATTTGATTTTTTTCAGTTATGTTGTTTTTATTTATAAGATTATAAAATCTTCAGTTTGAAAAATACGAACAAATACGCTAAAATCAATTCATGCTAGTAAAATTTAAAAGGCCATTCATAAGATTCTTTGGCTAACTTATGAATTGCCCATTAAAACCATTACAATATATCTTTACCAAAATATTCTAAATTAGGCTTGTTTAAATTCAATTAATTTAAACTTTTAATAGCGTTTAGAAAAATGTAAATTTAATTTCTTTAAGAATCCTTATCTGATTGCTTTGCTTGGAAATTTAAAAATTTTAGGTAATTCTTTAAGTGAAGTAGAACCATCGATATATAAGGAGGTTCAGTTAAATATTTTGAATTTTAAAGTGAACTTTCTGAGATAGAATAGCAACCTTTTATTAGCTTTCCTTATTAAACTGAAAAAATAATAAAATTCTCATATTTTTACTGTCATGCAAACTGTAAACGAATTCTTGATTATTTGGTATATGTAATGTGAAAAAATGAAAATTCATATTACCTTTTCATTTCTTATCTATGTTAACAGAGTAATAACTAATTTATATTAAATTGAATTTTCATTTAGCATTATTCAATGATGCGGAAGCTGGTGTCTCAGTAAGTGTTGGGGTATGTATTGTTGAGTATATAAATGCATTTTGATCGATATTTATTACTCTCCCTTAATTCGGTTCTATTTTCCAAGAATTGAACCACTTTATTAGATGGCCTCAAACACGAAAAGTTCATTAGATGCAGCATAGGACAGTAAGGTGTAGCTGAAATCTGGAAGATTGCCTGTTTTCTTGGCTCCAGTGCCGAAAGAAGGATCTCCAAATCTAAATGTTCAACATTTTTTCACTTCGACTATATTGTAAAACTTCTTTATAGATCTCCCCTAAACTTTCCCACGAGAGTTACCCACGATAATTTTTATTTTATTAAACAAGGTAAATATCCTCAAACTTCTGTATGGTAATTAATTTACTAGACTGGGGGAAATGCATCCTTCAATTTAAGGTATCTCGTATGAAGTCTTCATGAAGAAACTGAATCTCTGCTCATTTTTGCTAAAGATTTCCTGAAAATTATTCAAACCATTTTAATTTCAAAATCTATATAATGACACCAAAATGGAATCTATTCAGAATTAAAATGTCTTGTGATAATGGAGCTTAAAATATTCAGAATATAAATATTATTCTGTTTTTTGATTATGGAAAATCATGACTGTGCTTTCAAGATATTGAGGATTTCATTTATATTGTTTGTATAGATTAATCCATATCTTTTATTATTTGCGCTTAGTCTAAATCTCATGTACCAAGCTCTGTATTTTTGTTGATCAGGGAAATATATTGTGATTGTTTTGCATCGGTCTGAGCAGCGAATCTTATCCTGCGATAAATCAGTTGATTGAGACAAACAATGTAACCATAAATCTGCCTTCAATCGTAAGCAAAGGAGAAATAGCGAACGACGTTAAGAATGAACATGGTAGAGCTTTCAATTGTGTAAAATCTATCTCATTCTATATTACGTTTATTTAAAAGTTTATACGAGTAATTTTTCCAAATCTTGCTATTTGACAAATGGAACTCAGCAATGTAGAAAACAAGAGAGAAAGGTAAAATAAGGTCAAAGCCAAGACCTAAGAAGTAAAAGTGGAAGATATATAAAGGAATAGGAAGAGAAGAAGAGAAAAAGGAAAAGGTTGGAAGACAAAGTTTGCAATGAATAGGAACAGAGGAAGGAAGAAAGAGGAAAGGGAAAGAAAGGAAAGTGCTAAAAGAGGAATCAGAGGAACTTAAAAAGAAATATTAAATAGGAAATAAAAGAGAGATTAATAAAATGAGCAAAAGAAAGACTGGAAACGAGAAAGAGAAAGGAAAAAAGCACGAGGCTAAGAGCAAGAGAAAAATTGTAAGACAGAGCAAGGAAGAGAGTAAAACACATAATATTGTAAGAAAAAAGAGGAAGAAAAACAGATCAATAGAAAAATAAATGCTCTAGTTTATATATGCCAATATCTAGACCTAAGAGGAGGAAATTTATATTTCGCATTTAGTATAAAGGGTGTCTTACTTCTTACTTCCTTTCCTGAGTAATAGGAGGAGTCTTACCCTAGATCACCAATTAACAGGTATTTGGGTGATGCTTTATATCTAAGCTAGGCGCTTATTGAGGACAATAGAAGGAAGGAGAGGATTCCTTGATTCGATCTATAAAATCAGAGGGGAGCTTAGACGGCAGTGAATTAATAGAAAGCTTCAAGCGCCTTAAAACGGTGATGGCTCCATCATTAAAATAGAATATTATTACCAATGAGGCTGATTTCAATACACGAGGCTTCTTATACAGCCGAAGGGAGGAGACATGGTTTGGTATAAATTTCGAAAAAATATGAGTGGTACAGTGGAAGTGGGGGGGCAACTTGTAGAACATTTTACGAAATTTAAGTTAATTTAAATATTAACAATGGTTTTCATTCTGAATTAATCTTAATAAGAGTATCAAATATCTTCCTCACGATGAGGCGGGCCTTCCCCCAACGGCGAAGCGTGTTTGTTTTTCTTCTCCTTTGTTTATTGTTATTGTTTTTTAGGGGGTTCGTTTTGCATATTTTGGGGGAATGTATCCTCGTACTAGGCTTTCGTGAGTACGGCGACTTATGCCTAAGTAGGTAGTCACCTGATGAGCTCCTAAAATTGAAAAATAAAAGTCCTTTGGCTGCCCACTTAAGTATATGGTTATATAGTATAACTTAAAAGGTCGTACTACAATGCTAAGTGTCTGTTTTTCATGAAATTAGGTACCTGTCAGAGAGAGGGAAAGAGAAGACGCACGCGGTCGTGTTTTCAAAAAGAGAGTCGATACACCTGGAAGACCCACGTTAATTGACGCTAAGGGAAGCGCAAAATCGAGAAAGCCGTGATGGGTTAGAGGCACTACTTAAAAGCACGAAGGGTCACACCACGGATTTTCCTACGATAGCATGAACGGACAAAGTCCACCTCACCCGGCAAAGCTTCAGTCTACTGGAACCCTCCCTCTTCTGGTGCAGAGAAAAGCCCCTTTGTCTCACTCCTATAGAACGTCCGACGCCAGACTTGTAAAGCAGTGAGTACCGGCCTGTGTCTTGAGTATCCGCGACCATTTGCCATCTTCCTGTCCCCTTCATTTCTGCGCGAACCATTGCAGAGCCCGTCAAGTTCCTTGTATTCTCCTAGAACTCGCGAGAGTCAACCCCGTACCCGTTGGTAGTCGTTACTCGAACACGACGCGTAAAATTTTCGATTCGATATTCTAAACTCGAAGTCAAGATCTAGGTTCATCTCGAGTAATTGTCGTTTGTCAATAGGCTATTATTGTGGACTCTACGCCGTCTCTAACAAGGCGGCTCTACTCCCTCGGACCTTTAGCGTACGCTAAAGGTCATTTGAGTGTCCCACCTGTCATTTTCCGTTTATGTTGGGCGGTCGACCCCGCCTAGGTAACTCTTTGAAGCCAAGACTCGTGTACGTGTCTTATGTTTACATACCTTAATTAAAACCCTTGTACTTTTGTAAAAATTCTATCTGCATAGTAGTATAGTATATTTTTGTACTCCGTTTCTATTTGCCCGGAACATTCCAACATAGCTAAGATTCGCCAACCTAAATTCCACTCTAAAACTTAATTGCACTCTGATTTGTATTTATAATTTTACTCACACTCATAATGCTTTAATCTGTTTATATGCCTTTATCCCTCGGGCTTTGAAATTTTGAAAAGGATTGGGTTCTAACATCAACCGACGACAGTACTTTTTTTATTTTACTCTTTAAATGAGGGATCACTTAAAACCTTAATATTATCACCTGATTGAATATTGATAGCGAGGAATAATAACAATATAAGCGGCCCTTAGTTACATGAATTCAAAAACCAAGTGCAACCATTAATATAATTTAGCATTCTTTAATGTCTTAACTATAGGTAAGCAAACATTTTACTCCTTCCCATGCTAAGCGCATTGCTTGAACAAACAGGGTGCTGATTTTTCTTGATTCGTGAGCAAAACCATTCCTCATTCTTAATATCAAAGACTCACTAGCTTTATTGGCAATCTCAAGGCCAAAAAAAGGCCTTCTTTAGGACAAATTTATGCGGGGTCTCTTTCGGAATCTCTAGCATTGCTTTCACTCACTGATTGCAAGAAAATACGACCTCTTTCCCATCCCCTCGTCACACTGGCACTGATAATTTTAATCTTTCGTCAATCTTTCTAAGATTACAAAAAAAGTGATAAAGGAATGACCCAACTTTTACGTAACTAGTTCTAGCAAATGCAAAAATTGCAGTAAAAATCGTCCTTATGCATATCTTATTCAAAACTCTTAAATATCATACTATAAAATTAGGATCCGCCAATTTCACTCGACTTTGTAACAGACTTTCGTCAGGATTATTCTTCGGCCAAATAGTCTTTTTGCATGATCACAAGCAAAGACTAAAGCAAATTTTCCTATTGAATAGAAGGAATTATATGAAGAAATTGATAAGAGCTAATACATCTGAAAGTTGGTCTACACCACTTTAAAGATAAAGTCAATTGAGAAAAGCGACTTTAGTGATTATCTTGAATTCAAAAGAGAGAACTTGCCATTGAAAGTCTAGGATAGAGCAAATTTCTATTGATCCCTTACTCTTCGCATATACTTTTATAGTCATCTTAAATATGGCTAATTAATCATGGAAATATATTGTAAGTTGCGTTGTGTAAAAGATATTTGTATAGGGCTGCAACGATGGAATAAAGAGAACATCATATGTTTTAGCTTTAACACATTAAGTACCACATAGGCCATCGGTGGCCCAACTTCCTTTCTTCTTAATTAACATATGCTCTCCCGGTGGTACAAAATAAATATTTAATTTTAAATTATATGTTTACTTCTTCTAGAAATTACTAAATATGTGTTAAATAAATAATACAAATACCTGAGATAATTATTTATTGAAAAAAAATCACATATGAAATAAAATATGTGACCCATTTATAAAAACGAACTTACCTCGATATATATGAAAATACTCCTCAAAATATGAGTTTATATTTCAAGTGTGAGAGCAAAAAATACCAAAATATAGGACAAATTTTCACAAAAATTAAAATCCCTATCTATGCTAAAAATAGGATAATTTCAAAAGGACAAACTACTCATCATAGAGGATAAAAAGGTATTATTTCAAATACCTGAATGAATGGAAAGCATACGAGTAATTATTGTAAACAAATTGATTTTAAAATTAAATTTTTACTCATGTGAAATAAAATATATATAAAAAATCCCGAAATCCAAAAAATATCTAAAAAAACGTTGCCTTTTCATGAAGAGATTAAATATTACAGGAAAAAAATTGTTTTGGTCAACATGTAGCTCCTCAAAACACGATAGGCACAAAAAGACTTTTCTTTGCAGATACCACAAAAAGTTTTCACTCTTGAGAGCAGGTAATTTGTATCCTTCCTTTTTCGCATAACATCATAACATCATGTGCATCGGTTGTATACGTCTCTGATTTTTCCTTCACCTCCACTCTATGTATGCAGTGGTCTAATAGCACTAATAGAAACTCCTTCATTCCCAACAAACACCTTATCAGTTAAATTGCCCGTAATTAGTGAATACACTAAGGATTCTCTGAAATTCCTGTTGAAATAGTATTCTGAGCTTGGTATTTGTTGAATAAGATACAGGGATTTAGGATCGACGTAGCAAACAATAACTCAAATCACCATTTTTGTACAACATTCTTGATATACTGAGAGTTAAATAGTAACTAGAAAATTGATCACTGATGTTTACTCTTTGTTTGGTAGCATTATAGGATAACCCACTATCAGAATTTGGAATATCAACTCTAGGACTTTCAATGCCAGTGTCTACCAATGCAAGACTAGGATTAGGTTCAGATGTCATCATTAGAATGTCACGTTTTTCTTTTCATTTCATCACTTTTACACCATCTTGTATTTGCAACAGCATGCTACACTGGTCTCTACTACCTCAGTAATAGCCTTGTATATTAGTATCTATTAAGTCAGCAATAGACTACTATAGCAGTATCTCGTACTTCGGCATAGCTATATACAGTAGTATCAAGTACTTCAGTAATGGCCTGGTACAGTATCATCTAATAATTCAGTAAAAAAGTTCAAGAAGTGGCTAGACCCTTATTGTGAACTTAAGAACTACATAAAATAAAATTGGGTATATCCTTGAGGGGAGGGGTCCTGGCTGTTGCGATCATGGAATTGGTACCTTTCTGCTTCTGAGCTGGCCTCTTGTGGACCAGATGGTTCTTGCCAGGGCCTTAGATTGTAATAATACTGTAATAGTACATACATATATGTAGATAGAAAAATATTTACTTTTGAATGTGGTTTCATGGGTGCGCCAATCGTCCCTCAAACGAGGGTCGACGAGCTCCTCAGAACAGATAACGAATTAGATATAAAGATCAAAATGACAATTAATGTCCGCCGGAAGGAAACGGAGCTGATCCTTAAAGATGATGTGGCGGGTGGGGAGATGGTAGTAGGTGGTTATGGCGCCAACAAGCGAGGGTGGTACCCTTCCTGACCTCAATGGGGTCATCCGACCTGCGTCAGGGTTATGTGAATATGATTTCTGCATAGTGGAATAAAAGAGGTGTTGCGATTGTCTATGAGGCTCCTGATGAGGATAGAGTTAGTTATGCTTAATCTTGTTTACCATCATTTGGAAGGCATTTGAACGGGTTCGATCTTTCTCTGTAATGAGTTTCAAGGAGTTTAATCTTTTTCAACTGAGTTTCGAATTATCTTGTTTTTAAATCTTTTTAATGTTGTTTTGGAATAATCTATCTTCATTATTTTGATAGAATGGGTTATTCAGTACTTCTTATAGAAGATTATGTTTTCGATCAAAAGGTTTCTTCATTTTGTTTCCATTTGAGCCCATTTTCTGATTTGGAATTTGTTTATAAAGTAAGGCTACGAATTATTGCAACTTTCCTAATTCTCTTCAACTTTTTTTTTATCTCATTTACTGTAAATTTTCGTATTCATCAACTTTCATGTCCTTGATTGTAGGGGATCCACCATCTCCCTTTTCTCCCAGTTGAGACTCGGGACGTTGAGCGCAAAACATCCGGGCCAGGCACCTTGTGTCAATTTAGTAACCACAGCCCCTGGCCAGTCATCTCTATGAAAAGCAGAACTGTTTAAACTGCAAGATCTCCCATATGAGTGTATATTCAATTTCACGTCAAGTACAAAATTGGAGACGCGTTTCTCTCAAGCTCAAAGGTTGAGCAGGAGCAGAGGTAGGACCTTGTGAAAAAACCGTTGGAGTAGGAACCCTCCTGCGGCCAGTCCACTGCTTCCCTCCCTCCTACCCCTAACCAAGTGGGGTGACGAGGTATAAATACCAAACCCTTGGCAAAAACGTGGTAGAATCCGTGAGTCAACAAGGTACGAAGTCCCCTGCCAGAGAGGCCAAGCTACCAAGGGGACTAAGAAGCAGCTCATCATCGAGCTAGTCCTTGGTTATCAAACTTAACCTCTGGTTAACTTGTTCAAGTTCAACTGATTCTCCTCAGATAATCCCCCCCCCCTCACACTATCCTGGTGTAGCACAAAGCACCATAATAGTCCTCGCCCTTGAAAAATTCCGAAAGAAAGAAGAAGTTCCTCTTCGAGCCCGTTCCCCGGCGGTTACAACAAACTCTAAGTTAACTTGGTTTAAGAACCAAGTTCAACTTACTCTCGTCAGAGAGACCCGCGTATCCTGCGGCACTCTAAAGCAGCGTGATAGTACTCGCCCTTGAAGAAGACCCCCTTCCCGAGTACCCTGTGGAACCCCATCTGCACCATTCACTAAAGTCCCTTGTTACTGTCAAGTTATCCCGTCCGCCACCAATCTTTTGGTCAAGGCACGCGTCAAAGAACCCATCGGATTCCTGAGGTTCCTGGGCTCATTAATTTTAAGGTCAGACGCAAACCCGCCACAAGAGCAACCAAGGTATTTAAACTCTAGTAGGGACAGCTAGTATATTGTTATATTGAAGTGAGTCGTGGGTTAACTTTCACTATAAGATCAAGTTAAAAAGTCTTATTTAAAAACTTATTGAAGTCATTATCGTGTATTTAAGTAAGTTTAATTTCTGTGGTTCCTGTTGATTTTGTTTTTCTGTTTTAATTAAAGTTTTAGTTTGTTCTAAACATTTTTTAATTCTCTCCTCGAATTGCTATGTTCGCACAGGGAACCTTTAAAGTTTAAAGAGCTCAAGACCCTAGATAATAATAATCAAAATCATATATAGCACTCTAAGAGAGGTATAACGTTAGTCAAGAAGTCTTCTTTTTTTCTAGTACGTAAACAACCCCTATGTACCAACTTATTCCATCATTCGGTCCTTCCTATACCACGACATTGATCTTAAATCTCCGCTTTGAACTGCCTAATAATCATCTGAAAGTGTTGGTTGCTTTGTGTATGTGCATATATTTGTGCTGCATTCCAAACTTCCACTCTTCCCTTAGATAAATGTTGTAGGCGGGTATGTATTTACTACAATTAGTGAATGACTAATTGATATTTCAATTACTATATTAATTAATCTTTCGTATCTCCACCTTAATTCTCATATGAACACTGTTTTCTCGTTTATAAAGAATAATTAGTAATTGTAGAAGTGTTTGTTTGTATTTAACGTGAGTATTTTAAAACTGTATAGTTCATTTGTATAATTAATTTATAAAACTTATTTATCGATACAAGCACTGCTAGCCTTAAAGCTGTGTTGCTACACAATGGTAACAAAAACACTTATTGTTGGGATGATAAAGACATATGACTCAATGAAGTAGATTTGGGAACGTTTTTTATATTCGCATCATAAGTGGAATATCTGTGGAGATCTAAAGGTAATTATTTACTTCTTGGACTGCAGCTAGGATTTACAAAGAATGTGTGCTTCTTATGCCTATGGAACAGCCGTGACGACAGGAATGCATATATTGTCAAAAAGTGTCCCGAAGAGAAAAACATATACTTAGCTAATACAATGTGAACCACATGCCTTTGGTACATCTACAGAAGATTTACCTTTCTTCACTTCATATCAAACTTGGCCATATCACCAATTTTGTTAAAGCAATTGCCTATGATTGTTATGGATTCCAGTATCTCAAAGAGAAATTTGATGCAAAGAAAATCGATGCTATCTAAACTTAAAGATGATATTTTTGTAAGGCCGGAGATCAGAGAATTGATACGTGACAGGGAGTTACGAAATAAACTTACTCCACTTCAGTTGTCAGCTTGGGATTCATTTATCCATGTATCGCATAACTTTCTTATTAATCATAGGGCTGAAAACTAGGAAGAATTAGTGAACAACATGCTAAAGGCCTATTAACGAATGGGATGTCGGATGTCTCTTAAGATGCATTTCTTGCATTCACATCTAGAATTCTTTTTATCTAATATGGGTGATATTAGTGACGAACATGAAGAAAGGTTCAATGCAGATATCGCAATGATGGAAAGCAAGTATCAAGGCCGCCGCACCGAAAATATGATAGGTGATTACTGCTGGTTTCTACAACGGGAGGATCCTTTGTCCACGTACAAGCGCAAGAATAAGAGTCTCAAACATTTTTGAGTACTACTTTTTTATATATAATACATATCTTGTCTCGGTCTGCAAAAGGATGTACATAATGCCAAATAGAATGCACCGATTCCAAACATTTACTGAGAAACGCCTCATTCTTCTCAAAGTCGTAATAATTATATCATTAATTGATCCAAGGTGACAAAATGATCCATAAATCCTAGTTGCATATCACAGGAAACTTACGTTCTAGGACAAGTCTGAGCACAGATTTGGAATCAGCGCACCAAACTAGTTAGTTAAAACAATATTTAGTCAAGTAGCCGAGAGAAAGTTAAAATTTGTTTGCTAGTGCTATGCAAAAGTCTACACGATAAAATCCCTCTGTTGCGTAATTAAATATATTCCATATGAAGCCTAGTTTGAATTTATAATCTATGCTGAATTGTTTGGAACGGAAGATATCTTGATAAATCAATTTGTGTTGGATATTGAATTGTTTTCCTATACAATTTTCTATCTGCGCTGGGGATTTTTATCAAATTTCTCTTATTTTCCTTTTACTACTAATCTGCTCTTGTCTTTCTTGATGAAAATGGGTTAGAATCTTTTATTAAAGGAATTTTACGACCATATAATTGGTTTTTGGTGACAAACAAAATGAATTTTTTAAGACAAAGAAATGATTTGTATAGGGATAAAGAAAGTTTGGAAAGATGCCTGAATGTGAGTTGAAATTTTATGTAAAAGAGAAAGGAGCTTTTCGGGATAAATTGCTGGCTTTTTTTCTCTATTGTAAGGCTTATAAAATATTTTTAATATGATTTGGGTATTTATAAAATTTTCACGAAGAATAAAGAAAGGTATAATGTTTTTAATATGCTAACAATATTAAAATGACTTTGACTTTGTTGGCTTTAATATGTCCAGGAGAAAGGTTTGAGATACAGAATATATGGTAAAGTAATTTGGACTGTTTATTCTCAACGTAAATATAAGAATGAAACAGAGGTGTTCTGTTAGAGAAATACAGTCAGTAGCAATGCTGTGAGTGCAAAACCAAGAGTGTAACCATGTGTATGTTTTCTTTTTATATTAAACGTGATGATAAATTTAGTGGTGGAATGGAGAGCTTTAGTATTTTCAGGTCAATGACAGGTTGTCATGGTTTCTTTGGCGAACAAGATAGTGCATTACATCAAGATTATTTAATTTTTAAGTTCTTTTAAAGGTAGTTAAATATGTAAGTTTAAATCCCACCTTCCAATTTTCTACCACCTTTTATTAATTATAGATAACGTGAAATTCTATTTCACTTTTACGGCAGATATTTTTCAGTATTAATCAGAGAATAGAGAGATTCTAGTCCTTAGAGCAACCAAACCAGATAGAAAATGTGTTATTCATAAACATTTTTTAAATAATTTGCTTTTTTATTTTTCGCTTTTATCAGAGAAAAACCAAAGCTCAAATAAAATTTACCAATTAAAAATCCATTAAGCGTTGATTTCTTGGTAACTTTGGAACTGGATTGTATTGCTACATTTCATGCTCTGCATTTTTAGTTAAATTAAAAACTGCTTAGAACTCGAGAACTTACAGGGTTATCTGCACTACCCGGTACAAAATTGCTACACGCTGGTTGCTCCTATGCTATTTTTTTATTATTCCAATTTTTTTTATTAAATATGCAATATATCTTTTCTGCGCAATATTTACTCCATAACCTCTCAATTTAAAAATCATCCTGATTAATATAAATATTAATCCTTAAAAATTATAAAGTATATTAATAAAATTAATTTGTAATAAATCTAGACGCTAGATGCTGGGTGACGCGCTTTAGCATACTTCACAGTACTTTCTAAAGAATCCTGAATTTAATTTGTACATATGAAGTTTTTATTGAATTAAAAATAGGCATTTTTTATATATTTATTGATTAGAAGGCTTCAGTGTTCATAAAATTTCATATCGGTCAAAAAAATAAATGTTAACAATACGGGTAAATGAAGTTATTTAGTATATAAAAGCAATTATTCCAAAATTGGTAATATACAAAAACATTTAATTCAGTATCATTTTTATTAATTTAGAAAACTGCTTCTTCAGGTAGTCAAAATGCTTAAACTCTACAATTTAATTGATGGTAATATGAAAAAGGGATAACACTATCAATACAAATTAGCTTTTTATGCACTAAATGTTCTTTAAGTAGGAATTCCCCTAATTGAAATTGCTGTTAGGATCTAATTTGAATTAACGTAATGAACCTTTATTCAAAGTTCTCCTGAAAAGAACTTTCGTTTCATGCAGTCTATCATTTTTTGAATATCAACAAAGATTATGATTAGATAAGCGTCGATCAATGAGTGATGAAGTAACCAAGTTAACTTTCGCTCTATTTAAATTCAGTCGTGGTGAATAGAAATCTATTCTATTCTATTTATTATTTTTAAGTTAAAACACTCTGATTTCAGCGAATTCCTAGGGGATTATAGTTGATTTAATTAGCTTTTTATTCTTTTAATCCAGCGCATAATTAATGTTTATCCATTGTGAACCAGCCTCATTGGTTTAGGTTAATTAATATTACTTATTTCTAACTACATTTTCAATCAAATTCCAATTACGGATTAAAGACTTCAAGATTAAACAAATGAAAGTAAGCCGCAGACTCTCAGTCAGACCAGACAAAAGAGCGAGTAACGACCATATCAAATAAAATTTAAATGATATTAAACCTATCAGAATGGCCTATTCAAATATCTGGAAACTTAAGTTATCAATCAGCTACAAAATTGTTTATAATGGTGCATTTATAACATCTAGATTGATTAATTATTCTGTATATCTTTGGTTACCAATCTACTCTCTTCATGTATGTTAGATTTATCTCTAAGTGGGAGATACAGTTTCTCTTGCCATCGAAAACACGTGTCCTTAAAGAGTGGGCATCCCCCTTAAATTGACTCGAAAAGGGTCTTTTCAACAAAGCGCAACACCCAGTGTGGCTCAACTCAATGTGATCGGAAGCTGTCGTTCCGATCGGCAAAGCCGGAATATTTTGAGGGATTTGAGTCTTAATGTGTTGTATAAAAACAAATCAGGGAGAGCAGAAGTTGCTAGATTTAAATGGATCTTTTGGCAGAGAACAATCATCTATTTTAAATGGCGTTTTCGAAAAATTATACACCTTTTAATATCATAGTCTATACTCGGCAGGTGATTTGACCTTTTAAAAATCAATGTTTTTGCTGCACCATTATGTCATTTACATTAAAAAAGGACCGCTTATCTCCATTATACATTTCAAGGCGGTCTGTATGTTATGTTTTAATTCCGGATGTAATGTTTGAAGCGCTCCACCCATAGAAGTCTGAATTGCAAGAATTACGGGATATTTATATAAAATCGCAATAAATTGACTTTGTTGACCAAAGTGCTTTTCTTAAATCTATATTTTCCAATAACATGTGAATATTAGTTAAAATTAGACAAGGAAGTTATCATTTATAAATTCCTATATTTGTATTCATGCATTATCCAATGTTTCATTTAAGATATTAGTTTGTAATAAATTGAGGTCACTGCATAAGTCTATTAATCTTTGTCTATTTTAAGCCACGAGTGTTTAAAAAGAATAATATACTGTTAGAGCAATTGATTGGGTTGCCTTCTCGATCCTCCTCATTTATTTTATAACAATTTATTATGTATTCGTTATATAAACTTTAGACTAATAACCATAATAATTATTTTTATTAAGGAGACAAGTTTGGTGTTGAAGTCAATTAAATTAGTTTTAGTCAGGTAAGCTAAATTTTCTTCTAATATTCTTCTATTATTCAAACTTGAATACAAAGCAGTGGCTAAAATCGATTTAAATGGATAATTCAGAAGAAGAATCTTTATTGTAATTAAATAGAATATTTGGTTAACGAAGGCAAAGGAATTGGTTTGGAGCAGGAAAATATAAGGAAAAGAAAAGCCAATTTTATAAATCCAAGACAGTTTTCTGTGAATGCTATTATAAATTCTGTATTGATATATGAATTTGTAAATTGGGAAGCCTAAGTTGAATAAACTGAGATGTCAGTCTTCTTGTTGCTTTACTTGCCTCTCTTCTAATTTACAAATCTCACAATAAAAACGGGGAGATAAATAATTTATTTCCGAACTAAGATTTATAAACACAAATGTTTAATCAATGATTTTCTTCTGAATCTTTGATGAATATTTTTGGGTCATCGGCCTTATTTTCGTTATTACACTTAGGAATCAACTCAAACTGAGATAACATTCAATGATTACAAATAATTTGTACATTACTTGTTCTTTTCAATTGTATTTCAAAGGCGTTTAAAAATAAATACATTCGGAGATAGAAACTTAAACACTGTAGTAGTAATTAATAACTACAAAAATTTTAAAATTGTATATAAATCTCTGTCGTAGTCATATAATAGGATAACAGATATATATATATATATATATATATATATATATATATATATATATAATAAATTAGATGACATAATACCTGTCGTAGAATTCCCCTCCTTTTTATTCTATTCTAAGAGTGCTAAGAGTGTCTAATATATATTGATATCTGAATATCTTAACGAACAGAGCCGTTTCGAAACACGTAAGGATATATAAGAGAAACGAACATTAATCCAAAAATAAACTTATATTTAAACTTTAACCATTGAATACACAAAATCTAAACATTAATTACAGCAATATTCTGAATATTATCCTAAACAACAATTAATAAAAATTAGTTTACCCACAAAAATTGGTTAATTTCTCTACACACAACAATAATATAAGAATTAGGCTTACGGACTCATGGGGAGGTTAAAGGCCTCAGAAATGTTATTAGCTCACGACGCGTGCCGTCTTTCCAGATGTAGATGGGCGAAATTACACGGTCGTTTTGGTGAGGGTAGCAGCTGGGGGTTCACACTTTCTTCCGGTGGGGGGGGGGGGGGGTTCTTCAAGGACGAGAACAAATACGGTGCTTTATGCAACACGTAGGCAATCGTGGTCTCTCTGGTGAGAGTGAGTCAAACTTGTTCTTAAATCAAGTTAACTTGGAGTGCAGTGTGACCACCGAGTAACGAGCTCGAGGAGGAGCTTTTCTCCTTCTTTACTTATTTCCTTATGGTCGAGGACTGAACTCGGAGAGGGTCTTCTTCCAGGGCGAGGATCGATGAGATGGGGTTTCTCTGACGAAAATAAGTTACTTAAAGTTTGGTTTGGTAACCGGGAACTAGCTCGAGGAGGAGCATTTTCTTAGTTGCAGTCTTCCTCAAGGGCGAGTAGTTACGGAGGGTGATTTCTCTTTTGAGAATAATTTGAACTTGGTTCCCTACCAAGTTAACTTAGGAGTACGGTGTGGCCACAGAGTAACGGGCTCGAGGGGGAGCCTTTTCCTTCTTCTTTTCTCAATTACTCAAGGACGAGGAATACTCCTGGTGTTAAAGGTGCACCAGGATATGAGGAGTCTCTCTGGCGAGAGTAAGTTGAACTTACCAAAGGTAACTTATAGTTGGTTTGATAACCCGGGACTAGCTCGAGGATGGGCTTCTTCTTAGCCCCTTAAGTTAGGTAGCCCTGCCTCTTCTGCAAGGTACTTCTTGGTCTGGCGAGCCAAGTACACTTCCTCTGCAGTCTCGATAGTTCGGTTTGATCCGAAGACTTCGTCACCTAGAGACTGACGTATACTACCCCGATTTTCCTCAGAGGTCCTCAATTATACCTCGTCACCCCACTGGGGGAGTAGGAGATGGGAGGTGCTTGAGGACGGCCCCAGGAGAGTTCTTATGGCCAACGTTTTTTCACACGAAGTCAAACATTGGCTCCTCGTTAGCCTTAGAGATTGGGAGAAACACGTCTTTAATTTCTTATTTGACGTGAAACTGGATCTCACTCTCCTGGGTGAGATCTTACATTTTGACCTTTAGGTACTTTTATGGCACCGAGTTGTGCCACGCTGCGGTTACGCTTTTGACTCGCCGATGCCTGGGCCGGATGTCTTTTTCTAAGTGTTATCTTTAAAGCAAAAGAAGTAAAGGAAATTAATTCCCGTGATACCAACACCAAAAAGGAAATTTCAATTTCGCCCGTAAGTTTCCAGGGAAATGAATATTTGCTTGTCAGTTGGTCCGAATGATTTCGTAAGTGGTCTTTGGGGTCGAACTAACAGACGCGAAGGTTATTTGGTTCTTGTCACACTCTTGATACGTTATCTTTTAGTTTTCTTTCTAATCAAGGTTGGTTTCTTTCTTTCACGCTTAAAAAAACAATGATTAGCCACCTTCATACTGCTGGAAACTTCTCACTTAAGCTAAGTGTGTTTTTTATATTAGTTGTTTAGAGAGAAGTTTTGTAATTTTTTTCTATATGGTTTGTGTATTTTAGCTAATTTCCTTTATTGTAGTGGGTGGCTTGGAAGGTTGTGATGATGGATAGATGGTCGTAGGGGAGGTGAGCTATAGGTGTTCTAATTTGAAAGTGTAACGAGCTGAACGTTCTATCCGGAGAGGTGCCTTTTAGGGTGAGGTAGAGAGATTGTCTGGTTGGTTGTGGGGTATTGTTTAGAATGTAGGTTACTGAGTCGCACTGGTCTGAATTTCGCGTGCCTCTGTTGTCAGCTTGTTGTGTTTGAAGTTAGTTTGGCTAATGTGCGTTAAAATCTTCCCAGATGAAAGAGATTGGAAGTTATGTAGGAAAATCATAGGTAAAGGCTATTTTTGATGCTCAATTATTTATAATATGCCAACTATTTGTGTTCATATTTAATTAAACGTGTGTCCCATTTAAATTATCCTAATATTAGTACACTAAAGTTTCGCAAAGGACTTTTCAATTAAATAAATCGCACAATCAATTAAAAATTGCGTATTTGATCCCGCATAAAACTAATATTGTCTTCCCTTTACAAATTTCCAAGTTGAAACAAAAAGAACCCAAACACGTAGTATTATTTTTTTTATTCTTTATATTAAAATTTGATCCAAAGTTCGCGCAACAAAGTTGAAAAAAATGTAGCAAACTTTTCTCCTCAACCTAACATGAAGTAGCAATGCTGGTGTAATGGCAGTCATTTCACACCACCTGACCACCTCTTTTAAAATATGTAGAACCATTAAAATACTAGTTTTATTAGTATTAGAAATGAAATTTCTACGTAAGAGTAATTTTCAGAATTATTGTTTGTATTTGGGTGAGTACTGATACAAAGCAAAAGCTTCGTTTATTTATAATTCCACGACTTAGTCATTAATTGTACGCATCTTTACTCTCATGAATTTGTTAAGGAGGAAAAGTGTTAGAGAGTCATGTACCAATAAAAGCCTTTATTTATCTTTTGTATTTTTCATCAACTTTAATTGCACTATTTTATTATTTTCTTAACACAGAATTACTAATTATTCATTCTATTTTATTAAAAAATTAAAATTAAAGTGTAAATCAAATCTTGTAGATATATTTTTCGTAGAGAATCCTTACACATGGTAATTTCATAAGGTCCTCACATTGGACAATCACAAGTTGATCAAAGCTTCTGCGATATTTGTGGTTCTGTTGATTATAATTAATGAATCCATCAAATGTCAATATTTTATAAGTATTTTCACATCTGTAAAATAAATAATAAACGTTGATCATAAGCCTTTAACAGGATTCGAACATTGACCACTCTCCTGTAAAAGTGAGGGTTACCAGCGCTAATATTGGGATTAATTATGGTCAGTAGAGATGGAGTAGAGACAAACAATGATGGGAGGGCAATGATGGAATTGAACTAGTTGTTGTAAACTTGGTCATTAGTCTGCGAACCGTAGACTCGTTGGGTGCTTCATTTCAGCCTAAAATGGTACGAAGTGTTCGAACTGTTTGCGTCAAACCTTCTCCCTTTGGTAAAATCCTTTCACGATCAGAACCCACTGTTCTGCTCTAAACTGCTTGATAACGTACCATACACAAGTATTTTAAAAAAGCAAAAAATAACTATTATTCTGAGGGGAAAGAAATAGCAGACATAATGCAATTATGCCTTCAAATTTAAAAACACAAAAATGTCACCTAATTCGAATTTGGTGCCCTTTATGGAACAATATCTAGTAGATAAATATATTAATAGCAAGTGCTGAAGTAGAAGGGAGATTCTTGTGAATAACAGGAAAACAACATAAGTAAATTTGGACCACATTTGAGAAAGAATAATTTGCCCACTGAGCAATTTAAGAAAGCCGAGAAAAAGAAAGAAAATTAGGGTCAAAGAAGGCAAAACTAAACGAATAACATCTCTCCAGGTCAGAAATGGTTTTATGTACGACGTATTGAGAGTCAAACCCATGAATATGATAGCTCAATTGTCGGACAACATAACCAGCAACAAGTCCCTAGGAGCGGCTTTAAAGCCGCTACTGATTCAAGCGCACAGTTGTAAAAGATGATACAATATAATCAACTTATATCATCATTGTATACACTAAGGTTTAGCAGTAACTATAACATACATATACGAAAGCGCCATAATTCTATGAAAGCTCATCTTGATATAGTCGCGTCATATATCCTGTAGTTTAAAGAAGCCGTGTAATTTCCAAACCAAAAAATGGAAAAATAAAAATATTAGTTCTTTTATTTATGCCACAATCACAGGGTGTATCTTGTTTGAAAAGAAATCTCAATTCTAATTTTTCCCCTAAAACTATATTTTTAAGGTAATACAGAAAAAGAGGTAATAAATTTGTTAAAACCAGAAGAGGATCAACAGCGCTGGCATAAATATGATTATCTGGAGTTAAGAGAAAAGGCTCCACGAATCTTAAGTAAATATATCATTTTGTAGGTTTTCCAATGAAGATATATTGGCATTCACTATTTTGTATTGACGAGTTTTACAGAATAAATATCCTACGGGATAAGAATTCTTGCCATCCTCAACCCTCCATTGTTCAAAATGTATCTAGTATTGATATATTTATGGATATTTAAAATTATAATAAATAATACCATTTTAACTCATATGAAGATATAGGATAACTTGATTTTACAGAATTAATTGTTGATTTTAACGTCTTTGTATCAATAAGGAAGATACGGACTTATTATATCATATATAAACCAAGGCAAAGAGTTGGTTAACTTAAAGAGTTTTTAAAAAAAAAATTATTACATACTTGTTTTATTAATCAGGAGAAATAAGCTTTTCGGAAATTGCTCGACCGCGATTTTTTTGAAGCACGAGACTAAATGTCATGCGCCAATGGGGTGTGCCAAGTGGGAGTTTTCTCCCCTCGGAATGATTTTTTTCTGAGGCTTTTTCAAGATTTCTGATGAAATGTAGAATAGTTGTCATGAGAAATCGACTGTCATGTAAACCTCATAGAAGAAAATAATTTATAGTCTCCCAAACATTAAATTTACTACTTTCTAAAGTTTTATTTGTCATAATTTGACTATGATGTGTCTAAATGCACGTCTTTATTAGGAATCAAATTAATTTTATATACTTGGCATTAGAAACACCATAACTAGTATTAATTAAGAAAAATAGAGTTCGGGATTTAAGATTTGAAGTACTTATGAACTACCTCATTGCGGAGGGGAAAGAGGTTAAAAATGAGGAATAACTAAGGGTGCAGAAAAAGTATTCCTAATAATCCTACAAATTAGAGTAAAATTAAAATTGAGCTTTAATTTCCTTACTTGAGAAGTAACCCATTTTTTTGAAGTAATTTTATCCTTGTAATCACTATATTTACCTATCCTTTTAATTATCGAGGAAAATGACGTAAATTGGATTTCTCTGCATTAAAAAGAAATTATAATTATTCACAAAAAAAGACACAATCATCTCTTTAATCACTCAAATTTTCATATTTTATGTAATTGAAAAATGCTAGGAAGGTCTATGACCGTCTGTTACAAAAATGTCTCTAACACTTACATGTAATAATTTCTTATTTTAATCTTAATCTATAAGAAAGGATGGAGTTTAAGAATAAAATGCAATATAAATATCATCAATAATTTTAAAGACTACCATAAATTCTTATCTGAAATTCATTAAAAGATGCATTAAAAGAAGCAGGAAGGAAATTATATCCCGAGAAATAAATGTTTGTCTGGCAATTCTTCGGAATTTTTCCTAAGGGACTTCTCGGATTAAGCAAATAGACGATAAGGTAATTTTTTGTTGTCACTTTTGATAGGTCCTTTTTTGTTTCCTTTCGAATCAAAGTTGATATCCTTTTTTGCATCGTTAAAATAGCAATACTTCGCCACTTTCATACTACTTGACGTTCCTCTTCTAAGTTAACCTGGAGACCTTATCTAATATTCGAAGCTAGTAGACCTAAGAACTTGAATCAGGTTACAGAAGAAGATATAAAGCTGATATATTGCAAAAAATATCAATGGATTAATTGTAGTTTTGAGCTTTCCCTATAAACTACACGAATGCAGATGCATCAACAAGAAGTTCAAATGCTGTGCTGTTGTATATTAGAAATTAAATAGAATCTGTTTCATTTGCACACTCTATTCAATTCACTGAGAAATATGAAACCATGAAGACTTGACTCGATGCTCTGAATTCCAATCTTCATGAATCCAAGATTTGTGGCCATCTGAAGGTAAGAGAACTAAAGGTAAGAAATACATATATAACGAGTTATTTTTTATTTAATTAGTAGAGCATTATTTATTTTATCTATAAACACTCGCCTTTTATACATTAATCTAAGTTTCAAATAGGTTTAATTTAAAAGACAAACAATGGCATAAATTATATATAAAAATTTTACATTTAAGTTGGTCACATGTTTTCTGATTTCAGAATAGTCTTCAATTTTCGGTGGTGTCTTTAATACTTGGAATGCAAAGTGGCTAGAGACAATATCTCTGCTTCCTCTGCTTTACTGATTGTAGAGACTATGAGCAGCATTATGAGCGACAATACCTCCCATATGGACATTTTCTTAATCCTGGATCACATAATGTGACATAATTAGCCCATATTCTATAATAATAATATTTTTCTAAAGGCATTGAAGAAAGAAAGCAGGCATTTCTATTTTGGGAACATAACTTCCAAAAGTTAGTGATGTCAAATTAACTACAGGTATTTTTGATGGTCATCAAATAGGGATGTTAATGAAAGATTCTGGTTTCACAGAAGTCATGAGTATGGCAGAAAAATGCCTGGTAATCTTTCAAAGCACTCTTTCTTAATTTATCGTGAATTACAGATGTCCAGTGGTGTAAAACCATTTGAGAAGGTTTGATACAAAACTTTCAACTCTCAGGAGTGAAAATGTTTATGAAACTCCATTTTATAAGATCCCATCTTGACTATTTCCCAGAAAAATGTGGAGATTAACATGAAGAACAAGAGAAAAAGGTTTGATCAGGAGATTAAGTGCATAGAGGAAAGATTCTAAGGAAGAAAGGACACAAATATGCTACTAGGCTATTGTTGCTGTTTAAAAGGTGATTCACCAGTAAATTATCACACATTATAGCAATTGTATCTGTCGTAGAATGACCCTTGGTTTTGATCCCTCTACTCTTTGACACTCTTTTAGTAGCGGTATGCTTAAGGGGCGTGAGTTACTTCTATGATGAATTAGGCTTTGTTCTAAGAGTGCTATTTTAGTGGTTTAGTCCTTAAGGAAGAACTATTTTTAAACACATAAGGATAAGAGGAAACACCAGAATCTACCAAAATAAACATGTATTTTAAATTAACTATTACACACCAACAGTTAACACATTTCTATATTTAGCCTCAAAGATTTTTCAACGACGAAACATAAACAAGTAGGCTCTCAGAAAACATACCAATTGCCAATTAGTATTTTTATCACGACCCTATTTGATTAGCATAAAACATTAAATTAATGTACTGTCATCTACAAACACATATAACTTAGATTCAAGAATAATGGTTTCTACTCTCCTTTAAAACGTGGGACGTACTAAACTTCTACTATCGCAATAGAGATATAAATGTTATTGTTAACTTACAGGTAGGTATTAGGGATTGCCGGATGTCGCCGGAGGACTTATCTCTCGCTTTGAAGTGGTGTGGCCGCTGGTTGAATTTTCGTTGATGAGGGATTGCTTGTCGCCTGTGACGGGGGCTGATTCTGCAACGTAATTAAAGAACGGGAGCTCGTTGGGGCAGGGTTCTTCTCCTCTCACTCTTACGGGGCTTGAGATGTGAGAATCACTCGAGTGTGAGCGGCTTTGCTTTTCTTCAGTCGGACTTCTTTGCAGACTGAAAAGGCTTCTTCGGTATGGCACCGATATAAAGCTTGACTATTTAGGTTAATACGGCCCTGAAAGGGGGGATCGATTTTCTCAATCTGATCCTATCGTTTCCTACGGAAATAGTCTTGTATGGCTGAAGAGTCGATCTTTACGAACTAATCTTTCTTCTAGCGAATCGACTTCTAATAATCTTCTTGTCTGGCCGATGGATCGATCTTCACGACCTAATCCTCTTCTGGCGTATCGACTTCTGATAATCCTCTTCTCTTTCTTTGCAGGGCTTATATATAGGCGGATTGCCGCCCCATCTAAAGGGGGAAGTGACCAGGCCACAGATGCAAAGGGGAGGGGGAGCGAATGGTGAGTTAGCATCTGGGGAGAGCGAGAATTCCTGAGGTGGCACTGGGGTGCCCAAGTCAGCTCGCAAATTATAGGCTCGCAACCGCACCGCTACTTGGCGTGCCTTTTGACTCGCACTGCTTTTTTTTCCATAACCACGGGTTTATGGGTCTCGTAGGTAATTCGATCGTTAGAGCGTCGTTTAAGGACCTTAGGTGGTCGCCTTCAAACATATGTTAGCTCCAACTGCCCACAGCGGCGGAAAGATCACACATGGTAAGCATTTTCGCCGGCTATCTTTCCCACGCTTCTCCTCATGAAAAGGGGGGGGGGGGCTTGAATGTACCTATACTCCTCCAGGATGCTTAATGTAGCCATTTCTCCACATTTACCTCTATCCTTAAGAAAATAACGGGAGATGGGGGGGGTCCAATCCGACGCTTACAATAATATACATGGGTAACTTACGGAACATTATATTATACAATAAATTCTAGTTCACTCGGGAATGCCTCGATAACATTTCACCTGACCTTACATTAATTCCTATATTACTGTGCCAACTTAGGATTTTCTTTCCTACCACTAGGGGGTTACTCGCCCCTACTTACTTACAATTCTACTGATTTACACTTAACTTTGCTATAATACAATAGTTGGGCTGCTCCTTAATCGTCGACAGGGTTCCGACTTAACGATTCGGCCATACAATTGTTGGACCCTTTTATATAGTGAATGGAGTACTGGTACTCCATCAAGAGTAAACTCCATCTCAGGAGTCTTCCATTCTTACACTTATTTTTACCTAAGTATGACAACGGTTTATGGTCGCATTCCAACTTAAACTCGCGCCCTATTAGATAATATTTGAATTTACCTATGGACCATATTATGGCCAAAGCTTCGATTTCGATAGTAGCGTAGGCTTTTTCCCTGCTCAACAGTTTCCTAATGACATAAGCTATATGATAGGCTGTTTAGTCATCTTCGTATTGAAGCAATACTCCGCCTAACCCGTCCCGACTAGCGTCCGTGCGAAGGCCGAAGATCTTGTTGGGATTTGGTAAGCGAAGAATGGGCGCAGTTACGAGTTTTCCTTTTAGAACCTCCAACTGAGTTATTGCCTTGGGGTTCCACGTGACAGGGTCTGACGCTGTCTTTTTTAACAAATCATTCAGTGGGGCCGCAATGGAAGCGAAGTGTGGTACAAAACGCCTATAGAACGAGGCCGCTCCCATAAACGATCGGAGTTGTTTCTTTATTTTCGGCTGGGGCATCTTGACTATGGCGTCCACTTTTTCTTGCTGGGTAGTCAAGTGTTTTTGTCCTATTTTGAATCCCAGGTAGTCAATGGATTCGTAGGCAAAATAACACTTGGTTGGCCCGGCGGTTAGACCTTGCTCCTTCAATTTCTCCAGCAATGAGCGTAAGGGGTGTAAGTGTGACTCCCATGTACGAGAAGCTACGTACACGTTGTCGAAGTAAAACGACACGTCACTTAGTCCAGCGATAATTCGCCTCATCATCCTATTATAATTGCTACCGGCTGTAAGTAGTCCGAAGGGTAGCCTGGTAAACTGTAACAGACCTCTCTCGGTCGCAAACGCCGTCAGTTTTTTGGACTCCTTAGCGAGAGGTATTTGATAGTACGCTTTACACAAATCCAATTCGGTGATGAATTTAGCGTCCTTAAATAAATGGAGATTTTGATCTATTAGTGGGATGGGCTCGGCGTCGAAAACGGTAACTGAATTCAATTTTCGAAAGTCCACGCACATCCGAAATGATTGATCCGGTTTCTTAACCATTACTATGGAGGAGCAATAATCAGACTCCAATGGCTCTAAAATTCCCAATTTTAGTAAATTTCGGACTTCCTTATTGAAGGCTTCTCGTAGGTGGATCGTTAACGGATATGGTTTGCTCCGAACCACTGAATTAGTTTTTAGTTTAATTTCATGGATAAAATCCTTGGCACATCCTGGGTTTTCAGAAATGACTTCTGGGAATTCCATGAGCAAGTTCAACATTTCCGCTTTTGGTTGAATTTTTAAGTGGGGATTTATCTTTAGATCCACCCGAGGGTCTTCCAGGATAGGTGAGAGCGAGGGAAGTTCGTATTCCTCATCTTGTTCCACACACACGGTAGGAATGACTTGCAGGGGCGTACCCGGGTAAACGGCATCCATCGGTTCTTCTTCGTCTAGAAGGGTAATATTCTTTATGCACGCGCGGCGGTGATATTTTTTTAGCATGTTTATGTGATAGGTTCTTCGCCCTGTTGGGGTATCTATCAAGTAATCGACTGGACCCCGTGCCTCGATTACTTTAAACGGTCCCTTCCACTGGGCCCATAACTTATTATTTTCGGTCGGGAGTAATAATAAGACTTCATCTCCTGCCTTTAATTTTCGAGCCTTTGCTTTCATATCGAAGTAGTCCAGATATTTGGCTAAATTTTTCTCGGCGTTCTCTCGAGCTAAGCCAGAGCAGTATTCTAGGCGCTCGCGCATATCCATCACGTAGGCGTAAGACGATTTGATTTCTTGCTCGAGCTTCGCGTTGGAAAATAATTCCTTAAGAATACTCATAGGACCTCGCACATTTCTCTCGTATAATAGCTCAAAGGGCGAGAATCCCAACGTCCGATGAGGTATTTCTCGGCAGGCGAAAAGGGCTGCAGGCAGTTATCTGTGCCACTGTGTAGGGTTGTTTTGACACAACTTCTTCAATATATTTTTGAGAGTCCCGTTTAATTTCTCGCAGATTCCGTTAGCGGCTGGATGAAATGGACTCGTAAAAATTGGCTTGACTAACAGTAGTTTATTAAAATACCCCATCAATTCTGAGGTGAATTGGTGCCCTCTATCAGATAGAATTTCATTGGCAGGCCTACTCGTGCAAAAATTGAAATTAATGCTTCCGCGCAGGAAATAGTGTCAATCTTCCGTAGGGCCACGGCATCTGGGAACCGGGTGGCACAATCCACTAGGGTGAGGATGTAGGAGTGTCCTCCACTTGAAGGGGGTTGAATTGGTCCCACCAAATCAATTGCCACTCGAAAGAATGGTTCGGTTATAACGGGGACCTTTTGTAAGGGAGCGGGAGGTACCCGTTCTCTGGAGGGATCCTTCTGACACACGTCGCATGATCGGCAATAGGCCACAATTTCCCTGGCGGCCTGGGGCCAATAAAAGTGTCGGAATATCTGCTGCGCCGTTTTGTTGTGCCCAAAGTGTCTGGCCAATATTCCATCATGCGCGGTATTCAAAATTCTTTGCGTGTATTCTTGAGGTACACACAGTGCTTTCTTGTTCTCCTTATCCTCCTCGCTGATAGTACGGTAGAGAAGTGAGTCTTCTACGATATACTGGATAGGCTTCTTTTCTTTCACTTGGAGAATTTCACCTTTAATAGCTTTCTCCCATATAGGTTTAAGAGTGGGGCATTCCTTCTGAGCACTGGCGAAGGAAGTCAATTTGAACCCATTGTCTTCCAGGGTAATCCTCGGGGTCAACCTAGCAGGTTGCTCTTTCCTCTGGGCTTCTTGTGCCCGGGTGACTACTTGTTGAGCCACTTCTTGCTGGGGAATTAGGGGGTTTTGTCAGATTAGTACTGCGCAGAACTTAATCGGGGCTACTACCACGTCCGTCCAACCGGTAAAATATCTGCATTGTATATGACATCTCACGACGGGGAATCGATTGTCGCGTCCTAAAAAGTCGTGGACAATTGCGAATTTCTTATGGTCAGGGTTTACTGTGGGCAGCAACTTGTCGGATACCACTATGCACGTACATCCGGTGTCTCTGACTAAAGTGGATACTCGGCACCCATTAACAGTGCCCTCTTCAAATTGTAGGCCACCTGGCGAACTTTTGTTGAATAGAAAGTTTACCTGTTGCTGGGGCCCTTCGGATGTTGGCGCGGGGACGTAGGACGAATCAACTTGTCCGGTTGGGATCGCGGCAGTCAGGTTTTGCACCTGTTGTCTCGAGGTCTCCCTCAGTCGGGAGTTCTGTGGGCACTGGAAACTCAGGTGACCTATTATCCCGCAGGTATAAGAAGTGACGGGCTTCCTGGGATACGTGCCGGTATTAGGGTATGATCCTTCTGGAATCCTAACTTATTTTTGATTTTTTTTTCCTCCAAAATTTGGCTTATAAGTTCCTTTTGTTACTGAGAACTTAAAGAGCTTCTTCTGCAAATGCCTGGGTGGCGGCCCATTTTTCTTTGGAGAGGGAGCCTTCTCTTTCTTGTAGTTCCTAGGATATAACCGATGATTTACCGCGTCAGCCTCGTCCAGACACTCGTTGAAGGTAGAAGCTTATCGGTCCTTAACGAAAGCACGGCTTTCCTGGGGTATTGTACTTAGTAACTGATCTCTAAGCATGAAGTCGACGACCGCAGCGACTTCGTTCTCTACCCCTTCTGACTCCATCCAAAAGTGTAGGCTTCGAAGAAGCTCAAAGCCAAAATGTTTGTATGTTTGTCCAGGTCTTATACGAGACTGCCTGAACTTCATCCTATATTCTTCCGGGTTAAGGTTTGTTGCTGAGAAAAGTTCGGCTTTGAGAGTGGAATAGTCCACAGTCGCTTCTGAGGGTAAAGATACGAATATCTCTCTCATCCTACGATTGAGTAGCGGTAACAGTCTGGCGACCCCATCTTCTTCTAGGTCCCAATTATTGACTTCAAATATTTTCTCAAAATGGGAGAGATATGAGCATAAATCTTCTTTGTCCTTGTACTCCGGGAGTTTCATGCTGGCCTCTGGTGACACTCCTGTTCTAGATGACACTGACTGCACCTCTAACTCGTCTTTGCTAAGAGCTCTTTCGTGGGCCCTTATCTTCTCTCTTTCATCAGCTTCTATTTTCGCCTTTTCTCTTCTTTCATCAGCTTTCATTTTCATTTTACATTCCTCTCTTCTTCCTTCTCTTTCGTTTCTCTCTTTCTCCTGAATAAACGAACTCAGATCGGTTCCTTCCAGTCGGAGGCTTTGACCTTGCTTTCGATAAAGGTCAAACAATGCCATCACGCTTATGTCACTCATCTACCTTGTTTTGAATCAAGCCTGACCTATTCCACCACCGAAACTTACCACTTGGCCTAACAATTTCCTTTAGATGGTATCCACCTCTAACTTTACCAATTTCCCACTTGTCAAATATTCTATTATTCCTGGTGTTCCTTTTATGTGTTAGCTCTTCCTTAAATAGACACTGCTGGGTTCTTTCTAATGTAAAACCTCTAGACCTGACACCACTTTTATTATATGTCGTAGAATGACCCTTGGTTTTGATCCCTCTACTCTTTGACACCCTTTTAGTAGCGGTATGCTTTAAGGGGCGTGAGTTACTTCTATGATGAAGTAGACTTTGTTCTAAGAGTGCTATTTTTAGTGGTTTAGTCCTTAAGGAAGAGCTATTTTTAAACACATAAGGATAAGAGGAAATACCAGAATCTACCAAAATAAACATGTATTTTAAATTAACTATTACAAACCAACAGTAAACACATTTCTTTTTTTGGCCTCAAAGATTTTTTAATGACAAAACATAAACAAGTAGGCTTCCAAAAAACATACCAATTGCCAATTAGTATTTTTATCACGACCCTATTTGATTAGCATAAAACATTAAATTAATGTACTGTCATCTACAAACACATATGACCTAGGTTCAAGAATAATGGTTTCTACTCTCCTTTAAAACGTGGGACGTACTAAACTTCTACTATCGCAATAGAGATATAAATGTTATTGTTAACTTACAGGTAGGTATTAGGGATTGCCGGATGTCGCCGGAGGACTTATCTCTCGCTTTGAAGTGGTGTGGCCGCTGGTTGAATTTTCGTCGATGAGGGATTGCTTGTCGCCTGTGACGGGGGCTGATTCTGCAACGTAATTAAAGAACGGGAGCTCGTTGGGGGCAGGGTTCTTCTCCTATCACTCTTACGGTGCTTGAGATGTGAGAATCACTCGAGTGTGAGCGGCTTTGCTTTTCTTTAGTCGGACTTCTTTGCAGACGGAAAAGGCTTCTTCGGTATGGCACCGATATAAAACTTGACTATTTAGGTTAATACGGCCCTGAAAGGGGGAGGATCGATTTTCTCAATCTGATCCTATCGTTTCTAACTGAAATAGTCTTGTATAACTGAAGGATCGATCTTTACGAACTAATATTTCTTCTGGCGAATCGACTTCTAATAATCTTCTTGTCTGGCCGATGGATCGATCTTCACGACCTAATCCTCTTCTGGCGTATCGACTTCAGATAATCCTCTTCTCTTTCTTTGCTGGGCTTATTTATAGGCGGATTGCCGCCCCATCTAAAGGGGGAAGTGACCAGGCCACAGATGCAAAAGAGGGGGGGAGCGAATGCTGAGTTATCATCTGGGGAGAGCGAGAATTCCTGAGGTGGCACTGGGGTGCCCAAGTCAGCTCGCAAATTATAGGCTCGTAACCGCACCGCTACTTGGCGTGCCTTCTGACTCGCACCGCTTTTTTTTCCCTAACCACAGGTTTTTGGGTCTCGTAGGTAATTCGATCGATAGAGCGTCGTTTAAGGACCTTAGGTTGTCGCCTTCAAACATATGTTAGCTCCAACTGCCCACAGCGGCGGGGAGATCACACATGGTAAGCATTTTCGCCGGCTACCTTTCCCACGCTTCTCCTCATGAAGGGGGGGGGGCTTGAATGTACCTATACTCCTCAAGGATGCTTAATGTAGCCATTTCTCCACAATATCACTAAACGATTATATTTCACAGTTTATCTGATATTTACCTTTAGAATTTACCTTTTTCATAATAAATATTAATATTTTAAAAAAATTTGTTGCCAAAAAAACTTGACCTAATTGAAATAAAATAATGCTAGATTAGTTTTCAGAACATTGAAATACATAGAAATCGGTTGAAAAAAACCTTGAACGAATAAAAAAAAATTAAAGTAGGGATGTGGAATCTAACTTATACACTGTTTAATTTTGTCTTAAAGCAAAGCTACCCACGTTGTTTGCCACTTTATGGGATATCGATACTAAACTACTATTCGTTGCACAGAATCAAACGAATTATAACAAATAATTCAAATTTCCCCAATGAATAAGAGAGTCGTATTTGATCATGCCCCTGTCACCTTCTGTGATCGAGAGTTTAATACATTATACTCTGCATTCCGGGTGAAAAGCAAAAGTTGGGAGTCAAAAATTTCGAAAAATAGAAAATAAATCTAAGAGGATTAGAGACGAAGATATTGTCGTACGGCTAGATATAAATTGAGATAGGACAGCTTAAGTTCAAAGCTATATCGACAGCAGCAGATGGTCACCACAATCATACAAGGTTGCAAAAAAGCTATTTCTATTGTGCCCAGAGTCACAACGAGATTACATAGGTTTTTATTATATGGTGAGATGTAGATGTCTCTTCTTTCATTCTTAGTGTATGGTTGTGGAGTAAAGATGCGTGGGTTTTAACAAATGGGTTTCAGATACAGTTATAAAAATTTTACACAGGGTAAAATGAAGTTTTCACTAAACTCAGCAATATATTTTTATGAGATGTTATACATAAATAGAATGTATATTTACATATGGTTTCGAAATGGCAAAGATTTGCCTTCATGCTTTTGATAATATGGGACCTGCACTGATTAGGGATTCTTCGTCAATAGATGAATTCACCTCCACAATGGCAGATCTAAGAGCAACTTTCAGTAAAATGAAATTTAATGGATTAAAGATCTTCATATACATATCTTAATGACCCCTCATCTATATTTTCTTTATTTTGATTGAATTTCTAAAAAGTATATTACAAGAACTTGTCTCTTAAAAATAGGTCATTTGAATAAATCGACCTTTTGATCTTGAGATACTCTCTCATATTGATCTGCTGTTCTTTTTGTTCTTGTCTTTTATCGAACAATGATGAAGAATCTTTAAAATTCATAACTTTGTGTCTTTTTAGGTCATCTGTTTGAAATTTTATTAGACTTTAACTGCAGGTTTGGTTAATTTGGAGTTATTGCTTTTCTTTTTTTAATACCACTATTTTAAGGAATCATGATGAATAGGTATATGGCGTATATAGAATACTAACAATCTATTCCTTTTTATCTGCCTCCCCATTTAAGATATGCTCTTTTCTCCTTTCTTTGAATTTGGCTTATTGAATTAATGCTTTGGCCGTCCACAGGCTTAAGATGGGTCACCAGATTAACTGGTCAAAAAGCAGATACCATAATGCATTTAAATAATTTTATTAGCATAAATATCTGTGAATCGTTCCTAATCTCCAGCACAAAAGAGAGAAATGAAAATGTTAGATCCGGTTTGTTTTCTAGGCCCGGTTTGTTTTCTAGTGACCTTTGTCTCACTAGATTGATTAAGCAACGCACATGCAGGAAAGAGTCGCAATTAGGAAATCAGAAGAGAGTTTTGAATTAGCGCAACGTTTGGCTACTTCTACATCCGAATTTGGAGTCCTAATCTGTTCAAGTCACACATTTACATCGCACTTGACAGGGATGGAACAAAGAGCAGATATGTGAGGTTTCTCCTGGCAACACTTAAACAGGTAGGACAGTAAGCGTTCGGGAGAGGGGCACAATTCCGCGGGATGTCGCGTAGAAGAACAATGAGCGCAAAGTGCGAGTTTAGGGTATCGATCTTTGTTTGCAATGCATCAAGGACAATGACCACAGCCTCTTCTAAATCAGAGCAAATTTTATTCAATATCACTGTAATTTCTCGGTAAAACACCGCCCTAATTCTGACCAAGACTTCGATGTGGGATTCAATTTAATCAGAAATAAAAAGTTAAGGATTTTGGAACATTTAATTTTGAAAGAAAAACGGGAAGCTCTTTGGAGTGAAAAGGTAAACCAACGAGAGCATCTCAGAGAAAACAGAAAATTCCAAATCAATAGGAATTTCCTTTAAAATAAATAATGGAATTGCTTTAAACTTACCAATCTATTCAGAATTATTACCTGAAACACAAGGCAGGGCTAAACAAGGTGTTGGTGCTTAAATGAGAGACATTCTTCTCCGTTTTGATTTAGAAAGATTAAAATTGGGTCATAAATGTATTAAATGGCTTAGAAGAGTCACAATGTTCATTTACCTTAAAGTGGCCTAGCAAGAAAGGAAAAACAATAAAAAGAAAAGGCAAAAGAAAGAAAGGAACTATGATATCTCCAGAGATACCAAGGAGCTATTTGAAAACTGTGTTGTGTGTAGAAGTGCAAATGTGTGAAAGATTCATAGCCGCGGTGCCTAAAGCGAAGCCTACTTTTTTTCATTCGGATATTATCATTAGAGGATTGTTGGAAAAATGTTATTGATGCAAATGAATAATATTTTTAATTAAATATTCACTATTATTTTTTATATCATCTTCAAATTATGTACTAGTAAAAAAATATCATGTAAAACAACTTAATATTGAGTTCCAATAAAGAACAGCATTTGGTTACTTTCTGAATGTTCACACAGACACATGTGTAAGAAGTGGTAATCTTAACAATAAATATATATATATATATATATATATATATATATATATATATATATATATATATATATATATATATATAAATGAAGAAAAGAAAATAATTATTTGGCTCGTGTATTCTTCTTTCCTTTATAACCTCGTTAGGACATTAAAAAAAATTCGGAAATGTTTTTTCCATATGTTAAATCGGTTCCCAACTTTTTATTGTGCGGGACTATCTGGGATATCAAAAATCCTTTCCTTTATATTCTAACCAATTTTAGCTTAACCTTTCCGTTCTGATTTTATTACACTTCTCCTACGGTATTTGTAAGACACCTTTAAATCTATTCATCATCTAGGTTAACCTCATTCTCGACTAAATCACAGTAGAAGCATTTAAGTGGAGATTGAATTATATCGATTGTTTAATCGATTGTTAAAATTCCACTAGTTCAAACCACAATATATTACTTGAAATTTACTCTATTTCATGAAAATATATAAATAGGTGGTGGGTTACTGCGGGGGAAGAGAAAAAAAATCAAATTCGTTCTTTGAATCCTGGCATGAATTATATCTAAGGAAAAATAACACTTTTTTACAAATTAAGTTAAAAACTAAAGCCTTAACTTTTCACGACTTAGGTTAAAAAAATTGAATTTTTCTTTATTTTCTTGTTTTAAATGCTTCGTTCTGCTATATTTTGTTAAGTTGTTGGTCAGTTCCTGGCATATGAATTTTGACCTAGAAAAGAAATCTATTTACTAATTAAATATAAAATATATCCATTATATATATATATATATATATATATATATATATATATATATATATTAAAATAAATGAAAGCAAAATAATTTTCTAATGAAGTTTGATTTATTCTGATTTGTACAGGAATTGCCAAAGTTTATTCCCAAAAGGAATAATGATTCCGTTCGTTATTTGATTTCTACGTCCTCAAACGACGTGAGATTCTTTTAATCTAATTGCGTTTTATTTTGTTTTCCTTTGTTTCATTCTCCAACACTTCTAATAGATTCGAATATCCCTGGCTGTGGCTTGTATTCAGGATTCTTCTAGTAATGATCTTCTATATCAAAGAAAAGCTCTAGATTTTCTTGTCTGCAATTTAAGTGTTTCTATATCATTAAAATCTATGCACATGTAAATGTTAAAATAAAATAGAATTTTTAAACCTATTTCACACGTTTCCTTAATTTAAATATCCTTGAGATAAACAAATCGACATAAAAAATAAAAATAGAAGTAAAGTGTGGCAATTTTAATTTCGTAGGAAATTAATAAAGAGTAAATTAGAGCTTCCAAATCTAATTATCCATCAATTGATTGCCTATAAATTTAACGCGCTAGGTTGATTAAGAGCGACATTTGAGTAAAACATCGAAAGATTTGATATAATAAATTAGCTCTTATATAACATTCTAATGTATTAGGCGATTTGCTCAGCATAAATATTTGAAAATTAGACATCGTTAGAAGAATTTATGCTAAATTACATCCATTAATGTCTCACAATTTTCTGTACGAATAAATTTCACCTGGGTTTAGGAGAATAAACAAGAAATAGGTTAATAATGCATGCCTACATGCTTCGTTTAATAACTAAATAAAGTAAAGTTTAATCCACTATAAATAATATAAAATAACTAACCGTTAATTATAGTTTTGCGAATGGCAAGATTTAAAGTGATATTCCTCGCGAATCATCAATTTTACCTGAAAGAGAATCATTATTTTGGTAAATTTTACAACATTACTATTTTTTACAATAGTACCTAAAGACAGGTAAGGTCAAACTAGGTAGGCGATTATATAGGAAAGATTTAAAGATTTATTGAAAGACTATCGCAATGATTGTAGATAAGGGGCAAATGATTATCCACTATGGTGTATACAGTAGATGAAATTCTGGCGTGTTAGCAAAAGAATCTTTACGAAAGATTAATTGATATATGAGACGGATATGAATGTAGTCATAAAATAAATAACAAATTTGATAAATATATAAAGGAGAGCCTGAAAAAATCAATATAATAAAAAGTCTAGAATAGATCGCAACAACATTATGAGGTACTTGATTTTGCTATTTCTTTCTTCTTTCTTTGAACAAAGGAACAATTTATGAACAAATATTAACTCGGAAATAATAAAATAAACTAATTGCGGCAATATGGATAGGCATGTACTCTATAATATCTCTATTTTAGCAAATAACTAAGTATTCATCTTCATGGAGAAAAAATTGCATCTTAATTTTATTTAGGAATAATAAAAGAGAAAAATTTCATTTAAAAATGGTAAGCCGAGGGAAGCTACCAGATGAATCACTCACTCCTTATAAAACCCCAAAAGAGAGCGTTCAAATATGTCGAGGAATAGGCCAAGGGGTGGGTGGAGTTTTTTCCGACTGTTATATATATATATATACATATATATATATATATATATATATATATATATATATATATATATATATATATATATATATGTATGTATCCTATTATCCCGAATGCGAAGGAGTCGTCGTACTACTCCTTATACTTCGTTCTGCCCGTGTCCTGAATGGGGTTATTGACTTAGAGTGCTTAGAGGTTGGCCCCGGAGGGATTGGAATGAAGTTTACCATCAAGCGACCCAAAGAAAGATAGTTACACAACAATATGAAAATAAAGTTTTAATAAACACTAAACAAGAAAATATATATACAAATAAGGTGCTTTGAGAGATAAATCAATGAGTGAATCTCGGATATTTCACTTCGATTGTAAATAACTATTCACTATGTAAATTCCTGTGAAAAAGAAATGTTGGTAAGCTTCGCGGTGAAGTCGGGGAATGTGAAAGCGAAGGGTTACCTTGGGACCTGATGATCGGGTGGCGCGGATGAGTGAAGATGGTGGAATAAGGGGTAAAGACGATGAGATAGGTGCTCCCGGAACCGACCTGATCCCACAATTCCGTCACGATTCTGCCTGGCAAAGGCGGTGACGGGAGCTTCTTGTTAAAGAGGGCCCCACGCTCATGAACTCCGGGAATCTTGTGTGCCTCTGTGATGGGGGGGGGGGGGCAAAATGATCTTCCGACGCGTAGGGTCACGAAGAAGAGCCGGGAAGTAGTTTTCTCGCTTAGGGAACCAGAGTGATGCTGTTTGTAGCTTCGGCTCAGAACGTGAGTACAAGCTTGGATCCGCACTGACTTGCAGACTAACGGGAAAAAGAGCCTCCCTAACTGAGACCGATTTCCTCTCTGAAAACTTGATGCTTCGAAGAAATACCACTACACCGATAGATGGCGATTCTTGCCCCGCAAGACGCTGTGCAAGCTCTACTACTGAGGGTTAAAAGAATTCATTTTTTGTACTCGAAACTAGGGAGAGGTTCTCAGGGCACCGAAAGTAGATTAAATGTCAAGCTACTCCATTTCATCCTTTATAAACTTTCGGCAATTATCAGAAGCGAAGATGGGCTCCTATCTATCGATAACCAGTTAAGGAAGGGACTCGGTGGTTAGTTGAAATGGCCGGCGGTTTATTCCGTCGGGAGACCATCAGATATTCGGCAAAAAGGGAAAGGTTTGATAGCCCGGCCCGCTCTCAAGGGAGGTGGGAAAAACTTGGGAGCATTATGCTATTTTCGTACAAAATAGCAATATTGACCTAATATTAAATAATGGATGTATTTTTTAGGAATCAACGTGAGAAACATTTATGAACAACAAATATAGCATTGATATTTAATGTCAGACAGATGAATTTTAGAATTGTCATGTTAAAGGTATGTTGATAAAAACGCAGCAAATATTGTAATCAAAACTGTTAACATAGAAGAGGCTAAAACACTCCTTCAAAAAATATACTTGAATGCAATAAACTAGGCTCATGAATAATATTTGGTAAAAAGGTCATGAAAAAACAACTATATTTCGACACGATAGATTTCCAATTAACAAGAAGCAAACCGAAATGTTAGAAAAATATATACATATATCTGGATCAACAGATTACAATTTCACGGGTAAAAGGTCAGGAATGAGTCGAGGCTGGAGAGTATTTGGAAGGACTTCAAAAGCAAAATGCTCATGTTTCTGAAAAGAAAAGTATACAATCAATGCCTAATTCCAACTATGACCAAGAGCAAAATCTTACAACTCATTATGGATTTCAGATCACGTGCGTATGATGTTACCTGAATGAACACTAAACTTATCTTGAACTTGATCAAGGATAAGTAACCTACATTGGTGCAGTTATGAGCCATTACGCTCACTTTAAAATTTGTCTCTCTCAGACATTCGGATATTTTTTAAAAATCACACTCTCTTTCACGCTTCATCCAACGCCCTGCTAAGCTTCAGCCAACACGTCAACGAGGTCCACTACGGGTCAACGACCCAGCGCCCACCATTTATGAGCAAGCTAGGATCGTGGCTTAGAATGGCGAGTAAATGCCAGCGACGCGGTTTGCTGTTGTTTACAGAGACATATTGGCCACGAAATTCATCTCATTAGAGAAACTGATCAAGTAGAAGCAGAACTACGTCTTTCAACAGGACGGTCCATTGGCTTACACAGCCAAGCCCGTGCAAGAGTAGTTGGGGTCGAACATAAGCTTATTATACTCGAAGGACTTTTGGCCGATGCATTTGACAGACCTCAATTCCATCCACTATAGCTGGTAGGCTAAAGTCGAAAGAAAGGTCTGCAAAATTGACCATAGCAAAGTCAACAAGCTTTGTCAAGCACGAGTGAGCCAACTTGATTAATGTTTTCGTTCACAACATGGGTTTGGCCTTCAGGTTTGGAATTGAGTTCGTGCTTGCCAGCGAGGGTGACTCTATTGCTTAATACAACAATGTACACACATACATGTATGTTTAAACAATAAAAACCTTTCTAACTAAATCAAAACAATCGTTGTGTCTTTTGTTGAGAACGTTGTAACGAGTCTAACAGGATACTTTCAATAGCCGGTGCAGCCTTAACCTAAAGTTTTCGTAGACCTTGACTTTTGTGTGATTCATTGGGTTTGTCAATGAATATGTTGCTTGAGATTTCAATGCATGTGTTCAATATATATTGAAATACATGAAATCCTGAAATCTGTATGCGCTATATTACAGTGAAAGTGTCTTCATATAACAAATCATATAACACATTTAATATAGGTAATAAAATTAAGTTTATCGTGATGGAGTCGAGTACTCGAAAGGCGATATGCGCTAATGAT
This sequence comes from Ceratothoa steindachneri, assembly GCA_963969495.1. Taxonomy (NCBI): domain Eukaryota; kingdom Metazoa; phylum Arthropoda; class Malacostraca; order Isopoda; family Cymothoidae; genus Ceratothoa; species Ceratothoa steindachneri. The sequence continues at coordinate 85,361,734 of OZ018337.1, forward strand.
TTAAAAGAAAAATACCTGTTTTTAATGAATTTATCAGAGCTTGATCAAAATATATATATATATATATATATATATATATATATATATATATATATATATATATGTATTAATAAAGATTTAAATTTGTTGCTTTACGGTATCTGACGTAAACTAATGCACTAATAATTCCATAATCCTGATCATTAAGCAGATTTATAATATTCGGGAATACTGAAAAAGAAAACGATGGCTAATGAATCATAATAGGTTTAAATCTCCCTTCAAAGGTTTCATTTCTAGAAGATTTATGGGATTGAGATATTTTAACAAACTGTTAATTATGAAACTTTTAATATCTACAAATTAATAATCTGCTTCATCCTAAAACCACCTTTTCGCAATTAAGCAGACTAATTCTTTTAATGGAGGTAAAGGGAAAGACTTTGGCTTTGATGTTTATCACTGGAAAACATCCAGAATTTGAATGCACGAAAATAAAGGGGGGGATTTTTCTGGATGAAAAATACTGGTTTAGGGGTAAAATATGAGGTCCAAGGTAATTCAAAAGACCAAATAATTCAATGGACTCCACTCTATGCGAATATCTAACACTCTGAGATGATTAGTAATGGTGGTGTAATTATTACACCATCACACCGCTCTCACATCCATTTGCTCTTCCATTGATTACAACCGCACTCTTTGCAACAGATTTCAACTGACTTCGTTTTTGCTCAAACTGACTTGGATTTAAGAGGATTGTGCAAGGGAAAAGTTCATATGATTCTAAAATGCTTATCTTAATCGATGCTACGATATTATTCTTACATTCTGCGTGTACTATCACAAAAAAGGGATGCCCTTGATTTCGATTTTAAATAAGAAATAAAGAGATAACTGGCTTAATCGAAAGGGTCAGTGTCGTACTACATCACTGTATACCATACACTACTCCTATATTATGTGGGAGTGACTTAATCACCTACTGCAACGTGAACCGTTGAAGAACTGTGCGCAGGGGTTAACGACCGACTAGACATAGGTTTCAAATCCTTAATAATCAATCAGAGTGCATAAATGGTAGGAGAAATTTACTTGAATAGGCTGAGAGTCTCGTTCAAGGCTAGTTAAAAATGAAACAACAAAAATATAACTTTATTTAAAAGGATCAAAATAATAATAACACTAGGCAAAAGGGAATTATTTGAATTGAAGGGATTAGCAAATAGAATTAATTGATTAATGTTACTAGGCCCAGTTCAGAAGAGGGAACTTGACCATACTAATAATAGAGGGTATTTCAGTCTTTCGAGTCAATGACTTCGAGGAAGGTCCTTTTTGCGATGAGTCGAGTGAGGAAAGATCCCGTGAGGCAAGTCGGGCACCATCCGCTGAGGCAAGTTGGGCCTTTTCTGAATGACCAAGGTAAGAGACGATCAGAACCAACCTTTCGATGAAGATAGCCAAACTTCGAGGATGACGCTCGAAGGGAAATGTGGGATTACTCGTAATTCCACTGGAAGAGGAAACTTCTTTTCTTCAAAGGTAATCGTAGGAGATTTTCTTTGGATCGATTAAATGAAGGGAGGCTGTTGCACAAATTCAAAGGCTTGCCGATCAGTGAAGCTACCAATTGACTGACGTAGAATCACGTCGGAAAATGTCTGTTCTATTATGAACGCTCACAGGAGGAGACGTAAGGACGGCCTTGAGGTGCAAGCTGGACTCCTAGAATTAGAGAATTACCCAAGTATATATACGCCCATTTCTGAGAGGGAAGGGAAAGTTTGCAGAAAGGAGTCTGAATCTGCCGACATCTCTATCTGAAGGCAGAGTCGATTCATTACTTAGCGGTGAGGTGCGAGAAACAGCGGCTCCTCGTCCCTTCACCGAGGGGAAGGGAGGCTTGAGAGGAGTTCGCAGGATTGGGGAGTATTTTCCTAATGCGCCACAGAGTTAAAAATTCTTGAATATTCCAACATAAAATGACGTGGTCTCCTATGAACTGTTTGGTGGGAGGGTGTCGGAGGTTGTTCTTTTACAGTGAGTACAAACCAGAGAAAAACAAATCCATATAAGAACTGTGTTTAGAGATTATTTACAAAAACAATTTTGGATGTCATCATTTTCCAGAAAAAGTTTAAGAAATTATTTTTCTCGCAGCTACGTTTAGGACTCGAATAATCATAATTTAGATACAAACAAATATAATTGTCTCTGGTATTAAATATTGTATAGTCGATATTATGTCATTTTTTCATAATTGACCGTCCGGACATCTTTGGTAAGAGAGAAGCAACTTTGCAAATAGGAAATCATGAACATTTCTTATAAAGAAAAATCTTATCTGTAAACGTCAAAGATTTGAAGCGAGATACTCGTGCACTCAAGTAACTGGGATAGTATCAATTTCAACTAATAGAGTAAAAAGTTAAAATTCAAATTTAAACTATGATGAGTTTGGTGGATGCTTGGGTAAGAGGATTATTTTTCACTGAATGTCCTTTGAAGCAGGACACTATGTGATAACAAGGTAGATGGTCGAGGTTTCGCTGCAATTGTTGGAGACTCACTCTTAGGCAAAGTCATCTTGGATGATGGCTTCAAAATGGATTACTAAGGGTATCGCTATCCTATTTTCTAAGGAAAAATATCCTGCCTTGTTTAAAGAGAGAACCCTTCAGGACTGGTCTCCTAAATGTTTACGGCTAATTCCAAAATAAATCTTGCGTAGTATCCTAAACAAAGAGGTTTATTAAATGGCAGGTAATTTAAGAACAAGAAAAACATTTGAGAAATTCCAAAATGCTTTAAAAAATGTTAATGCTGAGTACATCAAACTTTGACCTCATCACTGACCACTATTTGTCTACCATCCCTTGAACGGGTTTTCTTAGGTGTCAGTTTTAAATATTTAAATAATTTGGAAATCAAAGCTCAAATGATTAAATAAGAAAATAAAATAAAGTGAATATAAAGTAAGCCAGAAATTTATAGCACTTTGCTCTGCTAAACATTGGGTAATAGTTTTAAGCTTCAGTATTTTAATATCACTAACAAAAGAATAGTTCAAGGGACATTTTATGCAGTCATGAAACTCGACAGAAAATGAAGCATAAAAAATTGTAAAGGCATGAAGGTGACGGTCTGAAATGATATTCGCAAAGAATCAACTAATGAATTTGGCAGAAAGGAGATGAAATGCGAAGAAAAGAAAAGGTTTGCAGATTAGTGCACAGTTGATGTGTTATAAGGCTAATCCATGTCTCTGTGCGTTCCTTATTTTGTGTTTTATATTCTGGTTTTATTTGGTTGTGTTCAAGCCGATATACGAGTATTAAGAATTGTGTAATTTTGTATTCTTTTTATTGTTTTTTTATTTCTTTTTGTGCTCTCTTATCTTTTTCCTTGAATGTTATCCTTACCTTTGCTGAAATTTCGTGGTATATTCAGGTAATTATTGTCACATTCGATTTAAAACTAAGTTCAGGCGTTATTTGTAAATCCATTCGAGGATAAATTCGGGTATTCTCTTTTCCGTCATTTACTTGTTTTGCTTCTTTCTCTCCTCCGCCATCATCAATTCCCCCATAAGCCATACTACTTCAGAAGAATGTGAGCAGAATGTTTGGTTTACCATCAAATTTTCATCTGACGAGGTGCTTTTGGGATCAGGCTCTCCAAGGACTTTTTGTTTATGCCACTATTTCTATCGCTTTGTTCAATCTGCTCCCGAACCAGGGAGCCGGGAAGCCTTGGTCTTACTCTATATGTAGAAGATGGTAATGCGGCGTGATCACCTGCATAGATTTGCTGAGGAAACCTTACCAGAGAGAGAGAGTTGCTTAAAGGAGTTTAGGTTTCCGAGAGAAATGCTTGCTTAGGGCAACCTCTGTGGCCTTCAAAGGCTTAGTTCCTATTTTAATTATCTGGAATGTCCCCATCCCCTCCCCTTTTGGATGGTTGTAACTCACACACAATCCCATATTGGAGCGCAAGTGCAAGACAGAGCATCCACTTAGAAAGGCGGTTTGAGCTGCTGGAGAGCAATTTACACCATTTTCCGACAGGATCAACAAACGTTCGGCGCAATGGCTGAAAACGGGTTTTTGCTATTAAGAGAAGACAAAAAATAATATTGTTGGCAATAGAATTAGGAATTGTGGAGATGAAACTACTGATGTTATACAATTACCCTCATAGGAGCCAATAGTATGAGGTGAACCTCCCCCTCTCTCGCTACCACGAGCTTAGATGAATGGAAGAAATCCGGTTGGTGGATTTTCTAACGAAGTCGGATCACGACCAAAGTTTGTAAGAGGAGATTTGTAGAGAAGTTTCTGACCCAAGAGATAGTAAAAATGCGTGGAAGTCAAATATAGATGCATATCCTTTTGCCATGCATTGGTGCAAGCGGGCAAGTGGTAGGCATAGTGTCCTGAAAAACACGTAATCTTGCATATAGTAGTTGCAGAATGGTTGCTCATAATTGCTTCTAAAAACAGAAACACAAATAAGATACAAAATATAACACATAAATTAATAGTTCTGAAAGCCCACTTCTAATATACGTCATTTCCTTCCGTACTTGTCAATAATATGTAAAGGTTTTACGTATTAAAATAATCCTTGTGGTTTTTCTTCGTTTGCACTTTCCTTATTTCTTTTGGCAAACCAATTATTTTTTCATGTGACTTTTAGAATAGTCATTGATTTTTGTTTCAGTTTCCTCTCTATTTGATATTTTAATTGAATCTAAATGCGTCTTGTAATTGTAGGATTAAAAGTTATCCTCACTCTTTTGCTTGCCTTGAAAGACGCTTTTTTATACTTGCATCATAGGTACGAAAATGGCCTGTTAACGGCCAATGTGATGAATCCGGTTTAAGGGATGAGTAAGCATCCAATAAGATCTTAGCATGCAATCAATTGCAAAACGCTTTAAAGACGACTAGTAAAATCTTTAATAATTCCTTAAGGTTTTCTTAATTATCGATACTCTATAATCCCACATTGCATTCGATTTCACCATGGGATGCATATTATATATTGATTAAAAATACGAACATGATTTAAGGGACAAAATTTGGTTTCCATTCATGAGACGATACGTGATTTTCCACCGGATTTCAAAATTTAAGGTGCCGTATCTTTAATACGGTTATAGTGTAGAGCAGTGGACAAAAAGAATTGCTGCTTAATACATAACCCCATTGGATTATCTAATTATTAAGGGATGAAAAGTTTTCTAATTATAATAAAATGTTGGTTTGTCATTTGATAATTTAGGCTATTAAAAGATGCTAACAATTGGACTTCTCGAAGTTAAGACCGATCGTTCTAATTACAGAAGGTACGAATCCAGAATTGGCTGTGACCTAATGAAATATATTTTGGGACAATAATAACAATAATCTTCACATATTATACCTATTATTTCTAAAAAATGTTTCAGTGTTGTTAACATTTATGGACTTATTGAAATGCTATAAAATATTTCTTAACATCCAATGAAAAGTTGTGCTATTTCTGAGTGAACCTGGCTTCTTCCGAATAAAAGATTTAAATGTAATAAAAATTCGAGAAAACAGTCATTTGGTTTAAAGAATCCATTAGGACGTGAAATAGACGAAAAAGGGGCTGCTTCCCCTTCTTTTCATATGCAAAATGGCTGGGAATTTTGTGGGCTTTTATGATATTTTGTCGGAAGCTGTTCGATGTCAGGAAACTTTCAGTTGATGAAATTCATTAATGCCAAAGACTTGATTTCATAGTTTGTACATATTTTGTGTGAAAAAAAGTTTTAAAATAGGTCACTATACACTGAATAGGAGATTCATGAATTGTAAACCAAAATAAAAGGTTTTATCAGCAAACTCTTTAATTTCAAAGCTAATATTTTGATAAATTACCTTTACTCTTACTTTACAGTAAATTTGATTAATCCCTTAATATTTAACAAATAATCCCCGAACCGCTCAAAAACCTATATGATACATTGATGAACTACTTTCAGGGATTGCTTTAACATGAATGATTAACTGAGAAAATGATTACTTCGTGACAAATCTGGTATCTGATCAGAGCAATAAATAATAAGGACTCAAAGTGATGACAAAGTACAACCAATTCCCCTTTTCATTGCTGCTCCCAATGATACCGAATTAGCTATAAGTACTCCAAATTACTATCCCCTTCCCTCAACACACGTGGCTTCATTGTTTTCTTTTGTGAATGTTAACTGAAAAGGTGGACTTTCGCTTATGTGTGAGTGTAGCGATCGTGAAAACAGAGCGACTTGGACTCATCTCTCTGAGTTTATCCGCAGAGATGAGCGTGGCATCGATTGGAATTGTAGGGTCCATTGACATGAGGATTTTCTTCCATTCTACCGTGAAAAAATAGAGCAATGGCGTTTAATTGTTTTGCTCCATTAATTTTTAATGCAAGATAATAATGGTCAGAAAATAATAGATGATAAACTAAATTAGGAAAGAATTGAGGAATGTAGGAATTGCAAAAAGGGAGGACTCTGAGGAAAGGATTTAAGAGCCACAAGTGAAGAGGTAAAGGAAATTCCTCTTCTCTTAATTCATCTAATTTTTACGCTTATCATTTGTGTTTTGTTTTCTCCCTTTTCTATGTTGTTATTCATACATTTGTGTGTTCGAGAGGAAGTAGTGAGTAGACATGAGGGCCCTTCGTTAATCACATGCACCTCTTTTGAATATTCCTCGTTTATCCCTCTGCTCACTAGGGGACTTCTCCTTCTCAATCTGCTCCCCTAAGTTGTAGTATGCTCTTCCTGCTGAAATCAGGGCTTCCTTCTCTCTTACCACATTTAAGCATCTCCTGAAAATTCATCTTTTCAGAATTGCCTTCTCCCCCTCTTAAATTTCCATTGAATTTCCATTTTCATCTCAGCACAACATGCGCTCTGTGAAAACCTCAGGCCTTGAAGAGCGCTTACAAAAGACTTATTATTATTATAATTTAGGGAAAATAAAGGCAAGACTCTTAGTCTCTTTGTCCTCGGCGCTATTAAGTTTAAATCAATTTTAATATGGAAAATAATAATATTTTTTTCGAAACTTGGACCGAGTAAGGGGCGCCCTAGTATACATATTAATTAATTTTCATTATCCTGGCATTATTTATAACTACAACAAACGAGGTCATGATTTAAAGTTGAATGTTTGCGGCCTTTTCCTGATATTTTCCACTAATAATTCAAATTCTTAGGGCTCCACACCTTCGGGACTCGCACCATTCAAAATGGTATCCTTAATTGTTTTAGAAACTTTATATTTGATTTTAGACTTATAATCTTCGAAAAATTACCTTTTAGAAAGAGAAACTCCCTCCAATTGCGACGGGTGGATGGTTGAGGAGGAAAAATTATCAATCTTGATTGCTCAAGGGCTTGGGTCTATTAATCTTTAGAGTTTAATTTAAAATTATACTTGCGCAATTTGACTTTATCTAAATAGTACCAAAAGGAAACCTTTTTTTCTTATCCTATCCCATTCAATTTCCATTCAAGAGAAATGATTAATGCGAATTTATACCTTTCTAGCTGTAGAGAAATGGATAATGAAAGCAATTTTTTCTAGAGAAATAATTATATTTCATACTGAGTGATTTAGGGGGGATCTCTATTCTATCTTTCATCTGTATGGAAAACCCTTAAATTAATTCTAAAATATTTTTGAAAATGCATTCGGGTAGGTGACTCCTTCCAGCAAGAATATTATCACTAAAATAAAGCGACATTACTATTTGCATCATTAAAAATAGAAGGGGATGACATTAAGTTACAGAGCTTTGCACCTCTAATCTTTATTTAATCATGGAAATCAAACGAAAATTCAGCTTAGTTTAAAATTATTGAGTGATTAATCGCATTTTCATATCTTGCCATATGGCATAGGGCTGATTTCCGAGGCGTTAATCATTTTGTTAAACCTACTTTATTCTATTTTCTAATTTGGTAGTGGATTGAAGAATATTTGGTACAGCACACTGGGCAGTTTAGATTTTTAATGGATCCTGTAAAAATAATAATAACCTTCAGAAGAGTGTTCTTTGAATAAAGAATTAAATCTTTTACATTGATCCGAGATTGGTATAAATAAATAAGGCTTTCCACTTCATTATTAACTGGCATGCTTAAACATTACAGAAGTTAAGTAACGGAAAGGCTAAGAAATAATTTATTTAAAATTTCTTCATAAAATTATGGGATAACAAATTTTATTTACTCTATGGAACAAAAAACTGACTATGGATTTCTTTGTTTCTTTCACCAGGAACGCATGGGACAAAGAAAGATTATAGATTTATTCGTTTTTTTCGCAAAAACCAAAGGTGAATAAAAGCATAGAAAAAAAGGAAACAGATTTATTTCTTTCTTTCTGAGGAAACTATGGTAAAAAAAAGCATGGGACAAAGAAGAAATTATTCATTTATTTATTTATATCTACAGGAACAAAGATGATTAAAATTATGAAATTTATGAGTTTCTAACTTAAATAAAACGCTGAAGGCGGTTTTATTGAAGATGGTCAGAATTTAATTATGTGAAGAAGTCACTAAAATTATCAGTATGATGCCATAGAAGAATTTTATCCTTGACATCTACGAGAAGTGTTACAAACTAAACGAGAATTCTGATTGGAAAAATCCTATGATGATATACGAAAAATAGGAAACGGACTTGTCATTAAAGATCCCTTTCATACAGATCGAATTTGGGACGCCGCTTTGGTATGAAATCTATGGTGAAATTCGGTATGTTTGCAAATTTATTTACCTTAGTTTTAGTAATAAAAATCCCCATATTAAATAAAAGATCCTTACACATGGAAGATATTAAAGTTTGAAAGGGCGGAGCCTTACACCTGTCTCTCTCTCTCCCGTCGTTGGCGGGTCAGAGTAAAGCGAATTACCTATGGCCATACCATTCGAAAAAATGTCAATATAACGACCCGTTTTCAATACGCTACTTCGCCCTTCCTCTAGAGAGAGATGCCATAGCCTTCTTGTCCCACCATTTTTGTTTTGTGGAATCATTGATGATCGGTTGCTATTGTTCCGCAACAGGATTAGGTTTCTTGTCAGTCTTCCCAATCGAGTGCCTTCCACTTCATCTACGTTGAGACTGACTCGGTGCTAGATTTATGGGGCCCACTCAGTTGGCAGGAAGTTTCCATCGCAGTCCCCTTATTCTTGTCGATGATTCAGTTTGTGGTGAAGAGAAAATGGCGCAGGCACGCCATTCTTGTTAGCTAGGCGCATCATAAGAGACAGAACACAGGCAACGAGTTCCTGAATTATTGATAGACCAAATTCTGCCGAAGAATGAAAACCAATTTCAGATGATTATAAATATTGCGCTTTTATATTCTTGGAAACAATGAATAGATAATCTTGATAGGCAAAAAGGAATTCTTAACACGAGTTAAATTTTGATAGAAACACTCGTACTAGAAAATATTGTTTTACTTTTAATTTTTTTTCAGGTAATCATGTATTAACGGTATAAAAAATCACCTTTCAACTCATTTAAACATTTGGTCCATACCAAAAGAACTCCGTGTGTATTGCACTAAATGCATTGGGGAAACGAGAAGTTAATTTTAGAATGAAAGACAATTACGGGTTCGAGCAAATATTTGGATTGCCTTTAGGCTTTGTTGAGATACACATGATCAAAACATAATGGCTGGGAAGATACTGAACAGCATATTTCCTCATTATTCATGTTCAAACATTTGAAATCTTCTCCCGATAATACATTATTTTACATCTGGTACATGGGAACTTCATCAAAAAGTCTTGCTAGCAAAGGGATAAATGAGAAAAGACCGTTTACCATAGACTGGAATACTGGAAAAAATGGTCGAAATAAGGTTGAAATTTGGTTGCAATATGTATCGGGGTAATTAATTATACTGACCACGTTGCTGGGAAAACGAGGTTTCCTGGGGCTTCAGTAATAAAATTAGGATCTCTTGAGGATTACCCAGAGAATCAAGAATCAACTCCATTACATCTCTGCCTATACGTTTCCTAGAAGAATGCATGACTTTTGAGTCTTATAACCATGAAAACCAAAAGATTGCTGTAGATGATGCGATCCTAAACTAATTTTCTTCGTTAGTGATATTTTAGGATTCATATTCACTTGGATCCTTTCAAAGGAACATCACAAGTTTCGCAACCACATTCCAGAAACAAATGCTTTAAAGATTTCATGTGCATTTCTGTTACGCATGAAATACGAATGTACCTCTATAACCAAGACAAGAATGCACACTCCAGTTTTAAAGGGTTATCTGTTGAATCTATTTTTGCCCCAACGGCAATATAGCCGTTAAAAACCTACAATTGATAGTGGGTAGATGGTTTAAACTTGTTCCGGTGTTTTTTGATGTTGTCGATGAATTCTGTAGATTTTATATAATGGATTCCAGAATTAGGAAAAGAATCAGGATAAGGAAGAAGGTTAACAATTTAGCCAATTACGGTGGAAGAAACGAACTGTATAAGCGACGAGATGTAATAAGTTTTAATCCGTACGAGTTTGAGGAATACCTTAGACATTTTTTGGCGCAAAAGCATTGCTAAGCAAAAACAAAATCTTTATGTTAAAGTAGTTTTTAGATAAGTCATTACGTTTTAGTATATTCTTTTTCAAGTGGGCAAATTATTAGTATTTGTACAACACTATCCTTAGGCCCTGATTTCGATATTTCTACTTACTTTTAGACCTAAAAAAGGATTATACTTGCTGTCAAAGAGCGATCGTAACAGACATTTAAAAACAAAAGAAAGTTTTCACCATCCTAGGGGAACCTTTTCATTGCAAGATTCAGAATTCTCCGCAAAATTGTGCGCATTTTTGTTAGGATTAGAAGCTTTTAGCTATTGTTTCTAGCTAAAGAATTTTGCCTCTTATATTACTAAACCGTTCCTCTGCTCCATCGGTACAAATGATTTTGGTTGAGGTTAATGAGCCATTATCCACACAACCAGCACATAACATTATTGTCGCCTTTTTGGAAAATGAGAAACCAGTTCGATCTTTGTCTTCATCCTTTAAACTTTAATAAGAAATATTCAATTTCGGTGAAGGAATTATTCTAAATTGTAATTCTTTATGCCGGAATGATATTAGATTCTACCATTAAACCTAATGTCAAATGGCACACCGAAATTGAACTCTTAATTCATTTAAATTTTCGGTATATTACTAACTCATAATTTAATCGCATATATTGATTCTTTTTCCCAGCATATCGGATTTAGGACCAATAATAATTGATCAGCAAAATAATTTCTAGGATTTTCGTAGCCCATTTTCCTAATTAATTTTATATAAGTCGAGGAAAGACTTGTTTACAAACGCAAGGAAAAAATTCTTCTTAGGCACATGGCCCTAATTATAAAATAGCAATATAATATGGAATTATATTGCGATTAAATATTATCCAAATTTACAATGTTCAAAGAAACATTATTAATAAATTGTTCATGTGGCTATCATATTTTAGGTTTCCAGGTTTCATTAACTCTCAATCAAAAACCACCTCGCTAAAACAACATACAATGAGGTATACAAAAAAGATTTGGGTGATTATGACATATTTTCCATCAAAGACAAACTTATGAAACAATTGATAATTATAGTCAATCTTAAACAACATTTCACATATTGTAGCTACTCTCACAGGATTATTTGGAAATGGCAATTTTATACCAGCTCATTGATCGTCAATCTTGCTCTATCATGGAAAACATCAAGAATTTCAATGTACAAAATGGCAAGTGTACCTTGATTTAATTGATTCGATGGTGATAATAATTATAAGAATGACTGACGTAATAGAAGCAGTTCCGATTAAATTGTTAATGAGTACAAGGCTTGGTGGTAGATGGATGTATACTGGTTGTATAGAAATTACTTTGAGAAATTCTCGCACATAAATTTTACTTAGTGTTGCAGTATATGCAAATTCTCTCTTCTCAAAATCAAGCCCTCATTCCTACCCCGCACATAAAACATAAACATACGTAATTGTTTTTTTTATACGTCAAAACTAATTAAATAACGAATTGTAGACCGTGGAAGGAAAATTACATAACATTTAAATTGAAGTTAAAATCTCTTCCTTTGATTGTAATAATATAGATAAATATACTACAATTGCACTTTATTTACACAATAAATACTAAGACTGTAATTTAAGAACAGATTATTAGGATGAGTTGAATAATAATAAATATTTTTCTCTTGCTTGTCCTCATTGGCGTCGGTTCCAACTCGTGTCCGAGCATGAGTTTCGTCGTAAGTTATCCGATCTCCTTAGTTAAAGTCTGTGTCTGATATGACTTAGGAGACAAAGAAGGTCCGAAAGAAAATAGAGACGAGGCCAGTGAATGAAGAATTTGTTCTTGGTGATCGTGGCTGCGTGACGGCCACGCACGCCAGTTGGCCAGTAACGCGTCTACTGCGGCTCAAAACAATGAGTATTGCGTTTTTGGCAAGGCTGCTTTCATCGGTCAGCCGGGTTCATGCTCTATAAAGGCCAGCCTTACTCGCGCCTGCCTGCTGGGTGCTGCTCTCCTGCGCCAGAGCCAGACATAAGAATCTTATGTGGCATATGTCTGCTTGGTCCGCATTTGAGGTCTTGCATTTGGTTGCGTTTAATCTGGAACCTCATCCACGACTAAACGGCCTTGGGTAACCCTGCCAGGAGTTTGAAACTCCCGACGGGATCGGTCTTAGAATCATCGGAACATTCAGGCTCTTCCCAGAAATATGATAATAATATTGTGCTGCCCTTTCTTCAGGGGCCTGGAAATCCCTAAAATGTATACCGCTGCTCTTTTTGGAGAATGGGGTCTGGAATATTAAGGAAGATAAGTCCACTCTCATGGTGTTCGGGTATAACCTCAATGAAATATCTTTGAGTAAATCTCTCCTCTGATATCAGAAACAACGCTGATATCTTAAAGAATGAAAAGTAATTCCTCTTACAATTTCAATTTCACCTGCTTAATCAACAAAATATTGTTTCTCTTCTGCTACACATAAAACCATGTCACACGAAACATTTCGTGAAAACACTAGCCATGAGAAACTTTAAGAGACCCCGATATGCGGTCGAAAGGCGTCAATTTGTGGATACGCGAATGAAAAAAAAGAAAGAGTTCCACGAATCTTATATTTGGCTCTTAAAAGATTTTTATTGATATAAAGGTGCCGCTTGAGCCTTTGTCCTACCATTTTGTATGTATAAATTGTCCAAGAGCAAATGGTGAAGTTAAATAAAAATAAATATGATTATCGAAGGTTTTAGAATTTTGTAAAGCAAAGGAATTAAATTTAGTGAAGCTCAGAAAGTTGATTAAAATTGAGATATGGCTGCTTTTTCATTGGATAGTTTTCATATAAAGAAGATTTTATCAAAGTTCTTTCCAAAGGGAATTTCGCATTTTAATCTTTAGCATATGGAAATACTCCTGCCCCCCTAAATATGGTTTTAGCAAAAGGAACTTTTTCGTATTTCAAAAGATTCATATGATTTTCTTGCCCTTAGGTCTAGGGAATAAGGTTGGATGGGAAAAAACAGACCAGAAGTAAATTATCAGGAGACCAGGCAATGGCTTCGACACCATCCCTAGGGGGTGAGCTTGCGCTTCGCTACTAAAATTAAAACTTAAAATCTAAAAAAAACAGCCATGGTTAATTTTTTATATATTTTCTGAACTTCGCAAATTATAATAACTTTAAAAAGTAACTCTAAACTAAATTTTATGAACTTCACCATTTCTAATTGTTTAGGTTTTCAAAAATTCACAAAATTTCGATGCTTATATTTATTTTAGAACTTCACTAATTTGGTTTTTGATATTATGAAAGAATTATTAAAAGTGCTTTGATAAAGAAACATAAGTCATAACCAAACTAAGATGAAATTATTATTCAAATACTAAAAAAAAATCCCTCTCTTGAATTATAGAGTTTGTGAAGTGATGATGATGATGGCAAGAGGAGCGGATTCGCCCCTTCTAAGATCCTAAATAAAAGAGCAGCTATTTTAGAGTTCAAAGACACTAATCGGATTATCAAATATTTTGATTTTTTTTAAACAAAAATAATTAAGAATTTTAGAAAATGTATAGAAATTAAAACATAGCTGATTTTCTTCATTATCTTAGTATTTAAAAAGCATATCTAAATGGAATAGCAATTTCTCAGGAATGTTGATTCCTTATATCAAAGAAATCCAATGAATGTTTTAACTTTTTTTAGGCCTAGAAAATAAGTGCGGATAAGAAAAGATAGGCAGTAATTTTAAGGAGAAATGTACTCGAAACATTTGAATTTTTTTTTTGCTAGAGTAAGATAAGCAGTAGGGAGGGAAGGTGTTTGTTTTATTGTTTGTTTTATCAAAGTGGTTTTGAATCATTAATTTAAATATTAACAAAATAAAAGGAAGTGGTGATTTTTCGTACATACGAAGCTCATATCAATTTTAGTTTTAAGAATTGATTTAAGAATTGGAGAAAAAACATTTAGTAGGAATAGGATTTTGTAAATTGGAAGCTTTTATCTAAATAATCTATAAGAGCCAATTTTCTCAACTTATACTTTTTTCTCCCTGATTTAGAATGAATATGAGAAAGTTTAAAATATAATAAATTTTAAAATTATTGTATACGAAAAATAAGACAATAATAAATAGAGATTCCGGCAAAATCTCTACCCTAACTACAGTATTTGTCCCGGAGGAGGCCCAGCAGTTACATTTTCTATTGTGTCAAATTCTTCTAAAATATAATTTGTTTTGTGGAGTCAATTGAGATCGAAGATGACGGATGCCCTTTTTATGGCATCAACCTGCACATGGTTTCAACGGATCGAAATGTTTGCAGTCTTTAGACCTGTATCTTGACAAAGCAGTGTGAGTGAGTGGTGCAGTGTTTAGTAGGCACCAGTGCGTGTCCACATACCAGTGGGCAGGTATTTAACACTAAAGCGCAAGCCCACTGGTATGTGGCCACGCAGTGGTGCCTACAAAGCACTGCACCCTTCCCCCTACATTGCCTTGTCAAGATACAGGTCCAAAGACTGCAAACATTTCTACCCATCGAAAACAAATTATATTTCAGAAGAATTTGACACAATAGGAAATGTAACAACACAATTTGATGCTGTAAAGAAAAGCGATATCCTTACCTCGTTTAGGTCACAAACCGAACGTCTGCCAACGAAAAAAAGCTCTTTCTGTAAGGAAAAGTGGCGAAGCTGCTCCTTTTGTCTATTATAAATTACTGGGAAAAACAAAACAGGTTGCTATTCAGAGGCATTCAAAATGCTAATAGCCTCATTTAGGAAAATATCCAGATATTTTGATTTGTTACAATTAATATTCATTTCATATTAATTATCTAAACTTTCTCATCCTAGATCATATTTGTAGAAGATACTTATAGAATAGGACAGAACTGTGATCAGATTCTCAAATGGAGAGCATCGCGTTTTCACCCAAATGCTGTTTAGCCTCTCGAACTGAGTCATCTTTGCACTTTGGGGTGCAATAGTCAACCAACTAAAATTCCTTGCAACAAGAATTATGCCTTCTAGTGAATTACCCTACCTTAATATTGGCACTGACCTATTCGTACTTGTTTTCTCGATCTAAATAACCACTGACTAAAATCACCAAAAAAACACAAACAAATTATTATAACAGTTCTATGAGCTACTCCAGCTTCTTAAGTTTCAAAAAAGGGGATAGCAATCGTTAAAACAAAAGGGAACTACTATACTCTATTACTATAACGAAAAACACTATGCATTACTCGACTGAGACCAGTGTTTGCAAAGATATAGCATTAAACCTTACACACCTGACTCCAAATTTAAATAGTATATATATATATATATGTCGTAGAATGGACTCTGGACGATATACCATATATAACTATTCGTTGAGGGAACTTATTTAATTATCTTTAGAGTGCGTGGATGTCTGGCCTACTGATATTATGTATCTTTACTATGCTTAAGAAGTGAAACTCAGCTCAAGGATAATAATATTGCTATCATTAATAAAATAGAGTTTTATGAATAATAACTATCAACTACACACAAAACAGAAAATATGACATAAACAGAAAATGGAAAGGGTCGTGGGGACTCGAGCTAATCCGAGGATTAAAAGATTTAAAAAGGTAAAACAAATAGAAAGTTAAAGGAAGGTGATGGTTCGCTAAACCATTTAAAACACAGGATATAATTGACAAAAAGGTTAAATACTCAAAGGTAACGTTCGGCTTACGTAATTTATACTTGTTGTGCAGAGGAAGGCAGCGTGAAGGAATTTTTGGTCCGCTGGCGAGTTCCAGCCGAAGGGGGGGGGGAAATAAAATGATCCTAACGTGGCGTCTTGGGAATGAAAACCGTTCTCGGAGGAATGCTCTGTACCTCATTTGTTTTGCAATCATAGGGGAAGAATCATCATAATGCTGCCAACATGCAACACATATCTGCTTACGTTGGAGACGAGTTCGTCAGAATTTTTACTCATAAGTGTTTTGGAACCTTACTTTTGATAAAAGTATAGATTGATAAAAGTGATAAATGTAATAATTAGTCGAGGCAATTTAAAGTTTGGGCTCAGGTAATAAAGGTATTATAAGTCATTATTTTTATCTCAGGTTACCTGTGACTAGGTTAAACTGGATTAATTACAAATACTTTAGGCGTTTAAGAAAAGATGAAAACAACACCAGGAAAAGCCAAACCTAAATTGAAACTATTTTGATAACTCCTCAGTTAAATGCAAAGTGCAATGCTCTTTGTGCCCTAAGAAACATAAATTTTAATATTTGCATTGAAGTTAATCCCTAGACTGATTAGTAAATTCTTTACACAGTCATTCTCAGTCAAAACTTATGCAAGAAAACTATGATTAACCTCGATATTAAAAAAGTCCAAAATATGCACTAATCATATTTCATTTACAAAGTTTTTTTTTATTTAAAAATTAGGATAATTAAAGAACAAACATCATCAGTCTCTAACAAAAAAATACACTTGCTACAAGCGGTTATTATATCATGAAGCCAAATAATGAGTTTGATTAATACATCTCTACCAATAACTTTACCCTGACTTATTTAAATTTTAATCTTTTTAATTCGAAGTTGGGGTTTTTGATTTCAAAATATTGCCCATTATTCTAGTCCAACAGTTATAATTTATGTAAACTTCTAAGGTTGGTAATAAACAACTTTCGGTATACAAATATGTTTCACAACTGTATATATATATATATATATATATATATATATATATATATATATATATATATATATATATATATATATATATATATATATATATATATAATGAATTTTTATTAGCGTTTCCGAGGTCACCCACACCTTTATCGGGGTATCACCTGTCCCGGGGAAATTTGAGTTTTAGTGCCCCGGCCCCATCTTGGCGGATGATTCGCTTATCAAAGTGTGACGCCTTTCTTTTTCTCACTCGAAGCGGGATGGGGGGCGCATGTTGTTCCTCCTAGTTTCAGTTGTAACTGTAACTCAGAGTATTGTGTAATCCGAAGAGGACACGGTCAGAATTAATCGCCTTAACTCTCTTCCCTTTCACAGAGGAACTCGCCTCTATTATTGAGGAAGCTCCAAGGGCAATGGGAGGGGCATCAAGAAAACCAAAAAGAGCGCAATCCGTCCCTTGAACCTAAATTCATACTCTTTTATTTTATTCTGGATTATCAGTGCAGTGTTGGGAGGGGGGCAGACGTGTCACCCCCCTACTTTCGAAAAAACACATTTTCAAGCGCCCGGGAGACCCTCTTAACACAAGAGAGAAATTTATGCCCTCCCTAAATTCGCAAATGAAATCACCTCTGCTTTACTTAAAATTATCTAATCAAAACTTACAATCTATTTGTAAATTACTAGAGTGAATAATGGTCAATAATGACGACGATTATTATAAATCCTTGGAAGATTTTAATAAATTTAGATGGATTTGTTGCTCATCAGGCGTTTTGATTCTGAGGTATATAATTAAATAGTTTAACAAAAAAGAAACTTGTTTTATTTAATTAAACATCTGTTACAGTGTAAAAAGAAAATAATAAAATACAATCCTCTACTTGTTTTAAACTATTCAATCTTAAAAGATTTCCTTTGCTTGAGGATTTTTTCATCACCAATAAACCATCTCCAAAGATTAGATTCGCAAAGCCACATCTCTATCTTGCTTTATAAAATACTTCTGCACCTAAGATGTTTGCCATCACCTCGGGGATATTTATTCTAGATTGCTCTGTGATTTTCTCTTTTTCTATAAAAATTGATTTGCAACATTCGGCTTCCGACCACTATAGAACATAAAGCCATTGTAATTTTGCACTATTATCTATAAGGAAAAACTGCATAATTTCAGAACAACATGTGCCAAATGTGTTGGTATTGTGCATTCTTTTTCAAATCTTTACTGTATCAAAAGATTGTTTCGTTCCCTCCACTTAAGGACTATCTTAAAGCAAATATATACATAATGAAAAATAACCCTTTTTACAATTTAAGTGTAAAGCTGAGGCCTCAATTCATCGCAAATTTAGGGAAAATTTATGACTTTTCCTTTTTTTCGATTTTTAGAAGTTCAATTCTTCCCTAATTTGTGAATTTGTCTTCCAGTTTCTGCCATATTAATTTTCACTAGTTGACATAATGTATTTATTAATTAAATATAGAAATATATCCATTATATATATTAACATTAAAATGATTTCTTTCAAATAGAAGGGTGGTTTTTACGATTTGATCTGACGTTGCCGAAGCTTGTCACCAAAAGGAATAACAATTCTCTCCTTTCCATTGATTCCTACGTCATGCTTAGACAAGAGATGCTTATTTTTTCTATTCTTGCGTTCTTTCCTTCTTTATCTAGCCCTTTTGATACTTTCGGATATTGGAAGCTATGTCTTGCTTTCATATTTATTCTAGAAATCATATTTTTATCACAGAAAAGCTCTATATGTTCTCGTCTAGAATTTAAGGCTTTCTATATCCCCCAAACCTATGCTAATGTAGATGTTACGCCACAATAACCACGTTGTAGTTGTGCCTCTATGTTGCTATGTATTATGGCACAACCTCTCGTAGTTGCGTCACTGGGTTACTATGGACCTGGGTTTGTCCACCTGAAGACTCGTGTTCGTTGATTAAGACACCTTTGTCCTACCTGTACCTGATTTCAGCTCTTTTCACTGTCACCTACTTGACGTTACCTTTCCTTCGACGTTCGTTCCTTCAGGTGACGTTGCAATGCTTGAGGGAGGATATAAAGAAGCAGGCTTCTACTTGAATTTACTTGCTTTAAACAAGATTTAAATCTTAAACTACTGGCACAAGCTGGGAGGTTTAATGGATCGACAAACAGAGTTTTGACGGTACGAACGCGGGAGAGGTGAGGTGTGAGAAGACGGGGTCTTCTCAGCAGGGAGTCTTAGTTACCCTCGAAACTTTCAGTTATACAGAGAGGTCATGAGCAGCGTAACATAGATGTTCAGAAAAAATTCTAATTTCCAAACCTATTTCGTGTGTTTACTGAATTGAAATATCCTTGAAATGAACAAATGGACATAAAAAATTAAAATGAAATTAAACAGACTTAGGATAGATTTTGTAATAAATTAATTAGAATTAAATTTTCGCTCCTGGACCTAATGCTTATTAATTAATTAATCATAAATTTAACGTGATACGTATATTAAGTGTAACATTTAAGTAAAATACCCAGAGATTTGCTAAATTAAAAATGCCCTTCCATTACACCCTAAAGAATTAAGCAATTTGATTATAGTATATATGTATTGTGAATTTAGACATCGTTAGTAGAATTTATGCTATATCACCTACATTAATGTCTTATGATTATCTGTACTGATGAATTTTTCCCTAATTGTGGGGAATAAATAAAATAAATTAAGGTTAATCGACAACAAATAATAAAAAAATAACTAACCGTCAAATCTACTTTTGCGAATGGGAAGATTCAAATTGACATTCCTCCCAAACCATTTTTACCTGGAAGAGACAGGATTTTGATCATTTTACACATTTACTCTTTTCTACATCATTAGAAAACTAAAAAAAATGGAATAAAGAAGATCCGGAGTGATTAAACTTTAGGAAGCATCTATATAGTAAAAATTTCAAATTATAGAGAGACTATTGCAATGATCATGGACGAGGGGCAAAAGTTTATCCACCATGGTGTTTAGAAGGAACTCTGGTGTTTGAAGAAGTAATTCTTTTCTGAAGATCAATTGATATATTACACAAATATAAATGTGGTTGTAAAATAAATAACAAACCTGCTAAATAGATAAAAGAGGGTCTGCAAAACTGATAATAGACTAAGAAGTGTGAAATAGGTCAGGCCAACATTATTAATGCGAGATTCTATTATTCTTTTCTTTCTTTCTTTTATCAACGTACAACTCAATGAACAAATATTGACCTTGAGAAAAATGAAGTCAACTTTACTTTATGCATTATATTTCCTAAATCTGTACCTTTTCTTAACGGAAGGACCATGTGTAGGCATGAATTATATAATATCTCTATTTTGGCTAAGAACAGAGTATTGATATTAACGGGGAATGAATAACATCTATATTTTTTTGCGAATTGTTAAAAAGTAAAATTTTATATTAAAATAGAAAGTAATCAGATAAATCACTCAATTACATTAAAAACAAAAGGAAGGACTTTAATATTGAGGAATATTATATGTCAAATCGCCTTCTCTGTTTCCCCCCTTATGACGATTTTCGTGGGCAATATATCTCTGTAATCGTCCGCGAACCACACCACGAGCATCTTCACGTCATTGCCACACACTGAGCTTCTTCCTGGATGGAGGGTGTTTGGTCGTAGACCCGTAGCGGACATAGAAAACGTGCTGGCTGAAGTTCATTACGGCGTCAGTCATCATGTTGTTGACCGGATCGAGCGTGAAGTCTTTTTATTAAAACTACAGAAACCACCCTAATCGTTCAAGGTTAGTTAGAGATGAATTAACAAGAATATAATTTTATTTACAAACATCAAAATAAGACGAAAAAATAGCAGAAGGGGATTATTTAAATTATAATATTCTCTAGATAATTATTATAAGAAGAGATTCTAAAACAGAGTTAATTGATTAGCTTTACTAGGCTCAGATCAAAATAGGGACTTGAAAATACTAATAAGGTAGGGGGTTTCAGTCTTACGGGTCAGTGACTTCGAGGAAGGTCCTTCTTCCGATGAGGCGAGTGTGGAGCGTTCCGATGAGGCAAGTGGGGCAAGATACGATGGACAGGTGGGGCACGATCCGAACCAACCCTATGATGAAAATAGCCAATCCTTAAAGATGACGTTCGGCGGGAAATGTGGGAATACTCGTAATTCCCCTGGAAGAGGAAACTTCTTTTCCTCAAAGGTAATCGATGGAGATTTTCTTCAGTTCGATTCAACCAAGGAAGACTCTTGTGCAAATTCAAAGGCCTCTTGTCTGATAAAGCTCCCGGAACTTCGACACGATGATGGGGATGGCCTTGACGTGCGTGCTGGACTCGAACTACAGTCAAAACCGAGTATTTGTATCCCCGATTCCGAGATGGAAGGGAAAATTTGGATAAAGGAGTCACAAACTCCAGACATCTTAATCCGATAGCGGAGTCGATTCATTATATAATAGCAAGGTGCGAGACACAGCGGCTCTTTCTCGTTCGTCACCAGGGAGGGGTGTGGAGGGGGCTCGGGCCGATTCCCCAGGATTGGGGAATATTTCCCCAATGCGATTAGGGGTCGAAAATCACGACTGTTCCCGAACAGGAAGTTACGTCCGCCATGACGGGCTACAATCGCACGTGGTCTCTAAATAACATGAGTAGGTCAGAGGTTGATCTTTTACGCCCCTCCCTTCCATACGATGGAACTTTTATGAGAGAGAGGAAAGAACAAGGGACACCGCAAATTTGGATAGAAGGAACTATGAGTAAAGCGTCAGTTGATATAAAAAACAGGGGACCTGACCTGTATTCAGCAGGCTTACAAAAGGCTATGATATTGATCTGAGCAAAAAGAAAATATAAATGGCTGGACAAAAATAATATTAAATTTAAATTAAACAAGCAAATTAGAATTTTGTTTAAAATGGAAGTGGAACTATAAAACGAAAAACAAACAAACACTATATTCAATAAGTAACTACAGGAACCATAGATATATGTGCAGAGTTATAAAAAAATATCTATGCATGATTAGCTGACGTGTTCATAGGCGACTTATAATTTAGTGGATTAGCCAGCATCATCGGCTAATGGATTCGGGCTAAGATGATCAGCTATACAATTTTCGGTACTACGTATATACCAAACTTTAAACTGATATTATTAGAGTATCAATAGCCATCGCATTATACGTCCGTTCTGCCTCTTAGTTTTTTGGAGATATAAAAAAGGGCGATTATCAGTTTCCACCATAAACTCTTTCCTTATTATATACATCCTAAATTTGATAATACTCCATACTATAGCTAATGCTTCCCGTTCTATTACAGAGTAATTACGTTCACGGAGCACTAGCTTTCGGCTGGCGTATGTCTCCGGGAGGCTGTCAACTTCGTCAGACTAATAGAGCAGCATGCCTTCAACTCCTGTATTAGTCGCATACGTTCTGATGCCGAAAGGTTTAGAAGGATTAGGGGGCCTCAAAATTGGGGTGGACGGTAGCTTGTCTTTGAGCTGCTGGATCCTGGTAGTAGCTTCGGGATCCCATGAAAGTGGATCTCTTCTGAATGAGGGAAATTCAAGGAGCATAAATAGACGCGAAGTTAGGGATAAATTTAAACTAAAAAGAGATTGATCCCATGAAAGACCTCAGCTGTTTCTTCGTGCGGGGAAGGGGGATCTTGAGAACAGTCACTCGAGTAGTATGGACGATGTTATGCTCATATTGATTGTAGCAACCGGGGAACTCGGAGATGACATCTTCTAATCCATTTAGCAATTGCTGCAGCTGACTCTTTTGAAAAGGCGTTAGCCTAGGGGATACATCCAGCACGGGGTCGATAACTCAACACGTCCCGGTAAATATGGGATAGGGTAGTCACCATCTTTTTCAATGCCTACTACTTGCACTAGATGGAGATGGTCCGTGGGATACACCGCTTCCAATTCGCCCAGGAATCGGAAATTCGTGAATATTCGAACAGAAAATTACGTTCCCTATGATGCCATACACTCGCACTTGGTTTCCGATGTAGTGGTATGGGGAGTAAGAGGTTGTTCTTTTACAGTGACTACAAACCAGAGAAAAACAAATCCATATAAGAACTTTGTCTAGAGATTATATACAAAAGCTATTTTGTGTGTCGTCATTTGCCAGAGAAAGTTTACGAAATTATTTTTCTTGTAGCTACGTTTCGGACTCGAATAATCATAATTTAGATACAAATAAAAATAATTGTCTCTGATACTAAATATTGTATATACGATATCATGAAATTTTTTATAAGCGAACGTGCCGACATCTTTGGGTAGAAAGAAAAAACTTTGCAAGAAGTAAATCATGGACATTTCTAATAAAGAAAAATCTTATAGGTAAACGTCCAAGATTTAAAGCGGGATACTCGTGCACTGCAGTAACTACTCGTATCCTAGTATCAAATCGAACTATGAGAGTAAAAAGTTCAAATATAAATTTAAACTATGAGTAGTGTGGTGGATGCTTGGGTAAGAGGATTATTTATCACTGGATGTCAGTTGAAGCAGGCCACCATTTGATAACGAGGTAGATGGTTTATGTTTTACTGCTATTATTGGAGATACACTCTCAGGCAAAGTCATTATGGATGATGGCTTCAAAATGGATAACATGGGGTACGGCCGACATATTTCGTAAGAAAAAATATCCTGCCTTGTTTCAAGAGAGAACCACTCATGACTGCCCTCCTAAATGTTAAGGGCTAATTCTAAAAGAAATCTTCTGTAGTATCTTAAAGAAAGAGGTTTATCAAATGGCAGGCAATTAAGACCAAGAGAAACATTTGAGAAAATCCAAATTGCTTCAAAAAATGTTGATGCTGAGTGCATCAAATTTGACCTCATCACTATCCACTATTTGTCCACTATCCCTTGAACGGGTTTTCTTAGGCGTCAGTTTTAAATATTTAAGTAACTTTGAAACCAAAGCTCAAATGTTAAAATAAGAAAATAAAAAATATTTAGTTAGGAATAATATCCAAATTTATAGCACGTCACTCTGCTTAACATCGGGTACTAGATTTAAACTTTAGTGTTTTAAAATCACTACCAAAATAAATGTAAAAGAAACATATTATGCAGTCATGAAACAAAAAAAGATTCTTAGGAATTAAAATTTCTTTGTTTCAAAATGTGGACTGTTGGATTTACAATTTACTCACATATTAGATAAGAATAACAGCAAATTTTTAAAAGGTATATGTTTGAAAGAAAAACAGAAAAAATAACCTCCCTACTGTTTATAATTTTTTTAAATACCCGAGGTTTGGAAATAAAGGACCAAGTAAATAGCTTCGTGAATATAGTAAAATTAGGTTAATAATTATAGAATAAGAAGGACTCAAACTGTTTAGAAATATGTCACTTAAATGGTGCAACGAATCTGGCATTAAGTTTAATAGTGCCAAATACGGCATTTTACACTTCGTAAAAAATTATTCTTAATATAAATACTATCTCCAAAATAAAATTATAAGCTTAAAAAACTCTTCCTTCGAACATACAAGGAAAATGGGAGAACAAGTAGAAACATAAATATTGATGAATATAACCGATATTACAGAAAAGTCCTCTTTAATTTCACAGGCGTGACGGTGACGCGAGGACACGACAAAAACTTCAAAACGTCAACGGGATAATTTGTGTTTCTAATCTAGAAAACCTACCACAAGAATTTGGCAGCGCTTGAAAGACAGAAAAAAGGAATAAGAAATTCGAGAAATATTTAAACGAAAATAAACTTAAAATAGCTTAAAATTCTTAGGGGTTGCCCCCAAATTATTCTTATTCATAATAGGGCTTACCATGTATGATCTTTTATGGATCCATGAAGCTACTAATAAAGTACATATTGATTTTGTTTGTTTGTTTGTAAACAGAAGCCCGGAATCCTGTTTCAAACTTACCGTGAAAAATGCTGAACTATTTCGTTAAAGGTAAAGATTCATAAAAATGATAAAAAAAACTGACTCAAGAAAATACAAAGCAAGGAAAAATATTATTCCAGGGCATACTTGAGTGCTAAAACGAAAGAGGTGAACCACACGGAAAATCTACTTGATCAAAGTGGTACCAGAAATTGAAAGTTGGGTAGTTAAGTTTTATAGAATTTTCAATGCATTATGATGGATGCCGAGAATCTTCTTGAAATATATATATTTTGTTTAAAAATAGACACCTCTATGAAGGTCTCCTTAAATTATTTACTGCTTTTTAACTAGAAAGAAGTAGTTAGTTAGGTTGGTTTGAAATCCCTTCACAAGCCGGTGTGGTAAAAGAGTGAGGTGATTTTTATCGACAGGAATTTTTTAACATTAATTCAGAAATTACATTCTTAAAATCTTATTTACACAGAATAATGAGTTCATATTTAAATAAATTGAATTAAAATATTCCAGCAGCAAAATATGAACGAGCAAAATGAAGTCAGGACTCTTTGGAATTTAATTATAACTTTATATTAATAAGGAAAAGAATTTAAGCTCTCCTATCTGGAAATTATATATATATATATATATATATATATAGATAGATATATGATTGCAATATCCCGAAGGAAAAATTAAAAGGTTCTTCCAAATACTTTCGAACTTTATTCAGTTTAGTCTCAAGGATAACTAAAAGATAAAATAATATAATAAGGGGAAAAAAAAGTTAGTAAAAGAAAAAAGACCGCCTCTAAGACTAGAAATCACCAATGAGGAAGTAGGAGAGGGACGGGTTAGTACACAATAAGATTTAGCTATAACAGTTAGCAAGGTTAGACCGAGAGGCCAGAAAGGGTCACGAACAGAGCAAAAAGGGTTAAAATGATTAACGGATAAAGCGATAGTCTAAAGAGAGAGATGAGTAGAGACACTAGAAGTAAATTGAAAAAAAGGGAAAAGGGAAAAGGAGAGAGGAAGATAAATTAATTAATGTTGATACAAAATTAATGCAATAATTGGAATGAAAATTGAAAGAAAAAAAGGAATATAAGTCAAAGCTAATTTGCATTCATTACGAACCTCACTTACGACATTGTGAGTTATTCATTATTTATATATATATATATATATATATATATATATATATATATATATATATATTATATATATATATTATCTAGCAGAATTTGCCGGCGTTGCCGTTGTAAAATCTGCGTTCGCAAATAAAGTAAGACAGATTTTATCTTTTTCTCTTATTATTGTTCCAAAAAATATTTCATTCTATGAACTAAACTTAATCTTTTTCAGCAACGATAAAGAAGTTTTGGGGCTATAATATTCTTGCTTTTTCCTTGTGGATCAAATAGAAACAGATTACCTTTGCTTCTAAATCTAGAGCAATTAGCTTTGAGTTGACTATAATTAAAACAGAGTTTCTTTAATTGCAACTATGCCACTAAAAGAGTCTCACCTTACAATTTTTTCAATTCATATTCAAAAACTTACACGAATTGGGAAAGGTATTTTTCTGAATATAAATGGCAATCCTAATCTTAAATGATTTAGGGGTATTCTCTGAATGAAGACATCCTCTCTTTGACCACTTCCAGTAAGAATGTTTGCCTTAATGACATGTGCCATCCTATGCCTTACAACCAGCCGAGTGCCATTACTAGGTATTTGGGGGGATGAAAATAATTGCGTAACAACATTATTTAGATTTATTACCTTGAATTAAAGTTCGTGAGGAGATATTTCAGAAGGCATTGGGAGATTTTAGGAACTCTATGGAATAATCGAATATTCGAGCATGATCGGAAATTGTGTCTAGCATTGTCATGCCTTATGAGCCACTGGTAAAAAAACATCATAAGCATGATACACGTTAAAATTCTTAAATTTATCAGAAATTATTCTTTAAACATTGCTAGATCACTGCCCTTCCTGTAGAGAATATACTTCAACTTTCATTGTGGTTGTTAGAAAAAGAGTTTGTTTTTCCTACTTACACATGAATCACGATGTAGAGTAACACTAACCTCTCCCTTAGGGGCCTAGACCAATTGCACATTCCCTCGGTTAAAGATATAGGGCAAGAGTGCGAAAAAGGGCACGTAGCTCCATTGGGTGGGCAATTACAAATGCAAGACTACTTCAATTATCTTCTAGGCAATAATTTACATCTACATAAACTTTTAGTTTTTATGTAGATTGTCTAATCTTTGTTTCAATAAATAGAAAGTTAAAACACACATACAGACTTTAATACTTCATTTATGTTATATATATATATATAAAATCAATTAAGTTATTTGCCTCCCACTGTTGACAGAATTACTAGCGGTTAGTTACAAGTCGTTTTCAATTTTTAGCCCATTATTATCGATCGTATTTTAACATGAGGAGTCGAATTGGTAATGTTTATGGTTCATCAATCGATTTGGAGCCTGGTCTCATTGACTTAAAACTCTAATTTAACTATTCTATTGCTTCCTCATTATTCTGAACTTTGCTTTATTTAGGTCTTCAAATAGCTGATTTCCTTTTAATCCAATTTATCCCCATCCGAATGCCTTTTTGTGTTCTTCTAAATTTTTATGTAAGCTCTTTGATCAGCTATCAAGTTTCCTCTTCATAGGTCGCAGTTGGAATTATTTCTTTGCTTTATATTTTCATTTCAGAAATATAAACATTTGGATTTTGAAGAAGATGATTGCCATTCCTAATATTTTCTAGCCTATACTGATTTTCTGAACTTTTCGCGGTCACAGGTAATACGTTGACCCCGATTAATATATTTGTCTATCATTTCAATTGGCTCCTTGGCACTTGTAATGTGTATCATCTCAAACACTCGTTGAGTTTTTTGTTTAATGGGAAGTGGGCGATTTATCTGGTTGTTAACTTTTTTTAAACTAAATTTTACTTTTATACTATTCGGCAAAAGAATTAAAGATGCAATTTATTGTCCATAAGGTTCAATACTCTCTTATTTGCCAGATTAGAGATATTACACAATTCCTGCCTAGACATGGTCGTTTGGTTAATAAAAGGAAGCGATCTATGAAATATAATAATTAAAGTATGGTTGATTTCCTTTTATTCGAAGTTAATATTTGACCAGATTTTGGTCCATCGAGCAAATTTAAAAGTAAGAAATTACAGAATCTCGTATTAATAATTCTGCACCGACCTATTTCAGACTTTTTATTATATTAAAGGTTTTTCAGATCCTATTTTTTGTATTCATAAGGTTTGTTATTTATTTTACAACGACATTTATATTTGTCTCATATATCAATTGATCTTCTATAAAGAATTTCATCTTAACACGCCAGAGTTCTATCTATACACCATGGTGTATAAGCTTTTGCCCCTTATCAATAATCTTCGCGATATTCTCCCTATATACTTTGAAATGTTTTTTATATACTTAGTTTCCAACTACGTAAGACCTATTTACAATGTAGATAAGTGTAAAGGTGTAAAATTTACCAAAATCCTCAGTCTCTTTCGAGGTATAAATGATTTGAGAGGAATATCATTTTAAATTTTACTAATCAGAAATTATACTTGTCAGTTATCTCTTTATTATTATTTTGAGTGGATTAAGATTTAGTTATTCATTAATAAACAGCGAATTTAGGCATACATGATTGATCCATTTCTTGTGTTTATTCCCCTAAATTAAGGGGAAATTTCTTCTGACAGACCATCTTGAGACATTAATGGAAGTGATTTAGCATAAATTCTTCTAACGATGTCTAATTTTCCGAAAATATTCGCTAAGAAAATCGCTTAATACTTTAGATTGTTATGAAATGATATATTTTTTATCAAATCTCTGACTATTTAACTGAAATGTCGCTCTAAATCTACGACGCGGATGAACTTTATAGGCATGTTATTAACGAACATTTGGTTTGGAAGCTCAAATTTAATCTTGATTAATTTACTCTGAAATTCAAATTGTGTCTCTTTAATTCTAATATTATTTTTTATGTCTATTAGTTTGTTTTAGGGACATTTCAATTTATAAAACCCCTTAAACTAGTAGGAACTCATGATTTTATTTTGTTTTTATATAGGCATAAGATTATAAATATAGGAAGACTTTAATCCCAGACCAGAAAATGTAGAGCTCTTCTTTGATATAGAAGAGCATTACGAAACAGATAGACGAATTAGGGAAGCAATCCACAGACATTGATATCCGAAAGTTTTAGTATTAGCTGCCTAAATAAGAAAAGTAACAGAATAAAAAGAAATAATAATACAGGCATCTCACTTCCTAGGATGAGGTAAGAAGGAAATGAGAGAAGAATTCCTATTTCTGTGTAGTGCCAGACTTTGGCAACCTCCCTCCAGATTGAAAGAAAATCGATTTCTATCTGAAAGAAATTCTTTAAATTTTATTCATTTTTTTTTATTTATATATTGGAAATATGCCAGCAACTTCGAGAAAGATAAACACAATTGAGCAAAACGGACCCTATTAATATTTTTAAAAATAGAAATTATTTTTCCTAAAATCGCAATAACTTGAGGCTTCAGTTTATAACTTTAATTGTAAAGTCGCCTTTATATTTCGTTATACACAATTCCTGCTGCCTTGTTTCAAAAAACGAAATTCATTTATTTTTTTATTTTTTCTCCTTCTCACAATACTACACCGCCTATTTCGATAGAAGCAGTGAAATCCGTAACCTCCATTAAACCCTCACGAGGAAAATTATTCCACTACAAAGAGGGAGCCTTATTTTACTGAGGATTGAAATGTAATATTCGAGTCAGAGTCAAAGAGTGAAATATTTAGTAATTCATATGCAATGTCGAAAGATTAGTTTCATTTGATCAAGAGATTTATTTACTTTAGAAGGAAGAAAATTACATGATGAGGGTCTGGTGGAGTAGAGCTATTGGGTATTGGGGTTCTAGCTATTTCGAGTGATGACGATGTATCTTTGTATAGGCATGAAGTGTCTTCTGTATTGCAGTGTAGTTCTGTATTGAAATTGTAAAACTCCATCACTCCTACTCTAACGTGGTTTCTCTTCCAACTGTAAATAATTGTTCTTTTATGAAGCTGAATATTTTGCCTATAACATTTTTTCCATAATTATTAAATCTGTTTTTGTCTTTTTAAATTAAATTTTTTCCTAATAATTTCACATAATCACCACATGAAATCATAGTTTTCATCTGCTACATTAATCAAGCTTAATGAAAAGCACCAGACTCAAATACTAGAAATCAATGCCCTAATTATCGAAGGGATTCAATGACCATCATCTGCATTCGACCATCTCTGAAATATTAAATTCAAGCAATTTACGATTCGCCTCAAAATTGACACAATTAATTTCAAATACCACAAAGGATTATATAATCTGTAACTAAAACAAGTTACCTTTGTGATTGAGGATTTACACCTAGTTATGAGGTAATAAACCTTGTTAATCTCCATGAATTTTGAATTTACCTATATTCACTACCTTGATTTCGTAACATACTGTAAACATTTGTGGCGTCGAGTGGTGTAAATTTTAAGGAAAAAACGAATGCATTTGTTTACATGATTTGGGTTTGTCTAAGATCGAATTTACGATAGAAATTATAATATGTTTGTTTTATTCCTAATCAAGCATTGGTTTACGGAATACTTTTATTGTTTGCCTTGGTTCGATGCGAGTTAAGTCTTTCCTAAGAACCGATACGCCTGTAAAGCAAAGAATCCATATTTGTTCCTCTAAATTTTTAGTCGTTTCATAATAATCTTCGTCATCATTGACCATTATTCACCATAGTAAGAGCAGCAGAGATTAAATTATTTTGGTTAGGTGGTACTCAAAAGAGTTTTTTTTTCAAATATAACTTGGGGCATAAAGGTTATGCATACTTCAAAATACCCAAGCCCAACTCAACTCTTTAAACCAATATTAATTTCCGCTGATTTCTTTTACCATTTCTCATTCTGAGTTATCGGCATTGCAAATTAAACGTATTTTTCTAATTACTTTTTATTAATTGGTCATTTGAAGAATTGATTTTCACTAAGACGTTGAAATTTACACAAAGATTCCACTATCATTGATTTAGTTCTAGTGAGATTGAACTCGTAGGCAATACTTAAACTAATTTTTTGTGTGCTATTAGGAACAAGCAGTTGGTTCGATTGAGCTCCGAAACCAACGAGGGCATTGATTGATCAGACGAACTTTGAGGACATTAAATTTATTTATACTTTTACTCTAAATAATCTGAGGGAACACTATTAATTAGACGATATAAATATAATATGCAAATGAAATGTTAACATATTAAGGATGGGATTATTCAATTTAACCTAAATTTGTCAATAAAAATCATTTATTTCCTATTGCAGTGAATATCATCGCTTGACTGTAAAAACTGCTGCCTTTCTTATATCATGAATTGATAATTATTAAGCCTTGCAACCTATAGTGAAGGGAAATAAATATTAATGATTGCTATGAATTAATAATGGAACGATAGTGGATACTTGGAAAAGAGGCTTCCAAATGTGTCTCCTGTAAGCGAAGAAGGAATGGGCAATTTAAGTTGATGTGGAGGGGTGGGGGGGGGTATTGCAAGCATGAGGTGCATTGTATCTTTTGTTGGTGATTAAATTAATTGGTTATGGAAAGGCTTCTGAACATCTTTAAATATTTATCCGGGGAAACACGTACATAAGAGAGTCTTCTCCCCCTTCTGTTTCGTTGCCTGTTAATACAGATCATGGGCGTGCAAGTGGTGTGGAAAGCTGTACGCCACATGTAACAGGGTTTAACCCCTATGTCAGTGAACAGGAGATTAATAATATTTTTGTCTATCCAAAGATCAACCAAGATAGCAGCATCACTTGTCATGGGACACTATGCTGCCTGTGGTCCAGCTTTTTTTCATCTCCGGAGTGGAATTAAGAGAAGTTTTCCCATACCTGCATTTTTGGCTGTGTATGTGTACCTGCAGTTTCAGCCTTAGGGGTGCTGCACAAGTTCTACACTGATGAAATGGTTGTCGGTGAATCTCAAGGTGGTGCAGGTGGAGGTTATGGTGGTGGAAGTAACTGTAACTACCTGGCTTCTGTCTCTCAGTGTCTTCTGCTGTCGGTTGAGGGGAATGCCGTAGCCCTGCAGTGTTACTTCCATCCAAACCTGGCAATCATACCGTGGATGAACCCATCCTCTGATTATTTAAAAAAGAACTTGTACCCCCACTTATCTGGTTTCATCTTGACGTACTCCTTTAGATTCCCAGCAGTCTTCTCATTGTGCCCAGCA
This sequence comes from Ceratothoa steindachneri, assembly GCA_963969495.1. NCBI lineage: Eukaryota > Metazoa > Arthropoda > Malacostraca > Isopoda > Cymothoidae > Ceratothoa > Ceratothoa steindachneri. Next base: position 85,394,311 of record OZ018337.1, read on the forward strand.
TATCCTCATCCATGGATTGCTTTAGAGTTTCAGGCTCCTTCCTGAAGGATATGATGATAACGTTTAAAGAGAAAGCGTACATTGAAAAGCCTGTCTACAGTGCCTCAAATCTGGGAGTTGACGTTGAAGTGGATGCTTCGTCGAAGAAATCGAAAGCGTTTCGAGGACATACTGTAAGCTACTTGTGGCCCGCTTGTGTTTATGGCCCAATAATTATCTACGGAAGAAGACAGCACAATCCTCATGTAGAGCAGAATGGCCACGAAATTAGTGTTCTTTGGGGAAGAAGGTTGTAGTAACATCTTGTTGATAGATAATATGTTTTATAAGCTGGGGGTTGAAGAAACTGTAAAAATACTGCTAGGGTCTTTCTGCATATAAATGTGCCTCGTGGTTGTAAGTGGGTAGTTGCGGATTGTTGATTACCCCCTTCTTCCTGCTTATGGGGCTCATTTGAAGTGTATATTTGGGATTGCGTTTGGGCCTGCCTGTGGTCTTGCTCTTGTCTTTCCCTTTGTCCTCCTTTTCTTCCTCCTCTTTATTTCTCATCCTGAAACAGTGGCATAGTACGCCTCTTCTTCACTGCGAGCCTATCACTAACCCCTGGGGTATCCGGGTTGTGTTGCTCAGGCACATATTTAGAGTCTTGGTGTCGTTGTCGTCGTATGATTCATCTTCACTAAAGTTGGAGTCTAGCGGAATCGGTGTCTCCTGGTCAGTCATATTCCTGCCATATAACTTGCCATAAATGATCTAAAAGGAGAGTGAATAACACTAGAAAATGATTTATAAACTCATAAAATGGCGTTAGTTTCAACCAAAATTGGTCATAGGTTCCCTATGATGGATATATTCTAGCCTAAATTGAAAATAGGTTTCCCAAGAAGAATGAATTCTAACAAAAATTGGACATAAATTTTGCATGAAATTGCAAATTATTGATCTAACATCATTTTTTTCACTGTGCACCTATGGAAAGGCAATACAAATTTGGTCATTAGCAAAGGTGTGGCCACCGTTCATTCTTATTTTTGTGACAATAAATGACAATGACAACAATAACAAAATAATTACAACCCTTATCGGGCGAAGTTACTATATATAAACACCTGACATATTCAATATCACTTATGATTTTTACTAAGTTAGGCATCTTTCACACATAGGTTGGGGTTATCGTGATTACGATATCGGGTTATCGGTTATCCGATATTGTTTTTTCAAGCACTATCGATTCATCGGTATCGCCGATACTTTTACTTCCAAACTAGCGATAACACTGGTCTGCGTCAAAAATGTACCTTAGGTTTTCTATAGTGTTTCTTAATAAAATTGACCTCCTTAATCCGAATCTGTCATCCGTTTTTCTCTATCACCTCCAGTTTTTGCGATACAGGGGGTGATAATAATTTTATAGTTTATACATCTCCTATATTACATCAAATTTCAATAGTTTTTGCACTGCTCTATTCGCAGTAAATTTTGTGTACATTTTAAGTAATTATGCAAATAGGTTTATATTTTGCAGGCTAAAAAATTGCTTAGCATTATAATAATAAGAATAATAATAATAGTGGTTGAGTTAAAAATGAACAGAAAATGTAAGAATAGCTCCGACAGATTTTGCTATGTTTGCGAAAAGTGACTTTTCCCGAGCAGCAAAGTACAATCCCTCCTGTAATTGAATCTTTGTATCATGCATATTTTGGAGTAAGGCTAAGAGATCAAGATAAAAGTTTTGCACCACATATCTGCTGCAAGGGATGCTACATCAGTTTTAGACGCTGGAGTCAAGGCAAACAGAAGTCCCTCTCTTTTGGTGTTCCCATGGTGTGGAGAGATGGCAAGGACCACACTACGGACTGCTATTTTTGCATGACAAATCTTGAAGGTGAGCATTATATCAAGTATTTAAGCTTTTTGTATTTTACTGGCTCCTGAAAATGTCATTATTATGCAAAGACTTAGCATAAAATTATAAACTAACATAGTTCACCTTAGAATGAACATATCCTTTACTAAACATTTATGTACTATCTGCAACTCCAAATCAATTCCTTTATGTAATATGCAATTATATTTTCCACAGGTATAAATAAGAAGAATAAACATACTGTGGCATATCCGGATGTTCCTTCTGCCATCAAACCCCTGCCCCATGGCCCAGGAAATTTTATACCTTCTCCCCCTGAACATATAGAGATACATGAAGAGATTAATATGGAAGTTAACCAAGATTAGGACACATCTGAGTCTTATCAGGTTTCCACACATGATATGGTCGCAAGACCATTCACTCAAGTTCATTTGAAGGACTTGACCAGGGATCTGGGGGTTTCAAAGGCGAATACACAAATTCTTGGCTCTCGACTTCGTGAAAGTAAGCTTCTCACTTAAGAAACAACATTTAAGGGGGTACAGAAATAGAGAACAAGAGTTTCGAAGCTATTTTTTACAGCATTCTTCCAGCTCTTTAGTATACTGCACCAATATTAAAGGACTTGTTGAGGGCCTTGGAATTCCCTACAACCCATTAGAATGGAGACTGTTCATAGATTCCTCCAGTAGAAGTTTAAAAGCTGTGAAACTAGATATTGGTAACAAGATAGCTTCCGTTCCTATAGGCCATTCAATCCAACTTACTGAAAGTTATGAAAATATGAAAAAAATGCTGGATGCAATAAATTACTCTAGCTATAAGTGGAGGATATGTGGTGACTTAAAGGTATGATCATTTTACACTTGGCATTTCTAAGATTTTTGATATTGACATTTTCATTTTGAATTGTTAATACTTGTATACACCTTTTGGTCAACTTACATTTTACAAGAATGCAAATCTGGAAAACATGAGTCATTTTTGAGTTATATTTTTTGTTGAAGTGTGTCCCTATAGGTTAATGCATCTTATTGGGTTGATGGGGAACTTATCCTAATTGAGAAAGTATACAACACAACTCAATAAACTCAAAATAAGATGTACATATATAATTAGTTCCAATACGATGATTTAATGCATCGGCATACAGGATTTTCAGTACATATTCATATTCTTATTGTTTTAAGAAATATTACTTTGAATTTGTTTTTAGAAATATTACACTGAATTTACATACCCTGCTGAATTTTTTTCAGGTAGTGTCTCTTACGCTTGGGACGCAAACAGGCTACACGAAGCATCCCTGTTTCCTATGTTTATGGGACAGTCGTGCAGATAGTATGCACTATGAGAAGAAGGTTTGGCCTCCACGAGAAGCATTTAGAATTAGATCAAACAATGTGATAGCTGAACCTTTAGTGCCTCCTCAAAAAAATACTCCTTCTCGTACTGCATATAAAGCTTGGCATAATGAAAAATTATGTCCAATCCCTTAATAAAGTAGGCCAAGATTTTAAATTTCTTCTTCAAAAATTTCCACAAATCAGTGACGCTAAGCTCCATGGGAGAATTTTTGATGGACTTCAAATCAGGAACTTGATCAGCATTTTGATGCATCAAGCAAGGACATAGAAAAAGATGCCTGGAAAGCTTTCAAAGCTCTAGTTAACAATTTTCTAGGCAATAAAAGAAGCCTAGAAGAATATGTTGCCCTGGTCAATCAGCTCTTAACAAGTCTCAAACATTTGGGAGCTCGAATGTCTATAAAGATACACTTTTTACAGTCCCATCTGGATTATTTTCCCGACAACTGCGGGGATTACAGTAAAGAACAGGGGCAAAGATTCCACCAGGACATAAAAACAATGGAATCCAGGTACCAGTGTAAATGGAACGGAAACATGCTTGCTGACTACTGTTGGTGTTTGAAGCGTGATGCACCAGATGACAGGCACAAACGAAAATCGTCAAAGGCGTCTGTTCTTCGAAATTATAATTATTTTCTTTATTATGTTGCATTCTTTTATTTTTTGTTTATTAAAAGAATTATAGTTTACATACGTGTAATCCTGTTTATATGATATAACAGTAATAATGCATTATTAGATAGAGAAAGTTTTTTTTTTTTTTAAAATTCAGAAAAAATGAGGTAATCTCAATGAAAATGGTGTATGCTGTACTGAGAAAATCTGACCTGATTGAACAAATATACATTCATTTTTGAGCTCAGGAGGTTGAATTAATTAAGAAACCACAAAGAAATCCTGGGGAACATAAAAAAAATTTCAAACGCAGGCCTGTGTATTCGATAATTTCAGTTTTTGGTTCCAGTTTACCACAGGGGCAAGCCGGGCGTACTTTGGAGGCAGAAATAGGTAGGTCTTAGCTGTGGAGGAAGATCCTCAAACCTTATGAGGAGATGAAGGAGAACCTCGCCAGGTAAGAAACTTAGAAACAGTATTTATATATTCTTACTATTGTATTATAAAATAACGCTATATATAGTCAATATTCAATATTTTATTATAATTTTGGATTTATCGATGTATCGGTTATCGCCGATAAGGTTATCGTTATCGATTATCGTGATATGTTTTTTTGTTATCGTGCCCACCAATGGTTCTACGTGGTTGACACCTATATGTGGTTAAAGTACCACTATTCAATTGTGTAATTTAATGGCATTCTAAACTTACCAACATTATGTGAAGAGAGAAAGGCGTGGGTGTGAAGATAAAAATCCCAGGACAACCTCCTTCTTCTATGTCTGGCTAGCACTTGATGTTTGGATTAATTTCACGTCAATCACATATTCGGAGGAGACAGTGTCTTCAATCAGGCTTGTAGCCTGATCCCTTGCGATAGAGTCAAGCTCAATGAGGCAATGGAAAACACACACCGGTGTGCTTAAGGGCTCAATTTTGGAAACCATTTAGGCGCTCATATGGTTTTCTTTGCCCGGTAAAGGGTTAAAATTGGGCCTTGTGAAACAATTCGTCCTAGTTCTAGATAAGGACTCAGCAGCCTTCAAGTACCTCAAAGATTTCTTCCTTAAGCTATATATGGTAAAGGTTTATTTTTTGGCCCCTTTTAGGAGCTCATCTGGCGACTGCCCTCTTGGGCATAAGTCACCGTCGTAAAGGCTGAGCAGGAGGCTTCGTCGGTCCACAAATAAAAATCATTATGCTTAACTACGCTCTCTTAGGCCCACGACCAATTCTGGGGGGACAACATTAATTTAAGACTGAAGTTTCTTTCACTCATTACTCATCATAAAGAAACCTAAATTCTTGAGTATTTTCTTTTTCTTTATTTTTACGCAGAGTTCCAAATATTTTGAAACAGGAGAAGAATTTCTAAAAACAACAACAATAGTTGAGGTTTTCCCCTTTGAATTTCGGGTCTTTGCCACGAAACTTGATTTTTTTCTATTAATCCGTTTTAATTATTGAAAGGTGTTTCCATAGAAACATTGAAACTATGTTTCCGATAATGTTAATTATATTTGCTGCACAAATCTTTTGGCAAATGATATTTACCATCATTAATTTTATTGTTATTTATTCTTGTATGGCTTATTTTTTATTTCATTTGTTGCTTTATCGTCAATTTTCTAGTTTCCTGAGACGTTTCTCCTATAAAGTTTAATAAATATTTTGCCTTTTTCTTTAAACTTTCTAATCACTAGTGACCTTTCATCACAAAGGTTTTGATTTCACTGCAAATAAAGAGGAATTTTGTATTTCATTATGCATAGTATTGTTTACACAATTTAACCTCTTTTCTTCCATCATTATTTATACAAATTAGTGAGGGTATTGAGTCTAACAATGCTTTTTGAAACACTTTTTGAAATTCACTCACATCAGCCTGAGGCGTTATTGGTCTTTATTCTTATGGACGTTGCTTGCTGTGAAACTACTGCTCCATTAGTTAATCGTGATGGTTCCTCACATTCCCTAGTCGATTCTGTTAAAACTGTGCTTCGCTTTTGGTTGTCACTTATCTCTCAAAACTCATATTGCTATAGTCTAGAAATCATCTATCTGCTTTATCGGTAATCTTAGGGTATCTGGTCCCAAAGTGATTACCATAATTTAATTGGTGCCACCTATCCTTTTGTTAATCTTTTTGTGACATCCAAAGGTAAGTTAATATTAGGTGCAAGGTGAAATGAGAAATAGGACTGCCTAGGAGCTACGCGGAAATGAATTTAAGATTTCCGTTATGGTTATATGTTAATCACCCCCAAACTTCAGTTGTTTTTTTTTTAAATCAGATTGTTTGGCATAAAATGAATCCAGACTTTGTTAGGTAATCAGCGATATAAATCACGCGGTAGATTGATTTAGAGTGAATCGGTTCATCACTTTCGGACGGATAGAAAGACATACACAACCTAGGTCTCTCAGTTGTCGTGTTTAGGTCGATTAAAAATAGCATTAGACAAAGTTTACTACGCAATTAATAGATTTATAACACTGATTCAACTCAATTTTATGGCTGCAAGTCAGAAACATTAACAGGAAGAATAAGATAATATCCTTTTACTCTATTAGTGTTAGCGTAACATATCATCTAGCGTGAGTTGCATCCGCTCTTAACTCAATAATATATACAAGACAAATTTGAACAACAACAGACAAAAGGAAGGAAAACAGGAAATATCTCTCTGTAAGCAAACCGATCTTAGTCTATCAGAGACTGCGCTTGCTTGTTTTAATTAGATCCATTTCTGAAAAGGCGCATTGACAACCTCAATCTTAATTATAATTCACGGTAAGGTTTTTACTGGGTTTTCATTGCTTGTCACTCCTCTGCCTTCATCATTTCATCACTATTCTTTCAAAGATGGATTGCCTAAGTCTACACTCTGCATCAATGCTTCCACGTGAGGCTAATGCTCCTACACTCAATTCTTTTTCTAGCGTACTTAAACATTTGAGGAAATATTGTTTAGAGATTCAGAGCTAATGAAGAATACATATAAGTTGTTGTATACGAATTTTCAATTATCTCAGATAACATTTGAATTTAGTGAAGCTTTTCCTTTGCCAGCATACATATCAAGCACCAAAATAAAAGATATATTTAAGGAATATTTATAAATTACAGTAGAAAACAGCCTTTTTAGTAAAGATCTTGAGGGAACTTTAGGAGATTAAAGAATGCACTAATCATCACATGTTGCACCCCGCAGAACCTAACATTGGTTAAAACAGCAAGATTTACCCTAAGAGTTGATATTCAATTTCACTGCAGATGCAAAATTAGAGGAGCGTCTTCTTAAAGCCAGAAGGTCCCCTTTAGGGATAGATTAAAGACTCTCTGAGAAAAACCGTTATACAGGAGACTTAATGCACCCTGTCCACGCATCCCCCCCTCCTTCCCCTACATCATAGTGGGGTGGTGAAGTAAAAGAATCAAATAACTTTGAAAGATCGAGGTAGATTACATTTGTCATCGAGACAACTAAGTACGGCGAGAGGCCCGGTAACCAACAAAAGGGACTTAGAAGAAGCTCATTTGGAGCCAACTCCTGGTGGTCACACGAAATATAGAAGCCTGTTAATGGTAGATCGTTAGAGAGATATAGACAGCGAAACCCAGGAAAGTGTCCGGCAAACCAAAGAGCGGGGCTTAGAAGCAGCTTATCTCAAGCCATTTCTTGATGGTCACACCGAACATTTAGCTAACTTAGATTGAGGAGCTAGCTCAACTAACTCTCTTCAAAGAAACCTCCTATCTCGGTGTATGCCGAAACACAAAGATAGTCATTGCCACTGAAGAATAACCCAAAATGAACTTCCTCAAACACTGCCATACGTCAAAGGATTCACGCTTTGGCTCATCGCTTGCCAGTGCGAATTATTCCTAGAGTAAGCCGAAGATTAGAAGAAACATACTTTTCCTGTCCCGTAGGGATATCATTTCCATCAGAAATACGTGCTTAACTCCATCTGCCACAGTCGCTGAATTACTCTGTGTTTTTAAAGCATTCTCCCCTTCAAAACCACATCTGTAACAGCCTGGACACGCGTCGGCAGGTAAACAACACTCTTGAGGTGCCATCAAAATTGAAGCTAAGGTCAGGCTCAAACTCGATTATCGTGAAATCTTGAAAGGTATTTAAATACCGGTATCTGTTTCGGTGAAGTTCAGTTTACATTCAATATTAGAGTGAACTGTGGGTCAACCATTACAGTAAATTAAATTGTGTAATATAATATGCTTAACTTAAATTTGTTTAATTCATTTTTGTGTAGTTTTATATGTTAAATTTCAATCTTGGTTCATGGCACTAGAAACCCTAAAAAAATAACGTAATAATAATAAGCATAATTAATATAGCACTCTTAGAGAGAAAACTTAAACAAGGAGTTTTGAATTACCTAATCAACCTATACCTACAAACACCATCACTCGGTCCTTCCTATATCATGACAGATACAGCTAAGATTACGTATGGCTTGTCGTGTGTTGAATTCGAGATGGAATGTTTTATGAACTTTTCCACTTTAGATATCTAACAATCTTCATCTTCCTTCCAATAGCGATGATGTCTGAGATCGGAGTCAAGGATATTTAAATGACTCTCTGTTACGACTGATGATCAATAGCTGCCCTTCCATTGCAATTTGGCTCGAGAATGTTTCTCTACTGAGAAATATAGCGAAAATCCCTTTGATTATTGTAATGAGATTTTTACCCCTTAAGCAGAAAATGGATAGTTGTGGGGCAGAACTCTTCCGCTAAATCGATGCCAATTGGCTACCACATAGTTAAATTTCATCAGGACAAAATTGAGATTCAGATTCTGAAATTCTATACTAATCATTAACTCAATACCGGCTCAAGAAAAAATTCTTTTACACTCGGTTTAATGATCTTTTGATAGGTTTTCATGAGTAATAAATAAAGTTCAGTCAAACAAACTTTAATTTCTACTTTTCCAGTACAGGTATGAAGGTGTTGCGAGATGGAATTTAGAAGAATCGAGATATCTGCTATCCGGCACGCGGGCCACAACATTTCAGTCATCAAAATTTGGGTCAAGATCAGTCGGTTGACCGTCCCCACAGTCGCAGAGAGGCTCAAGATCGATGAAGACCTTAAAGAAGGATATTGTTCTGGCAGACTTCAAGTTTTGCACCTTTTGTCTGTTGTAAAGGCCATTTGGAGGTGTTCCGAATCTCAAAACATCAGAGCTTGCTAAGAAGAAGATCTTGGCGCAAAGGTGTCCGGAGCCATCAAGAAAGAGGAGTCAAGAGCTTGAAGTGCATAGAAAGGCATCTGCTTACCGACCATATGCAAGAACAATATAGAGAGCGCTGTCGACGCCTTCTCAACGACATGTTGGTTTTAGGCATTTGAATTCTAATTTATTTTTTCTGATGAAAATGACTCCAGGTTCAATCTGGTCACAACAAGCTGGAACTTCAGGTAGTAATTTTCACCCAAGAGGTCTTCGAGGGACGCTAACTGTCCAGACCAAAGGCTTGACTTTTATTATGATGTTCGGCGTCGATACTTCGAATGGAGAGAAGATCCCGCCGGTATAATTCGCCTTCGATTAAGGCCACCGTAGCAGAATACAGGGCATGTTTGCCAAGAAAATCTTTCCTTGGGTGTGATACAGGCCGAATAATGCGGATGTCACCTTGCAACAGTAAGGTGTTCCGGCCCACACACGCAATTCCATGTAAGATTCATTAGGGTAGAAAATGAACTTATGGTCCTATGAAATTTTGACGGCGTAGTCACCCGACTTCACTTTCCTCGCCTAAATCTTGTGAGTGCCTCTTGAAGGCAAGGCCTGCAAGGTACCCCTCAGCATCAATGAGAAGCTTAAGTCTTCCGTCAACCGAGTGTAGGCCAATATGAGCAAGGACTTCCGTTGCAACGTGTGCGCGGCATTCAGGTATCACCTAGAAAGTGCAGTCGTGCAGTATGCAGCGAAACTGAGCAATAATACAATTTAACATATATTTATATGTAAAAATCATAAAAAAGGTCGAACTGGATGCAAATTTCATTCTCTCCTTTGTTACTAATGTCATAACGAGTGTAACAGAAATTTTTTAATACCCGGTGTAATCGAATTAAAATATTATGAACTATCGAGAAATTTGCATCCATTAATATATCTATTGTTATAGAAATTAAGTGAAATATCAGTAATATTCATTTTAGAAGAATTTGTAACTACTTTGTAAGTCTAGGTTACATATCAGTTTGCAATCGACTCAAAAATCGTTATCAACCTCCTTGCTGTCATTCTTTGCCATCGATAAAATTACGTAATAAATTATTTTCGTAATTTCCTCACTTTTAATTTAATATAATAGCAATATTTTCATGCATTTTTGATAAAACTCTAGAAAATAATATGTTGAACCTTCGAAATCCACGGGAACTCAGAAACAGACTTTTTTGGGTAGGCATTGAACGGAAAAACGAGTTAAATTCCAGTGATTGCAATGGATCAAGTAAACAAGCAACTTAAGAAATCCTTGTCTAAAGAGACTAGAGGGTTAATGATGAGAGGGATGCCAAAATCTTTATAATTATATTTTGAAGAAAAAACAAGAAAATTAACAAATTTTATTTAAAATCCAGTCTTATGAAAATCCAGCCGTTGATGTCTTTTTGTGTCCATAAATAAAACATTTTCGGAATTTTAGAAGTAAGACTTGAACCACTGTTAATCATGATCTTCGCTTTTTATCCTTTCATTTATCAATACCTTTATGAATTTAAGACTGCACTGAAGAACTCTTAATTATTATTACAGGCATTTGAATGATGACGGCTTGGAATTGTGAGGGATCCTTTAATTAACTGGAGCTAAATCTTAATTTATATGGAATCTCGAATATGCTTACTCTAATTTAAGAAAATTGAAAATCCTGGAATATATCCAAAGTCGATTTCGCTTTTAGGACATAGATTAAATTCAACGGCTTTACTAAATTAACATTAAATATTTCTTCCAATATTCTTTATATTATCTTTTTATATATGACGCACAATTTCGTATATTCTAAAGCAGAAGACAGTAACTTATAGTGCATGGAGGGCAAGGACCATATCTGTGAGCGGATGGCAGGCTTCATTTATCCCCATAGTTAACAAGCAGGTAATAATAATTCTTGCTCAAATTTAATATAAATATATAGAGAAAGTTTCAGATGAAGTGTTACAAAGTTTAAAGTGGGTGTACTGGCTATTGATTGCACCAATATAGGTTATTTGAACATAGATACGCTCAATATAACTTGAACATTCTTACTGGTAGCAGCAAATAGAATAACAGTGCGACATACACGAGTCCTTCCGCGCCCGGACAAGGGTAAGGAGCTGCGCCTCCAAGCGCACATGCTTAAGAGACGCCAGTTTCTCGCCCAGGGTACATAAGATCAGTAAATTTACTTAACTTACGCGATTAAGGCGAAATCTACGTGACCAGACAATAACCGACCTTGATAAAATAAAGGGTAGAATGGAATTACCATTTAATGAATTGAACTAAATATACAATAAAAGACCGTTTAGAAATACAGATCAAGGCTGATTTTAAGGAGCGAGAATGTTGAAAATCACGAAAACTTTTCTAAATAAACATTCAGTTTGATAAAAGTTATTAACCTTCTATTAAATATTTTTGCTTCTCTGTTGTTTCTAATTTTTTTTAGAATTTCTTTAGCAACAACAATGTTACAATGCTTTTAAAATCGTGTTAAAATGCCACGCTTGGACTTAGTGTTACGGTTCCTTAAAATTGTAATATTCTTTATGCAATTCCTGTGCCTCATTTGTATATTAAAAAGCCATTTCGGTGACACAAAACAAGTAAAATGCCAAAGTATTCTATAGCATCTCATACAGAGCAATCTGAATCCTGTAATTTTCTCTATCTGCCCTAAACAAAATTTCATGCAATTAAAAGTTTCGTTGATTTGGGAGGAACTTTCGACCCATTATATCCAACTGTGGGCAATACTTTCCTGGCCTGATTATTTTACTCGGATTTAGAAATTTGAAGAACGGATGGAAAGGTTCGGCTCACAAATACTCATAACCTTTATTGGTCTCGTTTAAGTAAATGCATTAGCGTTTCATGTAGTTTATTTGTCCTCATTTATCCTTTCGTTTTAAAGAAACATCTCTCGTTAAATCTGTTAAAAAATAGCATTACTAGACACAAAAGGGAGATAGACGTCATATTCATTGGTTTTTCTTCCTTTGGTGCTAATTAACCCCACTTATGAGCCTTTCGAGAAGGGACTTAAGAGCTTCTTAGGAAACTTGCTGTTTCCTTCGTTAAATTAGGTTGTTTAGAGCTTAGGTATTGGTTGAGAGTAGATATTTATTTATTATGTGTCTAAGTTTAGGTCAGATACATTGCCTTTGGTAGTTTTATTTGCTTTCATGTTTTGTTTCTGTGTTAGGTAGATTAGGTCAACTTTTTTGGTTTATTATTTTTGAATGCAGATTTTGAGCTTTTTACCGTTGAATCAGGTTATTTGGGTTTCGTGGATTATTTTTATTGAATGGTTATTACTTACTTGCTGAGGTACGTAGGTTAGATCAAGTTGTAGGGATGTTTTATTTTATTTAATGGTTGTAAGGTGTTTTTAGATTAGGAAGGTAGGATCACCTTATTTGAGCTTTATCGCTTTATAATTCGATTTTTAATTATTTTTTATTTCAGGATTCAAACTTAAAATTGTTTTGTTTGGTGGGACTGGATAATTTTTGATATTTTTCATTGTTATGATTAGCTTTTGTTTATCTTTAACTAAATCAACGTAAACTAATCTAGATAATTAAATCCACCTAAAAAAGAAGGTTAATAATAATAGTTTATTTTCTCTCCAACTGACCCCGTTTTCAGGGTAACAGCCCACGAATTTAGCAAATATCGAGAGGAGTTTTAAAAAGAAAAGAAGATTTTTTTCAAAGCTTTAATCCTTGAGTCCCTCGAAAAATTATGTCAAAACCCTTAATAAAGTAGGCCAAGCTTTTAAATTTCTTCTTCAAAAATTTCCACAAATCAGTGACGCTAAGCTCCATGGGGGAACTTTTGATGGACTTCAAATCAGGAACTTGATCAGCAATTTGATGCATCAAGCAAGGACATAGAAAAAGATGCCTGGAAAGCTTTCAAAGCTCTAGTTAACAATTTTCTAGGCAATAAAAGAAGCCTAGAAGAATATGTTGCCCTGGTCAATCAGCTCTTAACAAGTCTCAAACATTTGGGAGCTCGAATGTCTATAAAGATACACTTTTTACAGTCCCATCTGGATTATTTTCCCGACAACTGCGTGGATTACAGTAAAGAACAGGGGCAAAGATTCCACCAGGACATAAAAACAATGGAATCCAGGTACCAGTGTAAATGGAACGGAAACATGCTAGCTGACTACTGTTGATGTTTGAAGCGTGATGCACCAGATGACAGGCACAAACGAAAATCGTCAAGGGCGTCTGTTCTCCGAAATTATAATTATTTTCTTTATTATGTTGCATTCTTTTTTTATTTAAAGAATTATAGTTTACATACGTGTATTCCTGTTTATATGATATAACAGTAATAATGCATTATTAGATAGAGAAAGTTTTTTTTTCAAATTCAGAAAAAATGAGGTAATCTCAATGAAAATGGTGTATGCTGTACTGAGAAAATCTGACCTGATTGAACAAATATACATTCATTTTTGAGCTAAAGAGGTTGGATTCATTAAGAAACCACAAAGAAATCCTGGGGAACATAAAAAAAATTTCAAACGCAGGCCTGTGTAATTGGTCTTTAGCACGCGAATGATTTATTGATTAGTTTTATTTAAAAGAGAGAAGACTTACTTAGTAGGGTGGGGGCAATTTGATACTTTTATCCTATCTCTTTGATAGGTAGTGGTGAAAGGTGCCAATTGGGTAGTAATACCTACTACAGGGCATTCTAATTGATTTCATCCTCTGATTCCCTCGTGGAACAGTTCCTTCTTCTTGCAGAACGTATCCCCCCACCTTAACCGACGGCATGATGAAAATAGTATAAAGATCAGCATGGTAATAGCATGTGAGCGCTGGGGAACCTCGAGCTAAACCTCGTTTGCTGGATGGAGAAGGTGTGGGGGAAAGATTTTCAGCCTTGACACCAACCAGCTATCAGGTAGGAACCTTCCTCACCCCTGTGAAGGGAATCCTTTCCGAACGCGTGATAGGAAAGATAGCGGTGATATTTTGATTATGGCTGTAAGATCCACATACCCATGCTGGGGTGAGTACAAGACACTCAAATTTCGGTGGCCAGATATCGCCGTCCGGTGACCTTTGTTCGCACCCTTGCTTGGGAATGAACCCGACACATAATGTTAGAAGCCTAAGGTCTTATTTTTAAGGCCAAGGACATCTTAAGACTGTTTACTTTTCTGTACAAAAAAGCAGAATGGCGCCACTAAACATTTTTTAAGTGCAGCTCCTCTTCAGTAACCAATATTCTGTATTTGAGTTCTTTTTTATCCCACGTCTAATTTTAACACGCCCAACATCGAAGCTTTACCTCTTTTACTTCGAAAAAGTTTTTCATATTTTCTATATCATAATTTAGCCTTAAATCGCCTCTCATGTTTTCATGCATTCTCACATACTTTCCCTTCTTCTTTGATTGAATAACCTTTCAGCTCCTATACTGCCTTCTTCTTCTATTCGCCACACCTTCTCATCCATGCACCAACCAATATAAGCTGTTTCCTGAAGGAAACTGTCTTCCACTCATGAGTTTCTTTCATCCATTTACTATCAAAACCTTTCTCTAATTTAATTCAATTCAGGTTAACCAAATGCTCGTCTCCCATGAGGCAGACACAGAGTTGAGAAGTCTCGCCTGGACCCAAGAAGATTCCCCTAGTTCCAAGTCAGGTTCTAACAACAAAGCAAAGTGACGGCTGAACTATTTGTGTGTTGGAATTATCCCCAGCCACTGAGGTAATTCCATTTAACGATCGCTACCGAGCGATTTTTCCGACTTCACTCATCAACTTCTGTCGAAGCCCTCCTCGTTCGCCCCTCGTTTTAGGGTGAGCGAAATACTCTCCCCTAGACCGGACGTTACCGCGCCTCTTTTTTTTGGAGAACCGTGATCACTTGAACTTATGCTCAGAAGCTCCGAGCGCCTTCGCCTCACGTGCAGAAAACATCGGTAAAGCCTTACCCCAACGTCTCACCCGGAATCCTCCGTAGCCTGACCCTTCTCCCCCTCCAGTAACCATTTGAGTTAATTCCCCTCATTTGACTAGTCTCCTCCTGTAATACAATTAAATGATAGGTTACGATTGAAATTCCTGGCAATTTACGGCCAAGATTTCCAAGTTTTTAAAAATATATCATTTGAATTAATCATAAAAGGGCCTATTATTTGGCTCATGGAGTGAGTAGCAAAAACCGATTACCTAGCTACGTTTAGGGTAATCCGCAGAAGGAGGTCCTGTGTGACCACTCAATTTAAAGGAGGTGGCTGCGAGAAGTTTAGCACCTACAAGTACCGTGACGGCTACAACCAATTCCCCGAGAAGTTCTTTTCTTGCAACGGGCGAACTGTTTTTTATGTGGATCAAGCTCCACTTCACCACGTAGGTCTAAGATCTTCTGCCTGATTCCAGGGAGAAGTTTTCCTTTTATTTCCCTTCCGAGCAGAAATCGAGAGAAAGCTCCGAATTCTCATAAAATCCGTATCACCGCGCGAAAGACTTTTTCATCTGTGGACAGACAGTATAAGTCCTTCACTACTTCGAGCCACGTCGGAGTTTACGATGGCGCGAAAAGGGGTGATATAGAATTCGAGACTGGTGCATTTGGAAATATGGGAGGGACACGTATCTTGTTTCGGAGTATTTCTGCGTACACTTATGTACGTGGTAATTAGACTTTTACAATGATTAAAACTATTACTTAAGTTTGACCCGAAGGATACTTAATTAAGTAATGATTCTACAATTACGCAAGTTCTAGAGCAAAGAAAATCCTTGAGGTTCCACGTGGTAAAGGTGGAGGGAGCGTAACGACGCGGGGGTTAAAGCCCTTTTACTTTGATAAGTGGCTAGTGGGACCAGGTAGATAAGTTAGACCTTGAAATTGTGGGCATCACACAGGACACTCAATCCACTTCGAGAGACTAAAGTTGGGGGGGTGGCCTCTTATCCTTAAGAGGCAAACGGAGGGTGCTTCGGGGATGGCTTTTCCGATTCCTAAAATCAGAAAATGTAGTGAGAAGGGTTGAAGCGCGCCTACTATCTCTACGATAAACACAGAGTGACGACTAGCTCTTACTTTGCTCTTGGTCAATCATTCAATTCTTGTTTGGACTAGAATGTACTCGATTCCTTCTCGTCTAAGGAAGCCGTTACGATTGACTTACTGGACGGCAACTTCAGACACAATCTGCATGTGAACTTCGAAGTCTCGAATATATACTCCGAACAGACTTCTTTAATTGCCTTGGGTCGCGATCAGGGCCCATAGCGAGAAACCGCGATAGCCCCTTAATGTTCTTTCTATTACTCTAACTTTCACAGTATATAGGGGAGATGAAGCAAAGAATGAATGCAGAATTTGAAAGGTAAAAATAAAAGAATGTAGGATGAAATAAAAGATCTTATAGAACATTTTGTGGTAGAAAAGGTAGATAAGCGGCTCGAACAATGGGACGCACTATTTTGTCCGTGTTCCAAAATGATTCACGTTTTTGTTTTACATTTAAAGGGACCGCTCAGGTCGGGGTAAACACAATGGGGTAACCACACTATGATGATCCTAAGTTGCATTAAATTTGGGGTCTTGGGGGCACAGTCCGCCCAGTATATAATCCTATGTAATTGTTTATAGAGTAATGTCTTATCTTTTACAGAGGTGAATGCTTTAACTACATCATATCAGCGCCTTTAATCGTTTTGCCAATTATATTAGGGGTGGTGGTAGGGTCTGACTTCAGAAAAGACTGATTTGAATTTTTATTTTGTTTTTCACTTAATATCTTTTTATTATCCTTATTTGGAGTCATTTTAAGTTGTCAATATATTTTTCCCTATTTGAATATTTTTATTACTTTTTTTATACTTTTGAATCTAATTAGCTAGAGCGTTTAAAGGAACTACTTTTTTTTAGCCGTTTGGGTATAATACAGGCGTTTTTTACGCAATTTCAAAATGGTATCAGTTTGCGAAGTGTGTCCGTTGTCTATTTCCTAATTAGTAACTTTAGATTCTGATAGACAAAAATTTGTACCCTATTTGGACGTTCATACTTTAGTTAAAATTAAAAGCGATTGCAAGATTTGTCGCCGGGCATTAGATGTGGCCCCCTTTTTTTAATTTAGATGATCTAAAACAAAACGTGATTCAAGTGATCGCCATTTTTTTAAAAAAAACGGCATTGAATGGCACCTTTTTCTCAAACGTCCGGATCTCTGTAGAAACTACTCTTAAAATTATTTACTAGTTTCTAATCAACCAATTTATACTAGAAGTTCTGTCCCATGAAGTCAAATTTACACCAAAAACTTTGATTGATTGTGAACAAAATAGGCCAAAGGTTGCCGGTGAGGGGAAGGGAGTCGAAGTGGATAAAGCAAAGCTTGGCAAAAGGAAATACAATAAAGGGAGAGTGCTTAAGAAAGTGTGGGTTTTCGGAGGCTTCGAACGGGTGACCAAAAACTTTTTTATGGTCAAGGTTCAAGCTGGCACCAAAGAAACACTTATCTCAGTAATTAAAGAGTGGATCGTGCCCAGAACACTTATCATTTCTGATTGTTGGGCTGCTTACGCTGGTTTGGAATTGAAGGGCTATAAACATCAGACCGTCAACCATTCCGAAATGTTTGTTGACCCGGAAAGTGGCGCAAGCACCCAAAATATTGAACGCGTCTGGCGGCATGTAAGAAGTTCAATCTAAAAATACGGAAGTAAAAACGAACATTCCGACGCCTATCTTCCAACCGCTACCTTTTGCAAGCGCTTTCCATTGACCAAAAAGGGAATTAAAGACGTAATTCACGCTTTCCTCATCGCTATTTTTGAAGTATACCCCCCGAAAAAGAGGAAATAAACATCGTTTTAGGTTCTTTAGTTTTGTATAACAAAAATGGTGCCAGCTATATTTCGAAAATGACTCAAACGCGCATGAATATTCTGACACGGGTGAACGAAAATATTTTCTAAAAAAACACATTTTCAGCCGAGCCGCTAATCTACATATTTACCTATTTTGTCAAAATCTCGTAAGTTTAAGAATAGAAACGAAAGTGAAGGATTTTGCAAGAACATTTAACAATGTAGAATGCATATAAAATGTTAGAGCAAAATGTGTACAGAAAATGGCCATTTCATAATTGTTAGCTAACATGTATAATATTTGAATTGATTCTGTTTAACAGGTAATTAATGGTTACTATATAAGCAGGAAAATAAGAAACCACATGATCAAAGATTAAACAGAAGAGATTAAAAATTCCTCAGGTTTCAATTAGCCCTCAAATTGGAAAGCTAAATTTGAAAGAAGTGATAATTAAAATGAGATTTAAAGGGTTTTCGAACTTCGTCTTAACTGGTCGTTTTATTAGAGTAAACCAGTGAAGACCAAAGAACCAACTTGGGAAGATATCAAAGGCGTTTCACCAAGAGAATTTTTGAGGTATAATATTTTTCCATTCTGAATCTGTCTTAATTTTTCATCGTGAGAGAAGAGAGTTCAGAATATCGTCTAAAAACTTGTTTGATACAAAAACGTTAAGCATAAATTGAAATTATAGAAATTCTATTGAAAATAGAGGTTATTAATATAAAAAAAAACATTCCACACTACTTTCATTGTGGAAAATGGAAATACTTACTATATAACAATAATGGTCATGTAAGATCAAGGTAAAAGGTGAGTGGATGATAATGAATTATAGAATATTTGCATAATTTACATCAATAAAAGAGATCATCCATTCAAAAGTTTGTTATTCCCTTACTTTATCTGCCTACTTACTTTTATCATATATTATTCTTAATCCCTCATTCTTCACTTAAAACAAACCCGAATGTAAAATTCAATTAGTTATCAGTGTGCTTTTTTATTCTTTTCCCATTTAATATCAATCAAATAACTATTAAAATATCCAAAATTAATCAAATAAGAAAAATAAATCATAAACTTAATATATTCTTGAGCGAAGATAGAAGGTTTTCCTTTTTTTTAACTATTCAATTCCACCAGCATGATCCTTTTAACCTCTCAATTACTTTCTGTTTCTTGGCTCCATTTGATCATTTCTGTTTCATTTTGGACTAATTTTATCTTTAGGAATCCATTTTCTATCAATTTCTCGATAAGAAAGAAAAACTGACGGCAAAGGAACGGACGTTATTTGAAGATGGAGTATTTTTCCTTGTAGGATAAGTGCTTGCATCCTTAATGCAGTTGTAATTTGACTTTTTTGTCGGAAAAGGAAAGTTCGTTTATTGAGTAAAAATATTCAAAGATAATCTGTCATTCGCGAACAAGAACATGAAAAAATAACATCATATATATATATATATATATATATATTTATATATATATAATTATATATATAATTTAAAATCACATGACACATGATAAAAGTATATAATAGACGTATTTTAAAGGCACAAAAAAATTAAAACTGGCAAAACAACCCGGAAAAACGACCGGGAAATTATTATTACGTGAACCATCAAAGCTTAAGAGAGAAAAAGGGAGATATAGTAACATAAAAAATAGGGGCAAACTATTTTATCCGTTATAAGAAAATGAGTAAAAGAGATAGATTTGAACCTGTGTCATTAAGCGCTATTAGCTAAAATACCATGACGCTCATAGCGACGAGCTATGAGCGTCGTGGTATTTTAGTGTGGTGTTTTACCAACACACTTTAGCATCTCAGTGCTTCTATATTCTACTACGACGAACTACAACAATTAGCACTTACAATTCCGTTCATGCTGAACTCGTCTATTCCCTGATCGAGCACCTGGTTTAACTCAAAATTTCACACATCTTTTCATTTACTTCCTCTTTCATAGTTACAAATTCGCTCGCCTTCTACCTTTGACGTGCTCATCGCACTTACTCTTTAATTCTTATCGTTGTGCTTCATACAGCTTTTATCAAATCTGTTTTTCACCTTTCTCCTTTCTTTTCCAAAATGCTTCTTTCACAACTCATGATTCTCATTCATCTTCTTTCTAAATGATTGATTAGCCGCTTTCTTACTCTGGTCCTTCAGTTGTTGGCTCCTCTTTTTTCTCCTTTTTTGCATTCATCGGCATCCATCTGACAATCTCGGTTGCACTACTAATCATTTGTAAGGGTACCTTCTGTTCAGTAGAGACTGAGCAATTCATAACAACATTCCATATTTCAGGGTTTTGCCTTTTCTTTCTAATCCTACCAAATCCCAACTAGAGGAACCTTTGCATGACCTCCTTTACTTTGATTAAATTATTTCAGATATGCTCCATTCCAACTTAAACCTTTATCTCCTTACTCATTTAAACAATTCTCGCATTCCATCCCTCTCTCGTTGATTCAACAAGCAATCACCTCTGATTCAACCTTTCTCTGCTATTCGCCCCACCTTCTTCTCCATGCAGCAAACAATTTGTTTTGTTCTGAACGAGCGTGTTTGCCATTTATCTAATTATTTCAACTGTTTGCCCTACCAGCTTTTCTCTAATTTTATTTTTCCAGTTCAACCAAAGTCTGTAAATATTCCTTTTACTTCCTGTCCCCTCTTTGTTCATTCATACTTATTAATTTCACAAAAATTAAAAATCTACCTGACATCGACGAAACTTCAGTGATCCACCATGGATGAGATAATCGCATTCTCTTTATTCCATTTCGTTCGTTTCCTTTCTCTTGCATAAATTATTTTCGGATTATATCTAGCAAAAACTTCGTGCGGGAATATTTATTTGACTTCCCTGTGAAGAATATTTGCATTTATGTATGACTGCTTATTAATATTCCACAAACTTTCATTAGACATCGCCTCTATCCAGTTTCACAATACACATATAACACCACTTTGCTTGATTTAAATTGCTAGAACACTGTTTCGTGTATTTTTTTCGATTTGAGGCATTTATACCCTCTGTCCAGTGCATTGAACTTGAAATGAACACATTTTTTTATTTCTCATCTCTTAAATCGTAAGGGAAAATTGTGTTGATGAAATTGATTTTTCAGAATGGTTTCAGATTTAAATCTTCTTTATTCATCATAACTTTTTTGCCTTGTCTTCTAATACTACTGATGATGGTTGTTTAATTACTATTTTTTCTATAAAAGATTACCAAAATACTTTTATATTTGTTATTTATATGCAATTTATTGGTTTATTGATTATTCGCATTTTTATTATTTTTGGACTAAGCCTTTATCTTTACGCCTTTAAGTAAAGGCTGCCTCTTAATTTAGCAAATTTTCCGTCAATTATCTTTCTGTTTATTCGTGTTACATTGTTATTTAATGTCAAATAGCCGATGCCTTTAATTTCGAAGATATTCACCCAAATATTCTTTTATAAAATATACATGACGCAATAGGCGAGATTGGAAGAGCATTGACTTGCACACTTGATTGCATACCATTTGTTAATGGACGCGTCTGTAATGCTACCGTTTAAAGAGAATATTTGATTTTTGTGTCCTTTATATAAGAATATGGTAGTTTAGATGTGAAGCATTCTGATTATTTAAGCCTTTAATTCATAATATCGAAGCTTGAATTTATGGCTTTAAATAATTCCACCAGACAATTATAGTAATGTTTTGGGAGGCTTAACTTTTATCTCTCTAATTGTTTTATAAATATATAAAGACATTTTATAACTCTCAGTTTAGAATATTTGAACATATTCAAGTGGACTTGTTTTATTTTCCATTAGAGCTGAACGGATCCAAGACGAATATGTTTCGAACGAGCAATGGCAAAATCTTCATGTTGAAATTCCTGCTCGGATTTGATAGGAAAATATCTTTTTTTTCCTGCTTCTAAATATTTTCCTGGAAATTTGAAGGAATTTAACAAAGAACGGATCTTGTTTTCCAGTATTATATTAATAATTCTTTCTTTCATGAAATGTTTAGTACGAATATTTTTAGTTAATACTTCTAGTTATCAGAAATTTCTTTTGTGATTACTTTGGTTTAAATGATGAAATAAAGCAATATTGAGACTTCCTAAACGATGTACCCTACTTTTGAGACTATTGAATTATTATATCAGAGTCTAGATTTCCTCTCTTAGATGGGGAGCTTAGTAGGAATAAAAAAACTGAGCTTCCTCAGGAAAGTGTCCTTTGAATAAGAGATGCGACCCCGTAAGTTATAGTGTCGTTGTATGCGAGCTTCGTTTCGGAAGTTTTCAGCATTTTTGTCATGAGGAATAAAACCCGAAGATTTGGAGGTGATTTTGATTAATCTTCTTTATTTGTTTGTGAAAAGGATAAGATTTTAAACTTTATCTTGTTTATTTTTAAATCTATATTCATTTGTTCTATTTTAAATAGTAAGTATGGTCATAACATAAAAGATATCGTCATAATGCAATTGCATCGATAGGTAATAAGGTGGGAAGCTACTGTATATATCAAGTGACTAACGAGACTCAAGTATGCTTAACTTCGCTCTCCTGAACCGTGGACCAATTCTCAGAAGACGACATCAATGACTGAAGTCTCTTCTGATCTTTACTCATGAACAAACGAGTATCTCTCGTGCCTCCGCCAGTTTTCTTTTTAATCTGGTTTAAGTGATATCGTTCTTTTAATTAAGCAAATGGGGCCTAAAGTTTTAGTGTATATTTAGAGTGGAATTACACGATCCTCAATTAAAATAAACCACATGATAAAGTTGAGGTTTTATTCCATTGAATGCGTAGCTTTTATATGGTTGTTTAGACTCAGCTATATTAGACATAATTAAAATTTTAATTTTAATGTGTAACATTTCTTTTATTTACCTCTTAACATTGTGTGTCCTCTTTACCAGTTATTTTTTATTATTTTTTAATTTAAAATGTAATTAAGTTAACTCGTGGAAAACTATTAACTATTATTTTGTTTGATAAACTCAGTCAATGAGCTAATTTCAAAATTGGAATGATTTTACTTGCGTGGAATGTAGAGAAAAAACTGAAGTTTCATTAAACACTGACTCAAACTATATCCGAATTTTGCGTAATTTTGTGATTGTGTGACGAAGCTGAACCACAAAGAAGTCGGCAATGATTGCGCGAAAGTTGTTTGTGTCCTCCCAAAGGATTTCTGTAACCAACCAAGAGATCAGATTTTTTAGTTAATACAACCATTTCACAACTAGTTTTACATCTTATGAATATTCGTTTTTTCGTCGGTGAATAAAGTCCTTTGTGGGAAGTATCTAATTTATAACAATTCAAATATGCTGAATAACTAAAAGAGACGCCTACTTTAGCATTAAAGGGGAGCTGTAAGGTTATTCCTATTTCATGCAATACTTAGTGCTATGCAAATTAAATAAAGTGAGAATTATTGAAAGAGAAAAGTAAGATCGAATGTAAAAGAAAGAAAACAGAGAAAGCGAAAGCGAAATGATGGTGTGAGACAGATAGAAGTAGGAGAAAGAGAGTATTTCGAGCTCCTGTTTTCCTTGGTCTTTCTGCCATGTCAGAATTTTCCTCCTTTATTACTACTCATAGCTCTATCTATCCGATATATTAATGAGCCTTCTCTCCACTATCCCTTTCTATCTCCGTTACCTTCACTCATTTCTATCTAGCTTTTTTTATTATAAGGAAGCCAATTTCTTTTGCCTTCGGTATTTTCTTGGACAGAGCTTAGAATGCCAGACCAATGACTCTGTTGAACAGTGTTTCTGTTTTGACTACCTTCTTTATCCAGCCATTTGGGGAGTCATGGACAGATATAATGTATTAAATGAGAGAGGAAAACGACGATAAGGTGTGGAGAGTTACACTTACTTCCACGACGTCGCGCCTTTAGTTGTCGTTCTGATTTTAAATTACACAAATTTTAATTTTTAAGAACTTTATATATTTTATTAAATACTGAGACAAAGCCTTAATAGCCATTATTCCGTCGCAGTGTCTTTATTTACTTTCAATTAATAAATAAAAGAGTGTATTCGTATTTATATTTGGAGCAAGAGGTTTTAAAAGTGGTTACACCTGGACGATAAATCATCCTAACCTAACCTAAATTCCTGAGTATTTTCTCTTTCTTTATTTTCACGCAGAGTTCCAAATATTTTGAAATAGGACGAGAATTCTTTAAAACGACAACAATAGTTAAGGTTTCTATCGCGAATTTAATTTTTTGTTTCCAAATAAACATTGAAACCATGTTTCCGATAATATATCAAAAGTTAATTATATTTGCTGCCAAAACCTTTTGACCATTGATATTTAGAATCATTAATTTTATTGCAATTTGTTCCTGTATGGATTATTTTCTGTATGCTATTTGTTGCTTTATCGTCCTATTTTTCGTCTCCTTAGACGTTTATCCTCAAAAGTTCAATAAATATTTGGCATTAAATCTTCTCTTCACTCGTGACCTTTCATCAAAAGGTTTTGATTAAATTACAAAAGAAGAGGAATTTTGTTCTTCATTCTTCATAGTATTGTTTACACAATTTAATCTCTATTCACTTTCCCTGTTGACCAAACTTGGGGGTTTTTAGGGTAACAATGCAAACCTTTTTTTCCTTACTATCTCCAATGGCCCTCTATCTTCACTCAACACAAATTGATTCTGTTTATTTCTGTTATCATTTTCCCTTTTAGTGACTGTTTTTTTGTTCAGTCTTCTTAATTTTAATGATTCACCTTCAAATGAAGATATTTCATAAATCAAGGGTGAGCTTTCGGTTGAGAATGAAAAAGAAGAGTCATTTGGGTGGTAAATATATCACAACTCTCGTTTATTCTTTTCCTATCTGTAACCTTTCAACCACTTCGGCTCTGTCTTTATCAGTAAGCAAGTAAGGTTGTTAACGGTGACTAGGTGCAGGTAAGAGCGGTTGTGTCGAACCGACACAAAATGATTCCAGGAAATTTAATGTTTCCTAGATTAGGTGACATTGTTTAGGTGAGTTGATATTTTTAGGAATATTTGATAATTAACGCATAGCGAAGCTTTAGTTCAATTGTTATTTTTTATTTGATGCTTTTAAACTATTTTATCTGTAACAAACTGTGATAAGGTTTTTTGTTTTGTTTTATTTGATGCTCATCAGTTGTTTTTAGTGTTACGATGGGCAGGTCAATGTCTTCAGGATTGTTTGTTTAAATAGACGATTATGAGTTGAGAGATCTATTTGGAACCTTAGGTAGGGATTTTTTAAGAATCTCTATTGCCATATTTCTCTCTTTGCTGTGTCTAAACAGGCGTGAAATAATATTGGGATATAAAAAAGGTGAAAAGGTGCCCGAGAGAGCGCACCACTTTATCTGTGGTACTATTCGATTAATTGAGTAACAATTTAAACTAGAGAGTTCAAAAAAACCTAGCACGAAATTAATTTTATTATTTGTTGAAATAGATCAATTAAAGAAGCAAAAATGATCGTAAAGATGAATCCACCTAGTTGCTTTTGGGTTTACTGCTAGGCTCCTTTTCCCTCATATATTCCTTTATTTCTTCCTTTATATCTTCTTGACACAGGCATTTAGCATTGATTGCTTTAAAATTTATTTTCTATGCCGATGACTTGTCTTAGATACACGTATTTTTTAGCTGCCTCCGCTATCAGTATTTAATTTTTCTGAAACACTCAGAATATAGTTCACGCGATCGAATGTTTCAGAGTGAATCGGTTCATCACTGTCAGACGGATAGAATAACAGCCACAATCTAGCTCTGTTAGTTCTCGTGCTTATGTCGATTAAAAATGGCGCTTGACAAGAATACTACGCAATTAATCGCCTTGTAACACAGATTCAACTCACCTTTTTTGATGCATGTCACAAAACTAAACAGGAAGAGTAAGATTATATCCTTTCACTCTATTAGTCCTGGACTAACATTTCCTCTAGCGTAATTAGCATCCGCTCTTAACCCAATAATTTATAAAAGAAGGGAAATATCTCTCAGTAAGCGGAGCGATCTCAGTTTATCTTGTTGAATATTATATAAAGCAGGTAAAAAAGAACTAATGCACATTTCCTAGGGATGATGAAAGGAAAGCTATCAAGTCCACAAACAGCTGATAGCTTTAATCTTTGAAGAGACTTTAATATTTCATCTACTGTGACTTTAGTAAGGATCATACGAGCTGCAGATATTTGGTGTGGATATCGATTAGGCAAGTTTCCGACAAGAAATACAGAAACGAATTGGTCGGCCAAAAGGTTAGCCATTGGTTCACAGTCACTTCACCACCTGCCATCTACTCTTGAAGGACTAACCAACGGACGATCAAACCTTTTCCTTCTCAAATAGGCATGAAGTCTCTTAGGGTTCTGGTCATCAACCAAGGATTTTCCATAGGAAGAGACAGCTTTTCGCACATCAAGCATAAAAGCGATATTTTTATTCTTGATTCCAACCATGTTTGAACACTCATTGGAGAATTTCGCCAATAATTAGATCTTAGAGTCTTGTAATGAATCCAAGCAAATTTCTTTTGAGATTGAAGAGATCGAGAAACTTTTTTAACCCAAGGTGGACATGAGGGACTTGTGATATATGAGGTACAGAGAACTTGAAATCATTACGCAATATACTAGCAAATTTAGAGTAGCTTTCATGTATATCGCAAACAAAAAGTATGTTATCTCAGTCAATCAAGAACAAATGTGTATTGAAATTGCAATTAATCCAGTCAAGGCGTAACTCAGAATCAGGCTTGGGTGTCGTTGAGAGGGTGAAAAAAATAAAGCAACTGAATAAAATACCAACATGGTCAAATCCAGGAAGAGGGTCTGTGCCAGTTAACTCTAAAACACAGTCATGACGAGAGGTGAAAACTAAATCAAATACATTTCCAGAGGTAACAAAGTTTGGAAAATTTACCCACTGAATAAGAAATAAATCCAAGAAGGGGCGACTAAGCAGTGTGAAAGACTGTGGAGCCGGCAGAATTCAGTCAATATCTGGTAGGTTGAAGTCTCCTAACATAGTGAACTTTCTGGAGGAAGAAAACGAGACAATAGAAGAAATAAGACAAATATTCTCATTTAAAGTATAATTTAGAGGCCTGTATACAACTAAAATATATGTAAAAGTTTCTAAATAAAAGTTAATGAACATATGTAATTGTTTTAAGTTAAAATATAACCAGTAACGCTGTGTAAGTTTAGAGATAAACCCTGTAAATTCGGATATTTTACATGCGCCAATCGCTAAGAAGATATTATTTGGCTAAATTTCGCTCATCTATTTATTCATTAATTTCCCTTGCATTGCCAATTTTTTAGAAAAATTAGAATCTATAAAAAGCTTACAACATTACACAATTTAATCCACATGAATTTATAGTGGCTTATGATCTCACCCCAAACTTCATATGATGCCATGCTTTCACAAAATATGCTTCTCGACAACTAATAAAACAATCTTGGAACACGGAACAATATCACTTATTGGTGAATTTACCAAACAAAACTAAGAGTAAAATTTATTTTGTCATACTATTTGACGAACAAAACCTCTTTCGTGTGATCAAATTTATAATCCTACGATACTCTTACATCCTTTTCCTTGTTTTGTCATCAGTGAGAGGGCATCTTCTTTTACGATTTGTACGAGTCATTCCTGTAGCTCGAATGCAGATATCTACCATCTCCGTGAGCAACCTCTGACTGGTGAAGAAATTGTCAATGTAAATTTCATGATCACCGAGATGTGGAAGATAGGTTACGATTTTCTTCACTATTGTTGTTCTAAGACCCCCCATTCTACCTTATTTACAAACACCTTTAGTTCTTCCTTGATAAAATTCCATGCAGTAACAATACCCAGTTATCCGACAGCACATTATCCACTGTTTGAATCCAAATCTGATTGGCTTACTTCTAATAGATTGTTTCAAACTGCCTCTCCAATAGCATCGAACAATCTGTTGATCAATTGAAAGATGTTTGCAGCATATGAAAAACTGTTAGAATTTATCATTCAATTAATTCATAACAGGTCTTACTTTGAATGTTCTGACCTTAAGGTTGTTTTGAGCTTTTGTGTTTTCAACTAACTGCAGATAACGTTTTATTTCAATGAATCTATTACGAAACATAAGATTTCTAATAACTAGTAAAGACATATCTTCATCCAAGGCGCAGTACTACTGCTAACTCGGCTGTCTGTGATAACCAGTAAAAAACAAAATCCATATAAAAGTCATCAAACCTTTTCTGCTAAGAGTATAGTTAAAGTCATACTTGTTTTTTTGCGTAGCAGATAATACGGAATGCTTGCAAATATCTAAAAAAGTTGTTCAGAAAAAAATTTAAAACAGTTCTACTGGTTCTTACCTACAAGGATGTCTTTTAAATCATTTGCTCTTCTAGTACCTCCATCCGTTGGTGCGCCTAATTTCGTGACGGAAGACCTAGTTTTTCCATGTTATTTTCAGAGATATGAGGTTTGGGTGTTTTAATTTCTGTCATATATTCCTGGTGAATCTTAAGAATCTTAATGGTTCCAACCACATCTAATGGATAAAAGTTGGATCAGAGTTTTCATCATCATTGAAGACTTCTTCATCTAGCATTTGAACTATATCAACAATGCTAACGTCATCACCAGGTGGATTTTCTTCCAGATATTCTTGCACATGAGTTGCTTTATATATATATATATATATATATATATATATATATATATATATATGGTAGGGGGTATAGGGGCGAGATAAAGAGAAAGAACTGCGAAAATGGGGAAGTTAATTGTAAGTTAGTTAACCCTATATGAAACTTTCTATGATCCTTGAATGCCAAAAATACACATTAAAGGATACACATTTAGATTTCTGAAAATAAACATCTAAAAGATAATTTAGGTTCGAACTCACTTCCTATAAGAGAGGGAACTTAAAACATGACAAAATCAATTTGACTAAAAGAAATATTGAGCAATATATAAAAAATTATATCTTGAAATCATGCTTGAATTAAATGTCGACTTACTTCGATGATAATAACAATGTTTACTAACTTCCCGCCACCAGGAGTACCTACATTGCCAAAAATTGGTGTAATATTACAAAAAATGCATTAAACTGCTAAATGAAATATATAAAATAACGTAATGACATTTCACGTTTTAGAAATACTTAAAAATATAATTAATCCCCAAATGGGAATCGTGGGCGCTAATGGGTGCTAATGTGATCAGATAGCTGTACAGTTTTTTTAAAAAGAATTTTGTTTTTGAGTTCTAGCGTTACTCTTTGTTCATTTATAAATCCTTTTCGCCAGATTTTGATTTTCAATTTCTCTAAAATTAATCGAAATATTGATTGCCAAAGAGATGAACTTTAACTTAGCAGTGCTAATTTTGTTTATAACAACTTTATAAATTTTATTAATTTTGATGATTTCGCATGTGTGGTCACCCATTCGAAAAAGTAATGATGGCAGTTTCGCCGAGAATATCGTCATAAATATTTAATTAATTGTTTCACTTATATGTTAAAAATATACATTTACAATACACTAATTATTAATTATAAATTATTAGTGTATTATGCAAATTCAATTTGTCTTTGCTTTTTACTTATCTTTGCAATTATCTGCCTTTTATTCTAATCATCATAAACGATTCTTAATCCACGAGGTCATTATTTACTTGTGTTTCCTAAACTATTTTGCTGTTTCATTCTACCTCTTTTCATTTTAAATGAAAGAGACATAAAGTTTTGGCCTGGAAAGATTTTGTAATATTGAAAAAGTGTTTAAAACTGAATTTTATTATTACTTTGGCTATCTTTTTGAAAAGCCAAATTTGTTTTATTTTTATATTTCCCCCGTCGGTGTAAGAATAGCAAAATACCCATTTGATCAGTTGTGAATTATTTCAAAGGGAAAATAAATAAGCCCGATACCCTAACATGAAATGTCTTGAAAATCCTTCCCCTTGTTCAACCACGGATCAGTACCTACACTACCAAAAGATATGCTAGTGGAAACCGTCGTTGACATGACTGAAATAGACAATATCATCGTAGGCTAACAACCTCTTTCCAATGGATTGGATAATCTTTATTTAATAAGTTAGACAGAAAAATCTTTTCCTGTGGACCCGAAGTTGCTTTGAGGGCATTTCCTATGTTCACATAAATCAAGGCGAATGATTAGGCGGACGAGATTGATTTCTAACCATTGCAAAAAATATGAATATTAGAGTTTAGCGGAGAGGAAGAAAAGAAAATATAATTGAATGATGGAAAGGTATAATAGGAACAATTTTGGTCGCAAAGATTTTTTAGTTATATAATAATGAAGTAATGACGTTTCTGCCTCTTTTTTAAAATTTTCTAAAAATGTAGGAGGAAATATGTCGTATATTGTGTGTTATTCTTCTTTAGCAATCAATTTCGGTAAGTAAATCATAACGAAGAACTCCCTTTCCTTATTTTTATTAATACTAGTATTATAGTTAAGTAAAAGTGAATAAGTAAATAAGAACTTAAGGAGTTACGTTGAACGCCAAATTTGAAATCTTGATACGTATTTCAATGTGATGAAAAGCGAAGATATGAAACTTCAACAATTACATCATGACGCTCTCTTTAAAGGTTTCTTAGACCACAAAATATAAGGATTTTATGTGTGCTGCCGACGCTTTTCATTTTTATGCTCTCTCAACGTTCCACCATCTCACTCATTCAACTTATAAACTTCTCCTATTATGTTCTTTCTTTTCTAAGAGAAAAAAGAGTTCACTCAAACATAATTATGAACTCCAATATCTTGTTTTAATATGAATTTCCAATCATCACATCCTACCTGCTATAGAGTTTAGCAGTAACGTAAATGTTAGTGGCTTTAAAAAATATTTATCCCTTACTTGACCTAGCAATCAATTTTCATGCTACTTCAACAATCATTAATTTATTTCACACAATAATAAAGATTTATCAAGGATCAGTTTCTTTATTGAAAGAAGTTATTGTAAATTTATTGTCTAAATGATTATTATTCTAAGCTTTTATTTTTTCATTTTTTCATTCTCATCTATTTTTAACATTTTCATTTCAAATTACATTTTCCAAGATTTTTTCCGCGGTCTTTAAAGAGATTTGAAGACGTTCACTCAAGAGTTTTCAACTCTAACCTTTAGGATTATCAGTCTCGTTAGAGGGTTTCTATTTGTTACATGAATTGAAAATTGAAAAAATGAAATCCAGAAAACATGTTACGAAGGTGAGCTTTTATGGAAAAAATAAAAGTTAAAATAGTGTTTTTAAATACAGTGGCTTGTAAATAAAATAATCTGACGTGGTTTGAAATACATTTTTCATTCTTTTTTTTAAATGCTTTAGTCACTCGAGTAAACCTTCCTAATAATAGTAACATATACATTTAGGTTTGTTCAAAATTTGTCTAAAGTATATAACAAATGCATAAACAGTGAATTTTCCAGTAAATGAGGCAAATCCACTACCGATGTCGGGGTAACTAAATAAATAATTTACCATTGATATTTTACCCTAGTGAAAGATGTACTGAATTTTCTTACTAGGTTTGTAGTAACTCCTCTGCACTTTATTCATTGACCTTTAATAAATTTCTAC
Organism: Ceratothoa steindachneri; assembly: GCA_963969495.1. Classification (NCBI taxonomy): domain Eukaryota; kingdom Metazoa; phylum Arthropoda; class Malacostraca; order Isopoda; family Cymothoidae; genus Ceratothoa; species Ceratothoa steindachneri. The sequence goes on from OZ018337.1 coordinate 85,425,994, forward strand.
GTCGCCAGAATCATCTTATTTAAAATTATAGTGTTCCTCAGCGCAATGGCAAATAAATAATTCAGCTCCTGTACCGAATATCAATTATTTGTTAGAGTCAAATCGTGAGTGATCGAACGCGGTTATTAATGCTTTCGTTAGAATTCTTGTTCCCAAAGAGCCTTCTTAATATCTCCTTAGATAATAAATGAATTCCTTTATTATTCTTAAGTAACGTTAACCCTTTAGCAAATAGCGTTGTCTTGAAATGAGGTGCAATGGGAAAATTAGGCCTTATATGAACCGAATGATTTAATTCGCAATAAAATAGAAGATCTTTCAGACATATAACGAGGAAACAATAATATGTATAACGAGAAATAATGAATGAATTAAAGTTCTTCGATTTAACTCATTCTGAGTGTAATAACGAAATGAAGGCAAATTTAATTCATTTGAATGCTGAAAGCGAAATAACCATAAATTAAAACAGGCTTGAAACAAATACCAATGTAACTGCTTCTCGTCCATTCCTCAATGTCAGAAACGTTAGCAAAGTTGAGTCGTTTTAGAAAAGTTGCGATCTGAAGGTCCTCATATAACATAAAATAAGGAAAACAATAAAAAGCGTCCTCTTTTTTAAAAGCCTTATTATTTTCTATCATTTGTTAATTATTTATATAAATCAGGAATTAAACAAGGCCTTTGGTTATTTTTTTTTATATTTACTGCAACGCAGTTTCCTAAATCAATCCCCTCGCCCTAATTTTTACGGCGAATGTGAAAAAGTTATAATGTACTTAAAATCGATTCCGTCAATCAATTGGCCATTTTTGCACGAATGACTTCCATTTGCGTTGAAAAATTGTACACGAAGTTAAGAGGAGTGAAGTAAAGCAGAGATTATTGTAATTCTGATGTCACGGTTGCGTGGGAAATTTGGTTGATTTTTTCAATGCGGTTGATATGGCCGTGTTATTGGCAAAGAAAATAATGCATATATGGATGCTCTACTGTCACACACGTAATATCTGATAGTTTGCATTTTTTTTCTGACAAGGGCAGTGTCGTGATATCGTGGGACCTACGTTCGATTAATTGAGGCTGATACGTCATCCGAAAGAATTCTAGAATTTTCGTTCGCTTTGATCAACCAGTTCCCTCCTAGTAATTTAATCGAATATTGCGATTTTGTCATGAAAGAAAGTATTTGATGTCTCGAGTTTGGAATTTTAATGTATGTTGATGTGGCATTGGGATTTTGAACAATCCATATTTGTTATTGTTCCGTTGAATTCAATGTCGAGGCCTTCATTCTTCACAGAAGGAAGACCATTATTTCGTGCTTGGAGAAGAAAGTTGTGTTCAGGAGCAGAGCGGATTTTGTGCACGTATTTTCCGGTTTCGTGCGTCTCGAAAAGTTATTGTGATTTAAAGCTATTGTGATTTACGACTATTTGATTTGAGGCTATTGTGATTTAAGGCCATTGAGATTTAAGGCTATTATGATTTAAGGCTATCGTAATTTAAGGCTATCGTGATTTAAGGCTCTCGTGATTTAAGACTATTTGATTTAAGGCTATTGTGATTTAAGGCCATTGAGATTCAAGGCTATTGAGATTTAAGGCTATTGCGATTTAGGGCTATTGCGATTCAAGGATATTGTTATTTAAGGCTATCGTGATTTAAGGCTATCGTGATTTAAGGCTATTATGATTTAAGGCTATCGTAATTTAAGGCTATCGGGATTTAAGGCTATCGTGATTTAAGGCTCTCGTGATGTAAGGTTATTGTGATTTAAGGTTATTGTGATTTATTGAATTAGTGTAAGACGACCGGCAGAGTTGTATCCCTTTTGTATTTTATTGCAGGATTACCGCGAGTGTTATACCTCTCGTGCATTTTTCTGTAGGACAACCGTGTGTGGTGTCATTGTTTTTGTGTGGCCCACACTAGGCCTGATTTTTGTGGTCGTGAGTGACCCTTATTTTTGTATAAGCCTTCATATATATATATATATATATATATATATATATATATATATATATATATATATATATATATTTGGTCGGTCATTGCGCGTTAGTTCATTGTAGTCACGTTACCGGTGAGTATTTCTCTTTGTGGCTCAACCTTCTTTCTCCATGGTCTCATATAGATAGGAATATCATACGTGCATTAATTTGTGCCTACATATATTGTGCCTAAATATATTTACGTATAACAAAATGCTATTCCTAAACTCGATCTATCAAGGTTTTCATTAATTTGTAAGGTCCTTTCTATTATAATCTAGTCTTTGAATATATCTGCATTTTCAAGTAGATTCATTATCAACCATTTTTAATTCAAGTTTTCGTTTTAAGTCGACGCATCTTCTCTCCTTGGCTGAAAACCTTTTTGGTTAAAGAATCTGGGCATGTCACCTGAACCCATTTTGTGACATCTACGAATAGACATTTATTATGTTTGAGATTCTTTAAGGATTTTAGTTATAGGAAAAATTGTATGTAATCCAATATTATCAAAGGTACTAATATAAATGTTAGACTAACTAATGGAAAAAATATCTTATATTTAATAATTATTTGACCAAATGCAGCGTTATTTTCATCTCCAATGAGAGAGAGTATGAGAGAGAATATAGAGACCTCTTTGCAAAGAGAGTATTAGAGATAATGAAATAGAGAGTGAGAAAAGAAGCAAATGGAGGGAATGAAAAAAATAGAGAATGAGAAAGAGAAAGTTTAAAGAGAACGAGAGCAAGAGAATGGAAGAAAAAATAAAAAAGAGAAAAAGAAAGAGAAAAAGGAAAAAGAAATAAAGCTAGATAAATAGAATGAGATTGTAGAGTAGGAGTTAGATTGAGTAACAAGGAGAAAGAAGGAAAGTAAGTAACCTAGGAGACCTTATGGTCCATTCAAAGAGGGTACCTTTGGACTAGCAATCGAACAGGCACATGGCTGCTCAATTGTTTTGGGTCCCTGAACGGCCGCTTTTCAAGACTTTATCTAGTCTTGACTTGAAGTGCTCAACAGATTCACTGTTGACAACTTCCACTGGAAGTGCGTTCCACTTACTGCAGATACTGTAGGTGAAAAAATTTCCGCACAGATTGCGGTTGTAGCGCTTCAGTTCAAGTTTGAAGCCGTGATTGCGGGTTCTGTTCTCACTCAGTTTGAAAATATCCCGGTAGTCAACATTGTCGAACCCTCGAAGTATTTTGAAGACCTCGATGAGCTGACCACGCAGTCTACGGGTTTCCCTCGAGAACAGATCTAACTCCCTTAGTCTATCCTCATAACTTTTATGTCGGATAGAGGGAATCAGTTTGGTTGCCCTAGCTTGTACGCGTTCCAATCTCGCGATGTCCATTCGCAATGAAGGACTCCAAATTGCACGGCATACTCTAGGTGCGGTCGGACAAGTGAGTTGTACAGGCACAGTACAATCTCCTGGTTCCGATAACCAAACTGGCGCTTAATATAGCCTAGCATCCTTTGAGCCTTTTTCTCCGCCTCAATGCACTGTTTCGAGAACTTGAGGTCACTAGTGATTGCTACACCCAAGTCCTTCTCAGTGTCGGTGGATTCCCGAGCAGTGCCCTTAAGGATATACTGAGATTGGGTGTTTCTGTGGCTGATATGCATCACTTTGCATTTCCCCACGTTAAAAGGCATTTTCCATGTGTTCGACGACTCCTCAATCTTCCCAAGATCTTCCTGCAGGCGGGCAGTATTTCCATCCTTTGCAACGTTCATACCAAGCTTGGTATCGTCGGCAAATTTGAAAATCTTGGCAACCATGTCACCGTCCATGTCGTTGACGTAGATGAGGCACCCCGCTAGTAACGGGCACCCACTCAGACGACTGTCCATTGACCACCACCCGTTGCCGTCTGCCACTTAGCCAGTTCTCAATCCAGCCGGCTACCTTTCCGTCTATACCAAGCGCTCGCACTTTCCGGACAAGGCGGCGGCGTGGTACCTTATCAAAGGCTTTCTGAAAGTCTAGGTAGACCACATCCACCGCCTTGTCCCGATCGTGCTCACTGAAAACGAAGTGGAAGAATTCCACAAGGTTCGTCAGGCATGACCGTTGCCTTCGGAAGCCGTGCTGGGAACTCCTCAGTAGCAGGTTTGACTCTAAATACGACGTCACTTTGTCTACCATAATGCTTTCCATGAGTTGACCGACTATCGAAGTCAGACTGATAGGTTGGTAGTTCGACGGTTGGTTACGGTCTGCTTTCTTGAAGATATGAATCACCTCCGCCTCACGCCAGTCTCTAGGAACGCATTTGGTCCGGATTGACATGTTAAAGATAGCGCCCAATGTCGTGATACCTTATCGCACACTTCCTTCAACACTTTAGGTAGAAACCCGTCCGGTCCAGGGGACTTATTCGTCTTTAGGTCAGCGATCTTTTTCTTTATTTCTCCTTCGGTGAAGTCCATTGCCTCCAGCTTTTCCCCTGAGTAGGAATCCGTCGGCTGGGGAATGGGACCACACTCCTCAGTAAACACTGAAGAGAAGTAGTCGTTGAGGAGGTTAGCATTTTATGCAACTAAATGCTTTAATGTCCCCTCCTCATTCCTCACAGGGCCAATCGTTCGACGGATTGGTTTACGGCTGTTCACAGATCCAAAAACCTCCTTGGGATTCTCTTTACAGAGTCTCGCCACTCGGAGTTCCTCAGACCGCTTAGCCGCCCTTATGCTGGACTTCACTCTCCTGGCTAGCCTCCGGTATTCGTCAAAGTCACGTGAGATCTTTGATTGCCGGTACACATTTCTCTTCTCCCTAAGCAGTTGCTCGATTTCTCGATTAAACCACTTTGGTTGAACAGAAGACCGACAGGGGCATTTCAGAGGCATGAAATGCGATTGATAACTCATGAAGTGGTTTTAAAACTGTTCCAAGAGTCTTCAACAGCCTCGCACTCTTCTAGCCTCGCTTGAGTCAGTCACGCGCGTAGACCTGCATAGTCTGCTCTTCTTAAATCCAGTTTCCTTGATTTACTAGTTGCAGGCTCTGCCTTGGGGACTTTGACTACAAATCTAATTAGTCGGTGGTCACTGCCGCCGAGCTCTTCGCCAAAAGAGAGGTCCTCAACGATGTCATCATCAGAGGTGAAAACCAAGTCGAGGATATTGTCTCCTCTCGTTGGCTCTCTCACCAATTGAGTGAGGAACTTGTTGTTCGTAAACTCCAGGAGTAGTGCGTTCTCGCCACAGGGTTCTCTGGTTTCCCAGTCAACTTGTGTGTTGAAATCACCCATGACGATACAAAGTCTGTCTTCGACAAGTTCTCCTAGTAGCTGGTACAGATCTCTGTCCTTTTCAACGAGTTGGGCAGGAGGTCTATAAAGCACCAGGCTCCTGTATTTGGCAGAACCTATCTCTAGGTCAACACCTAGTAGTTCATGGTCGGATACGATGTTGCAATCCGTCGAGTTGAGAGTATCCTTGACATACAACATCTCACCGCAACCCTCTCTGTCTGGCCTATCTTTCAAGAAGAGCTGGTAACCGGGAATCGGGAATTCACCTTCAAAATCTCGGCTTGAGGTTTTTATCCACGAGTCCGTTATGGACACCATCTCCGGTTCTTTTGTTGCTACGAGGCCAAGAAGTTCTAGAAACTTGTTTCTGATAGACCGTGCATTAAACAGAAGAACTTTGAAGGAGTCCCCGACTGTAGGACTCCATACGCTCTTCCGTTTCCCGCTTTCTTTCTTTGTGGAGGGGTCACTACCCTCTTTGTGACTTCAGGAAAGGTCGTTCCTGGAGTAACACGGGTGGACTGGCGTACGTCATCCTTTACTCGAGGTCTGACACTTCTTTGGGTCCGCTCCACAACATCCTGGATCATGTTTGCGAGTGCAGCTCTCCCTTTAAAGGAAAGATGCACTCCGTCCCTTTTGTACAAATCATTTCTCCCGTAAAAGGTGCGGTAGGGGTCTACAAAAAAGACTCCTTCCGCCGTACAAAGATCTCCCAGGCGTTGGTTTATGGAGACGTTTTTCGCGTGAGCATTGCCGGATGGACCTCGTCTTGAGAGTATCCCGACCACGACACGTCTGCGGGTTTTTAGCCCAAAGTCGTCAACTCCTCCAATAACCGTGGTTAGGATCTTCCCGCTGGCGCCTACATTGCCTCCTCGTAGATAGAGATCGTTGCCACTTGCCATAAGGGCAACTACTGAGTTCTCAGAGATCTGAGATTTCTCAGCCTCCACCCTTATTTCTCCGTTCCCCTTTCCCAAGGGGCAGCTTACCTTCACACTTGTGCGAAGGCGGGCCACTAGCAAGGGTTGTAGATCACGCGCTTGAAAGTCACCGATCACGATGACCCTCGCGCATTTGGGTTCAGAGGACAGAGGCTTCCCTTTCAGTATGGGCTCTTTCTATTCCTCTTTCTTCCCCACTTTTTGGGTTTTTTTCTTCTTTTTCTTCTTCGTTTTTTCTTCCGTTTCTACTTTCTCTTCTGTTTTATCTACTGTTTTTCCTTTCTTACTCTTCCTTTTCTTCTTTTTGACGCCCTGAGTAACCCCAGCAGCTTCTGGCTCTGGGACGTCGGATGGTTGGCCTATCTCTATCGACGCGGTGCACGAGGGGCCAACAGAGGAGCCATCCGCGTCGTTGGGAGTTTCTTTTTGCTGTTGCTCTACCTTAGTGGCTTTAATCTCTGCAATGATGGCTTCGAGATGACGGATTTGAGTCGCATGCTCAGACTCAAGGATTTTCACCTTTTCTTCCAGCCGTCGTGTTTTTTCCTCAGAAGATTTAAAAAGTTCCTTAAGCTCCTGAAGTTCTGCCCTTAGGACGCAGTCCGTGCAGATACTTCCAGGGTGGCATTTTGAGAAACACCCCTCCAGAAAATCTACGCAACACTTGTCTTTTTGGCATGTCGAGCAGGTATACTTTAATGCACCAGGTCCTTTCTTTCCAGTCATGCTGAACACTTTACATCTCTTGAATACTTTGTGACCACTCTGCAGAGAGATATCATTGTAAAAGAGAATAAAAGAGACAGAGTGAAAGAGACATATAATGACATAGACAGTAAGAGAGAAAATGGAAAGAGAATGAGTGAAAGAGTACTAGAGCAAGAGAATGAGAGAGAGAGAGAATGGATAAGGGAGAGGTAAAATGAAAGGAGAGAAAGAATGAGAGCGAGAATGTTGTTGAGTGAATGATGGATAGATAATGAGATTGGGAGAAAATAAGATTCAGAATGAGAAAGAGAAAAAATGTTAGATATGTAGAAGGAATGACAGCGAACACACCATAAAGCAAAAATAAGAGATATAAAATGAGAAAAAGAGAAAGTTAAAGAGAATAAGAGATACAGAATAAGAAAGTCAAAGAGATAATCAGTGTAAAAGAGCGTGTGTTGGTATATATATATATATATATATATTTATATATATATATATATAAATATATATAAATATATATATATATATATATATATATATATATATATATATATATATATATATATATATATATATTTACCGTGCAAGAGGACGTTAGATTGGCCTCTGAACTTTTAAATGAGATAGAGTGACTTTGAAAAAGACAAATATCAAGGAGGGCGAAGTTCTACAGAATAAAGGGTCTACATCCTTAAAGGAGAGGTAGAACTTCGTGAGGAAGCTCCTGGACAAGATAGTTTCACAAAAGTAGAGCTTGTATTTAATTTAAACCGTTGTCATGGCAACTTGAACTAGTTTTTCACAATTCCCTTACTACCTACATTCATCTTGACCACAAAAATGGAAAATGGAACGAATATTGCGAGATTCGTTAAGAAATATCAAGCAAACAAAATGCCAACCAGACCAGTCACCCTTGCCACCGTCATTGATAAACTTTGATGTGCTCAGAATTTGATCTCTTCTCTCATGTCTCCTGGTTAGGGCAATATTTTGACTAGTTTCTGAGCTCAGACATAATTCCTCCAGACATGATTTAATGTTTAACACTGTTATATTTACTCTTTCTTATGATTTCATAGAATTAATATTGTCATTTTTTTATACTTATTTTGCCGGTCTACAGAAACAGAGCAGTTTTTAAGATTTGGCATATTTTTATGCTTTTCCAATTTTAATATTTTTACAAATATTGCTAAGATATATTTCAGGTGTCACCTTACTTCATAGTATATTCACAATAATTTGTTTTCCTTTAATAATTTCTTTTTGGAATTTGCTTAACTTCCCTCTCTAATGAGCACTTACAAGTATATAAAAGGAAATTTTAGAGAAATATTCATATTTCGCCGTTTTCAGAAATATGCCACCGATTTAATTTCTGGTTTATATTAAATGAGAGGAAGAAGGAGGTAAATTAAGACAAATAGGAGAATTAGAGCATGGTTTTCTTTTACAGACTTTAATAGACAATTTTATGTTCAATGATTCTAAAGGGTCTCTCTCACGCTCAAAATTACCATTAAAATCTACATGGCAAAAGATAAGAACATACTCGTAAGCTTTAAAAAAATTCACTACCATGTATTAATGCACTATGGAGCAAAACTTCGAATAAACTACACTGCTGTATGACATTTAGTTCTCTATTATTTGAATAATTTTTAGAATGTTATATATAGTAAACGACAATATCGATATAGTAAACGATTGGGTAGACTTAGCAACCGCAGTGTTAAAGTCTGTAACAATCTGAAACACAAAATAGTCATCACTCCAAATATTATAGTGTGTTCCACCTATATTAGCTTTATTCTTAATAGGGCCTACCATGTAGGCAATTTTATGGCTACTTGTTTGAATTCAAAAAGAAAACATGATGTAATATTTTATACCACGATCTTTGTAAGCAATTAATCATAGGTGGAAATCTTTCCTTTTTCTCCTTCAAAGTATATCCAAATCTCTTCTTGATTCTTTGCGTTGTTTGGAGGATGAACTTAGTTCACTTCAGATATTTATTGGGTGCTCTTTATGGCATTGTTGGCAACGCCAGACATTATGTTTGAAATATGTAAACCATTTTTTCAACAACCACTAAGGCGATGGGTAAGGTGTAACAGAATTGTTGCGCCTGCAAATAATAAAACTTGAAGGAGTAGAGGACGACCTGTGGGCTCCACTGCCTTCTATCGGTTGGTATTTTGCACCAATTGCAAATTTTCCACTACGATTTTCATGACTGGATCGACCAAACCCGGTACGAAAGAGGGAATTAAACTTCCTTAAATAATAAACATTAATTTGATGCTGGAATATTGAAATATTTAAGGACTATGAATTAAAAATCATGCTGTAATTATGTTTTAAAAATGCTAAAGATGTTGATAAGATATTCGCTAACTATTTGTTAATCATGAACACCTTTATAATCTGACTATTTATGCAAAGAATTGAGATGTCATTCGCCATTTTACAGTTAAGATGGATACAATTTTCGTGGAAGTTATGTATAACAGCTGTTTGCGATAATCAGAACTTAAATAGCTGAGTGATATTCATTTACTTGGAGATGAAAATAAGAATTTATCTTATAGGTTTTCTAATCTTTAATTTTTTAGCAAATTTTTCTACAAAGTTATGGAAAAAAAGATAGACCTTATCAAAATGAACCCCTTCAATGATTTTTTGTTAATTTTGGAATCCCTGCCAGAGATTACTTTTATGTGTCCCAAAGATTCCTGTCGTTCGAACTCTTATCCACTTTTGTCCGCCATGTTTTCATTTAGGAATATTTATTTAATTTAATCAATTGGATTATATTGTTTCGACCATAATTTTATTTTTTAATTTCATCATAATGTAATTATTAGAAGTCCATTATCCTAGGATATAAAAATTTCCAATCAGACCATTTCAAAAATTTCCACGCTTCTATAAAACGGTAATTGCACAAGGTTAGATTCTTACGCCATTGTATCAGAAAAAACGAATTAATTTCCAATTTTCTCCATATAGTTTAATAAATTCTTCCTGTTAAATTTTATAATAGTTACATGCAGGTTGAAGGTCACCAGTACAATTTTAAATACCGCAGGATAGATGTGTAATTTGTGTGTGACGTCTATAAAATAAAGGTTGATTCAAAAGAATCATTTTAAGGAAAGTATATCTACATAGAAAATCCGAGCAAATTATATTTAATGGCTTCTTTTGTTTCAGATAATTTATTTCAATCGATTATCTTAGCAAAGATTTTTTGGCTGTTCTATCTCACTTTGTTTAAAATAATTACTAATGTATTAAATACAATGATATCTAAAATCTTTGTTATTTAAATTCATCGCATTTTTTAATTTAATTCATTTTATTTGCAAAAACTAATGACGGAAAATTTGTCGACGAGATTTAAACGAGTTCTAAATTTGCTCCGATTTTAAGCTTTTCAAAAGTTGGTTCCTGAAAACACAGAATACTAAATATAATTCTTTTAAAAACATTCGAATGACATATATTTCTTTTATTGAGCGATGCCTCAAACCAGATTTTCTAGCATAAATATGACATTGTGCCCAGTGGGGAACTATATTGAAAGCCTAAACACAGGAAGACCTGGAAAAAGCAAGTTCTCTCATTCTTGAGTTGGAGAAGAAAGACTGTAAACCTGTAAGATTTATTAATTCTTACATAATAAAGGATCTTGCTCTCCCCAGGCAGAGGTTTGCTCTGTGGTCTGAGGCCAAGGTAAGGCACAGGATTCCATTACAGGATCCAATTGAGAGGTTATCTTTTCTATAGTGTCAAACTTTTAGGAATAATATTTCTTTCTTTCTTCTTTTTGTTTAACTTCTCTAAGTAGCTTAGTTTCAATATTTTTTGAAATAACTTCTTTGTGATTATCTCATTTCTAATTTTTATCTTTATTTTTTTAACTTTTTTTTAATAAACCAGGATTTAAATACTATTTTTATACAACATATTTCAAATTTATTTTATTCAAACCTTTCGTATCTTTATTCCTATATTCAGGACTTAAGATGTTTAAGGTGATGAAAAATGGTAAGAATCATATGTTATTTATATAAAAGCTTCAAATATACAAAAAACCAAAGCTAATGCCCGTTTTTTCAGACTCTTAAGCAACTCTTATTTAATCTTTGATAAAAGCTTTGAATCTACTAAAAACCACCCGTGCACTCTTTTTTTTCGATCTCTAAATATACTCTTATAAATAACCTTTAAGATATCAAAAAACATCCCTCCATACGGGCTATTTGAATTTTGAAATACTCTTTTCGTCAAAAAGATTAATAAAATCTCAAGTAAAAATCATCACTTTATCATAATCATCAACATCACTAACTCTATAATTTAAAAAGGGGATTTTTTGGAGTATTTGAATAATAATTTCATCTTAGTTTGGTAATAACATGTTTTTTTAGCAAAGTTTTTCTAATAATTCTTTTATAATATCATAAAACAAAATGGCGAAGTTCCGAAAAAAATATAAGTATCGAAATTTTGTGAAATTTTCAAAACCTAAAGAATTACAAATGGTGAAGCTTCGAAAATTTATTTTTATATACCTTTCTATAACTATATTTTAGCAACGTGATATTTTGAAAGGAGGGAAATTTAGTTTAGAATTCCTTTTTAAAATTATTATAATTGCTAAAAATTTAAACATGGCTAGTTTTTAAAAGAGATTTAAAATTTTAGTCTAGTAGCGAAGCACAAGCTACCCCCGTACGGGCGATTTGCGAAGCCATTGCCTGGTCTCGTAATAATTTACTTTCAGCTTGTTTTTTTCACATTGATGATTCTTTCAGAAGCCATCTGTTTCGTCCTCAGCTTATTCGCACGTCTTTATACGGGGTCGCTGTTTTGGATGAGTCGTTTCCACCTGTTTCTGTTTCCTGCCATTTTGATGTCCATTCCCTTCTCCCTCATGTCACTGGTATGAAGTCTCTCCACCTAATCTTGGGTCTTTCTCTCCTTCTCCTTCCCTGTACTTCCATCTCCAAAGTTCTTTTCTCGTCATTCTCTCCATCCCTCCTCATTGTGTGTCCTTAATTATCTATAATTTACTTTCTAATTCTAACTTTGCCTAATAATTTCACTTTGATGAATTCTTTTTTAGGGGCCAGTGGCTCTTTCCTCCTGATAAAGTTTAAAATCGAAAATCTATTTTAGAAATACTCGTAACTTCGCTTAAACTTTCGAATATACCTAAAAATAAAATAATAAGTCAGCTTTGCCTATATTTTAATAACTTTTCTGAACTTCACTATTTTAATTGTTTATTTTTGCTGAGCTTCTCCATTTTGTTTTTTATAACTCCAAAGGAATTCTTAGAAATAATAATAATTGAAAATTAAAATTTACCTAAATCATAACCGAACTAAGATTACCAAAAATATCTATTTTCATTCATACGATACAAAAAATCCCGCTCAGGAATATACTTATATAAATGAACTGGTGCGTCATAAACCTAAAGTTCCCTTTACATCTGTAGTCAAGGGTCTATGATAAATAGAAATTAAAAAATGCATACTGGAATGCAATTGGAGAAAGAATATGAAGTTAAGATTCACCAACGAGTATAAACAAGATGAAACTATTAAGCCTTTATATGGTATGATATGATGGATGGACTTTAATTTCTTTCAATAGCTACAGTTAGGAAAGAAATGAATTATCTTAAAAAGGGCCCGTTCACATCATCTTACACATCATTTCGAGTACTTCGATGCAGCATATGTTTCGAGAACTAAACTCCATGCATGGCTAATTTCTTCTTTATTTCCTCCATTATTATTGAATCAATAAGAATATAATTAGAGATCAATCTCGCACAAAATCCTCGGCAAGTTTGGAACAATATCTTTAAAAGTTTGGATGGTTACACTACGCTATCAGATGCGCTGGAAGAGCAGCTCTACGCGAAGATGTGTCAATAGTTGAAGTGTTTCTTCAAAGTAATGCAGAAGATGAACGACCGTAAGATGAGCAAAAATGGGTACTGAGAAATCGTTTACCACACCTAGGCTTGGATTTAAAGGATAAGAGAAGGACACTTCATGTATTCTTTAAAGGGATAAAGAATAACACAAATCTTTTATAAATAGGTATAATTTTTATTCTTTTGAATATTTGGATAAACTAATACTTTTAATTGTTAGAGTTTCTTTTATTAAATGTAATTTGAACTCATAAAATTTCGTTCGCATTATTAAATTTGAATTATTAAGTATATTATATTCTATGTCAAATATAAGATGAAATTAAACGCAATTTTAATTAAACCTGCCTAAAATTACTGGGCAGTTAGTTAAACCTTTATGACTATGATTTAGTTTGTATAAACCTAACCAAGTGAAGGGTTGGTATATGAGATGCCAATCGCATTTGGTAACCAGTTGAGTTCGATGGTCTTATCACGCACTAAAACAAGTATTGGCGTAAGTTCATAGAACACCTGGCAAGAATCAGAGTTTCATCTCATTTTTTTTTAATCGGCAGGGGGGTGTTATGCTCTGGAGATGTGTCCGGTTTTTTGTGGTAGATGTTTGTTCCAACATGTAAGTTCCTTAACTTTTCCTTCGTTGAAATAATTATTTTCGATAAAACTATTTCGATGATATGGAATTAAATTAGTTACATAATGTGAGCACTCTTGTTTATTCTATGCATTTGCTTTGAATGTCTAGGGCTTATACTACCGAAACTTTTCTGTTGATAGAGATTTTATCAGAAATTAGAACTTTTTATACTCGAAGTAAAGACTTTCTTGTTGATCTGTTGTTATTTTTGTGCTCTTATTTTATCGAACAATAAAGAAAAATATTGCAAATTCATAACCCTGTAATGTTTTTAGGGCACAGGATTTGAATACTATAATTAATTTAACCTGCTGTTTGATTAATATTGATGATATTGGTACTCACTCTTTCAGTTTTAATATTCACATGCTGATTAATAGTGACGAAGTGAAGCAGTCAGCTAGCTGCTTGTCATGGAGGGTTGATTCATTTTATTCTTGCTCTTCTGCATCCATATCGTTCTAAGTTTTGCTCTTGTTTACTAGTATGACAAGAAGTGAAATTGGCTGGAATGTAATAGTTTTTCAATAACCCAGCGTTTGGTTGTGCATCTCTGGTGTTTAGCTTATCTGAATCTGGATCCATAGATGAGTTCTACAGATTTTCCCTTGAATGACAGGTATTTTGAAACTGTATGGGATTTTCATGACAAAAATTCGTAATAAAAGGGATATAATGAAGAGCGTGGATTTGGTTTGTGCTTCTCTAATCAGCAAAAAAAGTCAAAACAGAAATTTGTAGCTAACAGAAACCAATTTTTCATATGTAATTAGTTCCAAAACATTTCTAATGATTCCAGTGAAACAAGGCCCACCCAATATTGTTGTTGACTTGCTAATAAAATCTTAAAATAATATGATCTTGGAGAAACAAAGCCACATATTATAGATCATGAGATAACTTGTCTCGGGGACATCCTCGCGACATCTACTTCTATGGGATGCGGAAGAAATTTAAGATGCAGAGGGTCATTGTTTTGGAGATAATTTTTTCATATTCTAGGCTTTTTCCCTTCTTCCACTTTCTTTTTGGAATCTCTCAACTTGTATATCTCTCTCTTACACACAAATCTATCCACACTTTATTAAAAAGCAATATTAATTTAGTATCCTGGCTTAATTTAATAAGCTCCATTTAAAAATCCTTTTAAAATCCAATTACATATAAGGGCATTTTTGTAAGGAAAGTTTGTTGATTTTATTATTTCGTTCCATTTTGATATATTTTTATTGTTATTGAGTTTCAATGGACTGAGTCGTATATTAGATGCGGGAATTTATTTGCATTCTTGCGACCAGCGCTGTTTATTGCGTTTGCGGCTTCGATAGCCCCTGACATATAGCTCTTGCTCACTTTTATCAAAGAGGACGCTGGTTGTTTTTCAAAGCCCCACATTTTGGTTTCTGTGACTGTATCAGTTAGATTCCGAAAATATATTAGCATATTTCCTTGCCCGTTTAATAAAAGTTCCTAGCTAGCTTTATTACTATTGATCCTGCAAAGTTTGCTAGGAATATGGAGCCTTATAATTTGGCTATCAACTTCTTTACTCTCAAGATTAGTAACTTGAAAAGATTGAATAAATTTATAAATTATGAACATAAATAATGTTATTATTAAATAGAAACAAATTTCCACAAAAATACAAAATTTGAGGTAAATGATTACAGTAATTTCAATCAATCAAATATAAATAAGAGGTATGAGTATATATAGGATTTAGGCAGAAATAAAGAACAAACAAAGAGAAAAAGTACATATATCAAAGACTATAAGACAAAAAATTATCGACTGGAAAAGTAACAATGAGCCGAAAGTACTTGGGTACTTAACATAGATTTAGGCACATAGCTTTGAAAATAATGTCCACCTGATAATTCTCCAACCATAGATGCCCTTGAGCACCAGCATAAAAAAGAACAAAATGCTGATTGGAGTATTTAAGGCAGAAACAAAAGACGTTAAATAGATTTTAAGCAAATCTCCCTCCAAACAAAAGTAGATAAATATTGTGTTGTGTTGTGTTGTTTGGTTTTGCTTTATTCCTGGACTTGCTTAGGGTTAGATTGTGTTACCTCATACCGAGCTGACGCTAAGAAAGCTTGTCTAATACAAAGAGGATAACTTGTCAAAATTCATTCGTATTCTGGAATAAACTTCGTCCACATTATTAAGTTGGTTATCGAAACAACCAGAAGTTAACGCGGAAGTAGATAATACTTTTCCATGAACGATCAGCTATGAACGTAATTTTTAGTGCTAGTATTACAAAATTATATATTTCCCAAAATTAAATGACAAACCTAATGGGACCACATGCTGCAAATATTACTAGTCCTCATTGTTCTTTAAAATTTACTTCCAGTTTTAACTTCACGACAGCTTCGGTTGAAATTCATGCCAATTTCAATTCCAAAATATCTGGAAATTTATTCTAATTAATTACTCTAAATCTAGACGGGATTTTTGGGGGGCATGTCAAGAAACACAGAAAAATCTGATAAGCTGCATAATATGAAATAGTGACTCACACACCAAACTTTATCAGCACTAAATACTGTATCAACAATAATTCACCGTACTTCGGGAACTAGGTACCTTAAGTTGCTGTATTATACAATTTAGATTTTTGGGAGCAATTGAAACCGTTAATAAAGCTATGTATTCCGTAGTATTAAACGATGAATTGTACAAATATAGCAAGAATTTGCTAGTTTAATCTAAGTAACGAAGAGTAAATGTTCGATCCTCTAAGTGTGATATGAAACTTCTTTGTTCTTTAGCGATAGAATGGGCAGCTGTCCAGGCGACTGTTAGGGAAGATTTCTTTAGATTGTTTTATCATTCAGCTAGATCCTCTTTAATTAACAGGGTATTGACTTTTTTATCAAATTTTCTGTCAATTTTTATACTTTATATAAAATTTATAATGCTATAATAGACCCAGGAGTTTCACGTATATTTTTTTGTTTGCACTCCCAGCTTAACCCACGAAAGTTTGCTTGAATATTTGCCTTTATATTTTGAACTGTTGCTATAATTCCCACCTAATTTTAATTCAGTTATCTTCTGTATTTCTTTACAGATTTCTCTTCTCATAGTTTCTATCGCACACGCCTTTTCCACTCCGCTAAGCCATCATGAGAGTACTTCTGGTTTTGTGCCACGAAAATGAACCGTTTTTTCTTTAATCGAAAATCACATCTCTAAAAGGAATGAGATCGAACGTCGACATCCCTCTACTTTTGCCGACCACCCTGTACATTTCCCTAGATAGAAAACATGAGTAGAGAAATTTGATTCCTACTTTCATATAAAGAGTTTATAATTTACACTTGCTTTATTTACCCTTGTGAGAGCGAGAAGAAGAGAATTGAAATAAGGAATATAGAAGTCATAAAAAATAATAAATACAAACATAAGCAAAAACAGTTCCAAAGCACATAAGCATTTAAATAAAAAATAAATAAGGGATAATAGAGAGAAGCATAAACATTATGGACAATTTCAGTCAAATTAATCTTTCTGATGACTGGATCTATTTTCAAAAGACCCAGGAGTTATTATAATTAAGACTGGTCTTGATGTATAAACACAACAATATTTCCCTTAATAAAGTTCTCCCATTCAAAAAGAACGAATTCCTTTGTTCTTCTGTTCAGAAATTATATCTATGTTGATTTAAGCGGACAGATAAAGATTTACAGTTTGCCGAAAATAAAGCTGATGACAATACAAAGCATTCTACACTTAGGCATCCCTTGCTTTTGTGGGATTATTATAATTGATATAGTCTAAAATAGTATTGGAAAATGGCCGAATATTTAAATATTATGGAGACACGGAAGGAAGGTAAAGGAGTGAGAAATGGAAAAAGTATGAAATTTTATAATTTAATTTGCGCGTAATTTCTATACTGTGGAGTTTCGTTTTTGTCCCGTAGTTTGTTTTTCCCTACGCCTTACCTTAATTTATAAGCTCTTGAGATATTTAAACAATTCGGTCACTTTTTAATCTGAATTTAATCTATATAAATGCATCTTTCTATTAATACCAAGAACAGACGTGGTGTATTGTAGAATAGACTATTTGCATTTAAAGTTATTAAGACAAACTGGCAAGTCTTTATCTATCCGCATAAGTCCGAAATAGATAAAATGCCACAAAGGCTGAACTTAATAGTGCCTTCATCACACATGTGCCCCAAAATAATCTTCCCATTAACTGCAAGTCAGTCAAATGTATTCATCGTTATGAGAACTTTAGTAAACGAAATATTGTTGAGTGTTCAATCATCAAATCCAGGTCCAATTTCAACATCTCCCGCGTCCTTTTCTCGAGCTTGGCTATTTCATTAAACTAATGATACTGAATGAAAGATAACTCATTATTACACAATTTTATGGTTATATTTTGAATACGTCTTTAACCTTTTCGATTACACTTTTAATTTCATTAAATATATTTATTTTGCTTTTGTATCTATTTATTAATTATGATATAACTTTTGCATATTCCGTATTTTAATTCTTATCCTATACATAACATTTACCTCTTTTTCTTTACAACTTGTAACAATTGCTGTGCGGAAGATTATAATTTTCTCTTCCCTCACACTCGGGGCTGTACATCATGGTATGAATCTTTCTCCCTCCATTCTTCCTCTTTGTTCCCATTTGATTGTTGGTATTCGGAGATTGTGATTTGTCTTCCTCTCGCTCTCTTCTCTCTTTCACAGTCTGTCTGTCTGTCTCTGCCTCTGTCTCTCTGTCTGTCTGGCTGTATGTCTGTCTGTCTGTCTCTCTCTGTCTCTCTCTCTCTCTCTGTCTGTCTCTCTCTCTCTCTCTCTCTCTCTCTCTCTCTCTCTCTCTCTCTCTCTCTCTCTCTCTCTCCTCTCTCTCTCTCTCTCTCACTCTCTCTCTCTCTCTCTCTCTCTCTCTCTCTCTATATATATATATATATATATATATATATATATATATATATATATATATATATATATATAATCTCCCCATAGAATAGTTTGAATTCTTTTCCGTATTAATATAAAGTTATAATTGAATTCCAATGTTTTATAATCTTATTTTGCTTGTTCATAAATTTGCTGCTGGAAGATTTTAATTCAATATTTTAAATATGAACTCATTATTCGGTGTAAATAAGATTTTAAGAAAGTAATGTCTGAATTAATGTGGAAAAATTCCTGTCGATGGATATCACCTCACTCTTTTACCGCACTCTTTTACTAACGAGTTATTTCTAGTTATAAAGTAGTTATTAATTTAAAGAGACCTTCATATAGGCCTTTATATTTCTAAAATATATATATATTTCAAGAAGACCCATCATAAAACATTGAAAATTCTATAAAACTTAACTATCCTACTTTTAATTTCTGATAGCACTTTGATCAAATAGATTTCCCGTGTGGTTCTCCTCTTTCGTTTTAACGCTCAATGAACCCTTGGAAGAATATTTTCCTCTTATCATTTTTATGAATCTCAGCCTTTAACGAAATAGTTGGGCCTTTTTCAGCGTAAGTTTGAAACAGGATTTCAGGCATCCGTTTTCAAACAAACAAACAAAACAAATATCTACTTCATTAGTACCTTCATGGAGGCATAAAATCTCATACATGGTAAGGCCTATTATAAATAAGAATAATTTAGGGGACAACTCCTTTAATATTTGTAAGCTATTTTAAATTTATTTTCTTTTAATTAAATATTCCTGGAATTTCTTATTCTTTTTCTCTAGGTTTCGAGCGCTAAATAATTCTTGTGGTAGATTTTTCTAGACTAGAAACATGCGACTGTGAACACAAATTTTCCCGTTGACGTTTGGAATTTCCACCTCTTCATCTGTCTGTTCTGTCCTAGCGTCACCGTTACACCTGTGAAATTAAAAAGATTATTCAGTACTATCGGTTATATTCATCACTATTTATATGTTTCTATTTGTTCTCCCTTTTTCCTTCTATGTTCGAAGGAAAGAGTTTTTTAATCCTATCATTTTAACTTGGAGAGTATTTATATTAAGCATCATTTTTTACGAAGTGTAAAACGCCGCATTTGGCACCATTAAAATAAATGCCAGACTCGTTGCACTTTTTAAGTGATATATTTCTAACAGTTTGAGTCTTCAATATGCTATAATAATTAATTTAATTTTACTATCTTCACAAAGGAATTTACTTGGCCATTTATTTCAGAACCTCATTTATTTACAAAAATTCTAAAGAGTAGAGAGGTTATTCTTTTTTAAGGTTTTTCTTTCAAACATATACCTTTTAAAAATTTATGTTATTCTTGTCGAATATGTGAGCAAATTTTAAATCCAACAATCCTCATTTTGGAACAACTAAATTTATTAATCCTAAAAATTATTAAATCTTCCAAATATCATTTAACACCGTCACATTTATGCCTTTACAATATTTTTTGCTTAATTTTCTGTCGAGTTTCATGACTGCATAAAATGTCATTTTTACTATTCTTATGTTAGTGATATTAAAATACTGAAGTTTAAATCTAGTACGCAATGTTTAGTGGTGCGACGTGCTATAAATTTGAATATTATTCCTTACCAAATATTTTGTATTTTCTTATTTCAACATTTGAGCTTTGATTTCCTAATTATTTAAATATTTAAAACTGATACCTTAGAAAACTGTTCAGGGGATGGTGAGCAAATAGTGGATAGTGATGAAGTCAAAGTTTAAGGTACTCAGCATCAACATTTTTTGAAGAAGTTTGGATTTTCTCAAATGTTTTCTTGTTGTCAAATTGTCGGCTATTTGATAAACCTCTTTCTTTAAGATACTAAACAAGATTTCTTTTAGAATTAGCCCTTAACATTTAAGAGGCCAGTCCAGAGTGGTTCTCTCTTAAAACAAGGCAGGATATTTTTCGTTAGGAAATATGATAGCCGTACCCCTAGCAATCCAGTTTGAAGTTATCATCCAAAATGACTTTGCCTAAGAGTGAGTCTCCAACAATTGCAGTAAAACCTCGACCATCTACCTTGTTATCACATGGTGGCCTACTTCAACTGACATCCCGTGACAAATAATCCTCTTACCCAAGCATCCACCAAATTAATCATAGTTCAAATTTGTATTTTAACTTTTTACTCTATTAGTTCGATTTCATACTATGCCAGTTACTTCCGTGCACGAGTATCCTGATTCAAATCTTTGACGTTTACAGATAAGATTTTTCTTTATCAGAAATGTTCTTGAATTACTTCTTGCAAAGAGTTGCTTCTCTCTTACCAAGTATGTGCGAACAGTTAATTATAAAAAATGTCATAATATCGACTATACAATATTTAATACCAGCGACAGGTATTTTTGTTTGTATCTAAATTATGATTATTCTAGTCCTAAACGTAGGTGCATGAAAAATAATTTCGTAAAGTTTTTCTGGAAAATGATGACATATAAAATAGCTTTTGTAAATAATCTCTAGACACAGTTCTTATATGGATTTGTTTTTCTCTGGTTTGTACTCACTATAAAAGAACAACCTCTGACACCCTCCCCCCAAACACTTCATAGGAGACCACGTGCGAGTGTATGCCAGCCTAAGAAACGTCCTTTCATGTTCGAATATTCCAGAATTTTCAATTCCTGGGCGCATTGGGGAAATACTTCCGAATCCTGCGAACTCGTCTCAAGCTTACTCGCCTCTCCCGCTCAGTAACAAGGCGAGGTAGAGCTACTGTTTTTCGCACCTCGCCGCTAAATGATGAATCGATTCCGCCTCCGAATTGAGATGTCTGTAGCTTGAGCCTTCTTACTCAAAACTCCTCTTCCCCCTCAGAATTGGGCATATAAATACTAGAGTAATTATGTAATTCTACGAGTCCAGCGAGCACCTCAAGGCTGTCCTTACGTCTCGTCCCGTGAGCGTTCATCAGAGAGCAAACTTTCTCCGCTATAATTATACCCCAAGCAATTAGTAGCTTCTCTGATCGGCAAGCCTTTGAATTTGTGCAACATTCTCTCTTCGTTTAATCGATCCAAAGAAAATCTCCATCGATTACCTTTGAGGTAAATATGTTTCCTCTTCCAGTGGAATTACGAGTAATCCCACATTTCCCGTCGAGCCTCATCTTTGAAGTTTGGCTATCTTCTTCGAAATGTTGTTTCGAATCGTCCCCTACTTTCCTCATTCAGACAGTGCCCCACCTGCCTTATCGGATCGTGCCCGACTTGCCTCATCGGATTGTTCCTCACTCGGCTCATCGCAAGAAGGACCTTCCCCGAAGTCACGACCCGTAAGACTGAAACACCCTCCATTTTTAGTATTGTCAAGTTTCCCCTTTAGACTTAAACCTAGTGACATTAATCAATTAATTTTATTTGAGAATCCCTTCTCAGAATAATTATCAAGAGACTATTTCCATTTAAATAATTGCCTTTTGCCTAGAATTATTATTATTCTGATTTTTTTAAATAAAATTATATTTTTGTTGTTTCATCTTTAACTAACCTTGAACATTACTCTCGTCCTATTCAAGTACAACTCGCCAACCATTCATGCACTCTGATTGATTATTAGGGACTTGAAACCTAGTTTTAGTCGCACGTTAATCCCTGTGCACAGTCCTTCACATAATATAGGAGTAGTGTATGGTATAGAGTGATGTACTACGACACTCACCCTTTCAATTAAGCCAGTTATTTCTTCATTTTCGATTTAAATTCGAAATCAAGGGCATCCCCTTACGCGCTAATAATCACAGAATGTAAGAATAATATCGTAGCATTGGATTAAGATAAGCATTTTAGAATGATATGAACTTTTTCCTTGCACAATCATTTTAATTCAAGTCAGTTTAAGCATGAACGAAGTCAGTTGAAATCTGTTGCAAAGAGTGCGGTGGTGAGCGATGGAAGAGCAAATGGCTGTGAGAGGTGTGGAGGGTGTAATAATTACACCACCATTACTAATCATCTCAGAGTGTTAGATATTCGCATAGAGTGGAGTCCATTGAATTATTTGGTCTTTTGGATTACCTCGAACTTCATATTTTACCCCTAAACTAGTAATTTGAATCCCTAAAAAAAACCCTCTCCTATTTCCGTGCAGTTAAATTCTGGATGTTTTCCAGTGATAAACATCAAAGCCAAAGTCTTTCCCTTTAACTCCATGAAAAGAATTAGTCTGCTTAATTGCAAAAAGGTGGTTTTAGGATGAAACAGAATATTAATTTGTAGATTTTAAAAGTTTCATAATTAATAGTTTGTTAAAATATCTCAATCCCATAAATCTTCTAGACTTGAAACCCTTTGAAGGGAGTTTTAATCCTATTATTATTTTTTAGCCATCATTTTTCTTTTTCAGAATTCTCCAATATAATAAAATCGCCTCAATGAAGATGCTTATGGGATCATTAGTGCATTAGTTTACGCTATATACCGTAAAGCAACAAATTCAAATCCTTATTAATACATATATTTATATATATATATGTATATTTTAATTAAACTCTGTTATATTCATGAAAAACAGGTATTTTTCTTTCAAATCATTATCGCATATCGCCTTTGGAGTACTCGACTCTATCACGATAAACGTAATTTCATTACATATATTGAATTTGTTATATGATTTGTTATAAGAAGACACTTTTACCCTAATATAGCACATACGGATTTCAGGATTTCATATATTTCAATAGCTTCCGATTTATATTGAACACATGCATTAAAATCTAAAGAAACTCATTCATTGACATGTCCAGTGCATCAGAAAAGTCAATGTCTTCGAAAACTTTAGTCTCAGGCTGTACCGACTATTGCAAATATCCTGTTACACTCGTTACGACGTTCTCAACAAAGGCTACAACGATAGTTTTGATTTAGTTAGAAAGGTTTTGATTGTTAACTTACTTTTATGTGTATACATTGTTGTAGTAATCAATAGAGCCGCCCGGTATTCAAGCACGAACTGAATGCTAGACCGGAAGGCCAAACCCATGTTGTAAACGAAAGTATTAATCAAGTTGGCCCACTCGTGCTTGACGAAGTTTGTTCACTTTGCTAGGGTGACTTTTGAAGACTTTCCCTCTCACTTGCGCCTACCAGCTATAGTCGATAGAATTGAGGTCTGTCGAATGAAGCGGCCAAAAGTCCTTCGAGCATAATAAGTTTATGTTCGACCCCAACTACTCTTGCACGGGCTTGGCTGTGTAGGGCAATAAACCGTCCTGTTGAAAGACATAGTTTCCTTCTTTGTCATCAGCTTCTCCAAGGAGATGACTTTTGTGGCCAATATGTCTCCGTAAACAACAGCTAACCACACTGCTGGCATATTCTCGCCATTCTAAGCCACGACTCCTAGTTTGTTGATGGATGGTGGGCACTTGGTCGTTCACCCGTAACGAACTTCGTTGGCGTGTTGGCTGAGGCTTAGCAGGGCGTCAAGGAAGCGTGAAAGAGAGTGTGATTTTTTTTAACTACCCGAATGTCAGAGAGAGACAAAGTTCTACTTATTCCTTTTGTGAAGTGATGCAAAAGGGATCGGTTGTCTCAAAACCTTAACGTTTTCACTTCCGAATAGTGGAAGGGTCAGAAGAACCAAAAGATTTTCAATCCTTAACACAATTTCTTCTTGATTATTAGTAGTTATGGTGCTATCATGTCACTTATATAAAATTAATTTAATTCGTATTAATAGACTTCTATTCGAACAGATCATGGGGAAATTAATTATGAATAAAACAATAAAATAGCTAAAATTAAAGTTGGGACAACATATCTTATTTGTTCCATGAGCTCTACATAACTATTATACATCTCATTGAAAAATGGGGATGAAGACTGTGCAAAAATCATTCTTAGCTGGAAATCCCCCTCCTGAATTAACCCATCCGTGAACGATATTTAGCTGTCTTGATGGAGAAATAAATTGTGTCGTTCGTATAAATCCAGTTCGGGAAATTGAGAAAAATCTTCTTTTTCCTGAGTAATCAAACAAGGATATAATATAATATTTATCAAACGAACCCCATTTCTTTAGGTTAAGAGACTAGTTCCTTCAGTTTATGTATATATGTGTGATAGTATAAGTTCTTAGTCTTATTTGTACAGTAATATGTACAGAGACAGTAAATTAAGAAATTTGTTATTTAGAATCCATTAATCCTATATCTTCATATGATTTGAATGATACTATTTATTGCTAATATGATTCAACCTAAACAAATAATTTTTTCGCTATAGTTAGAGCAATGGAAGTTCTAATTTCTCTATTTCTGATTCCGTAAGATATGTATTCTGCAAAACTTGTTAATACAAAATAATCAATGTCAATATTTCTACATTGAAAAACCTACATAATGATACATTCCCTCATGCTTCATGAGCGATTGTCTCATAACTCCAGAAAATTCTTAATTCTGCCACTGCTTTGCCTCTATCCGGGTTTTAACAAATTTATTGCCACCTTTTCTTAATTACCTAAAAAATCAAGATTTAGTAGAAAAGTGAGAATTGAAATTTCTTCCAAAGAAGCCCTGTCCTGTGATTGTGGGATAAATAAAAAAAATTGGCAATTTGCATTACAGAGTATTTTCTATTGGATGATTTTGTTTGCAAATTACATCGCTTATTTAAAACTAAATGATTTATGTAGTGAGATAGAGTCAACTCTCTATTTAACCTCTTTTTAGAAACTAAAAATTGAGGTAGAACAGTTTTAAATCAAATTGAAGGATCATACCACCTCCTTTTATTTTATGTCTTTGGGTTTACTTCTACTGATGGTGCTACGGCAAATGCATAATTACTTGTCAACCTTAGTGTGTACAGTGATGTTATCGGGTATTATATTGCATCGCCTATTAAGGAGCGACTCTAAATTATGCTCGCTGCCGGTTTTAAGATGGTTAGCCGATCGTCACTTCCTGATTATGTTGTACACTTCTTTCTGGTTATGTTGTCCTATAAATAAGCTACCTTATTCATTGGCTTGAATCACCATAAGTTGTACTTAAAACCTTCTATGGTCTTTGGAGTTTATTCCTAGCCTATGCCCTCTATATATTTAGGCGTTTAATGTTCGCTTTATCTAACCTTAATTTTCTTTGTTTTTCTTGGCTTTCTTAAATGTCTCCGTGCATAAAATGTTCTCTTCCAAAGGTCGGTCGTTACTTTTGTTGAACTAAATCCTTTTTGATTCTTATCATATTTCCTGGTTGTGTTTTCATGTGATTTATTCGACTTTTCCTGTTTCTAATTACGGCATCTTATGCCCTTGTTTGAAAATGCTAAATGGAGTTTAAAAGCAGAAAAAAGTCTGATAGGGGGAAGAATGATACAAACCTCTATGCGCCTCTCTTTCTTTCTCCATTGAAGTCAAGAGACAGATATTGGGTAGAATTAATTACTCAGTTATGGAATTATAAAGAAATGAAGCTTGAGGTTTGCAACACTACTCTGCCAAACACCAAGGCAATAACTCCGAAAGTTACGTCTTCCTAGAAATTGCATTTTAATTACTAATGCAATTTAATGATTGTGCATACTTTAAGAGAGAAGGTGGTTGAATTTTGATTGCATTTTGAGTAGATAGTCGACAATTGTGGAATGACCTTCCACAAAACTTGCTATTTTAATTTAATTTGAGCTGACCAATTTTGCCCATCTATTCTACTTTGTTTTAAGAAATCTGGAGTAAATCTTAATAAAAGGAGGCCTATTATCACTTTTTTTCCTACTTGTATAAGAAGGATAATATGATTCTTAGTAATTTACCTGGGATAAAAATTTAATAAGTGACACACGTCTAATTAAAAATGTCCATGGATTAGAGAGTTACTATTAATAAGAGAGTGTGTGTATGTAAATTCTGATATAATTTACAAACTTTTTAATTTGCGGCAATTTCACGGCATATTATTCAACATGTTTCTTAACTCAACAAGCCGTAAACAGTGGCCTAAACTATTTAAACCAGATCTACACGCTAACATTCTAAGAAAAACCACACAACAAGCATTTGAACTTTCTAGCACACCCAAAAGAACCCTCCTGAAATAACCTTCTGCCTGCTCCAGTTCCACAATAGCCCAAACTGGAAGACAATACCTAACCTCCGATCCAACCATCTACTCATTGTCACAATTTTCCTAACGATACATCCTCGCACAACCTATCACAAGACTACATACATACACTACAAAATAGCAAACTTGCTAAAATACACAAACAATATAGAAAAATTAAATAGAATTATCTACGAACAACTACACGGCCTATACAAAGCCCACTCCCACATCAACCAAACAATAAACCCGAAACACTATAAAAAAATAGAGCCACTTCACAGCAACAAATCCAAGATATTCAGCTTCTCAACGGTAAGATTACATCCATAATTGATACCATTCTACAACATAATAAACACGAGTCACCTATGTAGAATCATAAAAAAACGCAGATCCCCCGCATCTCTCTCCCTCACCATCGACCAAGAAAATAACCTTGCCTACTGTTAGAAATGTATTTAAGTAGATGTTGCTGTTAGAGAATATATTTCCACTTATTAAATTTCTAGCGTTAGCTAGAAATTAATATTACATATAACCCTCTAAATGAAACCAGCACTAAACCAGGAGGCATCTATTTGAGCGGTCACGCCTAAACAGCGATTGTCCAATCCTTTCGGCCCGTCCGAACAACGCTGTATCCTTGACAATGGAAGCATTGTACTTCTCCTGACCCACAAAGCTTCCCACAACATACTTTCCATTTCTGCTAAACTCATTGTTTCTGTCTCAACTCTGTACCATTTTTTACTCAACAACTTCCATTTTGCTTCTACAGGTCTGCGACGTCATTTGACCAATTAATACTCCAAATTTATACCCACCAGCATTTTACAATCCTTCAGGTGTAGTAGTAATATAAATAATATAGTTTTAAATATTTTTAATTGGAAGATGATTAGTGTAACCCAGATAGATAGCGATTCAAAGAAGTGCCACATTTGCAATTTCATTAGACAAAAGAATTAGAAACTTTCCATTTCCTTTCGCTCTATATCTTAATGACAGATCCTGAATGGTAAATATATTCAAATAATTTTCCCTTCATTAGCTTGAAACAACTGAACTTTAGGTCATTTCTCTCACGAACACCGAACAATCTTATCCTTTATGTCTTTCACAGTTTCCTCTTTATATCATGCCTTCCTCGCCTAACTGATCATTTATCCCTTATGTAGGCAGCCATAGGCTATTTTTAAGAGAGCTAAGGATCCTTCGAAGCAGCGAAGGGAAAATTTCAGAGGGAGACTCGAACGAAGGAGATTTGCATTGTCTCAATTTTTTTAATCATTTTTTATTACCGACTGCACCGGAAACTAAATTATTCAGAAATCTTATTTTAGCTAGTATTGGATTTGAGTTGGAAAATTACTCTCGATTAATTTTAAATAACATTTCATCAATTTTCGGATCATGATTGCTTGTAGAATATGAATTTCGAATTGCAGCACCAAAAAAGGGGTTAACGAACTTTTCAATAATTATTCCCATCTGCAAAATATTAAAAGGCCACAGAAAGTACTATTACGCTAGATAAACTGCGTAATAATTTGAATTATATAAATAAAATATTTGCCTGGGAAAAAGATATATATATATCCAATTTCTTGCGATTTTTTCTGATGTAATTATCCTTTATTTTTATTCCAACCTCGGTACATTTTATGTCTCTCAAAGTCTCCGAATTTCACCTGGTTGCAATCCAAGGATAATGAGCTAAGAAATAACTTTCGTATTATGTATTTTACGACTATTTTTTAGACCAGATTTAGCTTGTGTAAGGTAGTCTATTTCAAATAACTAAAATATTCTATTATCAAAGTTGTTTTTTTTAAAAGATCAGAAGAAAAGCTGATGTGTATTAGGTTTTAAGGGGATTAATAATGATCTGATTTTGGGCTAAACTTTTTTGTAGTCCCTGTAAACTGCTTTATTATTTAATAATTAACTAATTTTGTTATGTACCATTCCAATATTTTTTCAATGTTATCCCTTTTTATTGAGAGGCTTTTCAAAACATTTGACTAAAAACTCTCTTGGTTTTCAAGTTTTATTTTTTTACGCAACCAAAAGAGAGGCTTCCAATTGAATCCAAGGTAAAGTAAAATCCTGGACAGGGACATCAAATCCCGGAAATTTTGTCGGGTTTAGCGAAACACCTCTTTGCAGTTAGGACGGGACAGCATCCTGCAATCACCCTTTTGATACAATTTAATGCCTTTGAAAACTATTAGTATCTACGACTACTTTTAAGTAGATCGAGAGAAAAGCGTTGAATTGAAGATTCTAGAAGAAACTTTCCAATTTCTAATACGTTTCTGTCTCATGAAACATCTGTAGGAGAATTTAACTTCTGGAGAAATATGGGTTTAATATAGATCGCCGAAACCTAATTCTTGGATAGCATTTAGAACAGCTGACAAGAAAGTTAAGAGGCAGAGCCTTTGCACGAAAGGTTGAGCTTTTGTTATATTAAAATTCTTATTGTGGTATTAAAGTTGTCAGATAAAAGTTAAAATAAGAATTCCTTAATCCGCTAGAAATGTTTACTGGAGTTCCTCATCCCCTTTCAGGAGCGCAACAAATGCGACTAGGCAACCATCCCTTTTTCCGTAAGAGAAATTACCAGAAGCCTTTTGAATAAGCTAACGTTTACTTTAACAGAAAATGTAGAATATCAATTTCCGCGCGTATTTTCGCCGTTCTAATTTGTTTAATAAATGCACAATATCATTTTAATCAATGCGGTTAGCTAAGGGTATTAATAAGAATTACTTAATCCGATTAATCTTATATGTAACGCTGCTGAAGAGGATTGTATAGGCCCAGGAAACTCTTCTAGTGGATTAGGGAATTTTTATTATTTAGTGGCTCCAGCAACAGGTTTTTTGTCAAAGAAAAATTGAAAGATTTCCAGTACCTATCTCATAATAATTGATTCTTGGTCAAGTGTTTTTCAGATCCATGCTTAGTTTCAAAGCCAAAAGGCAATTATTATATTGATATACGGATTTCATTGAAATACGGAAATAACGATACTTGGAGCTCTTTTTCTCATCTAAATCTGCTTTTATATAAAAAAAAACATCCCTGCCTTAATTTTAATACATTCTCTTGACTTTACGATTTGTAAGTATTTTTGTTTTAAAAAATTCTAAATAAACAAATGAACATTTTTGCTAAAAGCTTCAAATATACATTAGATGAATCAGAAACTAAAATTGAGTTAAGAAAAATTGAATTCCTAAAATATTGCGCTTATGGCCAAATTTATCTTTTGGCAGAATAGTCTGTTAGCTGAATATAAATTTATTTTGGAGTGATTTATAAAATAAGATAAAAAAATATTAAGGAAGTCGAAAGTCGGTTAGTCTCCCGTTGAGGAAAAAACAATCTTATATTTTTGCCCTCCAGAACTAATATAGTCTTCTGGTAAAATTACATTTGGAAGCGGGAATTTTTATCTATGACATTTAAAAATACATTATTTAGACATTATTTAGAAACAAAATTGTAAACTACAAAAATGATTTTGCTATCCGAGTAAAAATCAGCGGAAAAATTCTTCTCACAGAACAAATTACCAAAAGCCACCAACAAAAGTTTGATTTTGTAGTAAACTTCCTTTGAGTTCTCTTTCTTTTTTCCATTTCAAACCCAGTATAAAAGTAATTTTTCGCGTTTCATGAAGAGAATGGGTACATGAGCCGATAACATCGCCTTAGCTTAACAAAATAGCAATGGGCTACTACATTTTAATGTAGTGTTTCAACTGGGTCTTTTTTTTATAATTTCTGTTGCATGTGCATCACATATTGCTAAAATTCAAAAAGTACACTAAAACATATGACTGTTCCTCTTTAAAAATGATTTAAATTGAAGTAATGCATATGTAAATCTATCATAGGATGAGCGTTTATTTAATTTGAGGGTTGTACGCATGCAGCAAGACATCTCTCGAAGGATTTTGACTTCAAAGTAAACGAATAATTTGTTCAGCAACATCAAAGGTGGGTCATTAAATTTGGAAGTATAGTGAGAGTGAATTATAAATGGTCTGCCTCCTAAAGGTCGCCTGCTCTCACTTATTATTATTTATGAGCTTACGACCATCAAACCTTCCATAATTCCCGGATTAAGCTTGTGAGTGACTTGGAAATTATAACATTAGAAAGAAAATGTTAAACAACATTTGCGTTCCATATTTGGTTAGAATCGGCCGAAGAGTTATGAGTTTATTCCTAAACAGTTTCCCGACTAACCAGGGTAGGACTTTGGCAATTGAATTCTACGAAAGGAAATGTAAAACAACATAAGGACTTCAAATTTCTTCCGAATTGGCCCAATATTTACATTGTTATTGCAAGAGAAATAAAAGACGAAACCGGGACCGACTGGCCGTCCGACCTAGTGAGATTTAGAGTAGCCCAAGGCTAAAAACGTAAAATTAGAACGTATTATATGCAAGGGAATGTTTATGCATCAGAATAGTTGCCAAGGAATCTATCGTATGCCACCTACGTAAAGTAGTAGCGGCAAGTGCAAAGAGAAATATTTATTAATCGATCACACAGAATAATTGCGCTTGAATGAGAATGGATAGCTTCTATAAATCTTATGTTGAATCTTAGACCATAATGCAATTCCCATGAGAGCAACAATAACAAAGGTTTAAAGAAATTTTCTGCATAATATGGTTATAAATTTTATTCTTGATATCTTAATATAAAATTCTAACAAAATTTGTC
This sequence comes from Ceratothoa steindachneri, assembly GCA_963969495.1. Taxonomy (NCBI): domain Eukaryota; kingdom Metazoa; phylum Arthropoda; class Malacostraca; order Isopoda; family Cymothoidae; genus Ceratothoa; species Ceratothoa steindachneri. Next base: position 85,457,324 of record OZ018337.1, read on the forward strand.
AGATGAATACCATTAAAGTGTTTGAACTATATGAGTAGAGTGACTGTTAGCTGGATTAAAATTTTTGGACTTCAAATGAAGAAAGACTGAATAAAGAAAAGATGGTGCATGACCCTCGTATTTTTGTCTTTTATGCCATGCACATTAGTTCTTCTGCCAGAAACTTTAATTCCATTGACGTTTCATGTGAACATAGATATTTCTGGAGATTCCATTAAATTCTATTCCGTTGTCAAATGCTAAATAATTTTTAACGGAATTTTTGGTTTTGCGATATTTTGTTATTTTGTGTTTAACAAATTACTTACATAATTGATTATTCTTATTCAGTGAAACTTGTGGTACGCTCGCTCGTTACACCTATTTTTCATAATTGTATATTTTCCTTCTTATTTAGCAGTAGTGAGTAAAGGCAGATAATAATAATTGGGAAAAAGTAAATTATCCTCAATAAACATATATTTAAGGCTCTTTCTTCGGTTCTGCCCATTTCGTAATTAAAACTTACAATCCGTATGATTTCTATTAAATTTATGGTTTTTAAATACAATAATGATCAATAATCGTATTATTTTTTACTAGTTTTAGTTAATCAACTTTAGTTAAGAGTAGTTTTGTGGAATGATTCATTCTATCTAGAACATGGGATTATTATCTGTTTTTTGTTGGAAAAGTTTAATTAAAGGTGAGGAAAAGCCTTCCCTTATGTCAAACATAATATCGCGAATTTTATGTATTAAGGGCGAAGATGGAAAAGAATAAAATACATTTCTTTTTGTTCTACAAAACTTTTAACTTTTGACGGTTTGCAAACCTTCCCTATTAGGAAAAGGTTCAAATAATTAGAGTTTTGATACGAAATTACCATCCAACCAGAAAGACGATTGGTAGTAGTATGAAACGAAATTATCTATTAGAATTAATACATTATCTGAAGTGAAAAATAGCTTGCAAATCATGATGGAGATCTTAACATCTCGAGTACTTACATCACCAATGAACAGTATTGACAGACAACTCATTTTTCTTAAAAACATGGAAGTACTAATTTCCTAATGTACATAAAAGAGTACATGATATTTTAATGGATGCTTCAAAAAATTATGATAATATGAAAATCAATATATTATTATATATATTCAATTTAACAGCTTCCTCTAATAATTGGACTTTGGCCGTTAATGTGTTTAAACTGAGAGAGTCATAGTTGAAATAAAGGCAAAGGTCTGATGTTCTTTCAAATAATGTAGGCAAGTTGAAATGAAATTCCAGGTAAATATAGATTAGGAATTAATTTTGATTTATTTAATAATAAATTAAAATTAAAAAATAAATTTCTGTAAGACAGGTTTGAAAGAAGATTTTAGATAATAGCAAAACGTTATAGTTTATCTCATAGTTCCAGAAGACGCAAAAGGAGACTAAGGAGGCAATAGGCCACTGGAGCCATGCAGCTGTCTTGAGCTTCATCATCATCTGAAACAAAGGCAGATTCTCCTTCGAGTAGACATAGGGCAAAATTCATAACTCAATTGGTATTTACAGTACAGACGCAGATAAAATAAAGTTCAGGTAGCCAAAATTAAACCTAATTCTGGAATATTTTCGGTATTCCAATTAAACTATAAAAATAATTTGCTGGATAGCTAATGTTTTATTTTGAATTTATCCGAATCATTTTCGAGAATGTCCTTGGCGGATAATTTGCATAATTACTTAGCTACAAGTTACTTCACCTTATGCTTAGAGATAGCGTTCAGAAAAACGATTTTAAAATGAACAAAAAGCTAGAAAAGGCAACCTAATTAAGTTGATGTTTATCGGAGTTTAATGGTATTCAAGTAATAACAAGTTTGTGATGCGCTATAATCTTGAACTCTGCCATTTAAGTATTTTTAATTTAATTTTTTCTTTTAGGTGATATAGTAGACGGCTACGATATATATTATTATATATGTAAGTAAAACCAAGGCCTCGAAGTAAAGGATTAAGAGTAAAATATTTAAAAAATATCGTAAAAAATTGAATACTCAGAAATATATCTAGTTAAGAAAGAACCAAATGAGTATAAATTATTTTATTTAAATACAAAATTCAAAGATTGAGTGTCTGTCTGTCAGCTCCTCTTTCATTCTATTCGCTATAGGGGCAAAAATGGGTCTTTGTATGATAATTAGTTGAAAAACAAAGAAGACATAACAAAGAATATAAAAACAACAACTAAAAAGGACAGTAAGATCATACAGAGGGACCTCCCTCTCTTTTAATGCATATTTCTTTTATTTAGAATTATATGTAGAAATAAACACTTGTTAAGATACTTTATAATTGGTATCTGCTTTACTTTTGTGTAAAGAATAATTGCACAGAAACAAACTAATCAGTTCAGAATGCAGCAGCTCCTACCAATACTACGAAAAAATCTCTGTGTTTTTGCAAAGTCAAAAATGCCTCAAAATTGAAAATCCAAAGAAAATGAGAATTTTGATAAAAAAATTATGAAAGATGTCTCCAAACAGCCTTGAATTCCATCAAGGTTTTCTCTTACTGAGAATATTTTGACATATTTGATAACATGACTCACATAAATCTCAAATCGACCTTTAGTTTTGTGAAGGTGTCAGAACGAATAAAAATATTCCATTCTCTGCTTGTCCATGATATTAGTGATCCTTAAGGAATATATTAAATAGAAGAAGGAAATTTCTATGAAACAATTACAAGTTTATTAAGTATTATGGCACTAAGAATTGAAGAGAAAGAAGTATGTTGACTGAGGACTGACCCTTTATTGAAGACTAATCTCATTACTTTAACTCTTAAACACAGAAATATAGGCAAAAATCTTATTAAAGAGGTCTGTATTTTCTTATATTCTATGCTATACAAGATCGAACAAACACGATCCTAACCTTAAAATTGTTGAATTCCATTTCATCACATTCATTGATCTCCACCTCATTCAAACAAAGTGTAATTTTAATCACTTCTTTAATTGCTACGTAGATAATCGCAGGTTAACGGAATCAATTTAACTTCATACCACGTTCTGTTCCTGACAGAAATCAACTCATTGCAACATTGACAGGAAAGTATTTTATTTTACTTTTCAAATAAAACACTTCTATATTTTAAATAAAGCTTAAAATAACAATTGGCAAAAAGACTCGTTTTTTTCTTCATAAAACGACTTCCTACTTTAACTAGCAATAATCCTTTCTTAAAGTGGTAAGTATTTAAATTTTCTTGTGTTAGTTTGTAATGTCAAATATCTTCATTGATGAATTCGCGATAGAAGAAAGCAAATAAACTCAATAACGCAAAAATACCCCACCAACTCCAGCTTATGAAATATAGCTGGAGTAGATGTGAGTGGTGTGGATTATGATGCTTCAGTTATTTTAAATCTGGTGAAAAGTCTTTGCTATCTGGGCATAGATACGCATCTGTTGCTTAAAATTCACAAGTTGATCCGATTTAGCATCGTAATATAACAAAGATAAAATTACTTAGGATATAAATTCATATGACATTCAGTTTTAATTGATGATTTCTAGATAGAATGAAGTCGAAATTCTTCATACAATTTTAAAGGGATGATTAAAAGCCATTAAATTGGAAGCTGTAATTAAACGGGTCATTTCAAATCTGTTAAAGTTTCGTCCATGGGTTTAGACAACACATGAAAATGGTTATGAGTGGGAGACTTTCATTTGTAATTAACTATTTGAATGAGTGAAAGGAAAAAGTCATTAAAGGTGAATACCATCGGACAATAGAAAAGTGAAAATAGTAAATGTGATAGCTACTTGGCCCTCTGTTTTTCCTGTTGTATCTGCGAATAAATTTCCCCAAAATTGCCAATAAATTTAAAGAGAGTGCAGGAGGTTTTGTTAAAAGTGGGAAAATGAATAAAGAGAGAGGAGAAGGCTAAAAGACACAGGGTAATTTTATAAATAATGCGATGGATCATTCGTGAAATGCGCAGATGATCTAATGTGAAGGAACCAGACCTCAAGTCTATATGAAGGGTTGACATACATTAAGCGTCTGATGAAGATTTGCTCGTTTCAAAGGGTGCTCTAAAAAAATCACAAACAGATGATAATGAAGAGAAACTGATGATTAAGTCGAGCAACAATTACGGTATCTATTAATATGTTAAGCAAAAGATAGAGTGATTTTAACTCCTTCGACTAATAAACATGAGTTAATAACGGTGAATTTTCACATAATTCCCATACATAGATCTTCGAAAGAAGGAGTATCCTCCTCCTTAATGGGAAACGACTGATAAAGCCAAATGAAGTTAGATAAAGCAAATACTTTGTGTGATAGAACGGTTTGAGGCCGCGTTAATTTCAACCCCTATCACATATTATTTAAAACCACGATGCTCTCACGTGCATCTTCGCTTTGAAGCTTGGTGCCTTATCGCAGCCACCTGAGTCAATTTTTAAACAAGGAGGGTTACCTTACCCCCGTTCGCCCCCATACGCCGACCTCGCCAGATTGAGTTAGGCTTATGGGCAGATAAGGCATTGTTTTCAGGATCGGCTGTGCATTCCTTCAAAGCTCCCACTCCATTGTCTCCCCACGCCAAGGCATTGTCTCGACTATTTAGATGGAAACTTTACCACTAAGATAAATAGGAAATCCTGATTTTTGTAGCGAAACATCACCCCGACCCGCTCTCACTTTGTGCGCCAAGGGACCTCAACCTCGAGATTCACCATCACTTGTCCAGAAGAAGGACAATATCCCTTGAGTGCCAAGGTTCGAGCCTTTCGTGACGCCAAGTCCACAAGGCTTCCCCCTCGTTGTTCAGAAAGAGAACAACGTTAGAACAGCTATTGTTCGTTCAAGCCCGTTGACCAGAAACGGTTCTCACCCCTTCCCCTGTTGTTCAGAAGAGAACAACGTAGAACAGCCATTGTTCTTTTGAGACCGTTCGCCAAGAAGCGGTTTTCACCCTTCCCCTTGTAGTTCAGAAGAGAACAACATTAGAACAGCCATTGTTCTTGAGCCCGTAGACAAGAGACGGTTCTCACCCGTCCTGTTGTTCAGAAGAGAACAACGTAGAACAGCCATTGTTCTTCAAGCCGTTCGTCGAAAAACGGTTTTCATTACCAAGACGCCACGTCAGGATTCTTTTATCCCCCCCCCCTTCGGCTGGAACTCGCCAGCGGACCAAACATTCCTTCACGTCGACTTCCTCAGCACCACTAGTCTAAAATTACGTAAGCCAAACGTTACCTTTGAGTAGTTAACCCTTTTGTCAATTCTATCCTGTGCTTTAAATGGTTTAGCGAACCATCCCATCTCTTTATCTTTATATTTGTTTTACCTTTTTAAATCTTTTAATCATCGAATTAGCCGAGCCCCCACGATCCTTTCCATTCTCTGTTTATGTCAATAGAGACCGTTCGCCAAGAAGCGGTTTTCACCCTTCCCCTTGTAGTTCAGAAGAGAACAACATTAGAACAGCCATTGTTCTTGAGCCCGTAGACAAGAGACGGTTCTCACCCGTCCTGTTGTTCAGAAGAGAACAACGTAGAACAGCCATTGTTCTTCAAGCCGTTCGTCGAAAAACGGTTTTCATTACCAAGACGCCACGTCAGGATTCTTTTATCCCCCCCCCCTTCGGCTGGAACTCGCCAGCGGACCAAACATTCCTTCACGTCGACTTCCTCAGCACCACTAGTCTAAAATTACGTAAGCCAAACGTTACCTTTGAGTAGTTAACCCTTTTGTCAATTCTATCCTGTGCTTTAAATGGTTTAGCGAACCATCCCATCTCTTTATCTTTATATTTGTTTTACCTTTTTAAATCTTTTAATCATCGAATTAGCCGAGCCCCCACGATCCTTTCCATTCTCTGTTTATGTCAATATTTTCCGTTTTGTGTATTGTTGAGAGTTATTATTAATAAAACTCTATTTTATTAATGATAGCAATATTATTATCCTTGAGCTCAGTTCCACTTCTTAAGCATATCGAAGATACATAATATCGGCCCGCCAGACATCCACGCACTGTAAAGGTAATTTAAGAAGTTCCCTCAACGAATAGTTATATATGGTATATCGTCGAGAGTCCAATCTTTGACACTTTGTTTATAGTTACCTAGTTTGCAATATCGAATTCCATAAAGGGGAATTTTTATTTAAAATTTACTAATATTGTTAGGTAGCCTCTAATTATTTTACCGATTCCATCCCTTTATATGATCTGCTTTTCAAAACTGTTGCCCCAAATGTCTTTTAGTTTGAAATTTTTATTTTTCACTCAAAAGGAAAAGTCTTTCAAAGAAATCCGACCAAAACTCCAAAATCTTGGACAAGGATTTGCGTTCCGGCAGGTTGTTTGGTAGATCATAATACCTTGTACCATATAAAAGGGTGAAGCCTCCTAGAATTATAATTTTAAATCCACTTTTAATTAAGTAATTCAAAAGACAAGCGTGACATTTAAGATGCTTCAAGAAACTCACAAATTCAAAATACGCTTCTGAACTAGGCAACGTCCATTAAAGAATTTAAATTCTAGAGAAATATAGAGTTGATAAAAATCCCTGAAACCTTATTCTTAGATCGTATTCAAAACAATGGCAGGACGCTGGAAGAGAGGCAGAAGCAGATTAACCAAGAGTTGACCAACTGCACCCCAACTCTCTTTCATATTCATCGACTACTAATTATAATTGTCAGTGAAGTTTCTACTGGCTTTTCTTGCCTGTCTATTTTCTATCTTTACATTTTATCATTAGAGTGGCAACCAGTGATTGTCTTCACATCCATGCTTGCTTATTGAACTTATCGAGAAACCTCTGTCAGCTCTGTGCATCAATGTTTTCCCGTGACGCCAATACTCCTATTCTCAGCTTGTTTTTCGCGACCACTGTTTATTACCTAAATAATGTTTAAAATTGTCAAGCAAAATGAATAAGGTGTTAATATTTATCAGTGACGATCATATGACTAATGAAATAAGTTTATCTAAACTTAGCATAAAAAAGTTCCAAAATTTGAAATAGTATTATTACTATGTCCATCTTGATTTTGCTGATTAGCTAGTTGCTACCTATCAAATTTTATCCATAACTAGAAAGCACTTTAAGAGCCGACACTTTTGTCAACCACAGTGAGAATAAAACTAGAACAATAATGACAAGATTTCTAGAACTAGAAATTCAAAAGCTTTAACCGACACAGATCTTCACTAAATTTAAAAATAGTTATTATCCTTATATTTTTATTCGGCCGTAAGAGAAATATTCACATGAAAAAATGTATCCAATTATAAAATAGTAATACATTTTGAAAGAAAAACATTCATTTCAAATTGCTCAGATTTTAACATTTAAAACAATCTTTTCTGATATTCCATTGCTCTGATACGAGGGGCGTTCAATAAGTTTTTCAAATCGGTAGGGCAAACCAGAGGAAGGGGGATGGCAGTTTGTGGGGGTGTTAGGACAAGTTATGACAAGTCAGGACCTGCCCATGCACGCTCCTACCTCGTCTATTTAAGAAGCATTAGCTCATAGCTGTTTGTCAGTCACAAATTTTTCAACAATGGAGAAGGTTGAGCACCGCGCAGTGAGCAAATTTTTGACCAAGGAAGGCAAGAATGCAAAAGAGATCCATAAGGTCATGGTTGCAGTGTACACCGACCCCGCATCTTCCTTTGCAATAATTGCTTGCTGGAATAGGGAGTTGCGCCATGGTTTTGAGACCCTTGAAGATGACCCCCGTCCAGGAGGCCCGTCAGACGTGACCAACGAGGACAATGTGGCTCATGTGCCGAGGATGATTCTCGAAAATCGACGGGTGAAGGTCGAAACAATCGAGCCAGAACTTGGAATATCACATGCAGGTGTTATCAACATCATCGACGACAATTTGGCCATGACCAAGGTCTCTGCCAGTTGGGTGCCTAGAAAGCGCACTCGCTCACGCGAGTGCGGATTCGAGGAACTCAACCATCTCCCTTACAGTCTAGATCTGGCCCCTAGCAACTACATTTTATTCCGCCAGCTTAATTCTGCATTGCGTGGACGCCGGTTTTGATATGATAAAGATATCTAGCTTGCCGTCCAGGAGTGGATTAAACAGCAGTCGGCAGATTTCTGGTTGTCGGGAATTCGAAGCATCAAGGACAAGTGGCGCAAGTGCATTGAAGTTGTGGGTGGTTATTTTGAAAAATAATAAAACACTTTTCCTCATATCTCGTTTCCTAATATCCGAATTGCAAAACTTATTGACCCTCCCTCGTATGTAAATGACATATTCAAGATCTTCATCAAAACATTAACATCTACTTTACAAATATATTCCTATCCCTTTGGATCATATGTTTATGATTGGTAAATGGTGAGTTATTAAAAATATACGATTTTGCGTAATGGAGTTATGTATCCACATTTCTATTCCTTCGCCCTTCCTTTGTCCTAGAAACATACCATCCGCTTTAGATAAATCAACGATATCCTATTCGTAAAAATATTATTTATTTCTTAAACATAAACATAAAATTTATTTAAACAAACCATATCATGTTTATCTCAGCTACAGATGAGGGGTCCATGCTTCTAAAGTAACACTATATTATTTATTTCCCCTGAAAATCGACCATTTACTTGCATTGGCAATCACAGGTTAGGTTAATCTTGAGTAGTTTGTAAATTATTAAAACAAAAATATTTTCCATAATATCAGATCCAGTTCTTCTCTTTATCCAAATATATTTTTTAACCTTTAAAATATACACAAAATCTGTTTGAAGAAACTTAATCGACTTTAAATCATGTAGAGATTAGTGCTGTCTAATTTTTCGATTACGCACCATTAGTGCACTGTAAGTCGGTGAATATTGCTCTTACAAATACAGTATTATTTTGCTCGCATTTAGCAGAATCTGGGTTCGGATATCGATCAAGTATAGCAAGCTAAAGTGAAAGTTGTAAGCCCTTGAGGCTGGATATGTAAACTAGATTCACCAAATAATGGTAGGGATATAGGCAAAAATGTTAAGAAATGCTGTGTTTTGTAATGTTTAAAAGAGTCAGCCACCAAATTAAATCAACTCTTCCTTTTTCGCGGAGCCCACATTTACACAAATTTTAATCGACATCCAACTATAACCCTTTGAGCCTTCTTGAACTCTCTCAAGGACACTTACAAGCATACTCCGTTGATCACATAACCTTCGTCACATTCAGTCGGCAGGGGTAATTAAGTGCCTAACATTTTATATTAGTTAATTGGTTTCATCAAAGATTTAAAATCACTTTGACCTTAATACTTTACCTATATTTTCTTCAGGTCACATTTTTTTAGCAACAGTTATTAATTCGCCTCATTACATCTAAACCCTTTTTAGAAAATAAAGACATAATCTTAATGTCTATTGGACCGACAGAGATTTAACTAATCTTTAAGTATATTTTAATTTTCATGTAACTGCTTAACTTTTACCATTAACATCAAGTTTATATTTTATCGCTTTAGAAACAATTTAGGATTTTAGAGTATTGCTAGTTAAGAAAACAATAAGAGATTATTCGAAAGATTGTTCGACGAAAGTAGAGTTTGTTGCAAATGAATGCGTGATGTGATCCTATTAAACAATTTGTATCGCATCGGAACTGAAAAGGCAATTTTAGTATTTATGAGGCAAATATATGAAATTGTCTTTGAAGCCAAAAAGAGAAGTAAGGATAACTTTTACGGCCACAAGAAGAAATGAAGGGACCTATTCTTGTAGTCTAGACTACTTAAGGAGGTATCCCCGCTGTGAGACACCACTGTCAACGTCTCCGGCTGCCCACCATACTCTTCCTTAGTTTTATATAGTTTTTCTGCCTGTTTGGAATCACTTCTCCCGTTTTCACCAGTCCTTGTAATTTTATAATTATGTCTTTTGTGAAAGAAACTTAATAAAGAAAGGGTCCTCCTCACTACGGGGGAATTGAAATTCCCTGCTTGGTTTTGGCATTGTGGGATTTAATTTATTTTCCTTCATCTGCTCTGAACCTCACAATTTGAAAGAAGCAATTACTGATCATTTTAATGAGATACAGATTAGAAAAGACGGCATTTGTCAAAATTAGTGATATTTATATAGCTTGTTATTCCTAAACCACAAGCGAGATTATGTTTAAAGATTAAAATAAGAAATTATTACATGAGCTTCTCACAGACACTAATTTAAATGGACGGTCATAAACCTGTCTAGTTTTTACCAATATTACATAAATATTAAATCACCACTTAGAACAGATAGAACCAGAAGAGTATGGCGAAAATTATATTAAAATATTTTCATTAAATAGTAAAATGTACCAATTATAATATAGAGAAATAGGTTTCTAAATTGATCAAGTTTTTCAATTTCTCCATAAATAAGCCTAGGATAATATTAAATGGGCTGAAGTGCTTCATGTTTTATAAAGAAGGCGTTCCTGACATTTTCAGGATATGAAACAAGATAATTACGACCCTAATTTAGAGAATGCTTGAAGCTCTGTTTTCTAGTCATCCTTCTGTTCGACGAGTGAACCGCTTAACTGGGGTTATGCGGCATGCGGTCATATGAGCATGGAGCGTACTCAGGCAACTCTGCTTTCTTGTGGTAAGAGAGAATGGTGGAAATTTTACCACCAATCTGCTGTCATTCAGATGCCTTTAGTCATCGGTTAACAACTACTGAGTACCACAGTATACGACCTAAGACAATCTACATTGTATGGCAGCCGTCGTGAAGGGAATAATAATCTGGGATCAACCGGCGAAAAGGAAACCCTGACTAAAATATGAAGCTTCGTTTCCACTCTGCTGATTCATAGCACCAAGAGTGTGTGAAAAGCGTAAGAAAAATAGCATGAGGGAATAAAAAGAGGTCGTCCAATGCATGATGTGGTTGAAATGTCCAAATGAGACGAATGAATTAATGAGCAACATGCTATGGTCAAATTACATCACTTTCTAGGACATAAACGTGGCTGATATCTAGAGGAGTGAAGTTTAACTCAGCCTGGTATAGAACGATGGACAGCTCAGCCTGAATGGAGTCATAGCCGAAGGGCTCAGGCTAAGTCTCGAATGCTGAGGATGATGGGCAACGGAAAAGGCGGATTTGTGGGGCTCAGGCAAAGAAAGATCCGGGCATTTGATGTCAATAAGCAGCGGATTTTCCTGCATATTACTCACGTCGTTGAGGGCAGGAAGGAGGGTCGCATGAACTCTAAAAATATAAATAAATAAATATTTTCAAGAACAAAAATACCACTAACTTGTCCATATCATTATTATATTCAACACTCTAAATTACTAGAGGAATTTCTAATTTTCCCTGATAGATGGTTCTGTGGTGCAACGAGACCAGTTTCTACTGTCTCTTTCACACCCAATTTCTACAGCCACTTTTCTCATTTTTACGACTATTTCTTTTGATTTTCTAAAAACCCTTCGTTTGAGCAAAACCACCCTGTATTTTGACTTTATTTCTAACTGGGTGCGAAATAAAACTTTATAGGCTGATGGAGTCAGTTTCTCAAATTGCGATGATTTTTGCTTTTCCTACTGCCATTTTTCTATTTATATTGTTCCGCTCTACTCTTTCTCTCTTCTACACCTGTCTCTATATTTCTCACGGTTCTATTTTGTGCCCTTAGGTAAAGTTTAAATGCTAAATAGTGGTCGCCGAAGCCCATTATCTATGGACCAATAATATTGCATTCTGGCATCGTTGAATCATTTTCCCTATTAGTCTTTTCCCTTATTCATTTCTTCTGTGTAAAAATCCCCTCGTTTGATATTTCCTTGGTCATCTCTACTCTTTTTTCTGTTAAAAGTTCGTCTTAGATATAATTTACATTGAATTAAATTTATCATGAGCTCAACCTTGCCATTATTTCCTTTCAAGAAAGAAAAGAAATATTTTTCTTTTCTCAATTTCAAGAGATCTTTCCTGAGATTCTTGCTGTAAAAGTGTTGCTAATTATTTCCCATTGGCTTTAAAGAGAAATTCCCTGCACCTTCCTTTTTCCTTCTTTTTGATCTCTTATTACACTGAGCGGCCACACCTTCTATTTCCTCATGAGGGGCCTGATAGAGAGAAGACGAAACTGTCCCGTTCTTTGGAGCGCCGATCCGCAAGCTAAGCCCTAAAAATGGGCCTGAGGAAAGTGAAGAGATAGGGTCTTGGAATGAAAGTAAGACAAAACTGTGGAAAGGGACAATTCATTTTCGAGTTCAGGGCCTCTTTATGCGAGGATATTTCACATCATAAATTTGAAGAATTCTCGTCTTTTATTATTCTTCCTTTGTAATTAATTGATAAGTTACGGATGGTGGGTGGGACTTCTGAACTTGATTAGAACGTCTAATCAAGCCCAAGAAATGGGTTCTTGGCCCTTTCACCTTTTTCATCAAAATGAGGTCGACGAAGTTCTTTTCATTTTAATAATGAATAGGAGGGCGATGGTTGAAGAGAACATCGAGGACCTCACGATTAAGTGAATCTCCGTTACTGCAACGGCTGAGGTTAAGGTTAAAATCGCAAATTGATTCACTCATTAACTATTAGCCTATTAGAGTCGACTCTTGGGTACAGTCCTTTGCTGGGTTTAGTTGAGGAGAGACCAGCAGTAGAAAGGTGGCTTATCATTGCTATGGTAGGCGTGGAAATGAGGAAACTTTAGTTGATTAGAATGGAATCCAAAAATAGATCTTATCAAAAGAGACAAGAACCAAATTACCTTTTCGTCTGTTTCCTTGGACCCAGAAACCACTTAAGAAATTATTCCCAAGAAACAAACATTTATTTCCAAGGAAAGAGAAGAGAGAAATTGAAATCCCCTTCTTGGTTTTGGCATCATGGGATTCAATTTCTTTTCCTTCATCTCCTCTGAACCTGACAATTTAAAAGAAGAAATTACTCAGCATTTCACTGAAATACAGATTAGAAGTTACGACACGCGTTAAAATAAGTGATGTTCTTATAGCTTCTTATTTCTAAACCACATACGAGATTATGGCTAAAGATTTAAATAAGAAATAATTAATTAAGGGTGTCACTGACCCTAATTTAAATGGACGGTCATAGACCTGTTTAGCTTTTTCCAATATTACATAATATAATAAATAGTCTAATATTAGGGGTGATTGTTTATTTTGGCCGATATTTTTTCAAAGTTTTTTATAAATAAATGAATAGCTAAATAAAATGATTGTCAGGCAGGAATAAATCTAATTAATTAGTTTTCTTATCAGATAAGAAAATCAACGCTTTTTATTTTTCATCGTAATTTATACGTTTATGATATCCTCTTTATGCATATTGGTCAGTTTGGCTTAGTTTCCCTTTTGGTCACCAACCTTTTTTTATCCAGAAGGATCCCTTACCAGATAATGAAATAAACATAAAGGTCAGTATGACAATCGCTTTTGAGCACGAGTGGATAACACGCGGTTCCTACTTGGTGAGAGGTGGCAGGAAGTATGGTGTATTTGCCCTGAACAGAGTTCAGGTGGAACATTCGTTGCCTTGGGGCAGAGGGATCTGTTCCACGTCACAGGTAGGCTATTTATTCTGAAAAACTCCTTGATACCAAATAATCAAGGCCAATATGTATTTGTAAATTGGGGAACCTACAAAATGACTAATTCTCTTAGGCTTCAACGGGGATTATCTCGTTACTTCATCTAACCGTATTTCTGCTACTGTTGTGTGTCTTATTGGCTCTTAGGGTGTTTGGGGTAATCTGCCAATAATAATAGCAGCAAATTCTTTAAAGTCTTGTTTTCAACGATCAATTCATGAGCAGAAATCTGGACATTTTTAACCGCTACAAGAAGTTAAAATAGCAGAATTCTTTCAAGTCATTAATATATGAGACTACTTCATCCTTTCATTCTTTTTCAGTTACCACAACTTCTTCGGAGCCTTTCTTCCTTTACTTAAGCCATTAGTTAGAAGTGACTGACAGAGAAACTACATTAGCGGCCACATCTTAGTTATTAAATAAGCGCCATTTGCTGTAATAAATACGAACTAAACTCAGAGCAGATATGATGGAGAATAATGGGAATAAAAATGGATCTAGGAAGTCACTAAAATAAAGGAATTAAAAGAGTTTTACAGCAAGTATGATAAAGATGGCGGTCTGGAAACTTGGTTGTGGCCACAATATATCAATTTCCATGCCACAAATATTACAAAATTCATCAACTTTCAGGCATCTAACATTTGTTAGCTCTAATGGTTAGGGAATTATACTCAAGTGTCACGAAGTAGGCAATACAATCCTTCATAGAAGAGCCACTATTACTAGACCTACTACTACAAAATAATATTATACCGAGAGAAACAACGTACTTTAAATTTCACTTAACGGAGTGCTCCCCTGCCGCTATTGATCTTATATTAACAAAACTTAACTTTCACCTTATCCACATTATTCAAGCTAGATTTCTGCTAATATAGGATAGTTTCGATATATACTACCATAATCATCCCTACAATGAAAATGATTGTCCACCAAGATTTTTTTAGATGGGGCCAGAACGAGTACGAATATGGATATGGTGGAGGAATGGCGAAAATTAGCTTATATAAAGGGAGAAAAAGGTAATTTAACGAACTGGCAAATTTGTCACAATTTTAGAAGCCACTTTCGGCCGTAAGGGATTTTTTAGCAAATTAATTGACTCTAAATTTTCTCCGAAACATATAAAAATTTAAGAAATTCCTTAATTAATTTAGATTAGTTTATATGTTCTTTATATTCTATTACTTTGGTAATGAAGATTTGTATAATAGCTAGGTGATGTAAAGATATTTTCTTGGTTACACATAATAATTAAGTGGCTGAAGAAACCCGTATCTATATTAGCTCGTCCCTTCGCCCCTGATATTCAGAAACTTGTTTACTAAAATTCCCAATTTCATCTATGTTCGATTTTGGACAATTTTGACATGACATTGCGTACAATCTTGAATGTTCATTGATGTGTTCCTCTGAACTTCTATTCATTGTGGTTATGATTAAACGTCATACATATATTGTCCTTTTTTATATATTATTATAATATTCTTGTTGATATTAGTGTGTGAATCGTGAGCAATATAATAAATATTTTGTGCTCCAAAATGAAATTAGAATAAACCTTAGCGGATAATTCAATTCATTACTGTAATAAAATTAGGTTTATCTTGAAGGAGTCAAGGAATAAAAAAACGAAATCCGCTTTGGATTCGAAACAAAACTATGAGTTTATTAATGGATATGTCGTGGCGTGAATGAAAATATGCAGATATGTGATTTAAATTTGTTGCTTTACCGTATATAGAGTCAACTCTCGGAAAATTGATCCCATAAGCTTGATGTCCAGGGACTCATCTCAACTATTATCGCAAATCGTATCTCGATTTTAGAGGTAAAAAATTTATTCAGTCGAATTTATATTAGTAGGAAATCTTAAAAAGAAAACGATGGTTAAGAAATGATAATAGACATAAATATCTTTTGAGAAGGCCTCCTTTCTAGAAGAATTATGGGAATGAGAGAATTTAACAAACTGTAAGTTAGGAAAATTTCCAAACCTACTAAAATATTTTACCTCATACCAAAACCACATATTTATGTGATTATGCAAAACAATTCTTATTAAAGAGAGAAATGGAAATATTTTCCTGCTGCTGAATATTAATGGAAACTATGCCGGAATTTGAATAGATGAAAACTGATTTGGGCATTTTTATGGCTGCGACTACTCTTTATTTCTCAACACGATTCGTCCTTGAGGATAATTATTTTATGTTTAAATTTTTCTCAAAAGAATTGAGGCCAACTTTAAAGATAATTCTACAGATTTGTATTTAGTTTACAGGTAAAATATGAGGTTCAAGTTAATTTATAAGACCAAATCCCCCCAATGAACCGCAATATGTGCATAATATCAAATAATTTGAGTTGATCAATCAGGAAAAAGTTAAAGATCGCTCTGGTTTTGCTCACTTGTGGATCAATTGGATCACATACCACAAAATTCCCGAGAAGAATTACTACATCCTTACTCTTAGGAATAAACCAGACCCGCATAGCATATTCTGAGTGAAGGAAAGAAATAGAGAGCGATCACATTTATTGCGTCAGACTAGACAGAGTGACATCAAAAGGAATGAAATAGTAAATGAGGGAAATTTAGTTATTTGAACCTTAATGAAAATAAACGAAAGAAAATTAGTGTCTGGTGAAAATGGCTCTAATCATTTAAATAGTTGTTGTAGGTTCGATCATAATGGCAGCGCAACAACAGATCATAGTGTGACAATTTTCAATACCTTTGGTGCTTAATATAACCGGGTAAATAAATCCCACATTCATACACCCCCTTCATCACTTCATCAATATACCAATTCTTTGAATGGTATATAAGTCACTTGTTTGGAAGTTTTCCCAATTTTCGTATACAATATTGAATTATAATTCAAAATACAATACAAGAGGAGCAGCTTCGCTACTCCTCATAACAAGAGGAGCTTGCGCTTCGCTGTCAGACTTTCGGTCTCCGGCCTACGGCCTATCATGATTCTTTTTTTTCCATCTAAATTTGCTCTATTAATTTCCCTGCCCAATTTTATAATTTTTATAAATATCATCATTTGTAATTCGTTTAGTTTTAAAAAATCACAAACATTCGATACTTATATTTATTTTTAACTTGACGATTATATTTTTGGTATATTATAAAGAAATTATTAGAAGGAGCTTTGATAAAAATTTTAAATCGACTTAGGTGTCAACCAAACTAAAAGAAAAAATCTTGTTCAAACCTTCAAAAAAACTCGTTCTTAAAATATAGGGTTATGGAGGATCACACCGAGGAATAGACAAAACTGTAAATGAGGGATAGATAAGATGGATAGCGGACACTGAGTATCCGGCCCATTTTAAATTGACATTGACACAAAATTACGAGATGATTAACCAAGAGTCCGAGTTAATATTCATTGTGTCACCTAATTTAAAAAAATTGGGACATCAAATATGATCCCCTTTAGCAATGTGCAGCGATTTTATTTTACCCTTATTCTAACACTGCCACGAAACTCTCGCATTTATATGTCTGAAACAACACCGTTTCCTCAATCATCGATAGCAACCACCCTATTTCCAACAGAATGACAGTTGGCTTCCTTTCTGCCCAAAGTGGGTTGAATTTAAAAAGATTCAAGAATGGAAAAAAGTTCATCTCATTCTAAAATGCTTACCTAAATCCTTAGCTGAGATATCATTTGAACAATCTTAGAGTAATATGGCAAAATTGGATGACCTTAATTTGAATTTAATAGAGGAAATGAAGAGAAAACTGTTGTAATCATACGGGAGAGGACAGAAGAGAGAACAAACAAATCGAAATAGAAAGTGTGTTTAGAGATTATGTACTATAGCTCTTTGTGTCTTATAAAACTCTACAAAACCATTTTAGTTTCATCTACGTTTGTGAATAAAATAATCACGATTTAATTCTAAAAAGAAAATCTTTCCCAGGCATTACATTTTATACTTGATATTATAAAATTTGACAAAACTCACCTTTGCACATGTTTGGTAAATAAAAACCAAGTTGGAAAGAAGAAATAAAACATGAACACTTAAGGTAAAGAGAATGTAGTCAGGTGAAGTAGTGTACGATATGATAAAAAGGTAGATGATTAATGATCCCAGGTAATTGTTAGGAAGAAGGTCCTAGTATTCGTATCCCTGTTCTTAGGGAAAAATCTCCCCTTGCAACAAGCGACAGCAACTAAGGATGAAGAAGTCACTTTACTTCCTGCTTTCGAGTTCTTTCGGCAATCATTAAAATTGACCTAATTTATAGGAGACGTAATTCTGGATTTGCCTACCAAATGATGCAAGCTAATTGAAATAGCAATCCTGTCTCGTATCATTAAAAATTATTTTGCCTTTATTGCCCTTCCTACTATTTCTTATAATTACTTCATATAAATAAGTTGTATACACTTGTTTAAAAATGTTATTATATGATTTTAATATATATTTTTATTGAATATTTTATGTATTTGAATTATTTAAAATCGACAAATGATCGCTTTAAAATAAAATATTTATTTACCAAATAATTTTTCTTATTTTCTTATCATATTTCTAAAGGATTCTAAAGTTTCACATTCTATTTTCTTCTCATGTTCTTCTTAACTCCCTGAAGAACATTACATATTCAAGTTTGTACAGAGAGCTTAAGCTAATTACCAATAATTTCTAGCAATTTCTTATATAAGGAATACAACAATAATAAATTTTTTGGACAATTTTAAGTTATTCAAATGCGATAATTAACGTCAAACCATACCAAGGCATCTTTAATTCCTCATTAAAATTACCAGGCTAAAACCAATAGAAGTTAGTGAGTCACGCTTTTGTGAAGATGTCAATTTTCAAATATAGATTTAAAAAATAATTCAAAATTATCAATGGAAATTTAGAATAAATAAGAGAATCAACTTAAATATTATAAATATTACTTTAAGATTATCTGTTTCTTATAATTCAATGTAGAAAATTTAAATTATACATTTATATAAAGATGACTTTAATACTTTTCACATTTGAAGAATGAATTCAATTTATTCGTTTGCCCAAACAAATAAAAAAGTTAAGATACTATAAACAGAGTAAAATGAAGATGTTTACTCTCTTCTTCATAGAATAGAGTATATCAAATTTTATAAATACACACACCAAAATGTGTCCAGCAACACAAAGCTAATCAATGATCGTTTCTTGTTGTGTCTAGCTTGTCGTTTTCAAATGACTTTTCAATATTAACTTTATCCAAATCGTAAAAGTTTCCTCAAAGAGTCTATCTATTTCCGCTCAAATTTTTATTTCTGAACCAATTTAAATTGTATTTCTCGCTTCATTTGTGACAATTGATTCTCAAATCACTAAATTGGTTGTTTTAACAAGGAATTTCTTGTATAATAATTTTATACCCCAAGAATTAAAGGGACAAGAGTATCAGGTATTTATATATGTGTCTTCGAATGAGCCCGACATATATGTCACTTCTACTCAATATGCGTGATCGCTTAAGGTCAAACGGGTGACCTTGACTAAACTCTGGTCACGACTGGGATGGGGGATCGAAGTAGGGGGGGGAGTGCAAAGGATTTTAATTCAAAAGAGTGAGTGCAGTTGGCCGATATTAAACTAATGAAGGCTGCGGCAATGTGACCTATGAAAAAGTAGGAGCAAAATATACATTAACATTTACAGAGTTATAAACAATAAATAGAATAAAGGAAATAATGGCAATAGAACTGGATGAATAGAAGAATCGAATTAATAGATTTACTCAGTGCGGAATTACATGGAAGACGTCGCTGGAAGACAGTTTCATTAAAACCATACACTTGAAAGCCCGTCTGAAGTAATTCATTTTAGAAGGATTTAAAATTCGAAAAATACGTGATAAAATCTGATTAAACGAAAATTGAGCTCTTTTGCGTAAAAGTGGCGACAACTCTCTAGAAGAACATTGTTCCTACAATAAACTATGGAGTAAACCAATTATATTTTAAGGCAATTTCGCTGCACTGTCGTTGCTAGAGTTTAGAATAATGCATAAGTGGTTCTTTACGATTATACTTAGAGCGATACTTGTAAGTATGGCCTCTCAAGTTTATTGATTTTCAACATAACAACACTCCCAAAATTTATTCAATTTAGTATGATCCTGGTGGTCAGAAGCAAAAAAAAGCGTTTTGTAATGAGAACCGCAGTCATCAGCCCGCATTTCAAAGGATACATGTAGGACGCACCAAAATTCTGAACTATTGGAGATGTATAACTGATAATAGATTCGTCCCAATGCATCAAAATTTCTATACTTCACTTTAAATATTTCAGGAATTATCGCTTTTAGAACGCGTATAAATAATTAATCTAGCTAATGTAAAGACAAAGTAATACACTCTATTTGAGAAATTTGATAGTAAAAAATAATACGCAAGAAAGGGAGGAACAGGGACCAACCGAGGATCAAAAGGCATCAAAAGGATTAATCAATCGCTTATTTTGAAAGAATGAACTTCTATAAATATTAATCTGTTTCTCATATTTTTCATTTAAAATAAATGAAATTTATCAATTAAAAGTTGATACATAAACTATCCCAAATAAAATTTATGATAAAGCAACTGGTAAATTAAACTTATGAGCTAATGAAAGTTCATAAAACGGATAATTAATCAAAGAAGAGCAAAGGAAAGAGACGTCAACATGCAATCGAAAAACCAACGTAGCATTTGGAGATTCACTCTTTTCCTTTAAATAGTGATGTAATTAAAATAGCTTTTGACATTATTTGTAGAGTCTCTCAAAGCAGAAACCGGTCTTGGATCTATTTTTCTTGACATGAAAAAGGAAATTGGGAAATTACAGCTGAGTTTAATAGATTGGCATCATTAGATTTAATGATCGAAGGTTCTCACTCTCCTTTACATATGGAAAGGATTTGGTCCAAATAGTGTCAAACCACAGCATGTATGCCTTTGATTGCTCTCAAGTTATAGCAAAGGTGATGGTAAATTTTGCGTAGAGCGCTGGATAGAATCCAAAACTGAAGTGTGAAAAAGTTGTGTTGGTAGGAAAACAGATAGAAACCAGAGTAAGAAAACGGATGACAAACAAACAATTAATTCAGTTACTGATCTAGTTGTAAATAGCAAAACAGTATAAATTCCTTAATAAGATATCTAGCAATAGAGCCTGATTTAATATACTCATTAAGGGTAACTAATATCAAAGACTTTCAGGGAATGACATAGTTTTATTTTATGTTACCAATAATTGAAAAGCTTAGAGGATTCAAAGGTGCTTAAAGCCAAAT
Source organism: Ceratothoa steindachneri (assembly GCA_963969495.1). Classification (NCBI taxonomy): domain Eukaryota; kingdom Metazoa; phylum Arthropoda; class Malacostraca; order Isopoda; family Cymothoidae; genus Ceratothoa; species Ceratothoa steindachneri. The sequence continues at coordinate 85,478,248 of OZ018337.1, forward strand.
TTGAATATTATTGAGCAAAAAATCTTATTTTTCCTTTGGGTTTGCAATTTTAAGGCGGCTTTTGACTGCAAATACACAAAAAATTTTGTTTAGAGTTAATTTATTAATGGTTTGTATGCTCTCCTCCATCAGGGATTGTATCTATGTATGTATATATACAGAATCTGTTGAAAAAGTGATAGATACAAACTAGAAGACAGAGCCTTTGAAAGCAACAAGAATTAATTAACAGGTCGATGAAGAGAAATGAGAGGATTCGCCGATTAAAATTATGAAACTATAAATTCTGACAGAGAATCGTCAATTACTTTATTCCTTCTAATGTAAGAACAGAGCCCAATATGAGGAGAGGGGCTTTCTTTGGGTTGTAAATTAGATATAAAGTCTACACGAAGATACGCAGTGACATTTCTTTTTTCCTTCTTTTGCTCACCTATTCTTATTTCTTTCAAAAAGTCAACTGCATCACAAAAAAAAACTATTTAATTGAATCAAATTCTTCGAAACAGAGAAATGGAACTCTATTTTTGTCCTGGCCATAAGCATTTCATCATCATGCAATGGACTCTAGAATCTGCAAATAGTGTTTCACGCTACCTATACATACCCGAAAGTTGCTTCGCGTGGTTCTTGAAACACGCAATCCAACAATTTCATAAGATCATCGTGAATGGAATCATTGATATTTGTGAGACAGATTTCTTAGAGATCGATATGATAGAGGGTAGGAGGGAAAAACTATCATGGTTAGAAGTTATTCGTAAAACTAGACTAGATTATTAATTCAGGAATATGCATTCATGTAAATTGGTCTAAAATATGATTTTTCAAATACTCTGACGTCCAAATAAGCAATAACTTATTGCCTATCATAATTTGGAATCAGTAAATAATAGTTCCATGAATGATAAATTAATTTTCTCGAAAGAATCAATAGGGTAAATGATTTTAATTATCATTACTTCACAAAATTTAAATTATATTTAATAAATCCAAAATTCTCACAAATATATGTTTGCGAAGGTTTTTCCTGTTAAGAATATTTAATTTAGTATTTAATTTAGAAAGATATGACAACAAATTGTGTTGTACCTATATTAATGCATCTTATCTTAAATTAGACGTAATATTATACAAATAAATATGTCCACTGATTAATATGGAAAGAGATAAGAACAGTAAAATATCAGTCTGACCAGCAGAAATTAAAAAATCAATTATTTTGCAAAAATATTTTTATTGTTATTTTAATAATTAGAAACATAAATGAAAGCTATTGGGTATCTTGTGCAGCGATTAAAGCAACAAAAACTCACGGCTCACTTCTCATTTCTCATTCTTGGTTAATTTTATATTGAACTGACTAAAAGAACACTAACTATTTCTCAGTTGTCATCATATTTCCTATAACTTCACGCGCTAAGACTAGCACCAGAAATCTTTTTTTTCCAGACCTGTCATTAACCCGACCTGATATAAAGTAGACGCAGCATCGCTGCTTGAATGCCTACACACCATGTCTATTGTACCTTCAGTCTCTTTTTATACCTCTTGAACTCTATGCTTATCCTTTGGTCAGAGTTCATATATTATTGAATAAACGCAATTCGTCAATTTGGGATAATTTAAAAAATTATGTAACCAACAAAACCAATAAATTGAGAGTCGTCCGTTCTAATTTGAAGAAAATTGAGCATCAATTGTTCTTGGCATCTATATTTGAAGAGTCATTTCTAGGAAAACTGAAACGTTCACTATTATTTACTGATCGCAATTATGAACTTTGTACCAAGATTCAGTCTCAATTTTATCCCTTGAAAGGGGTTTGTGCAAAGGTAATCTGAAGTTGGTGAGAATGGAAGACGAATGAATTATATATAAGCGGGGTTAGGCTGATTGAAATTATATTGAAACAATTTAAATCAAAATCCATGTATAAATAAGCAAAATTGCCTGCTAATAAGTGTGAGGATATCTTAGTCAGCCCTACCTTATTATTATTTCTCTATTTCAGATTCAGATAAAAAGTTTGAGAACAGAAATTTAGCTATCAAAAATTGCCCTTTGTATAACCTCTCTCGAGTTGATCCACAATAAGAGAACTTCTCATTTGATAAAGGATATGAAGAGAAAAGCCAGTCTTCGCTCCAGCGCCAAATACGGAGACAATTAGGTTGCAGCCTTATTGAACCAGGCCCTGTCAGACTTTGTATGGACAAACAACTTAATACTTCAGATCTGGAGCATCATTAAAATTTTCCTAATCTAGATTATATGGGTCATTGCCGATTAGTTTTAAGTAAAATCCTCAAAAATAAGAAGTGATGCGCAAACAAATTGGATACCATATCACCGTGATCAGGGGAGGAAATTTCAGGGCCAAGAGGAGCTAATGATACAGCGTGATCTGTTCTATCTCTGACCTCAAATCTCTCCTAATTTGAACTCATCTGATAGGTAAGCATTATATTTTATTGTTACCTCGGTCAGGTGGTATTATTTTCTTTTTCATTGTTATTAGTCTGTGCTATCAATATACAATATTATTCTCTATGCGCGCTATGATCTTCACTAATATGGTTTTACTATAAGATGTCCTTCTTTTTGCCTGTCTGTAACCACCCTCAGTCACCTACCCGATAAAAAGAATTAAATCTCGAAAACTTGATCATTTTCATCCGAGACTATCCTATGTTTCTCTCCCCAAAATATCATTTTGAAATAAATAACTGACACGGAATTCTCCGCAATCTAAATATTTTATAAGAAAATCGTGAAATAGTAGTCAAATTAAAAGAATTTTTAAAGTGTTAAGGCAGTATATCCTAAATAATCCTAAAACAAGTGAATGAGGCACACGGCACAAAAGGACGCTAACCGACGTTTTCTATGCATCTGATGTATCATACCCATGTGGGTATAGAACTCTAAAGAGAGGATCCACTCAACTTGCATGCACATATGAAGAGACCAAATATATCTACAATAAAAATCAATATTGATATTAAAAAAACTGAAACAGAATTGTCATAAACGAAATAAAAAAGAAATTTACCATCAAGCCGACACTCTATAATGAAAGATTGCTCGAAATGACCTGGGAGTTAAGGGTCGGAAGAAAAAAGAAAGAAATTATTTTATCTGAGAGCCCTCGAGTGTTGTTCAGCTTAATTAGCCTCAGTCGAAACAAACGAAGATAAAATTAATTCAAAATTTCCCTCAAAACAAGTATTATCTGTGGTAGCAGTACTAAAGCAAATAACACTCATAAGATAAGGCAAAGAGAACGTTTTATCCTGTATCTTCATCTAAATCAAGAATGACTACCGCCTTCTTTCACCCTTTTCTGTGTCTAACCTTGCGTGAAAGAGATAGTGAGAGATTAAAACGAGGTGCCAAAGATAAACCGAGAAAGCGAAACACCTTCTATCAGCTATTATTTTATTAATTGTGTGAGTATTTGAACAATTTAGCTAAATAAATTCTTTCCCTATATTATTGTTTATTACTCGATTCATTGAATAAATTATTGGAGCCAAAGTTCTCTTAGAGCTTAATTAAAAAAAAATAATTCTCATATTTAAGAGAAGATCATTGATCGTCCACAATTGAAATTTACTCCCATTTTAGGGATAAATTCATCGCATTAATTGTTGAGGAGGCGAAAGTAAATTGAAGGACGTAATTGAATACACCAATACAATAAGGCACACCAATATAGTAGAGGAGATGGCATCAGAATGGCGGGGCTTCATTTTCCGACCCAATATGAACTATTACAAAAACCTATTAGCTCACATCGTCTCATTTATTTTTATTATTACTAAGTATTGCAATAAGCACCAATCTTCCACCCATTAATCACCACCTCCTTTATTGACCTATGTCACTACTTACATAACTTCTTAAAGTAATAGGATCCAAATCACCCTCTTCATTGCTGTTCCCGCCTTCGAAAACGATTACGGGAAGGACGGCGCTTGAATATCACTACTGGCACTGCGGGCGCCGTTAAGGCAGACTTAGAATCCCGATCACGCTCGCTCTATTACTGATCTCGGGACACTGCAAGTGCCATTATCTCTAACTCCAACAAAAGGAAGGAAGGCCTTGCAAGATTTATTAAACTAAAATTGGCGAACATTTGGAAAATAGTTCGATGCAGTCAGATTATGTAATAATACATAATTACTTCTCAATGAAACTGATATTTCTTTTAATAATATTTAAAATGAGTGGTATAATTCATGTCTCTAAAGTTTCTACAAATTTCCTTAATTTATGATGATATTGCAATTCAATTAACTATATTTCATGAACCTCCTTCCCCCGACATCTTTGGCATATTATTCTCGCATATAACGATCAGATCAAGTAATTTAACCCATTAATGCCGCTTGACAATTCGAGGTGCCACTATTATTCCTTTGTTATATGTCGGAAAAATTTATTTACTTTCCATAAAACCATATTTCACGTTATCATACAAGCCTACAATTATGTAAAACACTAACTTCGCACTGTTGTGCGCACTAAAACTAGATGTATATTGTATTTATTTAAGCGCGTTTTACGCGAGGCTAAATATGACTTCTATACCTCTTTCCAAAAGGTAAGTACTTTTGGTTTAAGTTTCAGTAAAATGTAAAGATTAAATCCCTGAATGACAATATTTTCTATATATGAGAAAATCATTCCGTAACATGTATTATTATAACTTAGCAAAAGATTTTACCAGTCGGCATAAACGATATACAACAAATATTCGCTGCGAGCGTGAACATAACAAATGAGTCTCCCTAATATTGTTGTTTAATATTTAAGAAGTAATTCTTTTCTATAAATATTAATTTTTCTATACTCTTACCCTTTAATATATATATATATATATATATATATATATATATATTATATATAAAAAAATTAATTAGTGTAGATGGCTAGCAGTTTTTCTTATATGCAAACTTTGTTGAAGACTATGGTATATTTAGCCTTGACCAATCTCCTTTAGCAACTTTCTATTCTTCTCACTGAATTTTGTAGACCATCTTGTAGATGGTAGATACCTTGTCCTATGTTGATTTTGCTTTTTATATAACGCGCTTTATTAAAAAGAGATATAAACATCAGGTATGTTATCTACCATCTATAAGATGGACTACAAAGGACAGTCAGAAGAATAGAAATGTGCTAAAGGAAATTGATCGATACGAAATATACTATGGTCTTCAACAAAATATATATATATATATATATATATATATATATATATATATATATACAACAAAATACAAGAATAAGTTATAAATAAATTTCCATATAATTGGATTGGAAGACATGTAGATGTTAGGTACCTGGTAAAATTAGCCAATCACACATGATATTGCAAACTACATATCTTTTTCAACGCAACATTCTAGTTTTAAGAGTCCCCAACGGCCTGATCTGCTCTTTCCTTAAAAGGTTCAAAGTAGAGATTGAAATAACAAGAGCATCTTAGTGGTAATTTCACACCAACAGACATCGCTTTCTTTTCTTTTTTGATAAGGGTAGGGGGAAGGATAGAGATATAAACCCCTTCACTTGCTCAAGAGATTGTGAGATTGAGCAATTGATAAAGAAATTAACTGTTACAGTCAACACATTGTAGCATAAGCTTAAACCACACTACTAGCAATTAGACCAACCGGTTAAAACCATTTGCAGTATATCCTCTAATGTTTATTTTCAAATCTTTATTCTTTTCTTTCTTAGAAGATGGTTTAAATTTGTTCTTGAGGAGGAAAGGCGGAGATAATGAGATTATTTAATCAAAGTTTCTTAAACTGCAGATTTTTACCACCACAATAGAAAAAAAAGTTATACAAAAGAACAAACGAAAAAATACAAAGAGCAGTTTTATTATAAAAATTCCAAGATTTAAACAAGCCAAGGTTGAAGGAATTAGGAGTCAGAAACCAAATAAAGCGAAATGACAAAATACAATATTTAAACATGACCAGAAAAAGGAGTCTTGTCTCCCTCGGTTAATTTAGTTATTATCTCCATTGCGTAGGTCTGGTATAGAAAGGAGCAAAACAATAAGTAAAATCTAAACATTTCATAATTCTTTTTAAATATACTAATAACTTCACAAATTACACATACCACCAACTAAACAGCTTTTGTTAAGATAGGAAAAATTATATATAAAAGGTGTTAGAAATTCTCGAGCCATCTATAAATAATTTAAATTATTTGAACGGTCTAAATTATCGCAGATTAGGATAAGATGTCAGAGGTCTTTATTGCTTTAGAGGATCAATTTTTAACTGACTCGTCAACTTCTGCCTATAGGAGCACTGAACCTAACCCTTACAAAAACCTGGTCCTTTTAAAACAATATATATATATATATATATATATATATATATATATATATATATATATAGAGAGAGAGAGAGAGAGAGAGAGAGAGAGAGAGAGAAAGAGAGTGAGAAAAAGATATATATATATATATATATATATATATATATATATATATATATATATATATATATATATATATATATATATATATTGAATGGAAAAAAACACAAGAAATAGAAAAACAGGATAACTTTCTTTGGAATTCGAACCGTGAACATTTAGGCAGCGAACAACCGGTTCGATCTCAATTAAACCGTCCCTTAAACCACTCGGCTACTCGAAAGACAAAAGATCTTCCGAATAAAAAAGTTTTTAAGGTCCGCTTCGCAAAGTCGATCGTGCCTGTGTAAGAGAGAGAAATTAATCGAGAATTCAAAGGACAAAGGAAAGTTTAGGTAAACACGCAGCGAATATATAATGTATAAATTTTTCATGAGCTTGATAGGATGATGAACTCAATCCAACAAACCGCAAGATCAGAAAAAAGGATAATTTTTCTTCGGTATCGTTATTTCCTAATTCGCAAATATTCCGTACAGGGTGGGGGTAGAGGGATTTTAATCGTGCACACTGTTAAAACAAAAAGAATAAACAACCTTTAGGAAGGACAAATATCCCTCCCCCAATCTGGAAACGAAGTATTCCTGAAATTGTCCAACCACATACCTGATGAAGGATTGAAAAATTTCCTAAACCTCGTTCTACACTGCCACCTTACGGAAATACGACAAAACTAAAAAATAAAGAACTTGAACTCCTATACCATGATTTAGAAAAACTTGAAAAACAGAAAGCCCTCAAAATAAAACAAGAACTTGCACCCCAACTGATTTCAGAATGAACCAAACCACGCACAAAGAACAAAAGCTCTCTATTAACAAAAGAAATGAAAGAATCTTTCAAAAAATTCCGTGATAAAATTGACATTATCGTTAGAAAAGCAGACAATTCAAACATTTTCGTTCTACTTAACAAAGAAGTCTTCATGCATGAACTAAACAACATACTTTGTGATACCTCCAAATTTAAAAAAAATAATGAAAGACCCAACTGAACAACTGAAGAAAAAAGCCAACAAACTAATATCCAAAAACAACATTATCCCCAATCAAATTGATTTTTTTCCTATTGAAAGGGAATATAGCCCCAGATACATCTGCGGAAAAGTCAAATCACATAAGATAAAGACCCCAAAATATAATTTTATATATATATGTTTATATATATAGGGAAACATATTATGCTCTGGAAGGCATAGTTAATTAGATCGGGACAATTTACAATGTGACAGAGTAAAATATAGAGTGCGAAATTATCGTTAACCCGAATAATGGATATTATTTAAGTTTGAGCAGGGAGTCAATTAAAAAGGGGATGAGGCTGATGCATGACAGGGGGTGTAATCATGGGATAACAAATCAAAATCACTTTACCTTGAAGCTTAGAGTTGTTCGGAGTGAGAAGAACAACAGCTCGGGTCTTCTAAAACACACTTCTGGGGGGTGTTTACCAAGAGAACTCGTAGGTGGGGATTTCAGTACTTCTTGCAGAAGAATAGGATTAATTCTGCTCCAGAGAGATGTGATCTTAAACACGAGACTCTTCTGTGGCACGGTAGAAAGTCTCAGAAACGGGGAACAGGTGCCTTTAATCGGGAGCCGTACAGTTCTCTGTGAATAAGATAACTCGTTAAGCTTTCCTCTGGACAGCGGCCAAAGCTTCACGAAGGGCGATCTGCTGTTGAGATATTAAAGACAAGCTACGACTCGAACAGGGGTTGCGTGACGTCACGGTAAACACACAAACGGTTTAATCCCCACTTCCACTATTTAAGGCAATGTATGTCTATTCATTTCTTGAAAAGGTCTTTAAGAATAAAGAAAAGTGCTCAGAATAAGGTTTTCACTTTTCCTTTGTGGGTGTATCTGCATAACTTTGACTCACGTGCACTTTGTGAGCTTTTATCGTATATATATCTACATATACATATATATATATATATATATATATATATATATATATATATATATATATATATATATATATAATTAACTCAGCGATAACTAAATTATATTTTCAGGATTGTTAATTTCGTAATAAAACGACCCTAAATATAAGCCATCCTAATTTCAAAAGCAAATTGGTGTTGTTAAAAGAAAATCTGTGAGTTCATGTCATTTATCGCCCTCATCTGAAGAGTTATCACACCTAAGTTTTATAAAATGGAGACGGGTGTAACCATAGAGATATTGCGTATTACATGATTATGAATGAGAACAGTGTAAAAATCCTGAAGAACAAAGGTGAGAGAAACAAGCTTATAAACAACCTCGGCTGACCAAATTGTCGAGTGCTCTCATCCATTCTGATTCATGACCTTCCGACCTTCATAAATTTTAATAATTCCAAAACTAACCATGTGAGCTCCATGGCAATTATATCATTCGAAGAGAGTGTAAAACAACATGAGGGGTTAAATTTTGATAGAATAAGGTTAATACCTATGAAGTTACTGCCAAATTATTTCCCAGCTAACTTTGGGAAGACTTTGGCAATTATATCATTAGAAAGAGAATTTAAAACAAAATAGGATTTTCCAATTACGTTAGAATCGGCCAAATAGTTATGATGTTATTACCAAAACAATAAAAGGTAAAGGAGGACAGCCTGACAGAAGGGAAAGAAAGATTAAAAATTGGAGAATAATTAACGACAACAAGGTGATAATATTACAAATATTAACATTGAGCCTCGAGGATTGCAATGAGAGTGATGTGCCTTTTATTCTTCGAACTTAATTCTAAAGAAAAATTTTAATATCTCTAAAGAATGCATGCTTATGTGGGTCTATCTACTTAGGGTCTGATATTTAAAGTATTTAAGTGAAGAGTAACTCCATAAGTAAATTTAAACATTGCCTTTTCTTTTCCTTCCTGTATCCTTATAAAAAGAGAATTGATTTGAATCTAAGTTTGAAATATTTTGTCTAACTATTGTGAACATGAAATCAAAGAAAATGTCGGGGAATGGTTACCTCCCCCCCCCCGTTCACTCTTGGTGCAGTCACAAGGCGGTTACCGCAAAGACATCCGTCGAAGGCATCGGCGGGTTCAGTGCTCAACCGCAGTGTGGCACAATTTGGTGCCATGAAAGACCCTAAAGGTCAAAAGGTAAGATCTCCCCCAGGAGAGTGAGATCCAGTTTCACGTCAAACAAGAAATTAGAGACATGTTTCTCCAAAAACCGAAGGCTAACGAGGAGCCGATGTTTGACTTCGTGTGAAAAACCGTTTGGAAAAAGAACTCTCCTGGGGCCGTCCTCAAACCCCTCTCCCCCTTACCACTTCCCCAGTGGGGTGACGAGGTATAAATGAGGAACTCTGAGGAAAATCTTGGTAGTATACGTCAGTCTCTAGGTGACGAAGTCCTCGGATCCAAAACCGAACTACCGAAACTGGAGAGGTAGTGTACTTGGCTCGCCAGACCAAGAAGTACCCTGCAAGAGAGGCAGGGCTGCCTACCTTAAGGGGCTAAGAGGAAGCTCATCCTCGAGCTAAGTCCCTGGTTTCTAAACCAAACGATAAGTTAACTTTGGTAAGTTCAACTTGCTCTCGCCAGAGAGACTCCTCATATCCTGGTGCACCTTAAACACCAGGGGTATTCCTCGTCCTTGAGGAATTAAGAAAAGAAGAAGGAAAAGGCTCCCCTTCGAGACCGTTATTCGGTGGCCACACCAAACTTTAAGTAAGTTATTCTCGCCAGAGAAACCCCCCTCCGTTATTCTCGCCCTTGAAGAAGACCCTCCCCGAGTTCAGTTCTCGTCCATAAGGAAATAAGTAACGAATGAGAAAAGCTCCTCCTCGAGCTCGTTACTCGGTGATCACACCGCACTCCAAGTTAACTTGATTAAAGAACCAAGTTCGACTTACTCTCGCCAGAGAGACCACGACTGCCTAGGTGTTGCATAAGGCATCGTATTGGTTCTCGTCCTTAAAGAACCCTTCCCCCCTAAAAGAACGTGTGGACCCCCAGCTCCTACCCTCGCCAAAACGACCGTGGAATTTCGCCCATCTACAACTGGACACACGGCACGCGTCGTGAGTCAATAACATTTCTGAGGCCTTTAAACTCCACATGAGCCTGTAAATCTGATTCTAATATTATTGTTGTGTGTAGAGAAAACGTCAACCAATTTTTGTGGGTAAACTAATTTAATTAATTTTTGTTTAGGATAATATTCAGAGTATTGCTATAGTTAATGTATAAATGTTATGAATTCAATTGATAAAGATAAAATATAAGTTTATTTTGGGATTAATGTTCGCTTCTCTTATATTTAACCTTACGTGTTGCAGAACGGCTCTGTTCTTTAAGATATTCTTATAATATCAATATAGTAGACACTCTTAGCACTCTTAGAGATAGAACAAAAAGGGGGGGAATTCTACGACAGAAAACATTCCCGACTTATCATTAAACAATATTGTTCAGAAAATTGTCTGCCGAGTTTTAAACATGTTCTTCATTAACTAACAAGTGTTTACGTATTATTCTGCACAAAAAGAAAAACTTAAACCTAGCATTTAAACGAAAATAACAAGCTTTAAGATTTTCAGTCATATATATTTACATATATTACATATATTTTATGAGGTAAGGCTACCGAAACGCGGTAACCTTGTAATCACAACATGTATTATTATACTTCCTTCTTGATCCTGTGCAACGTGCTCTAATTGAGAAAAAAGGTCTCGGAGATTTTCACAGTAGAGTTCTGGCCGTCAACACTAAACAAGACCGCTGCCGTCTTCCAATTTCTGGAAAAACGAGTAAAACCGAAAGCACGCAACACGCAGGTGGGGAATTCTGATTTGCAAACGGCGACAAATTACCTAATGTATCATAGAGACTCGGGGGATGTGAAGAGCGGAGTGCCGTTCTTTCCTATGAGCAGAGTAGTCATTCAGGCAAGTTCTTCAAGGAAGACTGGTGTTAGGGAAGTGAGATTGGGAGGTGAGGTAAAGGCAGATTCAGTTTGACATTAGGTAAACGAAGAATAAATCACAGAGTGAATATTAAATTCATTTTCAAAGAAAAGGCAAAGAAGTCTGATGGGGAGAGTGAGAGGAAAGTAAGTGGAAGCCTGTAATATGAGACTCGAGTAGGAGCTTGATAAATACACGAGGATTTTGTTTGTTTTGCTTTTTGGCATCAGGCAGCGTGTTACGAGCCCAAGGGAGGGTGTAAAGGTTTGTGCAGGAGCTCATTCTCAGTCACGAGGCGAAGTCTCACATTTCAAGTACCAATGGTATGGAAGAAGCGTATAGACCATTCAAAGGGCTTCTACTGCTGTTTAAAAGATATAAATTATAAGTTGATTTTCTCGTTTCAACTTTTCTATCAATTACAAGTGTCACACAAGATATCATATTGTGAAAATAATAAATTATTAATCTAATACTAATCTATGATTTAATGCCAATTTGGCCATTGCAGTAATATGCGTGTTATTCTTCCTCTTTCTGGAAATAAAGCGATAACACTGACACGTCAAATGACGCAGAAGCACTAGATGGGTTTTTCGAGCCACAAGCTGAATCTCAAGAAAAGCTACCACTCATTTTTGTGATATTTCCTTCACTAAACAGCAAAGTGAATCCCGAATCTTTTGTCAGCAAAAATGGGTTTTGTTAGATGAAAATGATTCTTAGAAGACGCTCATTAGATTCGCAACAATATTACCAAAAGAAAAAAACTTGAACTGTTCTATTAACCAAATTATTGTAAATCGTTTATTTATCGTTATCGACAGCATTAAATCTCTTAGGCCAAAAAGAGTAAACACGACGCCTTCTAATCCTTAACTTAGTTGTTTTAAAAGGGCCATGTGTCATTCTTTTATTCTAGTTTGCATAAAATGCAATGCTAATAAAGGTGTTGTTTATTCAAATTTGTATAAACTTTGACACCACTTCACAGAAATTTACCAAATGAGCCTCTTTTTCAAATAAAGGAAGTAACAGAAACCAATATTCTTAAAACTTAGGAGGAAGTCACCAAAATTAAATGTAGCTAAGATCATTGAAAGCATACTTTCGGCGTCTATAATTCTGAGCTCCTATTATACAATGATTATAAGCAAAGATGGATGCGAAAGCGTTAGCCTTTTGGTGTGCTTATGAGAGGAGTGAAGTTGTCTCTTTGGAAACCACAGGCTTGACTAGCACGTTGCTTTAGTGATGTGTACATGAACAGAGTTAGTTCTATCAACATATGGGAAAAATCTTGTGTAGCTATAGAAGATAAATAGAGTTCAGATATTTTAGCCAATTTTGGCTGGATATGACACTAACGACAGATGAGACACAAAGAAAAAAGAAAATGCTAATAACTACAAAAAAATTAATTTTAAATTAATTATTCAGTGTTTATTTGCAGTCTATTTTCAATTGCAGATTTTATGAATCAATATAATAAAAAAAATATAACAAGATGGACAATTTTATCATTATATTTCAATATTTTGTAGTATGAAATTGTTAGATTCTTACTCAATTCTTTGACTTAATAATAAAAAATTAACTGGACTATAGGTATATGTTTATCTCTTGAACCCGAAATTAATTATACACTATTATTATCAAACAGCGGATCTAACGTATCCTATATCGACGAAAATATCCCTCTAAAATCTATATATTTAAGAGAAACCTATTTATGTGATTTAAGCTACTAATACATAAAATATTTGCCTTAACTATGACTCTCATTCAGCTATAGAGCTTTTTAAATTGCCTCTTCTAACAACTAAAGAGAGCCTTTAGCCCGCCTATGGGGCTTCAAGGTAGGCTATGTAGAGGGCGGAGCGACTACAAGTATAATTAGGGTATAAAGTATCTAACCCACTTAAGCACTTATGAAACTCTAAGAGATTAAATATAGACTAATAGATTTTTATCTTCAACCTCAGACCATTTAGCTGGCGATTTTTACAATATTTTACGCTATATTTTCTATGCCGTCCGAAAAAACTCCTAACTGGGGGAATCACTCACCCAAACTATCATTGCTAAAAGGGCATCGTTAATGATAGAATGATACAATTACCCCTTTGACGCTTCCAGTTCTTCTATTAGATCTAGTTTAAGAACTTCTGTATTTAAGAAATTGTTATATATGTATATATACAGAGAAATAAGCCGTGCAGGCAATATATTCCCGATTAATTAAAAAAAAAAAAATAATTGGGTAAAACTATATCAGATGATAATATAAAAACACAAAGGTAAGTTAATTAGGATAAAATTAATTATATGAGTTATACATAAATAGTTTTTGAAGAATTCCGCTTGGCTTGGCTGATCTGTTTTGTCAAAGAATATTATAATCCATGATCAAGGTTGGAAAATTAATTTTAGGGCTTAAATAAAATTATCCGAATGTTAATGCGAATATTTTTAAGATATCCTTGAATAAAAATTAATTGAATATATATAAATTAATTAGGTTGAAATAAAGGAAACAAATTTTCCACACTAATTTTGAGATTAATGCGTTTGATAATTTTCGACTCTACTCCAAGAAATACAGCAATTACTTTCATGAAATTTCATTAAATTTAATCTATTTTATTTGTAAATCCCTTTTCGGATATATTATAATGTAGTTATTAGACAAACACTCCATCATTCATCAAGTAATATTACATAAAACTTTCACTGAACGAAATTCAGCGTATAGTGTGACATGACTTTTTGTAGCAACTCTGGATTGTATAACCTTTAGGTAAAAACAGAGAAACTTGAACTTTTATAAATGATTATGAAGGTATAATAATAATAATAAAATGTGCCTGTGCCTAACAGTCCATTACAAAAATTATGTATCATTAATGAATTTTAAAATTTAACTACTATTTTACTAAAGATTTATAACCAAAGTAACGAAAACACTTTTGAATCTCTGTGTATGCTTAGTTGTAGATGGTATATCTGGTCATTCAGAGAAAATATACATGCAAAAATGTTAGTTTTATTAATAATATCAAAAAAATAATCTGTTTTCCTGGATTCTTTTCTGAAACGGAGAATTATAGTAAAGGAAAATTTGAGGGATTACGCAAAGGCAATTTAGCAAATAGTGAACCTAGGAATGCTAATTAAGACAGTAACAAAAATTAATATTTGATCAAGAAATGAAAATCAGATTCGTGATTTCGAGTCCGTAGTGCGCAATTGTCACGCTAATTCATAAAAAGCAATAGTAGAATTTGCTTCTCAAAGGACCACAAGTGTTTCGAGACTTCTCGCCTGATTGTACAGCTGGAAGTTAAAATGATAGGAATCGACCCTTCTCTATACTTAAATAACCAAAATTGCTCGTATTGTTATTTTCCTTCATAAATACGAACGGATGTAATCTTGCTTTCTAAATTCCGACTGAGGCTTTGCATTCAGCTTCCAGTTTGATTGCCTCCATCCCCCTATTGGTACACTTTATTCGTTTTGCTACAACTTAATTCACCCTTATATAGTTTTTAGGTGTCATATCAGCTCATTTTATTTGAGTGAACCTATTTGGAAATAATTATAACTAACGAGGGAATCTTTGCCAAACATGCTTATGAAATAGGTTGTCAAGAAAATAACAAATTTAATCGAAGTAAAAATATGCAGAATATTATATTAAGTAAAGAAGACAATTCACAACACTAAAACCTTGAGGATTTCCAACTTTACTTAACTTGAGCAGCATTACTGGGATAGTTTTTCTGTTAGTAAACGTTAACTAAGGTCAACTAGAACTAGCTTTCTTGATCTACAAGGGTGAAAAAATGGGAAGTTAGTTTATTGGCCTTTTTTACATATGAAATTCTTCTTTCCGTCTCTACCAATCCGACAAAAAGATAGGGGGCCTAAATTTCCTGGCATCAGCCACTTAATTCGCAAGAAGTCGTGAAATTTCCGAATGAAAAAACCGAGGGAGAAAATTTGTTTCAAATTCGAAAGATTTCTGTGATTTGCCAAATTTTAGTGAAGCGCAAAATCGGAAATCTCTTTTGCCCTCCATTTCTAATACTTGTATTTCCTACTAACTGCTTCCTTGAGGGGGATTTGTAAAGGTGAACAGTCTTGTATTGTATATCACTTTAAAAAAAAGGAAATTCATAGTGTGGGCACTGGTTAAGAGAATTGTTCTTATCCTTTTGTAAATGTTACATTTTTTGCACTTAGTAGAGAGTCAAATCGTATTGTTTTGAATGAAATCTCCTGCCTCTCTTTGCTTTTCTCTCATATTCTTTCTTTCTTTCTCGCAAAGGTTGTAACAAAGAGATTTATGTCGAATGCTAAATTGAAGATAATTCTGGTATGTATTTAAGATGTGAAAGAGGTAATGCAATGTTTGGTTTAAAAGGTAGTAGTGTTTATTAAGCGGAGACCAAATTGCATAAGTTCATTTAGGGGAAGCAAAAATGAGAACTTTTCGTAGTATTTATATTATAAAATAATGGTAAAATTAGCTTCGAACTTTTATTTGAGAATAAAGAAAAAGTTTAAAACTTCTGCTCTATAACATAAATGTTTCTACGAATGATTAGTTCCAAATATTTTTCTATAATCTCAGGTATTTTAAACTCGTGGAGAATTTTTTTTAAAAATGCTTAATAAAAATAGATATTATTGCAGAGAATATATATAGTATGATCTCTATTTGGGCCCTAAATAAGATACAAAACCAATATACTCATATTAAGCTTACTGAAAATAATTTGGTTTTAAAAATTATTTCCCAAACTTTCTTAATTTTTCAAATTTCCCTAGACCGAGCAAATTTTCATGGGGACATAACAATAAAAGCTCCAAATGTTCTTCTAGAAGCAATTTCACATATTATAGATGAAGAAATTACGGAAAAGTTAACTTCTCTCGACGAAATTTTTACGACATCAACCTGAAATTGGCAGGAATCGACGAGGCAAAAGATCTTTATAGGAAATTTTAGATTTTATTTGCCATTTCTTTCGATTTTACTTCGCTTTAAGACTTGGCGTGCAAGTCATTGTTTTGTAGATAATGTTTAAATATCCTGTTTTTTTTCTTTCTTACTCTTTTCTCTCTATATCTCTTAACGCCTTATGCAAAGTAATATTAATTTAAAATTATCTCTTAATTTAATGAACTAGATTGAGAAATATTTTTAAATATTAGATATAGCGGCTTTATGGTAAGAACCGTTTTAAAACTTTACGCGAAGTAGCGGAAGGGAAATAGAAATTTTAGGTAATATTTTCCTATCCTAGGATTTTCCTTATCACTCTTTACCCTCTGTATCTGTCTCCTTCTAGTTTTCTCTCTCTCTTACACATATAGCTCTCCATGCCTTATTGGAAAACATTATAAACTTACTATTCTACCTAAAATTTAATTACCTCTATTAAAATATACGTTTAAAATGTCATTAGATATAACGGTTTTTTGGTAAGAAACGTTTGTTTATTTTGTTATTTTGGTCCATTTTGATATATTTTAATTGTTATTGAGTTTCACTGGACTCAATTGTGTCTGCAATGCCGAAATTTATTTGCGTTCTTGCAGGATAGCGCTATTTATTATACTTGCGGCGCTGAAGTATGGCCGGCCTCTCTTCCACTCAATTGTTTCACAGAAAACCCTGTTTGGCTTTTAATGCCTCATACTTAGGTTTATTTGAGGGTAGTGTATAGGTATCCCCTAAAATAATATCATTTCCCCACGTCCTTAAGATATTACTTGAGAAGAGAAAACAAGCTTCCCACTCCCCTCCGCCTACACCCTTTTTGCACTTGCTACTAGGTCTCCACCAAATTCACACCGAGGCATGACTTTGAAATCGAGGTTACCTCCCCACCGTCACAATCTTCCCTCCCCCTTCGGGTCACGAAATTTCACATCTACTCTATCGGTTCTCCGTGAACAGCTTTTATGCCTCCAGCCGCTGGTCATCCGTCTGGCCTGCTGATAACTGCCTTCGAAACTTCACTGCGAGGAGACGATCGGTTTTTCACGGCCGATAAGGTGGATTAGAGAAGGCATCTCTCTCTCTCCATGTTATGGAATACTCCCGGTATATATGCACCATCTCCAGGATTACGGACAGATTTGGTTAGACGACACTGCCCCGAAAGGAGTTCGGTCCAACGAAGCTCTTTCTCCCCAAAAGTGTGAGTGACGGTCGCAAGCTACGG
This sequence comes from Ceratothoa steindachneri, assembly GCA_963969495.1. NCBI lineage: Eukaryota > Metazoa > Arthropoda > Malacostraca > Isopoda > Cymothoidae > Ceratothoa > Ceratothoa steindachneri. Next base: position 85,495,879 of record OZ018337.1, read on the forward strand.
ATGAACTGGACATCACACCCGTTTCTTGGGGTCAGAGAGAAGTCTCATGAGGCAACGTAAGCCTTTCTCAACCGCCTTCGGATCTAGGATTGGATAAGCCGTCCTCCGAAGTTCTTCTGGTGACCTCGTGAGGACAAGAGGCCCGTTAGCTCGCTTGAGCCGAGTGTGGAGAAGTCATCTTCCATCCCCCCTTTCAAAGTTCATCCGAGGACCTCTTGAGGACAAGAAGCATGCCTCTCGCAAAACACAATCCTGAGAAAGTAGCCCCAATAGTTGCTGGTTTGTGGCTAACTCCCTTTAATAATCAAGGTCACCAAGACCTCCCCAAAGTTTAGCCCGATTTACGCTCGAGGTTCTAAGGAACTAACTTACTCTAAGTCTCCCACTATGACCATTTAATAACTCAGGTTATCTCTTTAGTATTCGGAACCTAATTCCGTCTCATTCATGTACTCATATATATACATATTTATTGTTGTGCCTTTTATTTAGTGTGTATTAAAATATATTTTTGTCACCAGGTATCGAGTAATATCAATGATCGGAAGGTACTTAGGTACAAATTGGAGGCTTTTTCTCTTGAATTGAAAGACACGTACACCTGGTTATTCATCAAATATGGCCTGCTGTTGTGATTGTGAAATAAAATATAAAAAACAACCTTATTGTTAATTGGCTGATTTAAGGCGAAACGATAACTTGTTAAACAGATATGAAGCCAAGAGTCTCAAACAAAACTAGCTTAATATTTTATGAAAACTCGAAGAAGAAAATGACATTAAAGATCAATGCTAGACCCACCTTTATAAAACGGTAAGTCAATTTATTTATTGTTATAGTCATCTGTATATTATATGTCTACATCCTCAACAGAGTATTCTGTCCATTTCACAAAAATTAGAATAAGTAGTAAAACCAAATTTAAAATATAACAAGTTAATTAGACAATTAAAAAATAGGCTTAACAGGCAGAGTTTCCTGTATAGGATGGTGTTCCTGAGCTGAGTGAGGTGAATCTGGAGTAATTTGACTTAAATAACTATTGGTGGCAAGTTAGTTGGTAGTTTAAGAAGAGAATATTTAGTTGTGTTTTAAATAATTAGTAACTGAGTTGAAGATTGTTGGAAGTTAAGTTTAGGGGAGAGTGTAGAAATATATAATGACTCCAGAATATCTAGATCATCACTATTAGGACTAGAATCCAAATTGAAGAATTCGGAGTCTGAAATTTATGAGTTACAATAAATTGAATAGTTTCGATGGAAGAAAATTCAGGGTTAATTAATGGTCTGTTAGTATAATAGGAGAAACATCGATGCTGACAAATCTTTAATTGGAGTTGGAGAGTGGTTTTACCAACGTCTCAAGCCTGGCAACCTACACTCAAAAATTGGTAAACCAATGAGGACCGAAGCATTTGGGAGAGTTTTTCTTTAGGTTTGAGTAAATATTTCATAGATAGAACATTGATTGGAACAAAATTAAACTGACATTGGGGTGATTTCCAAACTAACGCCAACTATAATTCATTTATTAATTTCGATGTAGAGGCCCAATTCTAGGGTATTTTTAAATAGGTAGGCATTTTCTCCGAGTTTAATGTTGCCATTAAAGCTATTATATAATTTATCTTAAAAATGCTTGGTAAGTTTCTCAAGAAAAAAATTTTTAAAAATATATATATATATAAATATATATATATATATATATATATATATATATATATATATATATATATATATATATATATATACACATAAATATATATATGTAATTGTATACAAATTGGAATGAAAACTCTCTATCGACATAAAATACAAATAATGTGTGTGTGCGTGTGGTTGTGTTTTGCAGTCCCATTTATGCGCGTAATTCATTCCACCTTTATCGGCAGAGACGATGCTCTATGTTTCGAGCCGAGGGAGTCAAGGATTAAAGTTTAGAAAAATCTCTTTTTCTTTTCAAAACTCCTTTCGATATTTGCTAAATTCGTGTCCTGTTACCCTGAAGACGGGGTCAGCGGGAGAGAATAAAAACCTATTATTATTACCCTTCATTTTCCGGCGTATTTAATCATCTAGGTTAGTTTACATTGATTCAGTTAAATATAATTAAAAGATAATTATAATAATGAAAAATCTTAAGTATGATCTAATCCAACCAATGAAAAAATTTTTAAGTTCGAATTCTGAGATAAAAAATAACTAAAAATCGAATAATAAAGCGAAAAACCTCAAATAAGGTGATCTAACCTTCGTAATCTAAAAATACCTTACAACCATTAAATAAAATAAAACATCCCTACAACTTGATCTAGCCTACGTACCTCGGCGATTAAGTAATAACCATTCAATAAAAAAATATACCTTAACTTAAATTCGTAATATAGACAAAACATAAATCGTTAAATAACCCACGAAACCAAACTAACCTGATTTAACGGTAAAAAGCTTAAAATCAGCATTTACAAATAATAAACCGAAAAAGTTGCCGTAATCTACCTAATACAGAAACAAACACATGAAAGCAAATAAAACTACCAAAGGCAATGTATCTGACCTAAACTTTGACACATGATAAATATCTATCTACCCTCAACCAAAACCTAAGCTCTAAACAACCTAATTTAACCAAGGTTTGGTAGAATGCCCCCCTTTTAGTTCTAAGAGTGCTAAGAGTGCTAATAAATTGATATCCTAATATTTTAAAAAACAGAGCCGTTCCGAAACACGTAAGGATATAGAAACGCACAATAATTCCCAAAATAAACTTATATTTTACCTTTATCAATTGAATACACATCTAAACATTAACTACAGCAATACTCTGAAAATTATGATAAACAAGAATTAATTAAATTAGTTTGCCCTTTAAAATTTGGTTAATTTCTCTACACACAACAATAATATAAGAATTAGGCTTATGGACTCATCTGGAGTTTAAAGGCCTCAGAAATGTTATTGACTCACGACGCGTGCCGTCTGGCCAGATGTAGATGGGCGAGATCACGTGGTCGTTTTGGCGAGGATAGCAGCTGGGGGGTCCACACGGTATTCCGCAGGGGGGGGTTCTTCACGGACGAGAACAATTACGGTGCTTTATGCAAAACCCAGGTCATCGTGGTCTCTCTGGCGAGAGGGAATCGAACTTGGTTCTTAAACTAAGTTAACTTGGATTGGGGTGTGACCACCGAGTAACGAGCTCGAGGGGGAGCTTTTCTTCTTCGTTACTTAATTTCTCATGGACAAGGACTGAACTCGGGGAGGGTCTTCTTCAAGGGCGAGGATCCATGAGACTGGCGAGAGTAAGTTGAACTTAACAAAGTTAACTTATTGTTTGGTTTGATAAACAGGGACTAGCTCGAGGATGAGCTTTTTCTTAGCCCCTCAAAGTAGGTAGCCCTGCCTCTCTCGCAGGGTACTTCTTGATCTGGCGAGCCAAGTACACTACCAATCCAGTCTAGGTAGACCGGTTTTAATCAAGGACTTTGTCACCTGGAATCTGACGTATACTACCTCGATTTTCCTCAGTGTTCCTCATTGATACCTAGTCACCCCACTGGGGGAGTGGTAAGGGGAAGAGGGGCTTGAGAACGCTTCCAGGAGAGTTCTTTTGCCCAACGGTTTTTCAAACCGATTCTTACATCGGCTCCTTGTTAGCCTTCGAGCTTGGGAGAAACACGTCTCCAATTTCTTATTTAACGTGAACCTGGATCACACTCTCCTGGGGGAGATCATGCATTTTAACCTTTAAGGTCTTTCATGGCGCAGTCTGGTGCAGCGCCTGCGGTCACGCATTTGGCCTGCTTTAGGCCTGGGCTGGATGTCTTTGCGCTAACCGCCTTGTGGCTCCACCAAGAGTGAGCGGGGGGGGGGGGAAATTGACTATTCCCCTACACAAGGAAACAGCAAGTTTCCTAAGAAGCTCTCAGGTCCCTTCTCCAAAGGCTCATAAGTGGTGTTAATTAGCACCAAGGGAAAAAGAACCAATAAATATGACGTGTGTCCTTCTATTTTCTCTAGTAATCCTAACTTTTAACAGAATTTAACTAGTAATGATTCTTTAAAACAAAAGGATAAATTAAGACAAATAAACCACATGAAATGTTAATGCATTTACTTAAACGAAACCAAAGAAGGTTATGAGAATTTTGTAAGCCAAACCTGTCCATCTCTTCTCCAAATTTCTAAATCCGAGTAAAATAATAAGGCCAGAAATTACTGCCAACAGTTTGATATAATTGGTCGAAAGTTCCTCCCAAATCAACGAAACTTGTAATTGCATGAAATTTTGTTTGAAGCAGATAGAGGAAATTGCATGTTTTTGATTGCTCTGTATGAGGTGCTCGAGTACCCACTGGCGTTTTACTTGTTTTGCGTCACCGAAAGTGGCTTTTTAATAAACAAATGAGGCACAGGAATTGCACAAGTAATATTACAATATGAAGGAACCGTAACACTAAGTCCAAGCGTGTAATTTTATCACGATTTTAAAAGCATTGTAACATTTTTGTTGCTAAAGAAATTCTAAAAAAAATTAGAAACAACAGAGAAGCAGAAATATTTAATAGAAGGTTAATAACATTTATCAAAGTGAATTTTTATTTAGAAAAGTTTTCGTGATTTTCAACATTCTCGCTCCTTAAAATCAGCCTTGATCTGTATTACGAAACGCTCTTTTATTGTAGATTTAGTTGATTTCTGCTCTTTATTTCATCAAGGTCTGTTATTGTCTGGTCGCGTAGATTTCGCCTTAATAGCCCCCAAATAAAACAAAAGATGAAGTTGTCAGATCTGCAGATCGCGTAAGCTTAAGTAAATTTACTGATCTTATGTACCCTGGGCTTGGAGGAGCAGCTCATCAGGCTTCACCCGGCGTGGAGGGCCCCGTGTTTTTCGCACTGTTATTCTATTTCAAATAAAACTGGGTTTCTGCTACCTGTATGCGCGTTCAAGTTATACAGAGCGTATCTATGTTCAAGTAACCTATATTGGTGAAATCAATAGCCAGTACACCCACTTTCAACTTTGTAACACTTCACCCTAAACTTTCTCTATATATTTATATTAAATTTGACCATGAATTATTATTATCTACTTTTTAACTATGTGGATAGATGTAGCCCACCATTCGCTTACAGATATGGGCCTTGCCCTCTATGCCCCATAAATTACTGTCTTCTGCTCTAGAATATACGAAATTGTGCACCATATATAAAAAGATAATAAAAAGAATATTGGAAGAAATATTTCATGTTAATTTAGTAAAGCCGTTAAATTTAATCTATGTCCCCAAATCAAAATAGATTTTGGATGTATTCCAGGAATTTCAATTTTCTTAAATTAGAGTAAGCATATTCGAGATTCCATTTAAATTAAGATTTAGCTTCATTTAATTAAAGGATGCCTCACACTTCCAAGCCGAAAATTCTAATGCCTGTAATAATAATTAAGAGTTCTTCATTGCAGTCTTAAATTCATAAACGTCTTGATGAATAAAAGGATAAAAAGCGAAGATGTCGATTAAAAGTGGTTCAAGTCCTATTTCTAAAATTCCGAAAATGTTTTATATATGGACACAAAAAGACATCAATGGCTGGATTTTCTCTAAGACTCGATTTGGAATAAAATTTGTTAATTTTCTTGTTTTTTCTAAATAATATACGAGTAATTATGAATAATTTCGCATCCCTCTTCTCACTACCCCTCTAGTCTCTTTAAACAAGCATTTCGTAAGTTGCTTATTTACTTAATTCATTGAAATTACTGGAATTAAACCTATTTTTCGCTCAATATTACCAAAATAAATTCCAGTTTCTGAGATCACGTGGATTTCGATAGTTCTTACATATTATTTTCTATAGTTTTATCAAAAATGCAGGAAAATATTGCTGTTATATTAAATAAAAAGGGAGGAAATTACGAAAATAATTTATTACGTTATTTTATCGATGGCAAAGAATGACAGCAAAGAGGACGATAACGTTTTTTGAGTTGATTGCACACTGATATGCAGCCTAGACTTACAAAGTAGATTACAAATTATTTTTAAATGAATGTTACTGATATTTCACTTAATTTTATGATAATAGATATAATAATAAAGGCAAATTTCTGGTTAGTTCATAATATTTTAATTCGATTATACCGGGTATTACAAAATTCCTATTACACTTGTTATGACATCGTTAACAAATAACACAATGAGATTTGCATCTAGTTTGACCTTTTTTATGAGTTTTACATATAAATATATGTTAAATTGTATTATTACTCAATTTGGCCGCATACTCCGGCGACTGCGCGCTTTCCAGGTGATACCTGAATCCTTCGTACATGTTGCAGAGGAACTCCTTGCTCATGTTTGCCTACATCCGTTGACGGAAGACTTCATCTTATCGATGATGCTAAGGCGTACCTTGCAGGCCTTGCCTTAAAGAGGCACTTACAAGATTTAGGCGAGGAGATTGAAGTCGGGCGACTGCGCCGGCAAAAGTTCATACGACAATAAGTTCATTTTCGACCATAATCAATTTAGCATGAAATTGGGTGTGTGGGCCGGAGCGCCTTAATGTTGAAAGACGACATCCGCCTTTTTCGGGATCTATCACACCTAGGGAAGGATTTTCGTTGCAAAGATGCCCTGTATTCTGCCACCTCGAGCCTATAATCGGAGACGAACCATACCGGCGGCATCTTCAATCCATTCGAAGGCTCGACGCCGAGCATCATCATGTAAGTCGGGTGTTTGGCCTGGACAGTTAGCAGTCCTCGGAGACTTCTTGGGTGAAGATTACTGCGTGAAATTACTGCCCTGTTAATGACAAGATCGAACCTTGAGGCATTTTCATCAGAAACTTCCAAAAAGAATTCGATTCCCAAGAACTTACATTTCGTTGAGAACGCGTCGACAGCGCTATCGATATTGTTCTAGCATATGGTCGGTAAGCAGATGCCTTTCTATACACTTCAAGCTCTTGACCCCTCTTTCTTGGTGGCTTCGGACAGCTTTGCCACTAAGATCTTCTTTTTCTTAGCGAGTTCGGATGTTTTGAGCTTTGGAGCACTTTCAAATGCCCTTCCCAACTGACAAAATGTTGAAAACTTGAGGTCTGTCCGAACAATATCGATCTTTGAGGTTTTCCTCGATCTTGAGCTTCTCCGCGACTGTGTGGACAGTCAACTGACTGATCTTGACCCGATTTTCGATAACTGAAATGTTGTGGCCCGCGTGCCGGATTGCAAATATCTCGATTCTTATATATTCCATCTCGCAACACCTTCATACACTTACTGGAGAAGTAGAACTTTTTGTTTGTTTGACTGAACTTTATCTATCACTCATGAAAACTTCGCAAAACATCAAGGGTAACAGGATTTTTCTAGAGCCGGTATTAAGTTAATGATAAATAGAGAATTTCAGAATCAAAATCTTAATTTTTTCCTGATAAAATTAAACTATGTGACAGCCAATTGGCATCGATTTAGTGGAATAGTCTGCTCCAAAACTAACCATTGTCTGCTTAGGGGTGAAAATCCCATCACAATAATCGACGGGAAAAATCGCTAGCTTTCTCAGCGAAGAATCATCCTTGAGAAAAAGTGCTATGAAAGGGCAGCTATTGATCATCAGTGGAAACAGGAAGTCATTTAAATCTCATTGGCTCTGATCTCAGGCATCATCCCTATTTAAAGGATCAAGAAAATTGTTAGAAATCTAAAGTGGGAAAGTTTATAAAACACTCCATCTCGAATTCAACACGCGACAAGACGTACATAATCTTAGCTGTATTTATTCCCACGGTGACAACAACAGCTTAAAGATTGCTATTCATGATTTCGTCACGTCGTGTTTTGATTACCACATCACCCCAACATAGATTAATTACTCCCACTATTCTTTCCTATGGGATTAGTGATTCTTAGCTTGATCCGCAATTATTTATAAATATTATGCCCACATATACACCGAAGTGCACACAAGACCTATGATAAGGTAATTTATAACCATAAACTTCACAAATTCCGTTCGTCTAGGAACGAAACCTAAGCAGAGGAGGAAGAAATAACTGTTTATTTGGCAAACTCGGATTATTCTCTCAATACGAGGGGTTGAACAGCATTTGGGTGAAAACGCGATGCTCTCCATTTGAGAATCTGATCACAGTTCTGTCCTATTCTATAAGTATCTTCTACAAATATGATCTAAGATGGAAAGTTTAGATAATTAATAAGAAATTGATATTAAATGTAACAAATCAAAATATCTGGATATTTTCCTAAATGAGGCTATTAGCATTTTGAATGCCTCTGAATAGCAACCTGTTTTGTTTTTCCCAGTAATTTATAATAGACAAAAGGAGCAGCTTCGCCACTTTTCCTTACAGAAAGAGCTTTTTTTCGTTGGCAGACGTTCGGTTTGTGACCTAAACGAGGTAAGGATATCGCTTTTCTTTACAGCATCAAATTGTGTTGTTACATTTCCTATTGTGTCAAATTCTTCTGAAATACAATTTGTTTTCGACGGGTAGAAATGTTTGCAGTCTTTGGACCTTTATCTTGACCATGCAATGTAAGGGGGAAGGGTGCCTATGATTCGTAGGCACCACTGCGTGGCCACATTTCAGTGGGCTTGCGCTTTAGTGTTAAATACCGGCCCACTGGTATGTGGACACGCACTGGTGCCTACTAAACACTGCACCACTCCCTCACACTGCTTTGTTAAGATACAGGTCTAAAGACTGCAAACATTTCGATCTGTTGAAACCATGTGCAGGTTGATGCCATAAAAAGGGCATCCGTCATCTTCGATCTCAATTGACTCCACAAAACAAATTATATTTTAGAAGAATTTGACACAATAGAAAATGTAACTGCTGGGCCTCCTCCGGGACAAATACTGTAGTTAGGGTAGAGATTTTGCCGGAATCTCTATTTATTATTGTCTTATTTTTCGTATACAATAATTTTAAAATTTCTTTTATTTTAAACTTTCTCATATTCATTCTAAATCAGGGAGTAAAAAGTATAAGTTGAGAAAATTTGCTCTTATAGATTATTTAGATAAAAGCTTCAAATTTACAAAATCCTATTCCTACTAAATGTTTTTTCCCTAATTCTTAAATCAATTCTTAAAACTAAAATTGATATGAGTTTGTATGTATGGAAAACCACGACTTCTTTCTATTTTGTTAATATTTAAATTAATGATGCAAAACAACTTTGATAAAACAAACAATAAAACAAACACCTTTCCTCCCTACTGCTTATCTTACTCTAGCAAAAAAAAAATTAAAATGTTTCGAGTATATTTCTCCTAAAAATTACTGCCTATCTTTTCTTATCCGCACTTATTTTCTAGGCCTAAAAAAAGTTAAAACATTCATTGGATTTCTTTGATATAAGGAATCAACAATCCTGAGAAATTGCTATTCCATTTAGATATGCTTTTTAAATACTAAGATAATGAAGAAAATCAGGTGTGTTTTAATTTGTATACATTTTCTAAAATTCTTAATTATTTTGGTTAAAAAAAAATCAAAATATTTGATAATCCGATTAGTGTCTTTGAACTCTAAAATAGCTGCTCTTTTATTTCGGATCTTAGAAGTGGCGAATCTGCTCCTCTTGCCATCATCATCATCACTTCACAAACTCTATAATTCAAGAGAGGGATTTTTTTTTAGTATTTGAATAATAATTTTATCTTAGTTTGTTTATTCCTTATGTTTCTTTATCAAAGTCACTTTTAATAATTCTTTCATAATATCAAAAACCAAATTAGTGAAGTTCTAAAATAAATATAAGTATCGAAATTTTTGGAATTTTTTAAAACCTAAACAATTAGAAATGGTGAAGTTCATAAAATTTTGTTTAGAGTTACTTTTTAAAGTTATTATAATCTGCGAAGTTCAGAAAATTTATAAAAAATTAACCATGGCTGTTTTTTTTAGATTTTAAGTTTTAATCTTAGTAGCGAAGCGCAAGCTCCCCCCATAGGGATGGTGTCGAAGCCATTGCCTGGTCTCCTGATAATTTACTTCTGGTCTGTTTTTTCCCATCCAACCTTATTCCCTAGACCTAAGGGCAAGAAAATCATATGAATCTTTTGAAATACGAAAAAGTTCCTTTTGCTATAACCATATTTAGGGGGCCAGCAGGTATTTCCATATGCTAAAGATTAAAACGCCAAATTCCCTTTGGAAAGAACTTTGATAAAATCTTCATTTATACGAAAACTATCCAATGAAAAAAAGCAGCCATATCTCAATTTTAATCAACTTTCTGAACTTCACTAAATTTAATTCGTTTGCTTTACAAAATTCTAAAACCTTCGATAATCATATTTATTTTTATCGAACTTCACCTTTCGCCCTTGGACAATTTATACCTACAAAATGGTAGGACAAAGACTAAAGCGGCATCTTTATATCAATAAAAATCTTTTAAGAGCCAAATATAAGATTCGTGGAACTCTTTCTTATTTTTTTATTTGCCTATCCACAAATTGAGGCCTTTCGACAACATCTAGGGGGCTCTTAAAGTTTCTCGTGGCTAGTGTTTCCACGAAATGTTTCGTGTGACATGGTTTTATGTGTAGCAGAAGAGAAACAAGATTTTGTTGATTAAGCAGGTGAAATTGAAATTGAAAGAGGAATTACTTTTCATTCTTTAAGATATCAGCGTTGTTTCTGATATCAGAGAAAAGATTTACTCCAAGATATTTCATTGAGATTATACCCGAACACCATGAGAGTGGACTTATCTTCCTAAATATTCCAGACCCCATTCTACAAAAAGAGCAGTGGTATACATTTTAGGGATTTCCCGGCTCCTGAAGAAAGGGCAAGCAGCACAATATTATTATCATATTTCTGGGAAGAGCCTGAATGTTCCGATGATTCTAAGACCGATCCCGTCGGGACTTTCAAACTCCTAGGGGTTACACAAGGCCGTATAGTCGGGGATGAGGTTCCAGATTAAACGCAACCAAATGCAAGACCCCAAATGCGGACCAAGCAGACATATGCCACATAAGATTCTCATGTCTGGCTCTGGCGCAGGAGAGCAGCACCCAGCAGGCAGGCGCGAGTAAGGCTTGCCTTTATAGAGCATAAACCCGGTTGACCGATGAAATTAGCCTCACCAAAAACTTAATACTCATTGTTTTGAGCCGCAGTAGACGCGTTACTAGCCAACTGGCGCGCGTGGCCGTCGCGCAGCCAGGATCACCAAAAACAAATTCTTCATTCACTGGCCTCGTCTCTATTTTCTTTCGGACCTTCTTTGTCTCCTAAGTCATATCTGACACAGACATCAAAGAAGGAGACCGGATAACTTACGACGAAACTTATGCTCGGACACGAGCTGGAACTGACGACAACGAGGACAAAGTAAGAGAACAATATTTATTTCTATTCAACTCATCCAAATAATCGGTTCTTAAATTAGAGTCTTAGTATACCTTGTGTAGAGAAACTGCAATTGTAGTCAATTCATCTATATTATGACAATCAAGCGAGACACTTTAACTTCAATTTAAATGCTATGTTATTTCCCATTCCTCCTGTACAAATCTTTATTTAATCAGTTTTAACGAATAAAAAATCCAATCACATATGTTTATGTTTTATGTGTCGGGTAGCAATGAGGGCTTGATTTTGAGAAGAGGGAATTTGCATATATTGCAACACTAAGTAGACTTTATATGCGAGAATTTTTCAATGTAATTTCTATAGAACCAGTTTACATCTATCTACCACTAAGCCTTGTACTCATTAACTTATTTAATCGAAACTGCTTCTATTACGTCAGTCATTCTTATGATTATTATCACCATCGAATCAATGAAGTCAAGCTACACTTGCCATTTTATACATTGAAATTCTTGATGTTTTCCATGATAGAGCAAGATTGTTGATCAATGAGCTGGTATAAAATGGCCATTTCCAAATAATCCTGTGAGAGTAGCTAAAATATGTGAAATGTTGTTTAAGATTGACTATAATTATCAATTGTTTTATAAGTTTGTCTTTGATGGAAGATATGTCAGAATCCCTCCATTATTTTTTGTATACCTCATTGTATGTTGTTTTGGCGAGGTGGTTTTTGATTGAGAGTTAATGGAACCTGGAAACCTAAAATATGATAGCCACATGAACAATTTATTAATAATGTTTCTTTGAACATTGTAAATTTGGATAATATTTAATCGCAATATAATTCCATATTATATTGCTAGTTTATAATTAGGGCCATGTGCCTGAGAAGAATTTTAACCTCGCGTTTGTAAACAAGTCTTTCCTCGACTTATATAAAATTAAATAGGAAAATGGGCTACGAAAATCCTAGAAATTATTTTGCTGATCAATTATTCTTGGTCCTAAATCCGATATGCTGGGAAAAAAATCAATATATGCGATTAAATTATGAGTTACTAATATACCGAAAATTAAAATGAATTTAGAGTTCAGTTTCGGTGTGCCATTTGACATTAGGTTTAATGGTAGAATCTAATATCATTCTGGCATAAAGAATTACAATTTAGAATAATTCCTTTACCAAAATTGAATATTTCTTATTAAAGTTTAAAGGATGAAGACAAAGATCGAACTGGTTTCTCATTTTCCAAAAAGGCGACAATAATCTTATATGCTGGTTGTGTAGATAATGGCTCATTAACCTCAACCGAAATCATTTGTAACGATGGAGCAGAGGAACGGTTTAGTAATATAAGAGGCAAAGTTCTTAAGCTAGAAACAATAGCTAAAAGTTTCTAATCCTAACAAAAATGCGCACAATTTTGCGGAGAATTCTGAATCTTGCAATGAAAAGGTTCCCCTAGAATGGTGAAAACTTTCTTTTGTATTCAAATTTCTGTTACGATCGCTCTTTGACAGCAATTATAATCCTTTCATAGGTCTAAAAGTAAGTAAAAATATCGAAATCAGGGCCTAAGGATAGTGTTGTACAAATACTAATAATTTGCCTACTTGAAAAAAGAATACACTAAAACGTTATGAATTATCTAAAAACTACTTTAACATAAATATTTAGTTTTTGCTTGGCAATGCTTTTGCGCCAAAAAATGTCTAAGGTATTCCTCAAACTCGTACGGATTAAAACCTATTACATCTCGTCGCTTATAGAGTTCGTTTCTTCCACCTTAATCGGCTAAATTGTTAAAGTTCTTCCTTATCCTGATTCTTTTCCTAATTCTAGAATCCATTTTATAAAATCTACAGAATTTATCGACAACATCAAAAAACACCGGAACAAGTGTAAATCATCTACCCACTATTAATTGTAGGTTTTTAACGGCTATATTGCTGTTGGGGCAAAAATAGATTCAACAGATAACCTTTTAAAACTGGAGTGTGGATTTTTGGCTTGGTTATAGAGGTACATTCGTATTTCATGCGTAACAGAAATGCACATGAAATCTTTAAAGCATTCGTTTCTGGAATGTGGTTGCAAAACTTGTGATGTTCCTGGAAAGGATCCAAGTGAATATGAATCCTAAAATATCACTAACAAAGAAAATTAGTTTAGGATTGCATCATCTACAGCAATCTTTTGGTTTTCATGGTTGTAAGACTCGAAAGTCATGCACCCTTCTAGGAAACGTATAGGCAGAGATGTAATGGAGTTGATTCTTGATTCTCTGGGTAATCCTCAAGAGATCCTAATTTTATTACTGAAGCCCCAGGAAACCTCGTTTTCCCAGCAATGTGGTCAGTATAATTAATTACCCCGATACATATTGCAACCAAATTTCAACCTTATTTCGACCATTTTTTCCAGTATTCCAGTCTATGGTAAACGGTCTTTTCTCATTTATCATTTTGTAGCAAGACTTTTTGATGAAGTTCCCATGTACCAGATGTAAAATAATGTATTATCGGGAGAAAATTTCAAATATTGGAACATGAATAATGAGGAAATATGCTGTTCAGTATCTTCCCAGCCATTATGTTTTGATCACGTGTATCTCAACAAAGCCTAAATGCAATCCAAATATTTGCTCGAACCCGTAATTGTCTTTCATTCTAAAATTAACTTCTCGTTTCCCCAATGCATTTAGTGCAATACACATGGAGTTCTTTTGGTATGGTTCAAATGTTTAAATGAGTTGAAAGGTGATTTTTTATACCGTTAATACATGATTACCTTAAAAAAATTAAAAGTAAAACAATATTTTCTAGTACGAGTGTTTCTATCAAAATTTAACTCGTGTTAAGAATTCCTTTTTGCCTATCAAGATTATCTATTCATTGTTTCCAAGAATATAAAAGCGCAATATTTATAATCATCTGGAATTGGTTTTCATTCTTCGGCAGAATTTAGTCTATCAATAATTCAGGAACTTGGTGCCTGTGTTCCGTCTCTTATGATGCGCCTAGCTAACAAGAATGGCGTGCCTGCGCCATTTTCTCTTCACCACAAACTGAATCATCGACAAGAATAAGGGGACTGCGATGGAAACTTCCTGCCAACTGAGTGGGCCCCATAAATCTAGCACCGAGGCAGTCTCAACGTAGATGAAATTTTCCCCCCTGGAAGGCACTCGATTGGGAAGACTGACAAGAAACCTAATCCTGTTGCGGAACAATAGCAACCGATCATCAATCATTCCACAAAACAAAAAGGGGAGGACAAGGAGGCTATGGCATCTCTCTCTAGAGGAAGGGCGAAGTAGCGTATTGTAAACGGGTCGTTATATTGACATTTTTTCGAATGGTATGGCCATAGGTAATTCGCTTTACTCTGACCCGCCAACGAATGGAGAGAGAGAGACAGGTGTAAGGCTCCGCCCTTTCAAACTTTAATATCTTCCATGTGTAAGGATCTTTTATTTAATATGTGGATTTTTATTACTAAAACTAAGGTAAATAAATTTGCAAACATACCGAATTCCACCATAGATTTCATACCAAAGCGGCGTCCTAAATTCAATCTGTATGAAAGGGATCTTTAATGACAAGTCCGTTTCCTATTTTTCGTATATCATCATAGGATTTTTCCAATCAGAATTTTCGCTTAGTTTGTAACACTTCTCAGAGATGTCAAGGATAAAATTCTTCTATGGCATCATACTGATAATTTTAGTGACTTCTTCACATAATTAAATTCGGACCATCATCAATAAAACCGCCTTCAGCGTTATATTTAAGTTAGAAACTCAGAAATTTCATAATTTTAATCATCTTTGTTCCTGTAGATATAAATAAATAAATGAATAATTTCTTCTTTGTCCCATGCTTTTTTACCATAGTTTCTACCGAAAGAAAGAAATAAATCTGTTTCCTTTTTTTCTATGCTTTTATTCACCTTTGGTTTTTGCGAAAAAAACAAATAAATCTATAATCTTTCTTTTTCCCATGCGTTCCTGGAGAAAGAAACAAAGAAATCCATAATCTGTTTTTTGTTCCATAGAGTAAATAAAATTTGTTATCCCATAATTTTATGAAGAAATTTTAAATAAATTATTTCTTAGCCTTTCCGTTACTTAACTTCTGTAAAGTTTAAGCATGCCAGTTAATAATGAAGTGGAAAGCCTTATTTATTTCTACCAATCTCGGATCAATGTAAAAGATTTAATTCTTTATTCAAAGAATACTCTTCTGAAGGTTATTATTATTTTTACAGGATCCATTAAAAATCTAAACTGCCCAGTGTGCTGTACCAAATATCAGTCAATCCACTGCCAAATTAGAAAATAGAATAAAGAAGGTAAAACAAAATGATTTACGCCTCGGAAATCAGCCCTATGCCATATGGCAAGATATGGAAATGCGATTAATCACTCAATAATTTTGAACTTAGCTTAACTTTCGTTTGATTTCCATGATTAAATAAAGATTAGAGGTGCAAATCTCTGTAACTTAATGTCATCCCCTTCTATTTTTAATGATGCAAATAGTAATGTCGCTTTATTTTAGTGATAAGATTCTTGCTGGAAGGAGTCACCTACCCGAATGCATTTTCACAAATATTTTAGAATTAATTTAAGGGTTTCCCATACAGATGAAAGATAGAATAGAGATCCCCCCTAAATCACTCAGTATGAAAAAAAATTATTTCTCTAGAAAAAATTGCTTTCATTATCCATTTCTCTACAGCTAGAAAGGTATAAATTCGCATTAATCATTTCTCTTGAATGGAAATTGAATGGGATAGGATAAGAAAAAAAGGTTTCCTTTTGGTACTATTTAGATAAAGTAAAAGTGCGCAAGTATAATTTTAAATTAAACTCTAAAGATTAATAGACCCAAGCCCTTGAGCAATCAAGATTGATAATTTTTCCTCCTCAACCATCCACCCTTCGCAATTGGAGGGAGTTTCTCTTTCTAAAAGGTAATTTTTCAAAGATTATAAGTCTAAAATCAAATATAAAGTTTCTAAAACAATTAAGGATACCATTTTGAATGGTGCGAGTCCCGAAGGTGTGGAGCCCTAAGAATTTGAATTATTAGTGGAAAATATCAGGAAAAGGCCGCAAACCGTCAATTTTAACTCATGACCTCGTTTGTTGTAGTTAGAAATAATGCCAGGATAATGAAAATTTGATTAATATGTATACTAGGGTGCCCCTTACTCGGTCCAAGTTTCGAAAAAATTATTATTATTTTCCATATTAAGATTGATTTAAACTTCATAGCGCCGAGGACAAAGAGACTAAGAGTCTTGCCTTTATTTTCCCTAAATTATAATAATAATAAGTCTTTTGTAAGCGCTCTTCAAGGCCTGAGGTTTTCACAGAGCGCATGTTGTGCTGAGATGAAAATGGAAATTCAATGGAAATTTAAGAGGGGGAGAAGGCAATTCTGAAAAGATGCATTTTCAGGAGACGCTTAAATGTGGTAAGAGAGAAAGAAGCCCTGATTTCAGCAGGAAGAGCATTCTACAACTTAGGGGCGCAGATTGAGAAGGAGAAGTCTCCCATTGAGCAGAGGGATGAACGAGGAATATTCAAAAGAGGTGCATGTGATTAACGAAGGGCCCTCATGTCTACTCACTACTTCCTCTCGAACACACAAATGTATGAATAACAACATAGAAAAGTGAGAAAACAAAACACAAATGATACCGTAAAAATTAGATGAATTAAGAGAAGAGGAATTTCCTTTACCTCTTCACTTGTGGCTCTTAAATCCTTTCCTCAGAGTCCTCCCTTTTTGCAATTCCTACATTCCTCAATTCTTTCCTAATTTAGTTTATCATCTATTATTTTGTGACCATTATTATCTTGCATTAAAAATTAATGGATCAAACCAATTAAACTCCATTGCTCTATTTTTTCCCGGAGAAATGGAAGAAAGTGCTTATTTGAATGGACCCTACAATTCCAATGGATGCGACGCTCATCTCTGCGGATAAACTGAAAGATAAATCCAGGTCACTCTCTTTGCACGGTCGCTACACTCACACATTAGCGAAAGTCCACCTTTTCAGTTAACATTCACAAAAGAAAACAATGAAGCCTCTTGTGTTGAGGGAAGGGGATAGTAATTTGGAGTACTTATAGCTAATTCGGTATCATTGGGAGCAGCAATGAAAAGGGGAATTGGTTGTACTTTGTCATCACTTTGAGTCCTTATTAGTTTATTGCTCTGATCAGATACCAGATTTGTCACGAAGTAATCATTTTCTCAGTTAATCATCCATGTTAAAGCAATCCCTGAAAGTAGTTCATCAATGTATCATATAGGTTGTTGAGCGGTTCGGGGATTATTTGTTAAATATTATGGGATTAATAAAATTTACTGAAAAGTGAGAGTAAAGGTAATTTATCAAAATATTCGCTTTGAAATTAAAGAGTTTGCTGATAAAACCTTTTATTTTGGTTTACAATTCATGAATCTCCTATTCAGTGTATAGTGACCTATTTTAAAACTTTTTCCACACAAAATATGTACAAACTATGAAATCAAGTCTTTGGCATTAATGAATATCATCAACTGAAAGTTTCCTGACATCAAACAACTTCCGACAAAATATCATAAAAGCCCACAAAATTCCCAGCCATTTTGCATATGAAAGGAAGGGGAAGCAGCCCCTTTTTCGTCTATTTCACGTCCTAATGAATTCTTTAAAACAAATGACTGTTTTCTCGAATTTTTATTACATTTAAATCTTTTATTCGGAAGAAGCCAGGTACACTCAGAAATAGCACAACTTTTCATTGGATGTTAAGAAATATTTTATAGCATTCCAATAAGTCCATAAATGTTAACAACACTGAAACATTTTTTAGAAATAATAGGTATAATATGTGAAGATTATTGTTATTATTGTCCCAAAATATATTTCATTAGGTCACAGCCAATTGTGGATTCGTACCTTCTGTAATTAGAAAGATCGGTCTTAACTTCGAGAAGTCCAATTGTTAGCATCTTTTAATAGCCTAAATTATCAAATACCAAACCAACATTTTATTATAATTAGAAAACTTTTCATCCCTTAATAATTAGATAATCCAATGGGGTTATGTATTAAGCAGCAATTCTTTGTCCACTGTTCTACACTATAACCGTATTAAAGATACGGCACCTTAAATTTTGAAATCCGGTGGAAAATCACGTATCATCTCATGAATGGAAACCAAATTTTGTCCCTTAAATCATGTTCGTATTTTTAATCAATATATAATATGCATCCCATGGTGAAATCGAATGCAATGTGGGATTATAGAGTATCGATAATTAAGAAAACCTTAAGGAATTATTAAAGATTTTACTAGTCGTCTTTAAAGCGTTTTGCAATTGATTGCATGCTAAGATCTTATTGAATGCTAACTCATCCCTTAAACCGGATTTATCACATTGGCCGTTTACAGGCCATTTTCGTACCTATGATGCAAGTATAAAAAAGCGTCTTTAAGGCAAGCAAAAGAGTGAGGATAACTTTTAATCCTACAATTACAAGATACATTTAGATCCAATTAAAATATCAAATAGAGAGAAAACTGAAACAAAAAACAATGACTATTCTAAAAGTTACATGAAAAAATAATTGGTTTGCCAAAAGAAATAAGGAAAGTGCAAACGAAGGAAAACCACAAGGATTATTTTAATACGTAAAACCTTTACATATTATTGACAAGTACGGAAGGAAATGACGTATATTAGAAGTGGGCTTTCAGAACTATTATTTTATGTGTTATATTTTGTCTCTTATTTGTGTTTCTGTTTTTAGAAGCAATTATGAGCAACCATTCTGCAACTACTATATGCAAGATTACCTGTTTTTCAGGACACTATGCCTACCACTTGCCCGCTTGCACCAATGCATGGCAAAAGGATATGCATCTACATTTGTCTTCCACGCATTTTTACTATCTCTTGGGTCAGAAACTTCTCTACAAATCTCCTCTTACAAACTTTGGTCGTGATCCGACTTCGTTAGAAAATCCGCCAACCGGATTTCTTCCATTCATCTAAGCTCGTGGTAGCGAGAGAGGGGGAGGTTCACCTCATACTATTGGCTCCTATGAGGGTAATTGTATAACATCAGTAGTTTCATCTTCACAATTCCTAATTCTATTGCCAACAATAATATTTTGTGTCTTGTCTTTATGGCGAAAGCCCGTTTTCAGCCATTGCGCCGAACGTTTGTTGATCCTGTCGAAAATGGTCTAAATTGCTCTCCAGCAGCTCAAACCGCCTTTCTAAGTGGATGCTCTGTCTCGCACTTGCGCTCCAATATGGGATTGTGTGTGAGTTACAACTATCCAAATGGGGAGGGGATGGGGGCATTCCAGATAATTAAAATAGGAACTAAGCCTTTGAAGGCCACAGGGTTTGCCCTAAGCAAGCATTTCTCTCGGAAACCCAAACCCCTTTAAGCAACTCTCTCTCTCCGGTAAGGTTTCCTCGGCAAATCTATGCAGATGATCACGCCTCATTACCATCTTCTACATATAGAGTAACACCAAGGCTTCGCGGCTCCCTGGTTCGGTAGCAGATTGAACAAAGCGATAGAAATAGTGGCATAACCAAAAAGTCCTTGGAGAGCCTGATCCCAAAAGCACCTCGTCAGATGAAAATTTGATGGTAAACCAAACATTCTCCTCACATTCTCCTGAAGTAGTATGGCTTATAAGGGAATTGATGATGGCGGAGGAGAGAAAGAAGCAAAACAAGTAAATGACGGAAAAGAGAATACCCGAATTTATCCTCGAATGGATTTACAAATAATGCCTGAACTTAGTTTTAAATCGAATGTGACAATAATTACCTGAATATACCACGAAATTTCAGCGAAGGTAAGGATAAGATTCAAGGAAAAAGATAAGAGAGCACAAAAAGAAATAAAAAAACAATAAAAAGAATACAAAATTACACAATTCTTAATACTCGTATATTGGCTTGAACACAACCAAATAAAACCAGAATATAAAACACAAAATAAGGAACGCACAGAGACATGGATTAGCCTTATAACACATCAACTATGCACTAATCTGCAAACCTTTTCTTTTCTTCGCATTTCATCTCCTTTCTGCCAAATTCATTAGTTGATTCTTTGCGAATGTCATTTCAGACCGTCACCTTCATGCCTTTACAATTTTTTATGCTTCATTTTCTGTCGAGTTTCATGACTGTATAAAATGTCCCTTTAACTATTCTTTTGTTAGTGATATTAAAATACTGAAGCTTAAATCTATTCCCCAATGTTTAGCAGAGCAAAGTGCTATGAATTTCTTGCTTACTTTATATTCCCCTTTATTTTATTTTCTTATTTAATCATTTGAGCTTTGATTTCCAAATTATTTAAATATTTAAAACTGACACCTGAGAAAACCCGTTCAAGGGATGGTGGACAAATAGTGGATAGTGATGAAGTATTTTGGAATTTCTCAAATGTTTTTCTTGTTCTTAAATTACCTGCCATTTAATAAACCTCTTTCTTTAGGATACTACGCAAGATTTATTTTGGAATTAGCCCTAAACATTTAGGAGACCAGTCCTGAAGGGTTCTCTCTTTAAACAAGGCAGGATATTTTTCCTTAGAAAATAGGATAGCGATACCCTTAGTAATCCATTTTGAAGCCATCATCCAAGATGACTTTGCCTAAGAGTGAGTCTCCAACAATTGCAGTGAAACCTCGACCATCTACCTTGTTATCACATAGTGTCCTGCTTCAAAGGACATTCAGTGAAAAATAATCCTCTTACCCAAGCATCCACCAAACTCATTTTAGTTCAAATTGGAATTTTAACTTTTTACTCTATTAGTTGAAATTGATACTATCCCAGTTACTTGAGTGCACAAGTATCTCGCTTCAAATCTTTGACGTTTACGGATAAGATTTTTCTTTATAAGAAATGTTCATGATTTCCTATTTGCAAAGATGCTTCTCTCTTACCAAAAATGTCCGGACGGTCAATTATGAAAAAATGTCATAATATCGACTATACAATATTTAATACCAGAGACAATTATATTTGTTTGTATCTAAATTATCATTATTCGAGTCCTAAACGTAGCTGCAAGAAAAATAATTTCTTAAACTTTTTCTGGAAAATACTGACATCCAAAATTGTTTTTGTAAATAATCTCTAAACACAGTTCTTATATGGATTTGTTTTTCTCTGGTTTGTACTCACTGTAAAAGAACGACCTCCGACACCCTCCAAACAAACAATTCATAGGAGACCACGTCATTTCATGTTGGAATATTCAAGAATTTTCAACTCCTGGGCGCATTAGGGAAATACTCCCCAATCCTGCGAACTCCTCTCAAGCCTCCCTTCCCCTCGGTGAAGAGACGAGGAGCCGCTGTTTCTCGCACCTCACCGCTAAATAATGAATCGACTCTGCCTCCGGATAGAGATGTCGGCAGCTTGAGACTCCTTTCTGGAAACTTTCCCTTCCCTCTCAGAAACGGGCGTACATATACTTGGGTAATTCTCTAATTCTAGGAGTCCAGCTCGAACCTCAAGGCCGTCCTTACGTCTCCTCCTGTGAGCGTTCATAAGAGAACAGACATTTTCCGACGTGATTCTACGTCAGTCAATTGGTAGCTTCACTGATCGGCAAGCCTTTGAATTTGTGCAACAGCCTCCCTTCATTTAATCGATCCAAAGAAAATCTCCTACGATTACCTTTGAAGAAAAGAAGTTTCCTCTTCCAGGGGAATTAAAAGTAATCCCACATTTCCCTTCGAGCGTCATCCTCGAAGTTTAGCTATCTTCATCGAAAGGTTGGTTCTGATCGTCTCTCACCTTGGTCATTCGGACAATGCCCAACTTGCCTCAGCGGATCGTGCCCGACTTGCCTCATGGGATCGTTTCTCACTTGACTCATCGCAACAAGGACCTTCCTCGAAGTCATTAACTCGAAAGACTGAAATATCCTCCATTATTAGAATGGTCAAGTTCCCTCTTCTGAACTGGGCCTAGTAACATTAATCAATTAATTCTATTTGCTAATCCCTTCAATTCAAATAATTCCCTTTTGCCTAGTGTTATTACTATTTTGATCCTTTTAAATAAAGTTATATTTTTGTTGTTTCATTTTTAACTAACCTTGAACGAGACTCTCAGCCTATTCAAGTAAATTTCTCCTACCATTTATGCACTCTGATTGATTATTAAGGATTTGAAACCTATGTCTAGTCGGTTGTTAACCCCTGCGCACAGTTCTTTAACGGTTCACGTTGCAGTAGGTGATTAAGTCACTCCCACATAATATAGGAGTAGTGTATGGTATACAGTGATGTAGTAAGACACTGACCCTTCCGATTAAGCCAGTTATCTCTTTATTTCTTATTTAAAATCGAAATCAAGGGCATCCCCTTTTTGTGATAGTACTCGCAGAATGTAAGAATAATATCGTAGCATTGGATTAAGATAAGCATTTTAGAATCATATGAACTTTTCCCTTGCACAATCCTCTTAAATCTAAGCCAGTTTGAGCAAAAACGAAGTCAGTTGAAATCTGTTGCAAAGAGTGCGGTTGTAATCAATGGAAGAGCAAATGGATGTGATAGCGGTGTGATGGTGTAATAATTACACAACCATTACTAATCATCTCAAAGTGTTAGATATTTGCATAGATTGGAGTCCATTGGATTATTTGGTCTTTTGAATTACCTTGGACCTCATATTTTACCCCTAAACCAGTATTTTTTATCCAGAAAAATCCCCCCCTTTATTTTCGTGCATTCAAATTCTGGATGTTTTCCAGTGATAAACATCAAAACCAAAGTCTTTCCCTTTACCTCCATTAAAAGAATTAGTCCGCTTAATTGCGAAAAGGTGGTTTTAGGATGAAGCAGATTATTAATTTGTAGATTTTAAAAGTTTCATAATTAATAGTTTGTTAAAATATCTCAATCCCATAAATCTTCTAGAAATGAAACCTTTTGAAGGGAGATTTAAACCTATTATGATTCATTAGCCATCGTTTTCTTTTTCAGTATTCCCAAATATTATAAATCGGCTTAATGATCAGGATTATGGGATTACTTGTGCATTAGTTTACGCCATATACCATAAAGCAACAAATTTAAATCTTTATTAATACATATATATATATATATATATATATATATATATATATGTGTGTATATTTTCATTAAGCTCTGATAAATTCAATAAAAACAGGTATTTTCTTTTAAATCATTAGCGCATATCGCCTTTCGAGTACTCGTCTCCATCACGATAAACTTAATTTTATTACCTATATTAAATGTGTTATATGGTTTGTTATATGAAGACACTTTCACTGTAATATAGCGCATACAGATTTCAGGATTTCATGTATTTCAATATATATTGAACACATGCATTAAAATCTCGAGCAACATATTCATTGACAAACCCAATGAATCACACAAAAGTCAAGGTCTACGAAAACTTTAGGTTAAGGTTGCACCGGCTATTGAAAGTATCCTGTTAGACTCGTTACAACGTTCTCAACAAAAGACACAACGATTGTTTTGATTTAGTTAGAAAGGTTTTTATTGTTTAAACATACATGTATGTGTATACATTGTTGTATTAAGCAATAGAGTCACCCTCGTCGGCAAGCACGAACTCAATTCCAAACCTGAAGGCCAAACCCATGTTGTGAACGAAAACATTAATCAAGTTGGCTCACTCGTGCTTGACAAAGCTTGTTGACTTTGCTATGGTCAATTTTGCAGACCTTTCTTTCGACTTGAGCCTACCAGCTATAGTGGATGGAATTGAGGTCTGTCAAATGCATCGGCTAAAAGTCCTTCGAGTATAATAAGTTTATGTTCGACCCCAACTACTCTTGCACGGGCTTGGCTGTGTAAGCCAATGGACCATCCTGTTGAAAGACGTAGTTCTGCTTCTACTTGATCAGTTTCTCTAATGAAATGAATTCCGTGGCCAATATGTCTCTGTAAACAACAGCAAACCACGTCGCTGGCATTTTCTCGCCATTCTAAGCCACGATCCTAGCTTGCTCATAAATGGTGGGCGCTAGGTCGTTGATCCGTAGTGGACCTCGTTGACGTGTTGGCTGAAGCTTAGCAGGGCGTTGGATGAAGCGTGAAAGAGAGTGTTACTTTTTAAAAATATCCGAATGTCAGAGAGAGACAAATTTTAAAGTCAGCCTAATGGCTCATAACTGCACCAATGTAGGTTACTTATCCATGATCAAGTTTAAGATAAGTTTAGTGTTCATTTAGGTAACATCATACGCAGCGTGATCTGAAATCCATAATGAGTTGTAAGATTTTGCTCTTGGTCATAGTTGGAATTAGGCATTGATTGTATACTTTTCTTTTCAGACACATGAGCATTTTGCTTTTGAAGTCCTTCCAAATACTCTTCAGCCTCGACTCATTCCTGACCTTTTACCCGAGAAATTGTAATCTGTTGATCCAGATATATGTATATATTTTTCTAACATTTCGGTTTGATTCTTGTTAATTGGAAATCTATCCTGTCGAAATATAGTTGTTTTTTCATGACCTTTTTACCAAATATTATTCATGAGCACAATTTATTGCATTCAAGTATATTTTTTGAAGGATTGTTTTAGCCTCTTCTATGTTATCAGTTATGATTACCATATTTGCTGCGTTTTTATCAACGTACCTTTAACATGACAATTCTAAAATTAATCTGTCTGACATTAAATATCAATGCTATATTTGTTGTTCATAAATGTTTCTCACGTTGATTCCTAAAAATTACATCCATTATTCAATATTAGGTCAATTTTACTATTTTGTACGAGAATAGCATAATGCTCCCAAGTTTTTCCCACCTCCCTTGAGAGCGGGCCGGGCTATCAAACCTTTCCCTTTTTGCCGAATATCTGATGGTCTCCCGACGGAACAAACCGCCGGCCATTTCAGCTAACCACCGAGTCCCTTCCTCAACTGGTTATCGATAAATGGGAGCCCATCTTCGCTTCTGAAAATTGTCGGAAGTTAATAAAGGACGAAATGGAGTAGATTGACATTTAATCTACTTCCGGCGCCCTGAGAACCTCTCCCTAGTTTCGAGTATAAAAAATGAATTCTTTTAACCCTCAGTAGTAGAGCTTGCCAGCGTCTAGCAGGGCAAGAATTGCCATCTATCGGTGTAGTGGTAGTTCTTCGAAGCATCAAGTTTTCAGAGAGGAAATCGGTCTCAGTTAGGGAGGCTCTTTTTCCCGTTAGTCTGCAAGTCAGTGCGGATCCAAGCTTGCACTCACGTACTGAGCCGAAGCTACAAACAGCCTCACTCTGGTTCCCTAATGGAGAAAACTACTTCCCGGCTTTTCTTCGTGAACCTACGCGTCGGAAGATCATTTTGCCCCCCCTTCCCCATCACAGAGGCACACAAGATTCCCGGAGTTCATGAGCGTGGGGCCCTCTTTAACAAGAAGCTCCCGTCACCGCCTTCTCCAGGCAGAATCGTGACGGAATTGTGGGATCAAGTCGGTTCCGGGAGCACCTATCTCATCGTCTTTACCCCTTATTCCACCATCTTCACTCATCCGCGCCACCCGATCATCAGGTCTCAAGGTAACCCTTCGCTTTCACATTCCCCGACTTCACCGCGAAGCTTACCAACATTTCTTTTTTACAGGAATTTACATAGTGAATAATTATTTACAATCCAAGTGAAATATCCGAGATTCACTCATTTATTTATCTCTCAAAGCACCTCATTTGTATATATATATTTTCTTGTTTAGTGTTTATTAAAACTTTATTTTCATATTGTTGTGTAACTATCTTTCTTTGGGTCGCTTGATGGTAAACTTCATTCCAATCCCTCCGGGGCCAACCTCTAAGCACTCTAAGTCAATAAACCCATTCAGGACACGCGCAGAACGAAGTATAAGGAGTAGTACGACGACTCCTCCGCATTCGGGATAATAGGATACATACATATATGTATATATATATATATATATAAGAGTCGGGGAAAACTCCACATACCCCTCGGCCTATTCCTCGACATATTTGAACGCTCTCTTTTGGGGTTTTATAAGGAGTGAGTGATTCATCTGGTAGCTTCCCTCAGCTTACCATTTTTAAATAAAATTTTTCTCTTTTATTATTCCCAAATAAAATTAAGATGCAATTTATTCTCCATGAAGATGAATACTTAGTTATTTGCTAAAATAGAGATATTATACAGTACATGCTTATTCATATTGCCGCAATTAGTTTATTTCATTATTTCCAAGTTAATATTTGTTCATAAATTGTTCCTTTGTTCAAAGAAAGATGAAAGAAATAGCAAAATCAAGTACTTATAATGTTGTTGCGATCTATTCTAGACTTCTTATTATATTGAGTTTTTCAGTCTGTCCTTTATTTATTTATCAAATTTTTCATCTATTTTATGATTGCATTTATATCCGTCTCATATATCAATTAATCTTCCGTAAAGATTCTTTTGCTAACTCGCCAGAATTTCATCTACTGTATACACCATGGTGGATAATCATTTGCCCCTTATCTACAATCATTGCGATAGTCTCTCAATAAATCTTAAAATCTTTCCTATATAATCGCCTACCTAGTTTGACCTTACCTGTCTTTATGTACTATTGTAGAAAATAGTTATGGTGTAAAATTTACCAAAATAATCATTCTCTTTCAGGTAAAATTGATGATTCACGAGGAATATCACTTTAAATCTTGCCATTCGCAAAACTATAATTAACGGTTAGTTATTTTATATTATTTATAGTAGATTAAACTTTGCTTTATTTAGTTATTAAACGAAGCATGTAGGCATGCATTATTAACCTATTTCTTGTTTATTCTCCTAAATCCAGGTGAAATTTCTTCGTACAGAAAATTGTGAGACATTAATGGAGGTAATTTAGCATAAATTCTTCTAACGATGTCTATGTTTCAAATAGTTACGCTAAGCAAATCGCTGAATACTTTAGAGTGTTATGGAAGAGCATATTTATTATATCAAATCTTTCGGTGTTTTACTGAAATGGCGCTCTAAATCTACCTAGCGCGTTAAATTTATAGGCAATTAATTGATGGATAATTAGATTTGGAAGCTCTAATTTAATCTTTATTAATTTCCTACGAAATTAAAATTGCAACATTTTTATTGTTTTGGTCGATTTGTTTATCTCAAGGATATTTAAATTTAGAAAATCCGTGAAATAGGTTTAAAAATAATATTTTATTTTAACATTTACATGTGCATAGATTTTAATGATATAGAAACACTTAAATTGCAGACAAGAAAATCTAGAGCTTTTCTTTGATATAGAAGATCATTACTAAAAGAATCCTGAATACAAGCCACAGCCAGGGATATTCGAATCTATTAGAAGTGTTCGATAATGAAACAAAGGAAAACAAAATAAAAAGAATCTCACGTCGTTTGAGGACGTAGAAATCAAATAACGGAGGGAATCATTATATATATATATATAAATACATATATATATATATATATATATATATATATATATATATATATATATATATATATATATATATATATATATATATATATATAATATATATATATATATATATATTTTTATATATATACATATATATATATATATATATATATATATATATATATATATATATATATATATATATATATATATATATATATATATATATATTATAATGGATATATTTTATATTTAATTAGTAAATAGATTTCTTTTCCAGGTCAAAATTCATATGCCAGGAACTGTCCAACAACTTAACAAAATAAAGCAGAACGAAGGATTTACAACTAGAAAATTAAGAAAAATTCAATTTTTTTAACTTAAGTCGTGAAAAGTTAAGGCTTCAGTTTTTAAATTAATTTGTAAAAAAGTGTTATTTTTCCTTAGATATAATTCATGCCAAGATTTAAAGAACGAATTTGATTTTTTTTCTCTTTCCCCGCAGTAACCCACCACCTATTTATATATTTTCATGAAATAGAGTAAATTTCAAGTAATATATTGTGGTTTGAACTAGTGGAATTTTAGCAATCGATTAAACAATCGATATAATTCAAATCTCTACTTAAATGCTTCTACTGTGATTAAGCGAAAATGAGGTTAACCTAGATGATAAATAGATATAAAGGTGTCTTACAAATACCGTAGGAGAAGTGTAATAAAATCAGAACGGAAAGGTTAAGCTAAAATTGGTTAGAATATAAAAGAAGGCATTTTTGATATCCCAGATAAACCCGCACAATAAAAGTTGGGAACCGATTTCACATATGGAAAAAACATTTCCGAATTTTTTTAATGTCTTAACGATGCTATAAAGGAAAGAAGAATACACGAGCCAAATAATTATTTTCTTTTCTTCATTTATATATATATATATATATTGTTAAGATTACCACCTATTGCACTGTCTTACACATGTGTCTGTGTGAACATTCAGAAAGTAACCAAGTGCTGTTCTTTATTGGAACTCAATATTAAGTTGTTTTACATGATATTTTTTCACTAGTACATAATTTGAAGATGATATAAAAAATAATAGTGAATATTTAATTAAAAATATTATTCATTTGCATCAATAACATTTTTCCAACGATCCTCTAATGATAATATCCGAATGAAAAAAAGTAGGCTTCGCTTTAGGCACCGCGGCTATGAATCTTTCACACATTTGCACTTCTACACACAACACATTTTTTAAATAGCTCCTTGGTATCTCTGGAGATATCATAGTTCCTATCTTTCTTTTGCCTTTTCTTTTTATTGTTTTTCCTTTCTTGCTAGGCCACTTTAAGCTAAATGAACATTGTGACTCTTCTAAGCCATATAATACATTTATGACCCAATTTTAATCTTTCTAAATCAAAACGGAGAAGAATGTCTCTCATTTAAGCACCAACACCTTGTTTAGCCCTGCCTTGCTTTTCAGGTAATAATTCTGAATAGATTGGTAAGTTTAAAGCAATTCCATTATTTATTTTAAAGGAAATTCCTATTGATTCGGAATTTTCTGTTTTCTCTGAGTTTCTCTCGTTGGTTTACCTTTTTACTCCAAAGAGCTTCCCGTTTTTCTTTCAAACATAGATGTTCTAAAATCCTTAACTTTCTATTTCTGATTAAATTGAATCCCGCATCGAAGTCTTGGTCAGAATTAGGGCGGTGTTCTACCGAAAAATTACAGTGATATTGAATAAAATTAGCTCTGATTTGGAAGAGGCTGTGGTCATTGCCCTTGATGCATTGCAAATAAAGATCGATACCCTAAACTCGCACTTTGCGCTCATTGTTCTTCCACGCGTCATCCCGCGGAATCGTGCCCCTCTCCCGAACGCTTACTGTCCTACCTGTTTAAGTGTTGCCAGGAGAAACCCCCCATATCTGCTCTTTGTTCCATCCCTGTCAAGTGCGATGTAAATGTGTGACTTGAACAGATTAGGACTCCAAAGTCGGATGTAGAAGTAGCCAAACGTTTCGTTAATTCAAAACTCTATTTTGATTTCCTAATTGTGACTCATTCCTGCATGTGCGTTGCTTAATCAATCTAGTGAGACAAAGGTCACTAGAAAACAAACCGAGCTTAGAAAACAAACCGGATCTAACATTTTCATTTCTCTCTTTTGTGCTGGAGATTAGGAAGGATTTACAGATATTTATGCTAATAAAATCATTTATATGCATTATGGTATCTGCTTTTTGACCAGTTAATCTGGTGACCCAACTTAAGCCCGTGGACGGCCAAAGCATTAATTTAATAAGCAAAATTCAAAGAAAGGAGAAAAGAGCATATACTTAAATGGAGATGCAGATAAAAATGAATAGATTGTTAGTATTATATATACGCCATATACCTATTCATCATGATTCCTTAAAATAGTGGTATTAAAAAAAGAAAAGCAATAACTCCAAATTAACCAAACCTGCAGTTAAAGTCTAATAAAATTTCAAACAGATGACCTAAAAAGACACAAAGTTATCAATTTTAAAGTTTCTTCATCATTGTTCGATCAAAGACAAGAACAAAGAGAACAACAGATCAATATGAGAGAGTATCTCAAGATCAAAAGGTCGATTTATTCAAATGACCTATTTTTAAAAGACAAGTTCTTGTAATATACTTCTTAGAAATTCAATCAAAATAAAGAAAATATATATGAGGGGTCATTAAGATATGTATATGAAGATCTTTAATCCATTAAATTTCATTTTACTTAAAGTTGCTCTTAGATCTGCCATTGTGGAGGTAAATTCATCCATTGACAAAGAATCCCTAATCAGTGCAGGTCTTATATTATCAAAAGCATGAAGGCAAATCTTTGCCATTTCGAAACCATATGTAAATATACGTTCTATTTATGTATAACATCTCATAAAAATATATTGCTGAGTTTAGTGAAAACTTCATTTTACCCTGTGTAAAATTTTTATTACTGTATCTGAAACCCATTTGTTAAAACCCACGCATCTTTACTCCACAACCATACACTAAGAATTAAAGAAGAGACATCTACATCTCACCATATAATAAAAACTATGTAATCTCATTGTAACTCTGGGCACAATAGAAATAGCTTTTTCGCAACCTTGTATGATTGTGGTGACCATCTGCTGTTGTCGATATAGCTTTGAACTTAAGCTGTCCTATCTTAATTTATATCTAGCCGTACGACGATATCTTCGTCTCTAATCCTCTTAGATTTATTTTCTATTTTTCAAAATTTTTGACTCTCAACTTTCGCTTTTCACCCGGAATGCAGAGTATAATGTATTAACCTCTCAATCACAGATGGTGACAGGGGCATGATCAAATACAACTCTCTTATTCATTGGGGAAATTTGAATTATTTGTTATAATTTGTTTGATTCTGTGCACCGAATAGTAGTTTAGTGTCGATATCCCAAAAAGTGGCAAACAACGTGGGTAGCTTTGCTTTAAGACAAAATTAAACAGTGTATAAGTTACATTCCACATCTCTACGTTCAAATCTTTTTTTCTGCGTTTAAGGTTTTTTTCAACCAATTTCTATGTATTTCAATGTTCTGAAAACTAATCTAGCATTATTCTCCTAACTCATGACTTCTGTGAAACCAGAATCTTTCATTAACATCCCTATTTGAGTACCATCAAAAATACCTGTAGTTAATTTTACATCACTAAATTTTGGAAGTTATGTTCCCAAAATAGAAATGCCTGCTTTATTTCTTCAATGCCTTTAGAAAAATATTATTATTATAGAATATGGGCTGATTATGTCACATTATGTAAACCAGGATTAAGAAAATGTCCATATGGGAGTTATTGTTGCTCATAATGCTGCTCATAGTCTCTACAATCAGTAAAGCAGAGGAAGCAGGGATATTGTGTCTAGCCACTTTGAATTCCAAGTATTAAAGACACCACCGAAAATCGAAAACTATTCTGAAATTAGAAAACATGTGACCAACTTAAATGTAAAATTTGTATATATAATTTATGCCATTGTTTGTCTTTTAAATTAAACTTATGTGAAACTGAGATTAATGTATATAAGGCGAGTGTTTTTAGATAAAATAAATAATACTCTACTAATTAAATAAAAGATAACTCGTTATATATGTATTTCTTACCTTTAGATCTCTTACCTTTGGATGGCCACAAATCTTCGGTTGATGAAGATTGGAATTCAGAGGATCGAGTCAAGTCTTCATGGTTTCATATTTCTCAATGAATTGAATAGAGTGTGCAAATGAAACAGATTCTATTTAATTTCCAATATGCAACAGCACAGCATTTGAACTTCTTGTTGATACGTCTGCATTCGTGTAGTTTAGGGGGAAAGCTCAAAACTACAATTAATCTATTGATATTTTTTGCAATATATCAGCTTTATATCTGCTTCTGTAACCTGTTTCAAGTTCTTAGATCTACTAGCTTCGAATATTAGATATAGTCTCTAGCTTAGCATAGAGGAGGAACGTCAAGTAGTATGAAAGTGGCAAAGTATTGCTAATTTAAGAATGCAAATGAGGATATCAACTGATATTCAAAAGGAAACAAAAAACTACCTATGAACAGTGACGAAAAAGAAGCTACCTTAGCGTCTATTTGCTTAACCCGAGAAGTCCCTTAGGAAAGATTCCGAAGAATAGCCAGACAAACATTTATTTCCCGGGATATAATTTTCTTCCTTCTTCTTTTAATGCATCTTTTAATGAATTTCATATAAGAATTTATGGTAGTCGTTGAAATTATTGATGATATTTATATTGCATTTTATTTTTAAACTCCATCCTTTCTTAGAGATTAAGATTAAAATAGGAAATTATTACATGGAAGTGTTAGAGACATTTTTGTAACAGACGGTCATAGACCTTCCTAGCATTTTTCAATTTTATAAAATAGGAAAATTTGAGGAATTGAATAGATGATTTTGTCTTTTTTGTGAATAATTATAATTTCTTTTTAATGAAGACAAATCCAATTTACGTCATTTTCTTTGATAATTAAAAGGATAGGTAAATATAGTGATTACAAGGATAAAATTATTTTTAAAAAATGGGTTACTTCCCAAGTAAGGAAATTAAAGCTCAATATTAATTTTACTCTAATTTGTAGAATTATTATGAATCCTTTTTCTGCATCTTAAGAAGTGAGGTAGAAATCTCAGTTATTCCTCATTTTTAACCTCTTTCACCTCCGCAATGAGGTGGTTCAGAAGTACTGCAATTCTTAAATCCCTAACTCTATTTTTCTCAATTAATAGTAGTTATGGTGTTACCAATGCAAAGTATATAAAATTAATTTGATTCCTAGTAAAGGTCGTGCATTTAGACACATCATAGTCAAATTATTATCAATAAAACATTAGAAAGTACTAAATTTAATGTTTGCGAGACGATAAATTATTTTCTTCCATGAGGTTAACATGACAGTCGATTTCTCATGACAACTATTCTACATTTCATCACGAAATCTTGGAAAAGCCTCGGCCAAATCATTCTGAAGGGAGAAAACTCCCACTTAGCACACCCCATTGGCGCATGACATTTAGTCTCGTGCTTCAAAAAAATCTCGGTCGAGCAATTTCCGAAAAGCTTATTTCTCCTGATTAATAAAACAAATATTTAATAAATTTTTTTAAAAAGTCTTTAAGTTAACCAACTCTTTGCCTTGGTTTATATATGATATAATAAGTCCGTAGTCTTCCTTATTGATACAAAGACGTTAACATCAACAATTTATGCTGTAAAATCAAGTTATCCTATATCTTCATATGAGTTACAATGGTATTATTTATTATAATTTTAAATATCCATAAATATATCAATACTAGATACATTTTGAACAATGGAGGGTTCATGATGGCAAGAATTCTGATCCCGTAGCATATTATTCTGTAAAACTCCTCAATACAAAATAGTGAATGCCAATATATCTTCATTGGAAAACCTACAAAATGATATATTCACTTAAGATTCGTGGAGCCTTTTCTCTTAACTCCAGATAATCACATTTCTGTTGATTATCTTCGGGTTTTAAAAAATTTAGTGTTTAAAATTATTATTATATTTATATCATAACTTTTGAAATTATTATAATTATTATTATTTCATTATTATTATTATTATTATTATTATTATTATTACTTTTTAAATTATTATTATTTTTTATTTATATAATTACTTTTGAAATGATTATTATTATTATTATTTATATTATAACTTTTGAAATTATCATTATTATTATTATTATTATCTATATCATTACTTTTGAAATAATTATAATAATCATAATTATTATTATTTATATTATTACTTTTTGAAATTGTTATTATTATTATTATTTCTATTATTAATTTTGAAATTATTATTCTTAAACTTTGTTAATAATATTATTATTCATATTATTACTTTTGGAATAATTATTACCATTATTATTTATATTATAATTTTTGAAATTATTATTATTATGATTATTATTTATATCATAACTTTTGAAATTATTATAATATTTATTATTATTATTTATATTATTACTTTTTGAAATTTGTATTATTTCTATTATTACTTTTGAAATTATTATTATTATTATTATTATTTTATTATTATTATTATTATTTATATTACTAAGTTTTTGAAATGATTATTATTATTATTACTATTATTACTTTTGAAATTATTATTATTATTTTTATTATTATTATCATTATTATTATTTTTATTACTTTTGAAATTATGATTAGTATTATTATTTATATTATTACTTTTTTAAATGATTATTATTATTAGTTATATTATTACTTTTGAAATAATAATGATTATTATTATTTATATTATAAATTTTGAAATTATTATTATTATTAGGATTTTTATTATTATTTATATTGTTACTTTTGAAATTATTAGAATTAGTATTATTATTTATATTATTACTCTTTGAAATTATTATTATTTCTATTATTACTTTTTGAAATTATTATTATTATTATTAGTTATATTACTAATTTTTAAAATGATTATTATTATTATTATTATTTATATTATAACTGTGAAAATAATATTATTATTATTTATATTATTACTTTGGAAATTATTATTATTATAAGGATTTATATTATTACTTTTGAAAATTATTAATTATTATTATTATTTATATTATTACTTTTGAAATTATTATTATTATTTATATTACTTTTTAAAATTATTATTATTATTATTTATATTACTTTTTAAAATTATTATTATTATTATTTCTATTATTATTATCTTTATTTATATTCTTTCTTGTGGAAATTATTATTATTATGATTTATATTAGTACTTTTTGGAATTATTATCAATTGTTATTTATATTAATACTTTTTGAAATTATTATAATTATTATTATTATTTATATTATTACTTTTGAAATAATTATTTTCATTATTAATTATATTATTACTTTTGAAATTATTATTATTATTATTTTTATTATTTATATTATTACTTTTTGAAATTATTTTTATTATTATTTAGATTATTACTTTTGAAATAATTATTATTATTATTATTATTTATATTATTACTTTTGAAATTATTATTATTATTATGATTTTATTATTACTTTTTGAAATTATTATTATTTAATATTATTATTATTGTTTATATTATTACTTTTTGAAATTCTTCTTTTTATTATTATTATTATTATTAGTATTATTATTATTATTATTATCATTATTATTTATATTACCTTTTTGATATTATTATTATTATTCTTATTATTTATATTATTACTTTCTGAAATAATAATTATTATTATTATTTAAATTATTACTTTTTGAATTTATTATTATTATAATTATTATTATTAATATTTATATTATTACTTTTTGAAATTATTATTTTATTTATATTATTTCTTGTTGAAATTATTATTATTAGTATTTCTATTATTACTTTTTGATATTATTTATATTACTTTTGAAATTATTATTAATTAGTGTATCTCTTTTATTAGATGGAGGGCGGGTGTTTGCGCAAAGAGTTAAAACGGTGATGAAAAGTGATTGAAAACAGCGGCTTGAAAGGCAATAACACTGAGGCACACCATTTTAACCCTGACATTTGTTTTTAATTAATTTTTCGGTGCTCAATCCAAAACTGATCTCCCATTTTCACTATCACGTCAAGTTTTTTAACTTTTTCAAATGTTGACATACAATGAAATATGAAAAAAACCGGAATGATTGCAATGTTTATTTAACACATGTTTTAACAAAGGATATGGCTACTGTGTGCAAGTAGTTAAGGTAAAAAGTTAGATTTATAGCTTTTGCTGAAGTGTTCAACTTGAGGACTATCGCGTTTGATGTTGCAACCACGCACTTTGTAGCTATCCAATAGATTCTGAACAATTTCTGTCTAATTACTTGCACATGTATTTCCAAGAAAGTTCTTGACGACTTCTTTGAATGATAACTAAGCATTCTTCTCAAGGTTTGATATAGTCCCGGTGAACTGTTTATCTTTGATGAGCTGTCGAATTTGTCGACCATCAAACACACCGGCTTTGATTTTTTTATTTGACAGACCAGGAAATGTCAAGATTATGTACTTAAAACAGTCGCCATTAGTTGGCAATGCCTTTACAAACTGCTTTATGAGACCTAGTTCTATGTATGTGCAGGTATAAGAATATTATATTCTTCCTGTCAACAAGTGGCCTATGTAGAATGTTGGGATCTCCAGGTATAAGAGGCTAATTCGTCTTGACCCAATGCTTCCTTCGAGCTCTGCTATCCCACATACAGATAAAGCGGGGATTCTTTGTGTACCCACGTTGCTGACCAAGAATGAAGCACAACATTTTAAGGTCAACACAGATGATCCAATAGTGTTTGTTATATTGCAATAACTCAATAGGGACTGCACCAAATAATTTGCCATTGTGGGGAAGGACACACTTCAAGTTCCGCCTTAAGCTGTCAATAAACATTCGACTTCGATTTGGATTGTAGATTGAAAGTACTAATTCCTTCAGTAAACTAGGAATGTTATGGCAATACACAAAGTCGCTGTTACTTAGAAAGTACTGCAGAAATGTACTTTCTCTAGTTGGAAAGTATGATACTTTAGCGCCCTGTTTAATTTAGTTTTTCGCATTTAATCTTGATGCTAGGATTTCTAAAGCTAATTTTGATAGGCCCAAATCACGAGCAAAATCCTTCAACTCGTGCTGATCAAATCCCTCACGAACTGAATCCTCGTGAAATTCGAAATCTGCATCATTGCTGTCACTGCGTTCGTCAACACCACTCAGATCTTCTCGAGGAAGTAGTTGTTTGAAAACTGGCACTGGAATTTCAGCTGAATGAGGCATTAGCCTTATAGGTGACGGTAGATTAGGATATTCTATTTCACTTTTATTTTTCTTGTTAAATCCTGAGGTTTTCACTAAAGCAAAGTAACTGTCTGTGCAATGCTCATTTTGCTCTCGCCAAACAATGAGGTTACCAAATGGCAACCTTTCCCGTGTTCCGTAAACTATCGACATACTGCCTGCGCACTCTATGGGGGCCAATGGCTTGTCTTGATCACCAAGTTTTACTTTAAAATATGCTTAATATCCATGTTTAACAAATGCTCTGATGTTTGCCCTCTGACTTGGAATGGGGAAACTGCCACAAATGTAGCAGAAGGAGTCTGGGTTGTTTAGGCATTTACGACGAGAAGTTGCAGGAGCAGACATGATCCGAAACAAAGGAAATATATATATATATATATATATATATATATATATATATATATATATATATATATATATGTATCTAGTCTAAGGAAATAATAACTAAAGACATCTGGGTTTAGCTGTGCCCCTTCAATGTTCTCCGGTAACATAGGATAACGGGCAAAAGCGTAAGTGATACGAGACTAATTATAAACAACCCAGTCAAAAGTGCAAACTGCCGATCTCGTACTACCCCCTCTCCGAGCCTACCAGACGCAAAAGGGCGGCAGACCAACCCGAGGTCCCACCTTGCGAGCCCCCCCCCCATCCACCTTCCCACCCACCTCAGCGGGAGTAAGTTGGGTATATAACCTGAGGACCCGTCTAAACGAGGCTTTTTGTTCGTTCCCACTGGAGAGACAAGAAAGTCACCGGTTGACAGAAGATTTTTCGAGTTCGACAAGAAGACTCAAAAATCACCGGTACAAAGTTATTGCAAGTTAAGGAGAATTTGCAGTCCTTGTACAATACCAGATTGTACCAAGGAAGCTCAACGCCGTTCGAGCCCCAAGATTAGTGAGTATCAACCGACACAGATTGAGGACTCCAAACCTTATTCTATCTGAGTTTAACAACTCCAAACTAGATAGATTTCTCATCCAAAATCAAAATTATATAAGCGAGACACAAATTGCTAGGAAAGAATATAATCATATCCCAAGATTAAAAACCGTTTCAAGGTCATAAACGTACGAGAACCCACCCTCCTCATCGGCGTCTTTGTTTTGATTCTCTTACGCCAACTCGAAATTCCTCGTGACGTCACCCGTCAACTCGCCAGGCAGGTCAACGAGCGCCATCTAGCGATCAAAAACCCTGAAGATATTCTTACGGGAAACTGGTATTAATCTCCATTACCTTATGTAAGTAAAGAACAATCTTGTTATTTATGTCCCCTTGCTTAAAAATTAGTTTATTGGATGTCTGACTAAGGACAAAACTATTAACTTAAAAATTGTTCCTCCCGTAAATATTTATCCCGAGAGCTAGCCCTGTAATCTCATTTTCTTTTTATACGTGTGTTAGACATTTGTGTTTTAATGTTAATTAGTGAGGTGGGTTATGTTGATTAAAGTCTATTTTTTCTTTAGTAAATGCACTGTTTTAATTATCCCCGAACGAGTTGAAGTGGCAATATTTGATAAAGCTAAGAAAGAAACCCAGTTTATTCATTCATTAGAATAAAAATCAAGTTTAGCACTCTTAGAGCCCGATCCTGAAGCGATCACCGAGGCACGAACTTAGGCCTCAATTTAAAGTTATTTGGTTTATTAAAAGTTAATAAAACAAATAAATATATATTAGCTCGGCATTCTACGACAAACGAAATAAAACGTACAACACACACCTCACCACACTGTCTCAATGATGACTGAACAAACAAGTTTCCACGTAGCTGTAGATGAATTCAATCGTAATCATGAGGCAATTCTTATTACAGCTAAGCAGTAGAATATTCCTTCTCCGGGGTGTAAGCTGTGGAGAAAAAAATGGACGTGCTAGAAAAAAGCTGACTACAAAGGTAGAAGCAGCATGCTAATTTTTTTCAAACTGTAGCCCGGTGTAGTTTAAAGAATTTAAAATTGAAATAATTTATAATACCTGTTATTTATTATGAATTACTCTAAGTTTTCGAGATTATTTCTATAATAATTTTTAGAAGAAAAAGAGGTGTTTTTTAAAGAAAGAGTTAATACAATTATGGCCTGGACATGGTATGGGTTATGGTTGAAGGTGAAATTTGCACAGGTGAAACTGTTTGCTAAAGAGATGTCTGGAATTGTTATTGAACGATGGGTGATTAGGTGTGGATCTTCGGTGTCATGCGTTGGACGTTCATGTGCCAAACAATTTAGCGTACTTGTTGGTTTATCATTTTTTCTCTGCTACTCATATTTTGAAGATAAAGTTCGTATCTGTCAAATTTCTGCATTGAGTTGAAACTTTGCATCTATTCCTGCCTGACGAGGATTTGAATTGATCATTTATTAGGGATGTGATTAGGGGTAGGTTTGTGTGATCTGACATTGTTAATATCTGAAGGAGGCAGGGAGGGTCTTGCCTCTTTAGGCCTTGAGTTGTATTTTTTTTTCTAGTTAAAAAATAAAAGATTTTGGTATCCCTCCTCATCCAGCTATCTACACAAGGTGAGCACGGCTTTGTGTTTTTGAGTCTGAGTGTATGAATAGGTCGTCGAGTTGGTATATATGAATGGGTGTGTATGTCTGTATGTATATGTATGAGAGAAAGTGTGTGTGTGAGAGAGTATGTGTGTGTGAGAGAGTGTGTGTGTGAGAGAGAGTGTGTGTGTGTGAGAGAGAGTGTGTGTGTGTGAGAGAGTGTGTGAGAGAAAGAGTGTGTGTGTGTGTAAGAGAGACAGAGAGTGTGTGAGAGAGAGTGTGTGTGTGTAAGAAAGAGTGTGTGTGTGAGAGAGAGAGAGTGTGTGTAAGAGAATAAGAGTGTGTGTGAGAAATAGAGTGAGTGTGTGTGAGAGAAAGAGTGTGTGTGTGAGAGAGTGTGTGTGTGTGTGTATGAGACAAAGAGTTTTAATGAGACAAAGAGTGTGTGTGTATGAGACAAAGAGTGTGTGTGAGAGAGAGTGTGTGTGTGTAAGAGAAAGTGTGTGTGTGAGAGTGTGTGTGAGAGAGAGTGTGTGTGTGAGTGAAAGTGTGTGTGTGAGAGAAAGTGTGTGTGTGTGAGAGTTTGTGTGTGAGAGAGAGTGTGTGTGTGAGAGAGTGTGTGTGTGAGAGAGAGTGTGTGTGAGAGAGAGAGTGTGTGTGAGAGAGAGAGTGTGTGTGTGTCAGAGAGTGTGTGTGAGAGAGAGAGTGTGTGTGTGAGAGAGTGTTTGTGTGTGAGAGAGAGAGAGTGTGTGTGTGTGAGAGAGAGAGTGTGTGTGTGAGAGAGAGAGTGTGTGAGAGAATAAGAGTGTGTGTGAGAGATAGAGTGTGTGTGTGAGAGAGTTTGTGTGTGAGAGAGAGTTGAATTAGGCTTATGGGCAGATAAGGTATTTTCCCAGGCGCCACCGGGATATTTCCCCGAAGTCCCCCACTTAATTACCCCCTACGCCATGGAGATGGCTCCGGCTATTTATACCATAACTTTTCCCAATTGAAGGAGATCCAGATTATCTTCGCGAGGCATCAAGCCGATCCGGTCTACCTTGTGCACCTAGGAACTCTGCCGAGAAACGCCTATTGTCCAGAAGAGGACAATATCCCTTGAGTGCCAAGATTCGTGCCCTTCGAGACGCCAAGTCAACAAGGCCTCCCCCCTGTTGTTCAGAAAGAGAACAACGTTAGAACGCCCATTGTTCTTTGAGCCCATTTAAAAAGAAACGGTTCTCACCCATCCCCCCTGTTGTTCAGAAAGAGAAAAACGTTAGGACAGCCATTGTTCTTCAAGCCCGTTCGTCAAGAGACGGTTCTAGTTCCCAAGTCATCACGTCTGGATAATTTAATTCCCCCCTTTTAACGTTCTTCAAGAGAACGCTTGGTCTCAACAATAACCTCCATTGTTCATCTAGAAAGTCTCCGATTTACTGTCAAAAGGATCACTCGTAATTCTGAGCCCCACTTCGCTTGCACTCCACGAAGATAGTCCCTCCCCCTCGTTAAGGACAACCCCCCGAAGAACCCTTCGGCTAAAAATCGCTAGTTGGACCGAAGATTCCTTCGCAACGTCTTCCTCTGCACAACAACATTGTAATTACGTAAGCTGAG
This sequence comes from Ceratothoa steindachneri, assembly GCA_963969495.1. Classification (NCBI taxonomy): domain Eukaryota; kingdom Metazoa; phylum Arthropoda; class Malacostraca; order Isopoda; family Cymothoidae; genus Ceratothoa; species Ceratothoa steindachneri. The sequence goes on from OZ018337.1 coordinate 85,537,260, forward strand.
CATTACCTTTAATCATTTAACCTTTTGTCAACGCAATCCTGTGCATTTAATGGTTTTGCAAACCATTCCCCCCCTCCTTTTTTTACCGTTTTAAATCTCACCAAATTTTAATCCTCAGATTAGCCAGATATTCCCATGACCCTTTCCATTCACGCGTTTCTCCCATTTTTAATCCCCGTTTATGTAAACATTTTTTTTGTGTGTTGTTGATAGGTTAATTAATAAAACTATATTTTATTAATGGTAGCCATATTATTTATCCTTTTGCTCCGTTCCACTTCTTAAGCATATTAAAAATAAATAAGCCTCTCCAAGCCCCCCCACCCTTTTGAACTAACCTCGGTCAATCAGATTACCACGCACTCAAAATATAGAAAATTCCCTTAACGAATAGTTATATATGGTATATCGTCGGAAGCCTATTCTACGAGAAATATATATATATATACATATATATATATATATATATATATATATATACTATTTAAATTTGGTGTCAAGTGTGTAAGGTTTAACGCTATATCTTTGCAAACACTGGTCTCAGTCGAGTGAAGCGTAGTGTTATTCGTTATAAGAATAGAGTATAGTACTTCCCTTTTTGTTTTAACGATTGCTATCCCTTTTTTTCAACTTAAGAAGCTGGAGCAGCTCAAGGAACTGTTATAATAATTTGTTTGTGATTTTTTGTGTTATTTTAGTTAATGGTTATCTAGGTCGAGAAACCAATTACGAATAGGTCAGTGCCCATATTTAGGTAGGCCAATTCTCTAGAAGGCATAATTCTTATCGCAAGGAATATAGTTGGTTGACTATTGCGCCCCCAAGTGCAAATATGACTCACTTTGAAATCTTCAAAGCGCAAGAAGAATCCTTGGGAATTTCTGGAAGAGAATTGTTTGAGTACGTTCAAGAGGAGCAACGAACATAAAGAGAAAAGTTAAGAGAAGGAGAAATCCAACGAGAAGAAACAGAAAAGGAGGAACGGAAATGACAAGCTGAGCTTTACCATGAGCTTGAAATGGCTCGCGTACAGGCTGAAATACAATCAGTCAGTTCACGATCAGAAGCCGCGCCTAATCTTCCACTTAAGCTATCCAATTTCAGGGATGAAGAGGATTTCGTAGCATTTTTAGCACACATCGAAAAGATCTTCGAAAACAATAACATGGATTTGGAGGCTCTAGGCGTAGTAAGATTATTTTCTCTTTTAAATTGTAAAATGCACGACATGTTCATATCATTACCATCAGAGTGTATAATTGACTACAGCACCTTAAAAGCTGAGTTATGGCCGCTCATAATATGACTCCTGATTTCTACCGACAAGAATTTCGAGGAGGTCGTATTAAACCCGGATAGACGTTCCGTCAATTCGGATACATTCTTCAGTGGAATTTTAAATTCTGGTTAGAATCCTCAAAGGTTGACCCTAACTACGAGTTCTTAACAGACTTCGTGTTGCGGGATCAATTTTTGGGATCTCCTTGACGGAAATCCGCGCGTTTGTCAAGGATCATCGGTGCCAGACCTTTAAAGAGTGTACCGAACAAGCGGATGTTTATGCCGCAAGCCATAATTTATACCCTATGGAGAATCGAAATTCTCACAAATCCCCCTACCAGGAAAGAAGGAAGGATTCGCGCCCCTTCACAAGACAGCCGACGGAGTTTCCGAGCTCCATAAAACCCCAAAACCTCTTTCATCAAAACCAACAACAAGACACCAAACCTCCCGTTAAGATTTCTCTACCATCACTCTTTCCGAAGCGACCAATCGTATGCTTCACCTGCGGTGTAGAAAAACACATTAGCTGGAATTGCCCCCAAAATTCTAGGCTTAAAAGCGGACCAGCCCACCAAGTTTACCAGATTAATGCCACTCCGTCTTTCCCGGTTGGTGGCCCTCCGTCAGGCCACCAAGTAAATTTTATTTTTGATAAAAGTTCCCCAGGAACTTTGAAATTTACGGAGGGCAGCGTGAACGGCTGCCGTGTTTCTACTGTCGACGAGCTCCTTCCCCCAGTGTACCCTAAACACAAAAAATTGGCGGTGGTACATGACTACCTTGGGCGGGCGAAGAAAGTCCCTGTCGTTAGATGTTACCTGCAGTTTCACTATTATGATGGCTGGGCTGAAGTAATTTCAGCACTCATAAAATTTTGTTCCGTACTTATAGGACAAAGCCCTCAAGTAAGGTACCTGGAGCAAGGTAGTATACTTTACCGATACGCCGAGGACAGTAATAACGCTGTTACAACTGTCTTATGCCTTTCACGATCCCATGTACCTATAGTGCTCAAAATATCTCATGACATCATCTTTTCAGGTCATTTTAGTCATACTAAAACGGGTCAGCGTATTTTTAAATATTTTTATATGCCGGATAATGCAGCCGACATCTTGAATCATTCCTGATCGTGTGATGTTTGTTTAAAGACTTACACTAAGGGGCGGGTCAAACCTGCTCCCTTACAAGGGGACCAGTCGTAACTAAATCCTTCTCCAGTGTTGCCATCGACCTGGTTGGCCTTATCCACCCCCCTTCGAGCAAAGGGCACAGCTATATTTTTACCTTAGTTGACTTTGCTACCCGTTTTCCCGAGGCTGTCCACCTTCGTCGAATCGATAGTATTTCTTGCGCGAGGCCCTCATTTCCATCTTTTCAAGGATAAGCGTCCCCAAGGAAATACTCTCAGACAGAGGACGACAATTCACCTCCGAGTTAATGGAGTACGTAGGGAAGCTGCTCATTGTAAAGCCCCTTTTTACCACTCCTTGCTGGCCACAGACAATCGGAATGTGTGAAAAATTAAATGGAAATTTAAAATCCATTATTAATAAGATTTGTGCCGAGTAGCCCTACAAATGGCACCTATATCTTCCGGTCGCTCTATTTGCCTATCGAGAAATTCCTGACCGTACATTAGACTTCGCCCCGTTCGAGCTCCAATATGGACGTAATGTACGTGGACCACTCAGCATTTTAAAGGAGTTTCTAATCAAGCCCCAACTGGATCAAGAACTACATTCATACTACGCCTATGTCTTGGATCTACGCCAGAGGCTCGAGAAATGCGCAAACATCGCCTATGAAAATGCCGAGGTCAATTTGGAAAAATATAAAACCTATTTTGATGTCAGGTCCGAAGATCGGAAATTTAAGCCCGGTGATGAAGTACTCCTGCTCCTTTCCACAGCGAGTAATATATTACTGAGCCAAGGGAAAAGTCCGTACTCGGTCCGCTAGGTCCAAGGACCGGTAGATTACCACATTGGTACCCCAGCAGGCAATTAGCTCTACCACGTCAACTTGTTGCAAAAGTACCACCGATGCGCCCATGGAGATACGTTCGTAACACTGAACGAAACATCGGCGCTTAAAGAGGATTACCCTGCGGAGTCCCTTAATTTCATACAGACAGTGTGCATCCAACCTGATGCCGATTACCCTCTTCCTTCCTTGCCAGGCGAATCTTTTGAACCCTCTGACCTGGATATTGACGCGCAGCTGACACCACATCAAAAGAGTCAGCTACAAGAATTATTATGTCAGTTCGACGACGTTAATTCAGAATAGCCTGGATGCGCTACTAGTTTCGAGCATGATATTAATTTAACGACCTTAGAACCTGTCCGTTCAGAACTCTATCCCAAGCGGATTCATTTACGCCAAGCTTTTAACGCTGAAGTCGATAATTTGATTAGTTTAGAGATAATAGAACCTTCCACCTCTAGTTATTGTTTCCCAATCGTCATGGTCAAAAAATCTGATGGCTCTTATCTGATGTGCATCAACTTCCGGAAGTTAAATTCAGTAACTGTGTTCGACGCCGAGCCCATCTCGTTGGTAGATCAAAACCTCCACCTTTTTGAAGACGCCAAGTTCATCTCAGAACTTGATTTGTGCAAGACGTATTACCAAATTCCCCTCCGGCCCAGTGTGAAAGCATATACCGCCTTTGCAACTGAGAAAGGCTTAATGCAATTTAAGCGCCTTCCTTTTGGCCTCATGACCGCTTGTAGTAACTATAACCGTCTCATGAGAGGGTTGTTAGATGGACTTCCGAATGTATCCTTTTACTTCGATAACGGGTACGTCGCTACTTATAAATGGAGTCATTATTTAACCACCGCATTAGCTCGCGGAGGCTCTTACGACTCGGATTGCTCCAACCAAGACCTGCTGGAGTCAAACTCCTTAGCTCATCAGTGGACTCATAGGACCTGTTGACAACATATGACGAAGATCAGTGCACAGCTGCGCTCTTTGATCCACTGATTGCAGAGGAAAAACAATGTTTGTTGAGATATTTCTAGACATTCCTTTAAAGGTGCTCTTTAATTGTTCAAGTGATGTATATCTTCTACTTAAATTTCTCAAATGACACAGTACGTCTCCGTCCGACCCCGGGGCAATAAAGCGATTATGAGAGGTTTCAACGAGCTGAATTTAATGAAGAAGTGATCATTCTTGTTGAAATTAAATGACCTTATCTCTCCATAAACGTTGAATTGCGGGAAAATCCTTTACTAAAAGCATCAAAAAAGAATGGAATGACCATTCCTTTGTAAAACAAGGTCTGATGGCCAAAAAGTCTCGTGCTCTCACTTATTCTGTTTTATGACCTTAAAACCTTCAAAACTTTCCAAGTTTCCGGAATAACCTTAAGATGACCTTTTTAATTATATTATTCTAAAGGGAATGTAAAACAACATAAGCGATTCACATTTCGTTAAAATCGGCCAACCATTAGTGAAATGCTATCTATATTATCCAGTTTAGCTTCCTTTTTCATTCATTAACCATTTTAATGAGAGAAAAATCGTAAAGTTATCACAGTAGAGTCTTGAACAAATTTGGTCTTGAACGGATTAATACGATGTTATTTCTAATTAATCTGACTAATTAAATCTAAATCAATTTTTGAATCGACCGGATTTCTCGATTTCTTATAGAAATCCATTTTTTACTCCTATATTCAAATTTCCTAACATCCCATGAGAATATGTTGGAGTTTTCCGTTCTCATTGGAGTAGCTAAGCATTTAAATTTCCATTCCTTTGCTTTTCCCGCAATTTACACTTAGGTTTTATAATCTCATACAAAAGAAAGTTTCCCTAAAATGCAAATAAACTGAAAAAATATTTCACGCTCTGTGGGAATCCGATTCTGGGATTCTAGTATGGAAATTAGATTCACGACGATTCAGTTTCCAACTAAGTAAAGGGATGGGGGGCAGACCATTCGTTCATATTGTTAAAAAAAAAATATATAATACTCGTTAGTTTTGCTTCTAGATCCCACATTTACAATTATTCCAATTGTGTAATTATCAGGGTCATAATCATTTGAAAATTTGAAGATTGGTATTTATTATATTTTCTACCGTGGTTCTGACTTCAATTCGTAACAACATTTTGGTTTGATTCTTATTTCTAATTTTGAGGAAATACAAAAGAAATAAATCAATCAAAATAGAGGAAAAAGTAAAGAATACTAAGGGAATCGTGGAGAAAACCCATAAATACAAGCGTAGAATACTTTAACAAGGACTGCTGACGTAAGTCGTCTGCTCATACTTATTGTGATTTATGACCTTACGACCTTTAAAACCTACAATAATTTCAGGGGTAAACCTGGCTGAACCTTAGAAATTATAACATTAGAAAGAAAATGTAAAACCACAAAAGTGTTTAAAGTTTCGTTAGAATCAGTGGAATAGTTACAATGATATTACTAAAACAACAAAAGCAAAACGGTGACCGACAGACTGACCAAACGACAGACCAATCAAACGACATAGTGAGATATAGATTCGCACGTGACTAAATATTGTTAAATTTTCTTTCTCTGTATTTACAAAGAGGACTAAGAACTCATTATATTATATAAAAACCAAAGCAAATACTCTCTTAACTTAAATAAATGGGGTTCGTTTGATAACCATCATTTTATATCCTTATTTTACTACTGACTAGAAATCAGGTTTTGTGAATTGCCCGAACGGGATTTCTAAGAAGCACGAGAAATGGTTTAAATGAAGAGAGCTAAATTTCTTGCAGAGATGGGTTATTTCAGGCGCGGATTTTGCCAGTAGGAATGATTTTGGCCGAGTGTTTTTCCGCAGTTTCCGATGAGATGTAAAATAGCTGTCTAAAGTTCATGGAAGAACATAATATATACTGTTCAAACTTTAATTTTAGCTATTATATTTGTTTACTTATAAAAATTTTTCCATTTTTTATCCGAATAAACGTCCATTAATACGAAGTAAATTAGATTTATTTAAGTAACATCGGTTAAAAAAATGCTAATAATTAAGAAGAAATTGAGTTAGGGATTGTAGAGCTTGCACTCCTTATGACCAACCCTAATCCGAAGGTGAAAGAAATTAATAATTCGAGGAAACTGAGCTCTTTTGCCTCACTTCTCAAGATGCATCCGGAAAAATCATAAACCTAAAAATTAGAGGTGAATATCAAAATGAGCTTTGATTTTCATATTTCATAAGTAAATGCAATATTTAGAGTAATTTCTGCCTCGTTATCATCATATTTACCAATTCTTTTTAAGTAAAATTACTTCAAAAAAGTAAATTAGATTTATTAATAGAAAAAGATGTTGGCAGAAATACAGTAATTGCTTTATTCTAAGTGTGAGGTTGGGAGCATATGTAGTAAAAGAAATTAATTCCGGTATATATATGCTGCCTGAGCATCATTTGGAGACCAATTTCGTAGGAAAGCGCAAAAGGACCCCAAAACATCAAAAGCTCTTGATTAAAGTTCCAGTCAAATGCACAACTCACCTCCTCGTCCTCTTTCGCTTATCAAATTCAACGAAACGAATATTTTTTTTACCAAATTTCTTCAAATTTATAATGGAAAATGTCGTCAAGGAAAGTTGGCTTGAAATTCGAAGCTAATTCTCACTTACTATTCTTCTTTCTCTCCTTTCCAATGCTTGCTCAGCCAAATCCTAAGCCCCCTCCCCTCCCCTCTTTCGAGCTTCACATGCCAAGTGTGGCTAAGTAACTCATTGAACCGAACACTTTTGCCCTTTTCTTCACGAGGCCCCTCTTGATGTGAGGCAAAGTGAAGCACATCAGCGAAAATAAGATAAAAAGAGAAGGAGGAGGAGTTAAAAGTGAATCAAAAGAAACGGAGAAAGAATAAATATATCTTTGACAAAGAGAATTCCAAGAATGATCTCTTGACTTTTAGAGTAAAAGATTATTTGTTTTCTTTCACAATGGAAAATTATTGAGCCAATGATAATTATAAATTAATCATAATAAAATATGAGGTAAAGTTTAAAGAGAGCAGACACTAGAGAGGAGGAATGAGTCATGCAACCAGCGAACTTTTGCTCTGAGGAAAGAATTGAGTGGAAAGACCATAATAAGGAAAAAGATTTAATGATACCACACCACAAGTCTTTAATTTGCTCACTAAATTCTGGAGTTAGGCTCATAAGGGACCAAAAGAGAAGAGTAAGAAAGATAGAGAAAATTGCAGTTTAGAGAAAGAGAGAGATTGGAGGTAAACAATATAGACAGAAAATATTTTAGTCAGACTTGAGAAAAACATCTGAGAGAGGACGAATTCCGAACCACTGACTCCATCAGCCAATAAAAAGTTAAATCAATCTAAATGATACAATAAATAGCTAAGCCAGTGTAGTTATTGCCCCTACAAAGAGTTAATAAAGTGGTTTGTAAAAGAAGCTGAAGTAAGAAATGAGCAAAAGATGAGACTAATTTGGTTTAAAAACTCAGGTGGGAGAGAAAGTCAGCAGAAGTTGGTCTCATTGTGCTACGTAATCATCTCTCAGGAAAGATTTAGAAATCATCAAGGAATCCAGAATAGAAAAAATAGAGATACAAAAGAATAACTGGTGTCATCCTTTTTAATACTACTTATATAATCATATTTAGAGGTCTTGCCACAGCATCTCCTTACTACCCTAAATATGGCGGCAAAATTCCGTTGTCTAATACGAGTAACATCATATACCCGTAATTTCCCGTCCCTGGACCCACAAACACGCCCCTTCCGTTGCCCATCTTTCTTAGTATTCAAGGCACCATCAATTCCTCATATATGGCTTTATTTTGGCTGGCCTGTCCATCGTTCTTGAGCGGCGAAACTAAAACTGCTCTACTCTAAACTTCGCCCACGTTTATATCATACAACGTGATGTAATTTACCAATCTCATGATCTTCTATAATTCAAGCGTCTCTTATGGACATTTCATTACATTTTGTTATGAGTTAGACGAGTTTAAACACGGCTTTCTATTTTAGAGAATTTAAGCCATTGAGTAATCAAGACATCAACATAGGGAAAATCAAAATAAAATATTTTACCACTCGAAGGCAGTCAATCACCTTAGCTCATTACAAATATTTTTCAACATGTACAGTATTTATGTTAGGAAAAAGAAAAGAACTTGGCTCTGCTATTTTTTTCATCAAAGCCTAAACGAAAATCAAATATTTCACTCTGAATATTTTAAATCAATCTTCATCTTCTCCTCAAAATTTTTCATTGATTTAAAAACTTTTTAATAAGCCAAAGGTAATCTGGTTTCGTCTTCCAGTCTCTTAAGGACCAGCTCTTAATCTCTATCGATGTAAAGATGGATTTTGGAATACGTAGATCTATTACATGTTTGTACGTCCTAATTTAAAAACGCAACTTAAATAAATTTAACACATCTAAAAAAAGGATGTTGGCCAAAAGTATTGGAAACACCAAATAGCTATTTGCACCGAAAGGCATCACACGTGTCTTGACAGATGTATTAATCACTTTTAGCAAACCAATTATTTTTTAGTGACATATGCGAGGGTACTCTAATCTTAGTTTTATTCTCCCCTCTACTTTCATCATATTAAATGCATGCAAATGCTGCTTCTACCTGTACTATTAACACTTATCCTGACGCCTGTGTTTGGCATGAAGACGCTTTTCTGTACTTGCACCTTAGATACTAAAATACCCTGTTGACGGCCCATGTGAGAAAGTGTGTTTAATAGTTGAGTGTGCGTTTAATAGAATCTTACACTAATTTATTTGCAACAACCTTTACATTCATCCAACCATTATTTTAATAATTTCTTAATGTTTTCTTATTTATCACTAATATAAAAACCCTGCATTGTAATCGATTCTGCCATGGAGTGCACGTTTCTACATCACGTTTGTATTTGCGCCTTTCGGGCTGCGGGCTGGAAATCTAGCAAATTAGAACATTGTTTAATGAATAAGCAGGAAAAATTCGATCTGTATTTATATGACCTTACGATTTTCTCCATCGGGTTTTTAAAATAAAGGTGCCGCATCAATAATAAGGGTATGGTGCAGAATTCACAAATAAACTGATGGTTCAGACATAATCATTTGGACTATATAATATTAAGGAGTGACAAACCTTCTAATGATAATATGAGGTTCGTTTGGAATTTGATAACTTACGCTATTACAAGTTGCCAGCAACTGGAATTCTGGAAGTAAAAACCTATCGGTCTACTTATCCTGGGTACAAATCCGGAATTAGCAGTAAATAATGGAAATATATTTTGGGACAATATTGAACTAATCTTCACATACATATGTTATCTAGTATTTTCAAAAAAATTTTATGTATTGTTTGCATTTGTAGAATAATTGAAAGGATGAAAAATATTTAGTAAAACATTTCGTAAAATGGGGAGAAATGTCTGTGATATGGTAGGCAGGCGAATGTCCTTCCGTCCTGAGGGAATGTTGTGCCCATCGAATATTATCATCAAGAAGAAGGTCTTTAGCGTCAGCATAAGAGACACTACTGTAAAGTGTGTGTTGGGTGAAAATGGTCAGACATGAAGAGAAGAACGGTAATAAAAGTGGAACTCAAGTGGAATGAATTGTGTACGGTACAATACAGGTGAAGATGGGTAAATGTGTCGATCGTTGCCCTGAAGCAATCACAAATTCATTTCAAAGTGTGTACGACAGTAGAGATGGATAAAGCATGTGTGATATAGAAAGAGAGAAATAAAATTGTTGAAAGGAGGAATTAGTGTCGGAGATTTGCAAAGGGATGCGAGGCGCTTCGTGAACAGGCGTATCTCTTTCATTGTTTTAATGTTTGGGCTTGTTTTCTTACGGCGTTCAAGCATTTTATCCTAAATATTTAATGATTTTGTATATGTTATGCACATATGTTTTGTTATATTTTAATTACTATAATATTATTCTCATTCTTAGTATTTCGATTTTCATGTATTTTGTGATGTATTAGTTTGCGTATTTTCGTCGTTTTCTTCCCTTTGGTCAAAATTAGTGTTTTTGAGTAGCAATCTTTATGTTTATAGTAATCCGGTGTTTTTACACATTGCATCATGCATAGTAAAACATTTGGCCTCCAAAAGCCAAAAGACTAGTGCAACTTGGAAATCTTGGAGAACTTCTGTCTCCTTTGTCCAGGTTAATCATTTTAACGAATTCCTAATCCATTTTCTGATTACCCATCTCTTGCATATCCATAGTCTATTCTTTAAGAACTGTTTTAATGGTTGTTATCGCAACCTCCCTATGCAGCTCTTCATGGCTTCTTCTTTAGTACTTGTTGGTACACTTAACTAGGTACACGCATTTGTTCTGCACGTTCTGTTGTCTCCTCTTTTGTGTCTTCGAGGCCAGAGAGACGGCGGAACCGTAGTATAACAGCATAGATTTTACAAATGCATGGTAGATCTTTCTATTACTCTCTCGGAGATTTCTGACCCTTGAATAGAGTTAGGACTGCGGCGGAGCCTTCCAAAATTACGCTCAATGTTGTATGGATATCCCCTAAACAAGACCTAGACATCTGAGAGTAGTTTCATTGCAATGGAGACTACCTTGAATTTTTCTTGGTTATAATTATTTTAAAATTTAGCCTCGGTGCTTTTTACTCTTTCGATTTCTGCCGCCGTCATACGAGCTTAGAAAGGCGAGTTACGCCAATGATACTATTTTCTGGTTGAAATCATCCGAGAAGTGAATATTAAGGCAAGTGGTGTAGCCTGGATCTGGAATATCCGCGATGTTTAGCGAGTAAAGAGTGTAGGAGAGACACCACCCTTACGCAATGCCTGCAGTACGAATGAACTTTAGTCCATCCATTCTTCCAAAACTGATATGACGATACTCTTTCTAAGGTTTCAATTAGTACAGGTTGCAGGATCTTAAATTACTTGCGTATTAATCTAACATTATCAAATGCATTTGATACATATCGACATAAAATGTGCTTGGTCAAGTTTTTCGTGATGACCTCTATCGCCATCTCCCTACTTAGATTTTTCAAAAAAAACAAAATGATTCGGATTCTACAAGAATTTCTCCCACAGGTGAGGCCCCAGGCTTCTAATAGGGATTTTATCAAAGAGTTCCTCGCTAAATTCTAAGAAGAAAATAGGTCGGTAGCTCTCCTTCTTCTTAGGATCCTTACCGTTTTTGGCTAAGAAGATCATCTTACCGGTCTTGAAAGCGGCAATGAGGTATCCTGTTTTAGACAGGATACTTTCGATGATTTTAGCTCGTGCTTTATCAAATTTAACTTTGTTAGCATTGATTTTCCTGTGGCTTTGTGAGGCAATGATTGGAGCGTGCCGAGTAGTTCTCCCTTGGCTATCTATTCGCCTAATGTCGCTCTCTATCCACCTGGTGATGTGAATGCGTTCTATGGATTTAAGTGTTATCATTGTCTATGATTTTGTCATCAAACTCTATGTCATATTTTTTTTTTCCTTTTTATTAGGTTGTTTTTAAAATAAATTCGGAATATTGCTTTAATATTTTCTTCTTCCGATGGATGTTTCCGTCTTTGTTTTGTTTTTCCATTTTCTCCGCTCATCCAGTTGATTCTATGCCAAAAATCGTTGGTATATTCATTCTGATCGAGGCTTTCGATCTCATTTTCCCCTCGTCTTCAACTGGGTGAGTTCAGCTTTAATCTCTTTACTTCTTTGTCATCGATCCATTTATAAGTTGAGATGGATCCATGCGTGAATTTCTGGTAAGAAGCTCAATCTGCGACCATCAGTTGTTTTGTGAGGTCATCGAGTGCATCACCAATCTCAATCAGAATTGCCTCACCCAAAGTAGGAGGGGCATAGTTCTATAGTAGTTGTGCATACCGTATCCAGTCTGCCCTTTTCTAGTTTTTCTATTGATCGTGAGTATGATCCTTATATAATCACTACATGGTGATCAATGAGTTAAATCACTCTTGAAAGAGGCAATTATTTGCACAAGGATACTTGACATCCCAATTTTGTCATATTCCACTTAAGGAGGAGTTAATATTAGTAAAGTATTTTCATATTGTATAAAATAGGTGCCAAGAATAAATATATGCTTTAGAGATCCATGTTGTTCTTTTTTAGTTATTCTTAGGTGTGATGTGCCGTTTCTAACTGCAAAAGATGTCGCACTTTTCCAGAAAGACGAAATGGAAGGCTACAAATTTCTGAACTGTGCGCAAACAAATAAACGTTCTAAACTCTTTGGATTTCGACTTTTGTTGTCTAATTGATTATAATGCAAATTAACAATCAAGTAGCTGAACTAAGGTAAGATCAAATTATTATGGATTTCTTGAAAATTCGTAATTTTTTTGAGAAAAGGTTAGATAAAGTTATTTTAATGATATGTAATATTTATTTATTTTCATATATATGTCAAAAATATTCTTTCTTACATTCATTAATACTTGATTTTACCGAGTTTAGCAGATTTAACTGCTTTAACACGCTCTGGCGTGCAAGCGATTAAAGTTCTGCATAATTACTTGATTCTCTCGGCGGGAAACCAAACGTAGATAAAACGTTCAATGAGCTTTGCTTTGGATGTTATTAGAACTTCGTTTATTTCATTTTTTAGAATTTACCATAAAGTCTGTATAGAGTTCATGTCTGGTGAATTTCCAGCACATAATAGAATTTCAATGCCATTCTGTGCACACCATGTCTTCTCTGATCGCGCCGTGTGACAAGGAGCAGAGTTTGAGTAAATATGCATAACCTGTCACGCAAACATTGACTCATTTCAGGTATGAAACGGTTTTTTAGAAGTGGAATATACTTATACTGATTTATCATATCTTCAACAATCTTCAGCGACTTGTCCCACGTATGTACAGAAATTACTTCCCACACCATAATTTTCTTATAATATTATACAGTCTTTTTAAGACACTCTGACATAAAACCCTCACCTGACCGCCTCCTTACTGTCTGTAAACCATTATTAAGTACTGGAATAGTTGATTCCTCCGAAATCACATGCTGCAACAATATAAAACCCTATTGCAGTACTAAAACGACTTGCGATGCTTGTTTTATTTTACTGTCTTTTCTTGCTGTTGTTTTCCTCTTGCAAACACATTTTCCAGGCTTTGATCTATCCAAATTAAAAGCATTTTTATTTTTTTTTATATTGCTTACTTTTTGACAAAAAATCCCAATTTCTTTAAAATATATCTCTGTTTTAGAGTACTATCACTTACTAAACTTTGATCTCTCCAATTTTCCGAGAACTCAAGCTACTGACTTAACCATAGGTGTTGACATTCTTTTTCCCATTACTCTTCAAGAAAAAACAGTTACTATTACCCACAAACAAGCAAAATACAAACTAGTTAATATACTGGGTCATTGACAGCAAAAGAGAATAGCGCGCAAATTCTCCCCCTATAAAGTTGGTATTGGAACAGAGGCAAGAGACTAACAGTTGCCGCCGTGGGCAAATCCGAATTGGTGTTGCCTTCTTTTATTTCAACAAGTTTGCCAAAAAATGTGGCAAAACACTAATATTTAGTCTTCAAAAATGTACAATAGGCCTTTCGTACTACTAGGATGAAATAATTGCATTATTGACTTATTAAATAGTTTTAAGTTACCTTTTACCAGTAAAATTCCGAATTTTCAAGAAATTTTCAAGATAGACATAGATAAAGTTCATATAATATGGGATTTCGCAAATGCTAACTCTAATGTATGTGTTCCTGGGCACATATTTTTTATTTTTTCCTGTGGAAATATGGGAAATGCGATAAAGAGAAAGATGGATAAAAAGGTCTGAATAATTTTAGAGAAAGAGCAAAAAGAAAAGATGTAGATGCCTGCCAATTGTATAAAAGCCGAGAATTTGGGGCTAACCAGAGCCCTATCTGCCCCGCCTACAAAAATAAAGACAAACTACAGGGTGCACATCAGCTTCTACGGCTAAATTTCATTATAGAGCAAAATTAGCTCGTTAGCGAAGAATAGAAATCCTCATGTAAATGTTGTTCATACGATTTGAATATTTCAAAATTTTAAAATGACGCGCTTGCGATGAATAATTATTATTGGTGGTTCTTCCATTTACGAACTTGGTTTTCCAAACCTGTATCGGTACTGGCTTTCCTTAAAGGTAAGGAAAACATAATCTATTTATTGACAGATGATATATTTCAAATTAATTATACACATATATTAACACTCATAGCAGAAACCAGAAAAATATGCCGTTTACTAAATATAAGTTGTTAACGATGTAAGGGCATTTTCGAAGGCCCCCCAAAATTCTTCCTATGGTTGTTTATTTTTTGTTCAGATTTAATGTGAGGTGAATTAATGCTTAGGTCTTTCTAAGCTACACGGTTAAGTTTAGAGACTTATTTTATTTTAATTTTAGCAAGAAGGATCGTAGGAGAATATGTATTGAACGAGCAATGGTAAAATGCTTATGTCTAAATCCCTGCTCGGATCTAGCAGGACAAATACTGTTTTCTTTCTGCTTCTAACTGATAGCGGGAGATATTGAAGGGCTTTGATAGAGATCAGATCTCGTGTTCCAGTATTATTTTAATAATTCTTTCTTTCATGAAGTGTTTACTATGAATATTTTTAGTTAAGACTTCCAATTATCAGAAGTTACGTTTGTGAGGACTTAGGTTTAAATGATGAAATAAGGTAATATCGGGGCTTTATATAAGATCTTCCCCACCCACGCGACTATTCAATTATTATATCAGCGAGCAGATTTCCCTGCTTAAGTAGGGAGCTTAGTATGAATAAAACAACTGAGCTCATTCAGGGAAGGGTCCTTTGAATAAGAGATGCGACCCAGAAATTTATAGTGTCTTTGTTGCGAGCTTCGTTTTGGAAGTTGTTAGCCTTTTTGCCATCATGAATAAAATCAGAAGATCTAGAGGTGACTTTGAAGAATCTTGTTCATTTGTTTAGGGAAACGATAATATTTTAAGCTTTATCTTGTTTATTTTTAAATCTATATTCATTATTTCTATTTTTTATAAGATTCCTCTTATTTACCTCGAAATACCGTCTGTTTCTCTTCACTAGATATTTTCTATTACTTTTCAATGTAAAATGTAATTAGTTTAACTCGTATAAAACTTTCAACTATTATTTTCTGTAATAAACTCAGTCAATGTGATAATACTAATTTAGTTTCATTAAAAAATAACTAAAACTTTATGCAACCTTTGCGTATTGTTGTTTCTTTGTTTTCAATAAGGACCACAAAGAAGTTGCCAATAATTCTGCGAAAATCTTTTGCGTCCTGCCAAAGAATTTTAGTAATCATCCAAGAAATAAGATGTATTAATCAATTGAACCACTTCACAACTTATGTTAGAGTATATGAATATTCATTTTCCTCAGGGGTGAACAAATTAGTTTGTGCGAATGTAACTAATTTATAACAATTCAGATATGCTGAATGACCAAAGAAGCTGCCTGCTTCAGTATTAAAATACAGCTGTATGGTTGTTCCTTTTCATGCAATACCTAGTGCTATGCAAAGTAAACAAAGTAAGAGTTCGTGAAAGAGAAAATTAAGATAGAAGGTAAAAGACCGAGAACAGGGAATGCATAAGGCAAACGATGGTGTGAGAAAGATAAAAGTTGGAGAGAGAGAAAATAAACACAAATTAAGTTAGATTTGAGCATTTCGAACTCTAGTTTTCCTCGCTCGTTCTGCCATCTCGGAAACATTTTGGACGTACTTCAGAACTTTCCTCCTTTATAACTACTCATAGCTTTATCCATCCGGACCAAGGACTTTGTTTAACAGTACTCCTTGGTTGACTAATTTTTTTTTCCAGCCATTTGTGGAGTTATGGACATATCTAACGAATCAAATTAGTGAATAAAACGAAGACGTACGTACCACGACATAGCGCCTTTAGTTGTCTTTCAGACATTTAACTTACACACATTTTAATTTTTACGAACTTTATACATTTTATTAAATCCAGGGACAAAGCCTTCATAGCCACCATGCCATCGTGTAATGTTTATTTTTTTTTAATTAATAAATAAAACGTGTATTGGTATTTATATTTGGAGCAAGAGATATAAAAAAGGGGTTACACCTGGCAGATAAAACATCCTAACCTAACGTAAATTCTTGAGG
Source organism: Ceratothoa steindachneri (assembly GCA_963969495.1). Classification (NCBI taxonomy): domain Eukaryota; kingdom Metazoa; phylum Arthropoda; class Malacostraca; order Isopoda; family Cymothoidae; genus Ceratothoa; species Ceratothoa steindachneri. Next base: position 85,553,715 of record OZ018337.1, read on the forward strand.
ATTTTCTCTTTCTTTATTTCTATGCCGAGTTCAAAATATTTTTAAATAGGATGAGAATTTCTAAAAAATACAATAGTTGAGTTTTTCCCCGCCCGAATTCATTTCTGCCTTTCTTTTTCATCTTTCCCCTTTTCGGGTCTTTGTCACGAAACTTGATATTTTATAAGGATCCGTTTGGTACAGTTTTTTAAAATTGTTTTCACAGAAACATTGTAACCATGTTACCGATATTATATAAAAAGCTAACTACCATATATTAGCCACAACTTTAGCACTATTGATATTTAGCAGCATTAATTTTATTGTTATTTGTTTTTGTATCGCTTATTTTCTTTATTTTATTTGTTGCTTCAGGTTCATGATTTTCCTCTCCTTAGGCGAATTTACTCAAAAGTTCATTAAGTATTTTCCATTTTACATTAAACTTTATCATTGTCTTAGAATGACCCTTGGTTTTGATCACTATACTCTTTGACACCCTTTTGGTAGTGGTATGCTTTAAGATGCGTGAGTTACTTCTATGATAAAGTAGGCTTTGTTCTAAGAGTGCTAATTCAGTAGTTTTGTTCTTAAGGAAGAGCTATTTTTAAACACATAAGGATAAGTGGAAACACCAGAATCTACCAAAATAAACATGTATTTTAAATGAAACACTTAACTATTACAAACCAACAGTTAACACCTTTCTATCTTTGGCATCAAAGATCTTTCAATGACAATAACTAAACAAATAGGCTTCCCGTAAACATACCAATTGCCGCTTAGTATTTTTTTCGCGATTCTATTTGATTAGCGTTAAACAATAAATTAACCCACTCTCGTCTACAAACACATATGACCTAGGTTCACGAACAAGGGTTGCTAATCTCCTTTAAAACGTGGGACGCACTAAACTTCTACTATCGCAATAGAGATATAAATGTTATTTTTAACTAACAGGTAGGATTAGGGATTGCCGGATGTCGCTGGAGGACTTATCTCTCGCTTTGTAGTGTTGTGGCCGCTGGTTGAATTTTCATCGATTAGGGATTGCTTGTCGCCTGTGACGGGGGCTGATTCTTCAACGTAATTAAAGAACAAGAGCTCGTTGGGGCTGGGTTCTTCTCCTCTCACTCTTACGGAGCTTGAGATGTGAGAGTCGCTCGAGGGTAAGCGGCTTTGCTTTTCTTTAGTCAGACTACTTTGCAGACTGAACACGCTTCCTCGGTATGGTATCGATATAAAGCTTGACTATTTAGGTTAATACGGCCCTGAAAGGGGAGATCGATTTTCTCAATCTGATCCTATCGTTTCTTACGGAAATAGTCTTGTATGGCTGAAGGATCGATCTTCACGAACTAACCCTTCTTCTGGTGTATCGACTTCTAATCTTCTTGTCTGGCTGGAAGATCGATCTTCACGAACTAATCTTTCTTCTGGCGAATCGACTTCTAATAATCTTCTTGTCTGGCCGATGGATCAATCTTCACCAACTAATCCTACTCTGGCGTATCGACTTCTGATAATCATCCTCTCTTTCTTTGCGGGGCTTATTCATAGGTGGATTGCCGCCCCATCTAAAGGCCAAAGTGATCAGGCAACAGAGGCAAAGGGAGGGGGGGAATGGTTAGTTAGCATCTGGGGAGAGCGAGAATTCCTAAGGTTGGACTGATGTGCCCAAGTCAGCTCGCAAATTAGAGGCTCGCAACCGCACCGCTACTTGGCGTGCCTTCTGACTCGCACCGTGAAACAAGGAAATAAAGTTCCTAAGAATTAATAATTCGTACTAAGGTCATTTTACACCGTCACATTAATACCTTTAGAATTTTTATTGCTTCATTCTCTTTTGAGTTTCATGACTGCATAAAATGTTCCTTTTACTCTTGATTTGTTAGTGACTATTAAACACGGAATTTTAAATATAGTAACCAATGTTTACCAGAGCGGCGTTCAATAAATTTGAATATTATTCGTTATTTTAAATTTTATGGCCTACTCTGTATTCAAATATTTTGGGGGGTTATTGTAACATTTGAGCATTTATCTAAAAATATTTATATATTTAAAACTTATAGCTAAATTTTTGCGATAATATGAGGCAAGAAATATTAAGAAAATGATAAAAATGGACACAATTCCTACTGATAATTATGGCAATGTATTTGTGTCTGTAATTTTGTATATTGTATATTTACATTTTCATTTATATGTGCTTGAATGGGAACAACACCTCTAGATGGAAGATTCACACATACATCCTAGGTATGTATAAATTCTAAAGCCAAACATCTGTGTCTGAATTTAACATGGCCCTGAAAGAGGGTGAGATTTGCATAAGAATTCAAGCAGTTCTTTATAAGTTAGACAGAATCATGATAAAAGTGGTCTTGAACACATGTGTCTTCAACTAGCATAAAAGAATGATAGATATATAAACACATGAGAAAATTTAGAAATTAGGCAAGCCATAATAAAATGTCCAATGCAGGTCTCGAGTGGGATCCCGCACCTATAAACTTAAATTAATTTCTGGCTCGAATCCTTTTTACGATAAACCAAAACTTGACCATCTATTGTTTGATACCATTTTATACTGCCTCGTATGCAATTGCTTAGTGTAAAACCTATTGATAACACTTTTCAATCTGCTTTACACCGATGGCCTTCGTTATCGAGACAATGTTTCCTGTTGTCAAACATTAAGTTATTATCATTTTTATGTATTAACCCTCGTCACCAAAGATTATATTAAAATCATATGCTCTCCTCACAGATTTCTGTAGAAGAAACAGATTTTTTTAACATTTTCCGATGTCCAGTTAGTTTACTTCTCTTTCATCTGGAACTTGCAATGTTCTTGAGGAAGCATAGCGTTTCTAAAGACGAAAAAAGCCTCTGAATTTGATCTAACTCATTTTTGTGTGGGTAAATTATATGCAATCGAACAATTGTTTTTCTCATATTCTTACCTTTTGTTATTAAGATTCGTAAAAGGATTCCAACATTTCGCTAAATATATATAAAAACTCTATATTTACAAATTAAAATTAGTTTTTAAAACCATTGGGAATGAAGTCATTAGAAGCACCATGATAAAGGAAATTAGAGGCGAATAAAAACCCTTCAAAGGACAATGGACAGGTAGTGGATAGTGATGAGGGCAAAGTGTGATGCACTCAGCATAAACATTCTTTGCAGCAATTTGGATTTTCTTAAATGTTTTTCTTGTTCTTCATACACCTTCCATTTGATAAACCCCTTTCTTCATGATACTACAAAAGATTTTGACTTTAATTTTCCCGCAGGGTAGGTGTAGGAGGCCATTCCTGAGTGGTTCTCTCCTGAAACAGGCAGGATGTTTTTTCCTTGGAAATCTGATAGCCATACCTCTTGAAATCCATTTTGACGCCATCATCAGAAATGACTTTTTCTAAGAGTGTCTTCGACAGTTGTAGTAAAAGATCAACTAACAACCTTGTTATCACAGGGTGGCCTGGTTCAACTGCCATCCAGTGACAACTTATTTTTTTACCAAGCATCCAACACACGAATCAGTTTAAATTTCAAGTTTAACCTTTTACATTATTAGTTTAATTTCATTCCTTTCGAGTTACCTCACTCCATTTTCCAGGACATGCTTCAAATCTTTGACATTTACAGGGAAGACTTTTCTGTATCAAAATTTTTAATGATTTACTTCTTCAAAAGTTACTCCTTCGTTATTGAAGATGTGTGGACGGTCGTTGTAGTCAAATGTCATAATATCGACTATATAATATGTAATACCATAGATAAATATTGTTGTTTTTAACTAAATTATGCTTATTAAAGTAATAATCGTAACTCAAACTAAATATATTTGTAAATTTTTATAGACGTGAGACACTGGACGATGCCAGACTTGCTATAACACTTACACGGGAGAGCAGATATCTCTATTCTTTTGACTTCACTTTTGACACATCTGCACAGAATGTGAAAGACTTTTTGATGATATGTGCAGGATAAGTAGACCTTTAGGTTTCTTTGACCGAACTTCCCCTATCATATAAGTTATCCTTTTGAAAGCTAAAGAAATCTTGTATAGCTCAACTCTTGCAAAACTCGGGAGCTAATAAAATTTACTTCATTTATTTGCAAGAGTGGCCAAAACTTTCATAATCATTTAATAGTAAATCAATGTTGAAATACCTTGAGCTGATTGTTATGAACGTGAAATCTATGAATCCTGAATTTGCGATGCAAGGATTCAATAAATAATGCGAGAAATTGTGTGGATGTGTGTCATAGGCTAGGCTACACTATACTCTGCTAGGAGAAACTATACTACATATTTTATACTATAATATACCTTACTATACTATTTTTGGCGATGCTATGCTATATTATACTATTTTCTGCTATAATATACTATGCCATGTTATACTATGCTATAATATGATAAGCACTACTATGCAACAATATGCTATGTACACTATGCTAAGATTTGCTATGCTCTACTATTCTTTGCTATGCAATTAGGGTGTGACCACTTTTTCGCCTTTCCAATTCCATAAATGAGGAGTTGAGAAAAGTTAAGGCCCGGCATTTTAATTAAAAAAAATAAATATATAGTAATATACTTTAGTCTGCTTTTTAATAAGGTTTTAGAAAGTTGTGACTTTTTAGTCACGGCGCCTCGTTTTGCTTTTTTTATAACATTTTAACAATTCAGCTAATTATAAAGAAATTTGAAAGTCTTATGTTATTTTGTATTTTCTTTTGAATGATACAATTGGCAAAGTCCTCCCATGTTAGCCCCAAGATGTATATATTTTTTTGGCTATAACATCATAACTATTCTGCAGATTCTAACGCGATTTAAAACTATTATGTTGTTTTACATTTTCTTTCTAGTGTTATAATTGCAAAAGTTCTCCCAAGGTTAGCCAGGGAATTATGTTCTTTTGGCCATAACATCAATTAACCCCGCAGGGGAAATGGAGGTGTAGGGGACCCCCAGATGGGCCGAAAATGAAGTCTCCCTTCATAATATCTGTTGTTTGTCTAGTCGGCATTTTAAACTTTCCTCATCGTTTGAAGGTGATTTACTACAGTTTTCTGATCACACCCCAATTGTACAGCCAATTCTCTAGTCGATTCACGAGGATTTTCATGAAGAAGGTTGTTCAATCGATTTTCATCTAACTTATTGGGGCGACCAGAACGTTCTTTGTCATTAAGATTGAAATGGCCCTTTTTGAAACGTGAAAACCACCATTGAGCTCTCCTTTCTGATAAAGCATTTTCTCCGTACACAGCACAAATATCACGACGAGATTTGGTGCGTTTGCATTGTTCCCGTCTCGATTGAAAATGAATAACAACAAGTGTCGAAAATGCGCCTTTCTTTCAACTTAAGATTCCATTTTGAGAGTACAGAACAAAAATTAAATTAACACAACTTGTAAATAAACCGCAATGACTTATTACTCAACTTCAAGACGTAGCCTAAGCAAAAGCCTAATAGTCTACGCTGTTAAGAGACGTAGCCTAATCTTTGCACATTTTCCTGTCATTATTTATTATTGTTTCTTAATATGTGCACAAATCACGTCAACAAAACTTAAATCAACCCAACATTAAAAAAAATGCCATAAACTAGACATTAAAAAACTGAAAGCGATACAAATAAAACAGAGTAAAAGAGATTGAATAATATGATTTCTTACATTGTTAATTAGATTATCTACAAATTAACGCTATTTACCTAAAATTCCTTTATAAATGTCTGTGAAATTTAAAATGCTAGTTTAGATTCTATTATTCAGTTTCAATTACTATACATTAGCAAGATTTAAATATAATGGTTTGCCTTTGGCACAATAATTTGCACCTTATTAAATGTTATTTTATTTAATGATATCCACCCTCCCCCTCGTAGCTGGAAGAAAAGGAAATCAGAGACCTCTGGGCATAAATTTTTTTGTTGCATTCAAAATTTTATTTCATTCCATTATTATTAAAGGATAACCAAATCAGGGCTTTTCATCGCAAGGTTGCATAGCTAAATTGTATTGTAGTTTAGTTTTTATTCATTTCAACGCTTTCCTGTATTAATTTATTCATATACATAGAAGTACAGATGGCATACACTGCCTCATAATATTTATTATTCTATTTAAATGAATGATATAATTTGTTCTGAAATAGAAAAAATCCAAGTTAAGATAAATTAGTAGTAAATTTTTTGTGTTATTTTTATGAGTTTTGATATCACGGGAGATGTGCTGAGTTTTTAGAAAAAATTGATATAAAAAAGATTCATTATCCATTAAATCTTCACTCTTTATTTTGCTAAAGACTTTCTGGACTACAATACGGTCCCAATACTTCAGATCACCTATATTTCTATCACATTTTCCATAACATTTGCCTGACAAAATAAAAAAAAAATAATGTACAAGGACTTCCAATTATAACTACGTGAAATTAAAGATTAGGAAAATTTGATTGAATACAACCGGAAGTTATAGGCAGATAAGCAAAATGATTCGACTATGATTGTAACCAATCTTTTGTATATAGTTTATGCTACAAGTGGTAAATCGGATGGCCTCTGATAGGCCCTTGCAGCTTTTATCATCCGTTGAATTATGTTATTTTATCACAGCATAAAACCTTTTGCTCTTTTAATATAGCAATTAAATTGCAAGTGGTAAATATTCTTAAAAGTTAAATATAATTAATGTTAAAGCTGTCTTTATTCTGGACGATTTATTTACAACTACCATCAGAACGAGCATAATGGTACCACTCTTGTGCAGTAATATTGCAACGATAAACTTGAAGAATTGTCAATAGGATTCAAGCCCGGACACCACACGGGCCATCTCATAATAGTGACTTGCTCGTCGTCGAGGAAAGTGTTCACCGAATTAATCGTGTATTTGATGGTGTTGTCCTGCAAGAAATTTGCAGGTTGGGGTTTGGTTTCATATAGATTGTCAAAGCATACCTTGGCAAAAACAACTTTTGCACTTGGACGGACATACATTGTACCCCATAAGTTTACAAATGGCCAACAACCTTGTACCGAAATCAGGCCTCAGAACATGACCCTTCCTCTTTTAGTGCAATTCGCACACAATCTTGATCATGCTCTGTCACGAAAATAGCCTATGACATCGGATCCAAACTAATTGAATTTAGATTCGTCCATGAAGTGGACTTGTCTCCATTGGTCATGCGACAATGCAATCTGCTCATTGGCGAATGCATGGCAATATATGCTATTTTTACTGCTTCGGCTGTCAAGAAATGGTGCTTCTTCCGGATATAACTTAGATCAGGCTTCCGTTTAGAGGATTTTCTTCACATACAAGTGGATTTACCAATCTTGAATATGTTAAAAATATTGGGGACAACCCTTTAGGAATGCAGCTCAGTCACTGCAATTGTAAAATCATGTTGAAGGCGCAGCTTTACAATTGGTTCCCTGAGAAAGAAATGCATGCCAAATTTCTAAGGCATGTTACGTGGACGCTAGCTGGTAGGAGAATGAGTAAACGTAAACGATTTTGAAATGAAGTTATTTGCTATAAAGACAATGCCGCTTTTTCTACAAAACCCAAAGCAATCAGATCATTATGTACACTTCAATTTTTCTAGTATATTAATTATTTAGTGATAACTTTCGTTATAATCATCCAAATTTTCCAGGATTTGGAATATTGTAGATGGGTGAAGCATGTTGTAGCAGCATTTCGTTGTAGACTTATATTTTCACTTTCAAAATTATTTTGGGGAACGGGACTCCACTTTTAATGCTTACAACGTAAAACTCAATACATTCTCTGGAACACGAAATATAATGGCTATACTAGATAGATGTTTTCTAACCTTTAGTGATGTTAAAAGTTTGAATAATTTTCTCTTTTCATAATCGGATCTTTAATATTGATTATTATGGTGAGTAGTACATTAGAGATGCTTTATTAACATTATTATATAATAATTCTAATTCAATTTCGTCAAGTTTGCTTTTATAATATATGGTTGTTTATGGGTATCCTAGTTGAGGTAGTTTGCTTTCAAAGATATTGTAGTAACTCTTTGTTGATCTAGTTAAAAGGAACTCTGTCGAATATTACTATTGTTTTGATTTAGAGAAATACGTGTCTTTGGGAAAAAACAAATTGAAAATTTGGCAGTTTTTTCTCATGTTTCCGGAGATTTCTTGTTCATTTATTTATTATTTTTAGGTTTCGTAGAAAATTGTTTAGGGTTATTTCTTTACTAATAATTTTAGATATATTTGTTTTCTTATTTGTTTAAAAAAGGTGGTGTTCTATACAAGCATTTCGGATCACTTTTGACCAAAAGTTCCTAAACATACACATACGGTTTTATCATAATTAAAGCGATATGAACTATGTCTCTATCATCTGAGAGGTATTGGAAAAAATATTGTCTTTTTTATCTTTGTTTTTGCTTTGAAATGATTGTATTAAATAAATTTCTCATTTGGCCTAAAAGCTTAAATTATAGGTGATTAGGAACATTAAAGACCTAAAGAAATTTGATTATGATTATAGCCAACTTATTGAAGTTTAATCCCTTTAGGAGGATGCTACAGACCCCGTAGATCAACATTTGCGAGAGAAATTCAATGTATTAATAAAGTTAGAAAAGATTTTAACAGGACACGATGAAAAAAAGTCCTTAAAATTTTGTCCTAAAGAGAATTTTGTATTTAATTAATACAGAGCATTGAAATTTAATCTATGAAGTGATATCGAGATTCTTTTCGTTTTGACACAACCAACTTAACCTCAGCAAACTCGATGGGCGATGGAGGTCAAAAGCTTATGCCCCGTATAATGGGAAGCATAGAACAAATGTTTAGTCGCGTGTTTTAAGTTTTTGGCTGACAGGTCAGTACGAAAGTCTATCGAGGAGTTGGTTTGCTATTGAGAAAGCATAATTATAATACAGTATGGAATGGCACCGAAGGATTACAGCTGATCATATGATCAGCAGTAATGTTTATAAATCACGAGAAATGTAGCATCAAGTACTAATCTTTGATTAAATTAACACGAGCTCATTCTCCAAAGGTTTGTAGGTCTAAATGAAGGAAATTAAATAGGACTCTTTCCTTAGCTACAAAACTAACCTGAACTTCCCGCTTCTGATTTTAATCGTTCTGGTAAATTCGATAAAACCACAAATCCCGCCGATTTCAGTCGTGCCCAGAGTCAAAATCAACAGTTTCAAATTCATGCAATTCGTAGTTTTCGCATCTTTTTGAAAATGGTTCAGAAAAATGGGGAAAATCGGCAGAAGAGCTTGGGTTATCTTTTATTATCGTTTTTCTTAATGGTTTAATTTCTGATTTTTTCATCTATTTGATTATTTGTTTAACTTTCCTCTTTGTCTTTTTGTGTTTTTCGAGCGCTATTTGCTCTCATTGAGATTTTTACTATTAATATTTTCACCTACATCTTCTTCTTGCTTTTCACTCGAGCTCTTTATAATTTTTCTACCACTTATCGTTTTCCTCTCTGGTCCATTTACCGCTCCCGCCACACACAGCCCTTACACCTCTAGCTTCCACATCCATAGATGATTTCCCGTGTGTAATTTATTTTTAAGCTTGCACATATTTACCACCTACTATTGTATAAGACTGCCACAACACTCTTAATCTAAACACACAGATCACACACTATTCAATCCATCTCACACAAACTCTTTATTCCCTTTCATGTTTGTTTCATACAAAGCAAACATTCCCAATTACCCACTTTTCAAGACAGGGACTACATCTCCGCTTACCCATTTCACATTCCATACACACAAACAAGACACAGAGTGTCACGGATTAGGGCCTTGGTCCATGCCAGCGGCGCTCTATCCGGGATTAGTCACCTTTTCTGACACGCGTCAGGGAACAGTATCTACATTTATCTACACTCCTAAAACGAATAAAAACAGCCAATATTTTTTAACAAATATTATTGAGCCGTAGTGAAAATGGGAAATTTACGTGAAAATAATATTAGTGAATTAAAAATTAATGAGATAAGAAATTAAAGATGGGAGCAAGTTTGTTTTCCAACTCACGTTTCTACGACCAAATAATTAGAAACAAGATAACCATAATGAGAGGTAAGTGATGGTAGGTAACAAACCAAGAGATTAAATTTAATGCATCCTGAAAACTATGAGTAAAATAGCAATTTAACAAAAATCAAGAGGTTGTTTATATAAAATTAAATATATATTACCTTAATTTCTTGCGTTTGGCGGAAAGATAAGGGCCATTTCAAAGCATTCTCAGTTAGTATCAAACGTAAGGTATATTTGCATTATAAAGGCGTGCGCCTTTTATTTAAACATTCCAGCAATTTTCGGGTGCTGATTGAAATTTTAGCTGCTGCGTGGACATTAGTGCAAATCTAGTTATCATTCTATAAATCGTTAACTCACTTCCAGCACAGCAAAAACAAAGAAACAGTACTGGTAATTATTTATAATTCATTATTTTGATCCCGTTATCTATTCAGTCTAAGGTGAAAAATATTTTTCCCATATTTCTTCTTTAGAAATATTAAAGACCCATAAAGTTCCAGACAATTCACCAAAGGCTTAAGTGTCAATGATTTTGAGTAATAAGTGAAATTGTGATGAAAATGAAAAACAAGTGAATTATGAAAGAGGGGTCTTGCAAACCTCACGGAGGAAAATAAAAGCAACAGCAAAATCTTTAACGCTAACATCTTGCTCTGGATGTATTTACTGAAATACTCTCTTTTGCTTATTATCTGCAGAATTTAATCAGCTTTGTTTGAAAGCTGCTTAGAATGAGTCTGCTTCACTTTGCATTTTTTACGTGTCATTACATGCTCTTGATGAGGTTTTTACTAGCGATTGGTACAGTTTTATTAAATCTTTTCTTTGTATTAAAATTAGTCTAAATTGGCTCGTATATGTATTTTAACGTTATGTCCACCGCGTTCAGAATATATTGAAATATAATAATATAAATTAATTGGAATCCTATCAGATGATTGACTAATGCACTTCAATAAATGCGGGTTAAGATAACTTACATGAGCTTTCCTCAGTCTATTTAAAAAACAGACTCAATCTCCTCTATTATTGCACTTTGATAGCAAAATTTGTATGTTTCCTTTAATTTCTAGGGAGACGTTAACTAAAATAAAAAAATTATACTTCTTCTGTCCCCATTTCATTGGCTTGGGTTAAATAGATGGAAGAGTCATTTGGCTTACAGAATTATGATGTATAATAATAATAGTTTGATTATTTTTTACGCAACCACAGATACACAAACATAAACATAAATAGGTATTGGCAAAGTGGCCAAATTAACATTATAACGCCCACTTGCATTTTTTTCTTGAAAGCACAGGGGGGAAAAATGACCCTTTGTCAAGTTTTTCAAATAATAATTAATAATTTAATTAAGTATATGATTATGTGATTCAACAAAACGAAATAAATATATTTTTATAACCCAAAATATTTTCTTCAGAATAACAAAAATGAAAAAACAATATTGAGATTTAGAAACCATTGTTTCGTAAAATTGCTATGAAATTAGTTTCCTATCTAAACATGCAAATCATGTTTTAAAATGATATTTATTGGAAAGGAGTACACACATACTTTACTTTGTAAGTACACTTTTGCATATTGTTCACCTTAATTTTGTCTTATTCTCCTTACATTGTTGACCAACTTAACACTTGCGGCGACAATTACCGGCTGTTTCTACTTCCTCTAAATCAGAATCATCGCAATAATCTGAGAGCTTTTTTGTAGATCGGTTATTTTTTACATAATCCTCCCTTCGTTCTTTCGCCAGCTTTTGCATAAACTTCTTCCGCGAAATCCTTTGGCTACTAACAGCTCGATACGTGATTACAGCATTGATAGATGCCATAGCAAGAACGTTGTAAAAAGTGTGGATTGGCCACCGCCTTGACGATGCCTTGAGTGAGATTTTCGCGGCATTTAAACTAGAACGTCTACGCCACATTTAGACTTATTGTAGTAAGACACTTTTTCAGGTGTTTTCTTCTCAATGCTCTCAATTCTTAAACTCGTATGGATACTACTCATTAGCAGAATATTTTTGTTTTACTTCCGTTGATGTATTTTAAGAGATATATTACCGCGTTGTAAAACTGATGTGTCATATATGGGCTGGCGGGCGTTCTTCAATGAATCTGGAATTTCTCTTCTCGTCCCGTTCATTGTTCCACAAGGCTAATACCTGATTTTCTCAAGCGTCATTTGTAAATTCAAGAATGTAAAGAAATTATCAGTTATTACATTTTTTCCAGTATTTAGATATGGCTCCATGAGATTTAATACGACGTACTCCGAAATACTTATAATTCGGGACAAAATTCATCCTTGTCTAAATAAGAGAAGCCATTTATCATGTACTTCGATTAACTTTCAACAGCAAGCCAATATTTTGGCCCATATTTTTCTGCTTTGATCACATGGACTGTGTAAATGGGCATCTAGCTTTGGTAGGAAAAAGTTGCTCATCTATTGTTATATTGGATGATGGCTTATAACACATGAAGCGATTTTTTATGAATTTATTCCATGTTTCAGAATAAAAGGCAAATCTATCCGCCTTCAAGCGTTGCGATCTTGTTGACTTATAAAGAAATCTAAGAAATCCCATAATTTCACAGAAGCGATTACGAGACTTGATTTATCGGCAAAATGGGAGGCACCATGGTTCAGACCATAGAGGGTGAATCAATATTTCGTGAGCTCCTAATTCAGTGTGCATTTAAAATTGCAATAAAGGTATGTAGTTCAGAAATAAGAGGGACTATGTATTGTTCTCTAGTACTCGTTCAACTTCCCCTTCGGTACATTTTTTTATGTAAAGTAACATATAATTATCAATAAAGAGCTTCCAAGCCGATACAACACTTTCACCATTTATATTCCTCTTGGCATGTGACGTTGGCCCTGGTATTTCTTACAGTACATTGTGGTAAGTACCCCAACCTTGTTTAACATTACAGGAGCTGGCACATTCCCACACAGTCATGTTCAAGTTTGAATTTACCTACTTGGTCCTGGTCAACGCACATCAAGGTAAAAGGGATTTAAATCCCGCTTCGTCTGGCTCCTCCCACCTTTACCGCGTCGAACCTCATGTATCCCTTTGTCTCTAGAACTTTCATAATTGTTAAATCATTAGTTAATTAATTATCTTTCGGTTTAACCTTAATTGATAGTGTTAATCATCTTAGCATTAAACCGTAAATATTTAATTGCATTTCCATTTAAGTTGTCCTATATGTAAATGTAATCTTTAATCCTATTTAAAGTATATTTTTGTAGCCATGTTTGAATATTCCTTGGCACAGCAACTGTGTATTTAAAGCACTCTTAAAACCATCCCCAGCTGGAGCCTCAATTTCAGTCCACCAGTAGGCCAGTGTCCTTATAAAGCGTACACCTGGTAATACCACGACATCCGCAGGAAAGTCTTCGAAAATAATTATGAATAATAAATTATATACTGCCGGCAACAATTCTAAGATGGTCATTTTCTTAAAGCTCTTTATCATTTACATATTCATTTAGAATTTCATCCATTGTTAGAGGAATTACATAATTTTACTATCCTCTATTACTTCAATTTTATTAATTAATTTCTTGAGTGGCTCTCATTATTTTCTTCATCTGATGTGAAAATTGACTTGCGAGTCCTGATGGCGAACATATAAATTCAAGTTCTTACATTACGAACAAACTGTTTTAGGAGTCCATAGAATTTTTCAAAATCATCACCATCTAAACAAAGGCAGATTGTTCTTCGACTTAATATAGTAGTCAAAGGCAAAATTTCAATTGATAATCACAGATGCACAGAAAAATCACGAAGCCAAGAATAAACTTAATTCTCAAATATTTTGCCTCATTTTAGTCAAACTGTAATGAATAAATTTGGGGAAAGCTAATGTTTTCTTTTCTAAATTTAATTCGAGAATGTCATTGCGCATAATTTTCATAATTAGTTACGTTAAAAGTTGCCTTACACTTTATAAAATAAAAACGTTCAGAGAGCAGATTTAGAAACGTGGAGACCATAATAAGGCAAAGTAATTATATTAATGATATATTTTTCCCTTGCATTTTCATGACATTAAAGCAATGACAAGTTGGGTAATAGGCCATAATCTTGAATTCTGAGGGTTAAGAAGTTTTAAATTTAATATTTTCTTGTAGTTGATATCGTAAACGGCTGAGAAGAGAGAGCGATCGTGTTATCATGCTTCGTATTTTGAAGGATGAGCTGTTGAAATCTTGGACACATAAAATGAATTTTCCTTGCAATGAATTTAGCAGTCTAATTTACCGATTTCGGTTGACTTTGGGAAGGTAGGTTGAATTAGCATTTAAACACCTTTACGCTGAAATTAAATTCACAGGACAAGGAGGGCATTTACTCCCATGTAAAATAAAGGATTTAGAGCTATTTTTAGTGAAAATGGAAGATTTTAATTGTTTCCACGGTAGATAATGGATCTAGTTAGGTTAGTTGCGAAGCCAGCGAGACCTAGCAAGCCATTATTTCCGTAAAGTGGCCGCCACACATTATTCCTTGGGTACATATTAAGGCACATTAAGAGAATACACATCACCTTTCCTTCACACAACGCTCGTTGCCTAAACTGTTTCACGCCGAGTGCTCGCCTTTAAATAAACTTCCAAAAAACTTCCTTCAAGCGAGTTGCAAGCCCATTTGACCTTAGAAAACCAAGAAAAATTCCGACCCGACCTTGTTGATAAATATTAATTGTGAGATTGTTTGTATAACTAACCACTCTATTGATGACCCCGTAAATTCTCCCTTTTTCATGTTACAAGAAATAAAAAAATGATCATGAACATCATTCAAAGCCAATGTGTAAGCAATGTTACTTGTGAATTGTGTAATAAAATTATGGATAAGTTTGTCATCATAAATGCTTGTACGTATATTATGTGTGACTTTAGAAATAATAAATAAGAATAGATTTTGAAGAGAAGGGAATGCATACTTGTATATATGAGAGTAGATGTTTTGGTTATGAAGCGGTTGAATGGCAACGATATTATGATGGGCAGATTAATTCAAATTGCGTTTAAGAGAGGTGTTTTGAGAGTTGAATGATTAATGATATTCATCAGTGTCGTAGAATTCCCCTCCTTTTTGTTCTATTCTAAGAGTGCTAAGAGTGTCTAATATATATTGATATCTGAATATCTTAAAGAACAGAGCCTTTCTGAAACACGTAAGGATATATAAGAGAAACGAACATTAATCCCAAAATAAACTTATATTTTACCTTTATCAATTGAATACCTAACATTTAAACATTTACTACAGTAATACTCTAAATATTATTATAAACAAGAATTAATTAAATTAGTTTACCCACAAAAATTGGTAAATGTTTTCTCTACACACAACAATAATATAAGAATTAGGTTAACGGACTCATGTAGAGTTTAAAAGGCCTCAAGAATGTTATTGACTCTCGACGCGTGCCGCCGGCCAGATGTAGATGAGCGAGATCACACGGTTGTTTTGGCGAGGGTGGCCACTGGGGGGTCCACACGTTCTTCCGGCGGGGGGGGTTCTTCAAGGACGAGAACCAATACGGTGCTTTATGCAACACCTAGGCAGTCATGGTCTCTCTGGCGAGAGTGAGTCGAACTTGGTTCTTAAATCAAGTTAACTTGGAGTGCGGTGTGATCACTGAGTAACGAGCTCAAGGAGGAGCTTTTCTCCTTCGTTATTTATTTCCTTATGGCCGAGGACTGAACTCGGGAAGGGTCTTCTTCAAGGACGAGGATAACGGAAAGGGGTTTCTCTGGCGAGAATAAGTTACTTAAAGTTCGGTTTGATAACCGGGAACTAGCTCGAGGATGAGCTTTTTCTTTGTTCCAGTCTTCTTCAAGGGCGAGTATAACGGAGGAGGATTTCTCTGGCGAGAAAAATTTGAACTTGGTTTCTCACCAAGTTAACTTAAGAGTTCAGTGTGGCCACCGAATAACGGGCTCGAGATGGAGCCTTTTCCTTCTTTTTTTCTTAATTCCTTAAGGACGAGGAATACCCCTGGTGTTTAAGGTACACCAGGATATGAGGAGTCTCTCTGGCAAGAGTAAGTTGAACTTACCAAAGTTAACTTATCATTTTGTTTGATAACCAGGGACTTAGCTCGAGAATGAGCTTCTTTTTAGCCCCTTTAAGGTAGGTAGCCCTGCCTCTCTTGCAGGGTACTTCTTGGTCTGGCTAGCCAAGTACACTACCTCTCCAGTCTCGGTAGCTTGGTTTTCGATCCGAGGACTCCGTGACCTAGAGACTGACGTATACTACCTCGATTTTCCTCAGAGTTCCTCATTTATACCTCGTCACCCCACTGGGGGAGTTGTAAGGGGGGGAGGGGCTTGAGGAGAGTTCTTTTGGCCAACGGTATTTTCCATGGTCGAACATCGGCTCTTCGTTAGCCTTCGAGATTGAGAGAAACCCGTCTCCAATTTCTTATTCGACGTGAAACTGGATGTCACTCTTCTGGGGGAGATCTTACCTTTTGACCTTTAGGGTCTTTCATGGCACCGAGTTGTGCTACACTGCGGTTAAGCACTGTACCCGCCGATGCCTTTGACGGATGTCTTTGCGGTAATGACCTTGTGACTGCCCTACAATCCAATAGCCTTATTTTAATCACATGTTTCTTAAATTTAATTATAATTTGTTGAGTGAAAATTAATATTATCTCAATTAGTGCCAATTTTAATCGTAGCTGAATTAAAATGGTGAAAACAACTTCAGCATAATTTTACTTACACGAGACTTATAGCAATTTTTCTCTCCACTTATAGAATATGGTTGTTATAATTTATAAAAAAAGAAATAAGGAAAAAATATATATCTCCTTTTACGTTGGAGAGGTTCAAACATCATAAATTTTATCCTTTCTCGGAGGTTAACTCACCTTTACAGCTCTACCTCCCTAGCGGACAATATTTCTCTTTCTTACGTTTCATATTCGTAAACTATATTTCACATTCCAACACAAATACGGTTTTTTCGTGATTGGGAAAAAGAATTATGTGATATACAGGTGAAATACTACACTCTGACGTCCAACTCAACTACAGTCATATGAAAACCAGCATTCTCTTGCCATTAACTTCCCGTAACTGGAAAGTTGATTGTATACATGTTTGACAGACATCGAAGATTGATGATAAAATGTAAAGATTAAAGATGGTGAAGACCTTTGTGTATTTAGTAATAAAGACAATCATATTAGGGTAAGAGGAGATTCTATCGGTAACGAATTATCCTTAAGGACCGATAGTTTTGCTTTAAAAGAATTACTACTTAGAGATTACACTTGAAAACTTTATATATATATATATATATATATATATATATATATATATATATATATATATATATATATCGTCTTTTCATTACCTCGAGTGTAAATCTTAATTAATTTATTGGGTGAAATATCATAGGTCTCCTCCCCCTACAATTATCAAGTTAGAGGTATTATTTTGCTGTTAAATTAGAGTAAGGTTAGTGTAGGTTAAATAGGCATTCTGCGTTGTCATTGCAAAGGAGGCTATTTTTGACTTCTGGAGAAGATACACTAAAAATGTATTGATATTTTTCAATTTTCAAATTTTGGTATAAATATCTTTGTCAGAACTCAATAGTGAATAAAATTCTTTATAATAAGATATTTTTTAATAGTTCCTTCTACAACATTAGTGAGTTATAAATTATTATTAGAGCTGAGGATTTGGACTCTGGTAATTCCAGATTTATATTGATGAAATGAGTTAGGAAGAATGAAGAGGGATGGAAGGTGAAGTAAAACACATAAAATTTATTTTCTAAATCGGCATTTAATAATCGGATTGAGTTTAATTCAACTATGTAATTGGAAGAGATATTTAATAATATGAGCGCTACTCACTTAGGAAAAACGTATAAATATAATTTATTCACTAAGATTGCATGGGCAATAACCAGCCTTATTAATTCTTTAATTATAAGAATCATTATATAAATCCCTTAAATAATTAGAATTATATTCAACTATTTCCTGCGGATGGTACAACGAGATCAAACTCCTAAGATTTCTTTACACTCTTGGCATTATGTTTTGGAATAGGCAAATATTTGAAAGAAGTATATCTATTATAAAAGAGAAATTTAATATAAAATTATCTTTTTATATCAAGAAGATTCGTGCACTCTATTTCTTTCCTAAATCATTTTATTGTTACATAAGATATTTGTTTAAATTCTAAATAATTATAGAAGATCCGACTAATAAATATATGTCGGAAGGAGGAGACAATGAAATAGCATTCTATAAAATATTCAATTCAATACTTTGAAAATTTGGCCATGGATAAATTGAACCTAAACTATCTATTTGTCCTTTCTATTTATAGTTGTTTATATCATCCCAAGCTCATTTGATTCTTCAGATCTTGCATCATTCATTGCAATCAACACCTAAAGCAAGGGGATGTGAAATATTTCGATTTCTAAAATGTAAATATTTCGTGCAATATCTCTACAACGAAACATTAAAAAAAGCAAAATTCAAAGGCAAATATTAAAAAAACGATGGATTTATCGTAAATAGAAAACGAATCATCTAAAATTCTTACTTTATAATATGTTATTTGAATTAAGAGAAAATTGAATTTGCAAGTAATTAACTCCTTTATTCGTCTTGGATCGTTAAGGAGATAATAGAAGAATCAAGTAAAACGTCTATTGATATATATGGAATAAAAAAAAATCTGCCGTTTCTAAATGACAGATAATTTAGTGACAAAGTATCTATTATATTTACTTGTAGGTATTTTTATGTAAATGAAAGAAATTAAGCTGTTCGGGAACTAACCGTAGAAAATATTAAAAAATTAAAGAAAAAAGGAATTGTCCTTTCAGATATTTTGCCTAGGGGAGACTAAGGAAAAGTATATCTGTTCCACATGTTTTGGTACGTTATATGGAGTACGGATAACGTTAGGAGAGCAGTCTATCCTTTGTTTCCTAAGGCCCCAAAGCGATCTTTTATGACCATGTATATATCTGTTCTTACAAAATTCTGTTACACTCGTTTTTTATCTCTCGGGAGGTTAACTTACGTGTTAGAAAAGTTCCTTCAAAACAATCAAAGTTATACTTTTCCACGACGTGTGATAAAAACTACTTTTCCATTGTGTATATATATATATATATGTTTTGAGATCGAAGTAAAAAGAATAGTGATCTCTGCTTTCATGCGCGCGGTGCACATCACGTCCGCCATAGCTAAGCGGCTCACCTGAACTCGATGGCCGTCCACGGAGTCGCGGACTCAATTTTTACGTCTTGCAAGGGCCGTTACTGTTTGAAGTTTTCTTGGCATTTGCCATACCCTTTTGCACACAAGTAGATCGCCTATTTAGAGCAATTGCTCCTCCTCTCAAAATAAAATGCTCAGTTTACTTACCGAGCTCACATTTTTTCTCATTTTATGCTTTCCTACCTTTTCTAAATATACAGCAATTTTCGCTAACGTTTAAACATCAAGATGAAGCTCATTGTTACATAAATCTTATTCATATTGATGTAATAAGTATATAGTTTTTTCTGTTACAGTTATGTTTATCACTTGATAAAAAATGCACGCAAAGTTGACGTCTTGAGCAAAAGTCCGTTACATATCTACTTTATAACGTCCATAGTTGCAAAAACATTCTCACAACTTATTTTCGGGATTTTAGAGTTTTTCAAGAGGGAAGTTATACTAAAAGAAGTAGAATAATCTGAAAAAACTGAAGTGGAGAGTCAGAAAGAATTAAAAAGGGAAAAGACGATTCAGTCACCTGGATGACTACATTATGTAATGGCCTACTACTCTCCTTCGCCTTCCTGTTTCACCTTAAGAAATTTAAGGTTGCGTGGAGTCCTTCTACCTTAAAGGTTTGGAAAAGAGATCTGTATCCTTGAGAAGAATCAAACTTTTCACATCACAGAAGATAATTTCAATACGGATTAGACTTCTCTCAAACTCCAAATTCTTTCTATTATACACTCACACGGTTTCTTTCAGAAAATATATATTACTTAAAGCTAGTCATACACTCATAAATGAGAGCCCACGCCACGCTCCTCGCCATCCAAGTCAAAAATACATTGATGATGAAGTTATGCTGCTAATTAACTGCTTTCAACTATGCCATTCACCTAAAATGTATGTTCAACCTGCAGAATTTCATGAAGTGACGGATGAAGATTCAGGTGTTTAGAGTCATTTCTTTCCAGACAACCTCACTGGTAACAAACAACGTGCAAAGGTTGAATTGGTAAATGAAAGAGATTCTGGTTCCGTGGCAAGTACACAAAGTTACCTAAAGTAAGTCTGGTTTTGGACTTATCTGCCCCTAGTATTAGAACTTTGCCTTTTCCTGAGTATAATCTTAAAATTCCAGGCATCCAAACCGTGTGTAATTGTTTGAGATATTCTTTGATGAAGATCTCATAGAGCTCATGGTTGAACAAAGCACCCTTTTTTGTTTGTCAAAAACTGGCCTAACATAAATCAAAACAAAGAAGTAATTAAGGACTTTTTAGGAATTCTGATTGTTTCGGGCTACCACCCATTACCAAGCAAAGAAATGTTTTGGTCTTCAGGAGCTTATCTGCGAAATTCAGCAAAATATGAATTAATGAGACTTGACAAATTTGATATTATCATTAAACTCTTACATTTTCCTCAAATAGCCAGTTTAATGTAAATGATAAGTACATCAAAATCCGCTCACTACTCACTCATCCCCCCCAAAAAAAATATTTGTGATTTATTTCATACTAACACAATTTATATTACATGATGAAGCTATGGTTGAGTATTTTGGTAAGTATGGGTTTCAATCAAACAATCTGTAGCAAGCCAATACGCTTTGGTTATAAAGTTTGGTGCCAAAACACTTCCTCTGGCTACCTAATATCTTTGGATTCCTCCCATGTTAAAACATTTCATGATAATGAAAGAAATGAAAGACAGTTCGGAAAATCTGCTTTCACATTGCTTCATCCTTCGGATAAGTTTAGCGAAGAAAATAAAAATTACCCTTACCACATTTTTTTTTCATAACTAATTCACAACATTGCCAAAGCTAGAAGAAATAACGACACGAGGTTGCAATGGAACAGCAACAATGAGAGAAAATCGTCTTGGAAAAGATTGTCCAATCGGGAATGGGAAGGATATTAAAAATAAATAATTCAGAAGAAAACGGGTTAATTAAACAATATAAATATAATATAAAAATGAACTATTAACAAATAAAGGATGGTTTATTCCCTTCAAAGTAAATTTGTCAATAAAAATAATTCAATTAATATTGACCGGTATATCGCTTCAATTATTAAACTGCTAAAATAATTCATTCCTGAATTAATACTTATCTAGCGCTCCCCCCTATGGTAAAGTGAATTAAATATTAATAATAACTGTGAATATTAATGAACGAGGGTGAAAACGTGGACGGACCAATGGAAAAGAGACTTCCAAATGTGTCTCCCATCGGCCAAGAAAGAAGGGAAAAAATTACCTTTATTTGAATGGTTGGGAGGCGTCAAGTAAAGCATGCGGTGCATTGTGTCTTCTCATTCCGTAAATTCAATTGATTGGTTATGGAAACGCTTCGGCGCATCGTACCTTCCTTCTCCGGGGAAAAGAAAGGAGAGCCTACCCCCTTCTTTCTCCAATTAGGAGGGTGTCTTCCCCCGCTTTAGAATGCACATCTGAGAGTGGGAATGTCGTGTGGGAAGTTCTTCGCAACAGGGACTTGGACTTTCCTCCACGGAAAGCTCAAGCCGATCTTTCGACGTGGCTAGGGTTAAGGCGTTAAATCTTTAGTGTCCTCCGGGGATTACTTACACACATACCTATATATATATATATATATATATATGTATATATACATTAGGTGAAATATTGTCGTGTTTATAAATCACATCCGATCTAAATTTAACCCAATATTATTTTGAAAGAAATTGTTCCCAAATTATAACTCCTACTTTACCTTCTTTTTCTCCTCTTTGTATTTGTTATGTTTATCGTTTCGTGTAATTCACCTAATCTTATGCTTGTGTACGTATTTATTCATTGTAAATTTCTTATATAGTTTTTATTTCTTTGATTCCATTCCTCTCGCTTTCTTCTCTTTCACTCATTTGTATCTTTATTGCATATTCCTCGATTTATGTTGTGGTCTGTTGAGATCATCATAATATATTTATCGTGCACACTATATGTGCACACAAAAAGCCATGAACTAGTAATGTCTACTCTCAACCAATGTAAATAAATTGGTGTGTCTGAAACGAAAAAAAAGAAACTCCAATGAAACATTGTAAGAATTAAAAGGATATTTTAGAACCATTTCCAATTTTTCATTTCACGAAAAGACCAAAGTCGCGGTGATAATGTAAATTTGGAATGAGACTAATTAATCTGTGGTTTCAAACTAATCTTAAAATCAATGAACTAAATCGTAACCACATTCAGTAAGCAGCACATTACAACCACCATATTATATTTCTATTTAGTTAAGGAAAGCGTAAAAGGGG
The DNA here is from genome assembly GCA_963969495.1 of Ceratothoa steindachneri. NCBI lineage: Eukaryota > Metazoa > Arthropoda > Malacostraca > Isopoda > Cymothoidae > Ceratothoa > Ceratothoa steindachneri. The sequence continues at coordinate 85,576,390 of OZ018337.1, forward strand.
TTTAACTAAATTTCAAAAGTATTATATATATATATATATATATATATATATATATATATATATATATATATATATATATCTGTATATTTGTAAATGTGTTCAAGTATAAAACGAGCAAATCGAGGAGGAGAGAGATTCATTCGAGGTCATTTCGAGGAGCAGTTTCCCATATCGCTCGGGTTATATCAGTCGAGTCATTTACTCCACATTAGGAGATAACATTTACGCAACTAATCTTACATCAAAACGAGTCTTATTCATTCATCGTACCAAAGCACGAACATTAAGATAGCTATATTTAAGAATCATCAAATATAAGACAGTGAAGTCGATAATCAATCTAATTTGAACTCCTCCTCCATTTGCTACCCAAAGCTACTAAATAAATAGAACCGCAGTCTTCGTATTTTCATCACCATAGTGCTCGAAGGAAAAATCATATCAAAATTTCTGTTCATCGCCCAGTCCAAGATATTCATCATTACCCTTTTGAGTTAAGTAATAATTTCTTGGAACGTTATTGTATTACCCAAATCCGGTTCAACGATCAACGCTTCGCAACAATCTTATGGGAAGCGCAAAATAAAAGAGGATCACGAAACGAGGTAGAATATAAGTATATTAAGGTGATCCTCTTATCATCCAAATCATTTATTCAAACTCATACAATGCCTCTGCCCCTGCCTCATATATTTTTCCACCGCCCATTGGGCTGAAAACTACGGTGGAATTTTATTTTCTGCCTCCATCCATTTCATACTCTTATTTTCGTGTAAGGCAAAACATGTATCTTGATTTTGTTTTTATGTTTCTATTAGTTAAAAGAATCTTGTTTTACATGTGAAGAAACAGAATAAACTTCAAAACAACTTGAAATTGGCTTTTGATTTTTCCTGTGGGACATCTTGGAATATATAAATATATATATATATATATATGCAGATACACTCACAAAGGAAAAGTAAAAAACGATTCCTAGCGCTTTCATCTGTATTCTTAAGGTTTAGTTGTGGGTAGTCTAATCCCTCCTTCCATTATTAAGGCAATGTATGTCCAGCTTCTTGTTCATTCCTTGAAAACGTCTTTAACAATGACGAAAAAAGTGCTCTGAATGTTTTTTCACTCTTCCTGTGTGGGTGTATCTGCATAATTTTGACTCAAGTGCACTTTGTGAGTATTATTTATTTATATATATATATATAAATATATGTTTCTGATTGGGAAATTTGGAAAAATATTCTCGAATCTTTGTTAGTTTTTATTATTTCTTGTACCCTTTATTTGTTGCATACCTTTAATATTTGTAAACGAGAATTAAGTATAACAATGGAAGATTTTATCTCGCGCAAATAATTAAATATACTAGCATGTGTCCAGCGGGATATGATAAGTGTTTGGAACCAAGCTTCACCTTTAGGCAACGTTAAAAATTCTTCTGGTTCGATGTAATTAAAAAAAATGTGCGTAAAATTGCTTTAAGTTCCTAAGCCTTGAGAGAAGTAGAAAGCAAATAGTTTTGCCACCTTTTGCACGGAGATCTCCGGAAAGAAACAACTAACGGAGGCCTCCTTTTTATCTATGAAATTCCACCTTTTCTAAACTGTTCCACTACATGTTTTATTCATTGCATGGTTTCTTAGAAAGTCTCTAACGATTGGCTAAAGCAATGTATTTTTAGTACCACCTCGTTTATTACAGTTACGAATCTTTACAATATGCCAACAAATGAAAGGGTTTGATCTGTGAAAAGTTCGACACAAAATAAATTGGGAAAACCATAAGATAGTAATTACTTAAATTACAAGAGTTATAATCATATCTTTTACTCTCCTTTTATACCAAATTAATTTATACCCTTTCAGTATTGTGCACAAACTAGCTAATGATCAATAAATTTAATATGATCAAATTTCTAGATAATCTTCCGCACTCGCCAAGTCTTCACTCTTGCTTCACTTCGCCTTAAAAGTGTGACTCAAAATTCCAAAATTGAGCACATAATTTTAATTCTGGTCAGACATTAAAGACACTTTAGGCACTTGTCTGTCTATTTTAAAAATGATGTCTTTCTATTTTGGAGAATGATGTCTGTCTGATTTGTGATTCAGAAGATAGGCAACGAGTTTTTCTTCCAAAGATTCTTAAATTCAGTATATTTCTGCTATTCTTTTTAATATGAACAATTGTCTAAAAGACCTGTTTTTATCCAGGAGGATCAGAAGTTAATAATGAAATAGACATAAATATTAGTTTGACAATCGCTGTTGAGCTTATTGCATTTGGATAGAAGTAGCAGGAAGTATTCAGTTTTTACACCAAACATCGTTCACGAGAACCTTCGTCGCCCATGGTCAGAGGGACTTGTTGAGCGTCAGAGATATGTGGATATAGATACCTATCGGCAGGATTCCTTGGAATAGAGAGTGCATGATTGTGTGTTGTGCTGCGAAGACGGGAGAGGAAGGAAAGCAGTGTTGTACTTGGTTATGGGTGTGATGAGAAGTGTAAGATCTACCCACCTGAATACAGGGTTAATCGAACAACGTCCATCGAATGGTAGCCACATCTCTCCGTGAACTGACGTTTGTGTCCCCTCAGGCCGGGATCGAACTCGGTACTGCAACATTAACGGACCAACGCCATATTCACTCGAACTAATTTCTTTAGTCATTGTTATTACAAGGGTGACCTTAGGCACTAGGTGTTTCCTGCTCGTGGATTTGGAGCTGAATGTCCCACGCATTAGTTTGCTACCTTCCATTGAAAGAAGACCGATCGATCCCTGTTGCCGTTGGGATCATCAGCGATTTTCTTTACAATCGATTGAGAAATTTCATTTTCCGATCGCTGACTTTATTCACGCTTGTAAAGGGATCAATTGACTTGGAAATAACACAAACGGCGATTTTTCAGGCATTATCTTGCAGTTGTGCAGTGTAATGAAGCATCAAACCCTTCTATTATGACGCTCTCTGCCAAACATTCTTACGCCACACAATATGTTTTCAGGTGTGCTGCGGACGCACTTCATTTCCATGCTTTATAAAACTCTGACCATCAAATTAACTATGCAAATTAATGGTAAATTTATATTTTTACGTTATTATAGATATCTGCTTCTCACTCTGTACACTAATGATCTCCGTCTAAAATGCTCGATTTCTTAGAACATAAAAAAATGTCTTCAACCAACCATACTTATTAACTCCAATACCTTATGCTAATTTGAATGTAGATTCATAAAATTCTACCTGCCTCAGAGTTTAGTTGTAGTACAAATAATTGGCCACTTTCAAAGATATTTATCCACACTTGACCGAACAGTCAATTTTCTTACTGCTTGCTCCATTATATCAAATTTACTTTGAAAATGATCCTTATTAAAATTTAGTTTTCCTTCTCTAGTTCCCATCATTTTCGAATATTGTTCATTTAATAGGCCATTTTTAAGAGTTTACTTAAAGGAATTTGATAACGACGTTAGGTGGAGCCTTTGTCGAGTCGATGAACTGTTTCTAGGACTTTACTCCTCAATAGAAGGATTTTCTTAGTTACAAGAATTGGCAATTGGACAGATGAATATGGGTGAGAAAGTGAGCTTATTTGGCTGAAAATAAATGGAAATGAGTAATTTAAATTAGAATGGGTTGAAAATAAATTATTCCAGCCAGGGTTGTAATAATCTTTTTATTTATTCTATTTTACATGATTCAGTCACTAAATTAAACGCTCATTGCAATGGTAACATTTTAATTTATCCTGCTACACTCAACACTCAAACCCTTATTAATCATGAGATCTCTGATCGCTCTCACACATATTACTACCAATTACTATTACAATTTAGTTGCAATCTTCTTCAGCTTTACTGCATTTTTTAACAAACAATGTAATTAAAGATCACATTTTATACGGAAAAAGGAGAAATAAAAAAAATGGCACTTAGAAAGAAAAGGAAAGTGGCAAAGTAGTGGCATTGAGGCAAACAATATCTATTTAGAGGTTTAGTGAACTGGAAAAGGCAAATATTGTTTTTTTGATTTTTTAAGTGGAAAATTGCCTTAAATTTTGGAAATCAAGGGGGTAAATAAAATTGTCAAAGAAGTCAGATTGATCGAAGATGTTCAGAGTGACTCGATCAGCCCAACTTTTGACATTTATTGTATGAAGACTCTTTTAAGGGAGCCAATCTTAAAAGTTTTCACTAAAGTCCTTTTTCCAAACTGATAAAAGTCTTATGAGAAGATTCGGACTTTCAATGTACGCTTAAATGCACCGAGAATTGCGGAGAATGATCGTAACAACAACTATTCATAAATGAGATCTGTAATGGGAGTTATTTTTCTGCTTTGATTTTAAGTCTGAAAGTAGATCACCCATCAAAGGGCAAAAATATATTTTCCATTTGTTTCTAAATTATTTCAGTGTTTAGTTTTGTATATATTGGATATTCCTCTAAAATATTGATGCACTTTTCTTGACGAGTTCTTGTCAGTAAAAGGGATAAAGTAGTTTCTGGTCCAAACCTGCAACATCGGTATTCGAATTATATATGATTTTTCTAATTTTTCCTTTATTTACGCACGCTTTGCAGAGAAAATTAAAATATATATGGAGAATTTAGTTATTTGATACGTCTAAAGGTTGTTAATTACCATACTTCGTTACACTCATTATTTGTGGAAGAGAGGCGACGGTTATCTTCAACGGGTAAAAATCTTAACCGAAGTCTTCCTGTTCTGAACATATAGGAATATTCATTTGGGCTCAAATTAGACCTTATTTTTATTTAGCAGCAGTTTACTTATTAATTAAGCCAATTTTAAAAAGTGCAAATTTGATGGAAAGTATGTTCTAATCCTATGGAGTGAAAGGAAATTGCCAAAATTCAACCCAACTGTGCCCATCATATAGATTTTCCGCATTTACTCTACCAAGGAAATTATTAAAGTCGAGAATTCCTCGAAATCTCTTGTTTCTACCTTCATCTACCACTTTATGGAGCAGATGTCAGGTCCTGAAAATTATTAAATCATAAATTTACCACTACTATTTTAGGGATACGGCAGCAGAAACCTTTTAATTGATGCCTTCGATTTTGATGCAATAGGATTTTGCTAAATTATTGGTACAATTCTCAACTTATTCTCATTTGAGATTCCATATTTTCTAATGTAAAATTGACGAATAAACTTCTTGCTTCACCAAAGGCATCTGTTTATATATTAAGGGATATGTATATATTAAAGGTAAATGAAAGAGGGCATAAATGCACTCCTGTGAATCCTCGTCAACTTAGGCCTTTTCATATCTTTCCTGGGAGAAAAAAGAAGCTTAACTGAATATTATTTAACCCAGGCCCTCACGAAATAATGAACTTGAAGTAATTCAAACTGTTTGACAGATATATTCTCTAACATTAAAAACAGTTATTTAATATGACACATTGCTCCTTCCTTCTTTCCGAAAGGATATATATATATATATAAGGTCCTTTGCTTTACTCAAAAGAGAGTAGGAATCTCGAGACCTTCAAACATTTCATTTCTAAAATTAAATCATTAAAATTTTATCTATTCTATGATAAAAAGCCCTGATCCTAAAAACTCTCATTCAATTCGAGGATTCATTATCAATAATATTTTCATCATTTTTCACTTTATAATTTTCCAAGTCATCAATGACTCTTTATTCGAAGTATTTTTTTATTTCTAAATATTTAAAATTGGGAGAAATCATTCTTTCCATGAAACCTTTCTACGATATTATTAATCAAATTCAATCTTTTTGAACCTTGCGCCATTTCTGCTTTAATTGATAAAGATAATAAAGTTCTTCTAATTATTTCGACCACACCATCAGTAATATGCCATTCTTTACATGGTTATCATTATTTTACCTTGTCCAGAGGCTACAGACTGAAGTTCTGCCTGTAATGCGTGAGCTCACCCTGTAAGAAGGATTAACGAAGTAGGTACTCTTTTTTCTATGTTTAAAATGATAATAAATGCCGCATTAGTTATGAAATTTCGTAAAAGGATTCAGGTACCTTACCTCATCGTACATATGACGTCTTGCAACAGTAGTTTGAAGAAAGGAGAGGATAAACCACACTAAAACTACGAGGTAAATTGCCTCCATCGTTTATTTTTGCTCTCCAATCCCTTCCTTATTTGATTTTTTCTTGATTAGTTTTTATTCGTAACTAACTAGTGTTGTTGATGAGCACCCTACAACCACAAAGAACTGAAAGCCGAAATTAACAGCAAAAAACGTGAGTAAGTGTTAAGTAAATTTTTCAGTCTGTACCCGTCTTTTCAACATCACCTTCGACACTACTAAAATAGCAAAAAAGGCAACCATCGAAGGCCTCCTGCAAAGGCCTATGAATCAGTATGGAAAAGAGAGAACTAGAAAAGTTCTTAAACATTCGTAGGTGTTTCATGTGCTTTAAAGAAGAACGACTCTCAGCTTAAAATTCATCGATAGGGAAAAACTATAATGTAGCTACATAGTGTGGCCTGAAAACCAGGGCACCTCTTCACCATCCATGCGACCCATATGCATAACTGACACCTCATTCAACGATTAGTTAGCGCTTTACGATGCAAATTTCATGTTGTTGATAGAATGTTGCGCTTGTCCAGCTACAATATGTACAGTCTCTCCAGGAAAGAAACCCACATGCTTGGCTTTGTTGGGCAGAAACGACGATTGATTTAACGCATAAAAAGCTAAATACCAATTAATAGAAAAACTAAATTACAAATTTGAAATATTCGAGAACATTGACACACCTTTTATTGGACGTTAATATTGTTATATTTCCATATTTTTGTTCTGAGTTTTAACCTGGGCACAACGGTCAAATTTTTCTTGTTTAATGTTAAAATTATAGTGCATTTTATTTTTTGTTAAATTGTACTTCACGCTAGAATTTGTAAATATTTACAATCTTTACAACATAAATCGAGTTCAAAATATATAAGTTAAACATTTATGTAGGGCTGTATTTATTCTAATCTTAAACATTATAAATGATATCGCTGCAAAGTAGTGTAACTACTTTGGTTAAGCAAATAACGCGATTAATACAATCTAGATTTTCGGTCGCAAGAGCTGATGCCTAGAAAAAGTGAGACTTATTTGTAATGAGGATATCAATTTTTCTTGAAAAGTAATATAAAAAATGGAAGAAAATTCAAAAAGGTTTATTTTCTTAGCAATGGATTCAAAATAATCATATTGGATAAATAACAACGTAAATTTAATAGAATTTCCTGAAAATTAGGTTTAGCTCATTTATTATGGTGGGATAAACTTCCTGAAAATTGCCTTCATTTACATGAGCAGAAAATCCTTCACGAGAGAAGAACAACGTCAGAAACAACGCAAAATACTGTGGAAGTGCACGTCGAAGCAATGATCGAGCCAAACTCCATTGAGGTATTTTATCTGCTATTGACGAAATAATTCGGTGGTTATAAGCAGGAAAGACCTTAGCTTAACAGGATGGCTATAGGAAGAGCAAAAGTAAAATGACAATGAATTAAATAATCTGTAAAGACAAAGAGCGACATATCTGAAAACTATTGCTCACGTAATATTGGACATTTTACTGAACTAAATAACATTAAAGGGTGTATTGTATGTATTGTTGTCATGGGTGCGAAGGTTAAGTCTCGAAGTAATCTAATATATGACTAGAATACTTTTGAAAATTTTTAATTAAATTTTATATATTAACAACTCGATTTAGCATTTTAAATACACTGATTAGTATTTTAACTTTCATTGACGATAGCTATGAAAATATATTTGGGAGTTTATTTCAAATGACAAAATATATAATTCTTTAGATAGTATTTAGTCTTTTATGCATCACCCTGTTGCTGAATAAGTTTGCATACCTTTTTCATTCCTTCCTACAGAAGGTCGACTTTCTAAATGGTTTAATATTTAAACGCTACATAGCTACAGTTGCATTTAATGCATTTAATCTTGCCAATAACAGGATAACCTTCGATTTATCCTAAATTTGAGTATTAGTCAATAATAACAATAGTTATAATTTAATATTACTGGCAATAATTATAATAGAAGAATAAAAGGTACAACACGTCTGTGTTTATAATAAACTTTGTATCTTGAAACGAAAAATCCTTCGAAAGCAGAAGGAAAGCTCTATAAATCAATATAATCGAACCCCCTAACCTGTTATTCCGACGAGAAAGAAACAGAAAAACTAAAGACATCAGGAACTTTTATCAATGGCAAACACGAACATAAATATTTTTGAGGATATTTGACAAAAAAATCTGATCCGAGTTTAAAAGTTCTGAAATCGAGTCACGGAAGGAAACCTAAGAAGAATGTTTTGGTTCTGTCAAAGAATTTCTCTTTTACTTCAATTCTCTGCTGAGTAAAATGAAATGGAAAGTATATTGAAATTATAATTTAAGATTAAATTGTATTGGTTATTTCATGAAGGAAGTGACTGTACAAAAAAACTTTATTTCAAAAATTAACTCAGTGATTTAGAAATATAACGTGCATGATAAATTTTAACGTGCTTGTGCAGAAGAAATAAAATTAATCTAAGAAAAATATTTAAAAATATGCTAAGTTTGTCCATGGATTATTATTTAGTGCTCGAGTTTAGCTTAAAGTGAGAATAAATCGTCCAAAGCGGAACTTGAAGCTCTGATTTCAAATCACAGGCATGAAATTATTTTTGTATAATTAAAAATAGAGCTTATATTTATTTTGCAGTTGCAGAAAAACGGAAGAGGAGAGTACAAGTTTGGGTGAACAGTTTAAGTACAATGTAAATAAAATACAAGATCGTTGGCGGAAGCTGAAGAAAGACGCAGTGGTTAGGTAGCGGAATTACCATAATTTGTTCTCTATGCTTGTTTGGGCGTTTTGCATTGATGTATGATATCACCGTTACCAGGATATGTAATTTGCTGGCTTGGGAAAATGAGTATTAATTCATATAAAAATTGACCGAACTTCCATTTAATTGTCAGAAGAAGAAAAACAGGAGAGTCAGGAACAGTGTTCTAATCTTAAGGCTACATTTGAGAGCTGGCCAAAAGTCCGCGATCCTTTTGACAGAAAAGATATCCTCATATTACATAGCAGAGCACAAACACTTTGTTTTTTTATAAAATAAAAAACTTACATTTTTCCATATTCCTATTAAAATGATGCCTATATTTCAATAGAAATTTCATTTTATTTACTTGGACTAAAGCATTGTTGACCATTTAGTATTGCAGATTATATAACTATTTATAGAATAAACTTTCTCTTTTTCAAGCTACAACTCATTTTTCATCACAAACATTGCCCTAGAACAATCTGGGGAATGATGAAGAAATAGAAACAAACACATGAATCTAGTGTAATATAAATAAATTGTAACGCCTATTAGCTACAACTGTGGTTGTGTGAGGATGGTACTTATTTCATCCAGAAAATAAGTTGTATGTAATTTTATTGTACAACTTATTATATCGTCAATTTCGCATTGTACTTCTTATTTTTCTTTTCCTGTTTCGTTTAATACTTTGCCAGTCGCGTTTCATTTCCATGGCCCTAACTAAACAACACGACACCGTCCAAACGAAAAACAAATTTAGCATTTTGTTTCCATTTAAGAAATTTTAAATTTTCAGCCATTTTCTTCTTCCTTCTCTTCTTCTCTTATACCTGCCCTGTTCATGCGGATTCTTCTTGGTATTTAAACTCCGATTACAGCTACATCTTTTTGTTAAAACCTTTTTGTGAACTTTTCACTGTGGGAAATGACCAAATGTGATGCTAAAACACAACCTTTATAATTAATCCGAAAATTTAATAGAATTATAAGAATTCGTTCACTCAGGACGTATATCTACTCTTGGTAGCACGAGAACCAAATTTGCTGGCCCCAAATAAAGGTTTCACCTTTGTTGTAGCAGAAACGTATCAGATTTCTAATTTAATCTAAAGGCAATCATTGATTTTTTTTACTTTCTGTATGACATTGGGAATAGATATTTTTTAAACAAAATTATTATCTCTCCATCAAATACTAAGGATATAGTAAAATCAATTATAAAACCGAGTAGGAACTGTGCAAGTCATGAGACAAGATTTAATTTGATAAAAGTTAGCAAAAAAAGGAAAAAATATATGAAGAGATGGTCTTCAACATAAGCGAAAATGTGGGGAAAAATTGCACAAGTTCGACAAATGTTCAGACAGATGTGTATGAACTTATCTAAGCAAGGGGAGAAAAATACCTGAAATGATGATAATAATAATATAAGTATATAATTGATGGCAAAAATATATAATCAATCGCTGAAACCACTCAAATATTCGGCGGCAATGGGAGACCATCAGGGATATTTGAGGTATTTTATTAGACAATTTCTCGAAGGGTTCAGAAACTTAGCTTATGATTTACTCAATCGTAGTATTAAAACTTAATTATTCGATCAGTGGTCTGGATTTAAAGCTAAATCGTTAGCCTTTCCCTCCCCCAAATATGAGGGGAGATATTTGATTAAAAGATTCTCATTTAAGAAATTGTGCTTAACCATACATTTTATGTTATTGTAAATCTTTACTAGGAAATAAGTCTCTGCATCAAATTTGATATATATTGAGTATTAATAAATAAAAATTTTGGCATCTCGTTAGCTGACAATCAATTTATTCATGATTTTGCCAGGGTTTTGTTCGTTTTTTTTCATGTGCAGTTGCTGTATGTAAGAATTCTTTTTGCTGGATCCATTCAGGTGCGTCAAATCATCTAAGGCTGTATGAGGCAATTAGATTTACCGTGACATTTTTCTTTGACTTTCTGTGTCGGAAGTCTTTTTACCTCCCATGTATAAATTGTTGGACCCCACTCTTCATCCCAAGATTGAGCTTCTGGTCACAACTTCGCACTATAAATATTTGGAGAGCAAGTATGATGGGAAAGTACGAAAAGGCTAGAATTCCATCTCACGTTTGGACGTTGTAGTCAAAGTCCAACCGTCACTTCCCAATTACGAGGAAAAGAAAATTTTTGTTTATAATAGATTTCTTGAACTATATTATGGGTAATGTCTTCTAAGAAAGTGGTCTTGAACTTCAAAACCAATTGTCGTTTTCTACTTTTCTTTATTCGTTTCATTCCAAATCTCTTCCACCACGTTTTCCTATGTCACTTCCTTAATCCGTCTTTGCTGGGCAGCGCTATGGGACTCGTTAGAGCGGAACTCTGTGACTAAGACTCAGCAGCAACAATTTCCCCATCTGTTCCTCGGGCCTCTCTTGAGGGAAATGAAAGTGAGGCACCTTGGCGCAATGAGAGAGGAATAAGGAATGAGGAGAAGTAGGAGTAAGAGATGTTAAAAATAAATCCAAAGGAAGGCAGAAATAATAAATAAAGCTTTTACAGTGAGAATCCTAGGAAAGATCTCTTGAGTTTGATATAAGAAAATATTTGTTTTCTTTCGTTGAGGAAAATAAGGGCGATATTGATCTCACGATAATTTTAAATTGAAGTTAAGTAAAGATACCACAATGTCTAAATTTTGAATAGATCAGAGAAGAGAAACAACTTTTCCAACGAGGGATTTTCACACAAAAGAAAGGATCTCGTTTCGGCACGAACCGATCTCTTAGGGAAGATTATAAAAACATAGACGAATCTGCTGTGTAAATTATAAAGAAAATAATGACTTTGAGAACTAACTTGTGTTGTCCTTCCTAATACTACTTATTTATTTAATTTTCAGATTTCATTTCAAAGATTAACGTAACATAAGTAGTTAAAATTTTTTTGTCATTTCCCCTCCTACTATCATCAATGTGTTGAGTTAAATTGGAAAATTTCGCTTGTTAATAACATCAAATAAAGGTATATTCTCCTCCCTGAACCACAAAAATCCCTTTCAAATGCTCCAACTTCCTCTTCCAGTGTAACATCATTCAGACTGTCCTTTCGATCGTTCTTTTGCATCTCACTTCGACCGTAAGTCTTCTTTCTATGACCATTAACTGTTGTTTGCATTTTTATTGTTTCCCGAGACATTATATAATGTTAATTCACCATTTTCTAGTCCTCCCTCCTTTCACGATGATTGTGACTGCGATGTTTCGTTGCTTCCCTTATTCTTTCGTAATTGCACCCAATCATTAGATGACCATATAATCCCTAAAATTTTGTTTCTGTTCACTCTATTACGTAAAGTGTTCTAAAAATCGAGTTTCCTAATGATTTGCTTCCAATCAAATCTTATCATGATTTATGTAAATTTCTTATGATTTGATCGCAAACTTCATTTTCACTTTAAATTGTAAATCTGATTCCACAAATATAAAAAATAATTGAGGCATTACGTATGAATAAATACCTACCATATGAATGTTTATTTCTTCTTAGATCATAAAGAGAAATCGGGTTTTAATTCTTGCTTCATACCTTACACCGTCTTTCCTTCGTATTGACAAGTTTATTATCCTTATATTTAATTATTTTCCCGAGAATAGCCAATGAAATTAATATTATTCTACTCAAATCAAGCTAAGTTTCAAATCATGTTATAAAAGAACCATCTTGAAACGGAGCTACATTACCCAATCTTCTCATCTCTGCTCTGTCTTGCTGTAAGTGGCATTAACCCACTCATCTCCTCATGGATTTATGTTTTCCTCTCCACTCAGAAGTTTCTGGGCTGCTGTAATTGTGATTTTTGAGCGTCACGAGTGAGATGCTTTCGGGCTGACATCTTCTGCCCATTACCGGGTAAGTAAGGATTAGTAAATCCGACCAAAGGTGCAACCAAAATATTCTTATGAGCAGGAACTAAAATTCCAGAACTTAAAGCTCTCTGACACAAATTTATTATTATGCCATTTCCTTCTGTACCTCCTAAGATCACCTATTAAATCCTTGCACCCTCCTTTTTTTTCTAATATCTTGAATATAATTAGACAGCAGTCGATGATGCAAGACTCTCTAATATAATTAAACTAAAATATTACAACATTTCTTTCTATCCTTAAAGATATTTAATTTTTCTATCTAAGCTACCACCTAATTCTACTGATTTGGTGTACGAATTTATTATATTTTGTTTGATGGGCATTTTAAAGTCTTTACTAGCTTATTTCCATTTACCATTACTATTTGTAAGAATTATTTTCCATTGAAAGAAAGGGATATTCCAGAAATCACCAGCCTAATTAATTGTTCGCACAACCTGGCTCCAGTTTTGAATCTGTGCGTTAGGGTCCTCTGTTTCTCCAATAAAACAAGTAGCACTGATTATTGCCGGTGCAATTTGATACTCATCTTAATCGAGGAGGTAAAATTAAATTTGGCTTCTAGGTGTAAAACACTATTAATAATAGAAGAAGAAATCTGAGCCTGCCTCGATATTAGTGGATCTATAAACACGAAGCCCCATTAAGTAAATAGAAGAATAGAGATGGCACCTGATAAACCTTTTTATATCTTAACTAAAGAATGAAAAGAGAATAAAAATAATTAGTTCGCCAAGGATAAATTTTAATGTACAGAAAAACGTCCCCTGTTGAATATTTGGAAATAAATATTTAATCTCTATAATATATTTCACTAAATCTAATGTTTCTTTCATATTATTTTTCAACAAATTTTATTACTTTTCCATCTATCTTTCCCTATTAACGGAATAGTAGACAGCCTCTCCAAAATTGAACAAATGATGAAAATCAAATAAAAATAAATACTGCTTCAAATTTCAATTTCACATTAAATAGTTTATGAATGATATCCATGTTTCTAAAAGGCATTAATATCATAGAACGAGAGGATTTTTCAAGATAAATACTTACTCAAAAAATAATTCTGAAAATTTTGGAACTCACATTTGTGTTTTAATCGCTTTTTATTGCAAATTTAATATTTTGTTTCAAATAATATAGCTGAACTATATTTTGGCCGCTGTTCTCTTTGGAGCATAAAATACTTATGAGCAGATTGCGTTTGCTATATGTTAACGATGCATACAAAATGTGATGGTTGCCAAAAATTTTTTTTTTTTCTCCGGCAATAATCGCAGTTGGTGCAATTGAAAGAAGTTATAGAAAATTAAGTTCCTTTTCATGAGTCCAAAAGGAATAGAGCTATTACTATTACGAACTTACATGTATATGGAAATCCTTTAAGCGAAGATTTTCAAATGTTGTCACTTCTTAGTGATTCAAGGTTTATAGATTTAATCTATTATGAAACAATATTTCACTTTGTTTATGAATAATCAAGAGGAATATAAAAAGATATATGCTTTAAAACGTAAAAGAAAGCGTCAATTTCCTTGACGGATTAAAACATTAATTAAAAAATGTTAGAGAAATGAAATTTTGAATGTTTGCGATCTTTTAAATATACTTCTATAGAGGAAACCATTGGTATTGGTTAGGATAAAGGTTTTATACATTGATCGCTTTAGGTAGGTTTATACTGAAAAGAAACAGTCTAAATTCTTAATATGATTTCAGTTTATGTATCTTTTTGCTTCCACCTAATTTTAGCGTAATAAATACACTTCTGCTCCTACTGAGTATCCTAATCTTTCTAGTAGGAATTTCTTTAATGTTGTCTTTAACTTTTTTAACATAGAATACTTTATTGTCAATCTACGACGGGCGGTCAATAAGTTTTGCACTTCGGATATAAGAAAACAAGATATGAGGAAAAGTGTTTTATTATTTTTCAAGATAACTACCCTTGAATTCAATGCACTTGCGCCACTTGTCCCTGAGGCTTCATATTCCCGACAACCAAAAATCTCCCGACTGCTGTTCAATCCACTCCTGGACGGCGAGCTGGAAATTTTCATCGTCTACAAACCGACGTCCACGAAGTGCAGCCTTGAGCTGGCAGAATAAAAAGTAGTCACTAGGGGACAGATCTGGACTGTAGAAGGAATGGTTGAGCTCCTAGAATCCGCACTTGGGCAGGGCAGCTTGTGCAACTCTGGCCTTGTGGACTTTGACGACGCTGAAGTGGATCATGGGGCGTGAGGGTTCTAGGGACTCAACGGGCTGAGACTTTAGTCTTGGCCAAATTGTCGTGGATGATGTTGATAACACTTCCATGTCATATTCCAAGCTGTCGCTCGATTTCTTCGACCCTCACCGGTCGATTTTCGAGGATCATCCTCTCCACATGGGCCACAATGTCCTCATTTGTCACGTCTGACGGGCGTTCTGGACGGGGCTCATCTTCAAGGGACTCACGACCATGGCGGAACTCCCTATTCCAGCGAGCAATGGTTGCATAGGAAGGGGCGGTGTCGCTGTACACTGCAACCTTGCGTTCATGGATCTCTTTTGCATCCTTGCCTTCCTTGGTCAAATATTTGATCACTGCGCAAGGCTCAACATTTTCCATTGTTGAAAAATTTATGACTGACGATCTGCGATCAACTACTGCTTCTTAAATAGACGAGGCAGGAACGTGCGGCTGCAGGTCCTGACTTGTCATAACTTGTCCTAGCACCCTCACAAACAGCCATCCTCCTTCCTCTGATTTGCTCTACTGATTCTCAAAACTTATTGACTGCCCCTCCTATGTAGCGAATTCATTCATTTTATCTGGCCGAAAAAAAATAAAATTACATGCGTTAGCTTAGCAATGGCATCTCATATTTATGTCCCCTACACATTATAACCTTATTATTTACAACTATTCCTTTTTTCCTTTATTATTAGTTTATTTTTATGTTTCTCCAGCTATTCCATTGCTCCGCAGTGAAGGTTCTCCTTTCTTTCTTAAGACTAAAGTTTTTTTCAAACATCAAATAAATTCATCATATCAATATTGTTATACTTTTGCGTCATCTTCTCTTTGCGATGCTGCAGGACCTTGATCAAATGATGTGTTTCTATTTTAAACGATTTACTTTGAAATTACCCTACCTTGGACTATATTCTTTTAGTTATTAGCGTTAAATTCCACCAAACATAAGATATGCCACATATATGTACATTTTCTTTACTCTTACATGGTTTTTGAAACCGGTCTTCAAACTTGCCTTTATGTGCCTGCGAGAAATCCATCCACAACAATTAACTTTTTTCCCTCCTTTATCAAGTCCTTTTTAACTCTTTTCATTAGGCCGAGGGCAGCAAGCAATGTCATTTGGAATATTTTGAAAATTTGATTGCAAAGTTCTTGGATTCAAATGCTAAGGACTACTCTAAATGCTCAGGTATTTATTCGAATATAGTGAATTCTGAAGAAAGATTTCTTTGAACTACCATTTCTTTACAAAAAATAGCCCATTCGAGCTTTTCATTCAAATAGACTTTGTTTATTAGACGAAGGAGTTTTTAAACTTTTGTTTTATTCTTATCCTTCAGAAAAAAATGTGGTGCAAAGCAAATTATTATATAATTTATCTTATTTTACCTTTCTTTCGTTGAATTTTCTTAAATTTACTCAAATACTCTAAACCAGTGTGATTTTTAAAGGTGCTTAACATTTTGAATGATTTAAGCAAATAAAATTGCTTCGGACGTTCAACGGGGAGAGAAGAATAAAATGCGGAATTTAAGGGAATGTGTTTGTGGAAGTCATTCAACACTGGGGTATTTGAATTGATTGCATGTGGAGAGAGAGGAATAAGTAAATGGAAGCCAATTGCTGCATCGGGATATGATTTGTTAACATGGACAGTATTAATAAAGTCCCGCTCGCTCCATTCCTAAGCATTCCACCCAGTCTCTTCTATGAGTTAATGTTTCTGCACCTTCAACGCATTTTAACTTTCTTTTTCTTGTTCACCTTTTTGCATACCATATTTCAAAATCTTTCTCTTTGTGAGTTCTTCGTAATTTGGGGCGTTTTTAAGGAAGAAACGTAAATTTTAGTTTTATTTAAAAAGATTATCTGTCCACAGTATGTTTCGATCTGTCCTGAACACATAAATGGAGTTAAAAAATCTTCTTTGAGTTTCGGTTTTTATAAAATTGGTTAAAGCTAAAGACAGATCACATGAAAGTAAGGCATAATTTCCATCTACTGACAAAGATATGTTGCTATCACCCAAAAGATACAGCTCAAAAAGTGAAGATTTATAAAATTAGGTTGAGAGACAGGAACTATTTTAGGACATTGGGAGAAAATTACTAGATTCAGCCTAATTGCGGAGATAATTGAGGTAGGGAAAGAAACCGACTCTAAATATTTGCATTTAAGTATTATCAAGTATCATTTACATATGAAACTCATATGTTGCAGAGATATTAATTGTGTATTGGCTGATGCATATCTTAGTTTAACAAAGGATTCAAAATACGGCACACAACATATGAGGCAACTAATGCAATATCGACCAGACTAATATAATTTCACCATCAAATGACTAAGAAACTTACTGTAGATTAACCTCAATTAGGGTTCTAATATTTGTTTCCATTTGCCTGTGACCTAGTCAGTCGATCTCTTATGAATGTCAGATAGGTTGCTATGATTGTTTTATGATCCTCAGCGCTATTTTTGTTAAAATTACTATTTATATGAACAACTACTGATATTGAAAGCTGATTTCGGAACACGATGAAAATAATGGAGAAAATATTACACACGAGAGGGTCTTTGATCTAAGCTTTTAAGTTTTGCGTACTCTTTTAAGTGTACTTGATAATAAATAATAGTTTTTGACTCTAAATTTTTAACGCATATAAAAATTTTAAAGATTTTTAACCTGCCTGGATGGCAAAGGCGAGATTTTCTTTTCAAGGTTTCCTTCAGAATTTTCATGCGTAATCGAAAGAATTATTTAGTATTTTTTTTTACTTTTCTTCTATTTTTACCTTGAATATAAAATTTATGTATTAGCTAATACATAATACATATTAGTTGAGACATTTATTTCATATATTCTAAAGATCGAATGAAAAGCCAATTATTATTGGGATGAAATATATTTGCTTGATGAATAAGACTACATTAATTTAGCTAAAGAACCCAATATTTACTCTTTTTCCGGCTTTCAATAAGTTTTTTCTTTTAATTTCAAAATAATCAGTAAAGCCGCTTTTCCCAAGTGTCTCTATATTTAAGGCAAGGTAGAATGACTACCAGATGTATTATCTCATCTATTTCAGCATATATTTTCGTATATGATCAGAGAAATTTGCTTGTTATTATTTACTAGTGATTATGAAAAAGAGCTCGTTTTGGCCAGAGGATAATTCTCAGGGAAAATATGTTACAAAGTTGAGTTTAATCGACTGATTTAAGTCTGAAATAATTTAATCGTTGCACACGGTGTCATTTCAAGAGCTTTCCTTCGGGAATTTCACGCTCCAATATTATTAAGAAGAATTGACCAAAATTGAAAAATGGAATTTGTACTCGAGTTATATTTAGTTATTGAAAGGTTATAAATGATAAATTCACAACTATACAGCCACAAATGTGTAAATTTATCTGTCACACGAAGTTTGACTGTAAAGACTGAAATGATGCTATGAATATTTTAAACGCAGATGTCAATATTCGGTAATAGAAGTGAAAGAAGGACAAAATTACAACCCATGTATGTGTTTTTCGTTTGCAGGTCGTAGGGATAAGAGATATATATGTTGAAAGACTACTTTAGAGAAGCATAATATTTATTTGCGAGACTACCCTTTAGTGAGGTTTACCATACCAATCTCTTCTTCAAGCCTCTCCAGCTTACTAAGAAATCACATCCGACTATGGTACGTTCCGCTTATTAAGATCTAATTAGAGAATCCTCTCCCACAAGCCATTGCCTTCAAGGAGCGATTGGCTTAGATATAAACAATCACGCTAATGCATGACCCGAATATTTGTTAATTGGTTGATTTAGTGTATGACCCCTGCGATCGAATGAGGAGTAAAGTAAGTTTTAAAAGCGTCATATTTGTCCTACCATGGGGAAATATAATTTACCTCCCCCTCGTTCCAGATTATGGCATTTATAAAGTAGGACATTGATTTTTCGCCTGTTGTTTTTCTTTCTCTTTTCTCTTGTACATTTGTCTTGTTCTTTTCTCTTCCTTGTTTTGTCGTGAATTTTCTTCATGGCTCTTCATCACATGCTTTTTTGCTTTCTTTTTCACTTCATCTATTTTAATTGATCCTTTTCTCTTTCCCTTTTAAATTGCTCTTTTACTCTAGCTATTTTTAAATTACTAGTTTAAACTTGCGTTTTCTGTTCTTCTTATTTCTTTTGATCACTTCTTTTTTCTTTCTTTCTTACTCTCTTCTTTTAAATGCTCTTTCTTCCTACTTCTTTATTTATTTCCTTCTTCTCTTTTTCTCTCTCTATTACTATATATATATATTGTCGTGGTATAAGGGTCGAGTGTGTACGTGAAGGTTTGTTACGTACTTAAATAACTCCGTCACTTTGTTTTCTATAAGAGTGCGAAAATTCTTTACTTGATTTAATCTTTTGCATTGTTTCTTTAATGAGGGAGAATCTGTATTGCCATGCGCAGCGTTTCAAGTATTTAGTTTGAAAATTCCAACCAAAATATACTTTCAATTACAACAAAAAAAAATGAAATATTAAAAACAAACTATACATCTACAATGAATCTAATAAAAGGGTCTAAGTGAAAATTACTACTCTAAAAATGAATATTAAGCAATAGTTGCCCTCCAAGCTCACTTTAATACTGAGAGCTAATTGACACACAAGATTAACTAGGGATGTTTTACCTTCTAAAAAAAATCAGTGACCCCGGATGGAGAACGACCTTGACGTTGGATCTTATGGAGGCGTGGGAAGGGGTTTGAGGCTCGACGCGGGTGGATGAGCTCGAACACCCAGATGATTGTTTGACTGGTAGACAAACTCAAAGAAAACAGCTGCCTTTGATGAGGGTTGCGGATGGCGACTAGCACTGTATTTTAATCTGAATATTTGAGCAACAGGACCGTAGAGGATGCTTATTCCAATCCCCAGGTTATTCTTGACATGCTTTTCTTTATTCGGGAGCAACAACTATTTTGGAGAGTTCAACGTTACAGTTTAGGTCCAATTAGCTGATATATGCTCAGAACCATACAAAACATCCGCCATATATTACTTCCCTGATCTACGTAGGATACGGATCCAGGTATATTAGAATTTAAGTACTAAGCGCATATTGAAAAAAAGCAGAGGATTATTTTAAAACAAATCAAATATGAATCAATTATAAAATATTTGCCAAGCAGTCGTGATTTCGCTTTATAAAATTAGAGAATAATATTTACATTCTAATTATTTTCACCTCCATCTTTGAAAGATATTTTGATTCTGAATAAATTTCACACTGATCTCATGATGCAGATTTTAGAATTTAATCATGTTTGATTCATTTGCAGCAAAAGTTTCCCAGAAAATTCACATTCTTTTAGAAGACTTCATACGATTTATTTTAATTTGAAGGATACATTTCACGCACTCCACTAAGTTTCATTACTGTTTGAAAGGTTTGGGGATATTAAATGTTCTTTTGAATAAAGTGAAAACTATCGAGTGCAACTCTCGCAGAATGTTTGTATGAGAGTCTCCTGCGGGCAATGAAGTCTACTTTGCAGCTAATCCTCTAGATGTCAGCTGCAACACTTTCGTCCATGATCGATCTATTACCCTTTTCACGCTTGAGGTCATCAATTAAAGTAAATCAATCAATAGAGAACAGAAGCGAATTAATAAATTATGATGACGATGCATCAATACTGGCAGTGTACTCTTTAACACTTGCTGAATATCAGCTTGTGAATAATGATCAATAAACATTTAAGCTCATATAAATTAGTTCCTACCTTTTTTAAATAGATTGGAATTTAATACAATTTGTAAACTATTTCAGATTTTATCCAAAAAGCAGAAATTCGTTTACACTTTGTAGGGTTATAAAAAAGCAGAAAATGTTATTAATATTTTAATGCATTTAACATTAATAACTTATAGAGCGTATTTTCTCCAAGTTTCTTTACTTAAAAATCAAACTATTTAATTAAACCTCCATATATATTTATGGTTCTACCTCACTTAAAGACTGAAGTAAAAATTTCACTATCCCGACCAACACAAGCAAAAAAGATTGCTTGGAATATCTTGACGAAATGTGCCCAGGTTAAAACTTCAAAAAGACAAAGTCAATTTTAGAAAGTTAAGTTACATTTAGTTAAACGGAACTAAATGTTAAACGAATTTTATTTTAAACAAGTCTAATTTATAATATTTTGCTAAAGATATATTGTAATGGTTTTTAATGGACACATCATAAGCTGAACAAAGAATTTCATGACTGACCACTTATACTTTTATAGCACGAGTTTGCTTCATGGTATTTGTTTGCTTTTTAAAAGTTGGAGTATTTTAATCTTATAAGTAATAACTATGATACTGAAAAAATAAAACTCCTTTAACGAGGGATGAAGGGATGCCTAAGAAAAAATTCAAAGGTTTTAACGAAACATTGGATAATTCCTGCTTTCCCATAAACACCCCCCCCCCCACAAATAAAAATTGAATAACAAAAAGAACAATTATTTAACAAATACCTTTAAAAACTTATGGCCTGAAAAGGTAAAGAATATTTACCTCTATCACAAAGTTTTTTGGGAAAATACTAACTCCTTGTAAATAGCCACCATTATGATTAAGAAAAAGGGGGAAGAAATTAAGAGAAGGAGAGAAGAAAAAAATCAACTACGGTTGAAGAATTTTCCGCTAACCGAAAAACTTAAAAATGTTTATATGTTGATAATGATTGGACTACAAATTCCGTCCGATTCCAGGAGGCAATATACGTTTAAATGCCAAATAAAAATGGGCTGCCAGGTCCCTATCATCTTGCTTTCCCACCACTGCACATATTCCCTAAATTTGGGGAAGGTCACTTCGAAAAGATAACCTTCCTTCACTGTCCCACCACTTGTCAACTCGCTGTAACTTACGTATCTGGCCTTTTGCTTTAGCTTGGATAGGCTTCTTACCTCATCCTGCTAAAATATAAGTCGATAAAGGAACTAGTACCATATTCATAACTCTAAATTCAATAATCAAAATTAATTACTATTTTATGTAAGATAAACAATTTCAAGTTGCACAAAACTTTTAGGGGCCACGTTCCCCAAGATTTTTTGAGAGAAATCTAAATAGACTTGCTATTCTCTCTTCGGGCCAATTCTGTGCGCAATGAATCCGTAATATCTTGGCTATGAGTCACTAGATCTGAATTCCATTTAAACAATTACCCTATATTAGGAAGATTGTCTTCCTTGCCGCCGATTTCTTACTCGTAGGCAAAGAAATATTTCTTTCTCTAATTTCGGAAATAAAAATGAATGAACTTTTTATTATAAATCAGCCAATATTCTCAAAACTTTTGTGGAGACATTCATCAAACTTTCGCCATTGTCTTAACTAGATTCAAACTGAAACTGCCCCAGTATCTGCAATAATATATCGAGAACATACAATCCAGGCTTATTGATAAATAATCTTAATAGTATATATCAATAATATTAACCAACTATTTCATTGCATTATTTCAATAATTCCAGAACGTTTTAGAATACTGAATTGTACAAAATGTAGCCAAAATTGAGACTTGCTCCCTTTAATATTTAGTCACAGGTGACTCTATATCTCACTATAACCGTCCGTCCATCGGTTCCCGTTTGCTTTTTTAGTTTTGGTAATAACATTGTAACTATTTGGCCTATTCTAACGATATTTGAAACCTTTATGTTGTTTTAAATTCTCTTTCGAATAAGTGCCAAGATCCTTCTAAGGTCAGTCCGGGAATTATCGAAGTTTAAAAGGTCGTAAGGTCATAAATCAGAAAAGTGAGAGCACGCAACATTGGTCAGCAAACCTTGCTCTAAAGAACTTTGGTTTGGTATTTTTCTTCGTAAAGTAAAACGAGAAAAGTTAAAACATTTAAATTATTGTGAACATTTGAGGATTGGGTACATATTTCTGATTTTATTCAAATAATAAACTAAAAATGTACTTTTAATTTATGATATCGATAGGGCATTAGACTTTTCCGAGTACTTTTATCCCTAGAGACCAGATTGGAATCGATTCCACGGATCGAATCTTTTCAGGTGACTGTTGTTTACAAGAACATTTTGCAGTGCATTTATTATTTTTTGTACGCTCTAATTAAGCTACACAACACTATCATTGCATCCTTATTGAATTTTTGTAAAATTAAGTTAATAGATAATTATCCAGCTAAATTATCCAGCTATATTAATTTAAAAAATAATTTAGTGTGTATGCTTGACACGCTAGGTATTTATTATACAATTATCCTTTTTTTGCCACAGTAGAGATTCATCCGATCGACTGGTTAGCTAGAATAATATTATGATGGCTGACCTTCACTGCATTGGACTAAGAGCGTCAAAGAAAGAGTTGGAAGAAAGATGCCGTGTTATTTGCTCCTTTGCATTAGCAGCAGATTTGCGAACATCATACACTAGAATTCAGGAGAGTCCTATAAATCCATTTACAGTGTGGTCCAGAAAAGGAGAAAAACACGGAAATTTCCATGTAAATTTAAAAGAATATTATTGATTATTCTTACTGATAATATCAAAGTTTTTGGTCCCTGACAATCGGATAAAAAAGGCAAAATGAAAGTAAAATTTATTTGAGGAAATAATGTATTCCAAACTATGTAGAATACGATGCCATATTATTCAGTTTTCCCGTAAATATGGGTAGAGTATTCATACAAAAACTTCTCCTAGGTATTGAAAGCCGCTGCTCATTACTCAGAAGAAAAGAGGAGTTAAGTTCGATAGATCATTCGGAAAAATGGTTTTCTAGTGGTTCTCAACCTTTTTTTACCCATGAACCCTTCACCTTTTGAAAAGAAATTTGGTAGCCCCAAAGCCCCCAAATTTTTTACTAATAAAAAAGCAAAGGAATGGTATCAATAAGTAAAAGAATAGTAAATAATTATGCTTATTTTGAGGAAAGACTTTAAGTTAAAACTAATACAAATAAATTATTTAAAAGTGAAGTTTTATGGAGCATTTATGTACATTAGTAAATAATTCATAATATACCTTTAAAAAGATAAGTAAGTAATTAAATAAAAAAAATTAGGTTTATTCAATGAGATCCCTGTGACTGATGTTGCTCAGCGAGTCTTTTTTATATTCGGCTTCATCGATGTCAATGATAGTCGAAGATCACCCCTTTGCACAATGTCGAGTCTATTACGAGCTTTTGACAATAAGTGAGAAACACGACTAAATCATGATTCAAGAAGGTAAGATGATGGAAAAGCAATGACGTAGAGTTGTGCTTTATCCAAGAGTAGTGGATACTTTTTAGCAGCTCATTTGTTTTCCATATATCATGCTTCCCATCTTTAAATTTTACCTGCAATATTTCAGCACTTTGTAATTCAATGAGTCTTTCTAGTAAAGAAATGTCTACATCGGCAACATTAACTTCGAAAGGAATTGTCACCTAAGTTAGTATATCCATCATGAGTAAATCACTAAACCGAGCTTGCATATTTTTGTGTAAATTTTCGAAAGATTCTCCATACAATGCAAGATCATAATCGTGCAGATCACTGCTAAACAACGAAACTGTTCAAATGCACGACGTCTGTTATTAATCGTTAACAACTGTAGCTTTTTCAGGAAAGCAGTAATTGCACCTTTACTGGATATAGGATCGGATTTTTTTCCTTGGAGCTGTTTCTTAAGTAAATTAATTTTTTTCAAATATATCTGATAAGTAAAATACATCACATTTAGTTGCAAGCAGTTGTTCTCCAAGATGGTTGTTGGCCAGAAATGAGACAATAGAATCCCAAAGTGCAATAAAACGATGAAGACAATTTTCCTTTGACAACCATCTCACCTCTGCATACATTACAAGACCTTTAACCTCTTCTCTTTTTTGACTACAGAATTCACGAAAGAGGCGGGCTTTTAGGGAATTTGATTTAATATGGTTAACCACTTTTATAACAACACTAAGGGCATCATGTTGGCGTCCAACCAATTTATTAGCAACTAGGTTTTGATGGTGTATCACTAATTCCATACAAAGTGTATGCAAAATCCTTTGGGGACAGCTTGTTTCAAGTGTGCAATAAAACCTTTGTATCTGCAAGTCATGGATGATGCACCATCAGTAGCACATGCAATTATGTTTTTTAAGTGGAATATTGCTTTCCTTGAAATATGTAACAACTTCATTAAAAATTGTTTCACCTCTTGTGTCTGTCTTAAGACTTCTGGCGAAAAGCATTTCCTTTCTGGGTCCTTGATCATCTATAAATCTAACATATGTTAGTAGAATTACTTCATTATCTTTTAATGTTGATTCATCAAGCTGAAGAGCCAGCTGATTTACTTGCAAATTAGCTATTAATTGCTTTTCAACATCTTCTGCCATTTCATCAATGCGTCGTGACACAGATGAGTTGCTTAACCGGATGGAATTAGTGATTTCACTTGCGCTTTGTTTCAGAACTAATAAAATTATAACAGACACTGTTTTACCAATATTATGGGGTTTTCCAGGCTTTGCTATTATATTGCTGATTTCATAACATGCCAATAAACCAACATTTAGTTTGCTTACTTGGCTGTTAAACACTTGAAACCACTGTTTTTATTGCTTGAAAATCATCAAGGAATTTCCTACTGTATTCTACTGGTTTGTCTTTTCTTTTATTGTGCTTTGTTTCATATGTATTTTAAGTTTAAAAGGCTTCATGCTTGCATTTGGAAGTACATCCATGCATGTAAAGCACATTGGTTTCGTTGCATTCTATGGTGATGGAATAAATCGGTAAGACAAATATTAAACAGAATACTGTCGGCACTTTTTCTTTGTTAGCACCGCCATGGGTTATCTGTAAAAATATATCAGAAGATATTATATCATATATTACAGTTTATAGTTAAGAATTATATGTAATTTGTTAAAAAAACTAAAAGATAAATTTGCAACAAATACAGAGAAATTTCAAGGTGAAATAGGTCAGATAATTTGGTCACTTTTTGCTTAAAGTAGTGTATATATAATATATATATATATATATATATATATATATATATATATATATATATATATATATATATATATATACATATATACACACATATACAAGAAAGAAAAAGAGAAAGAAAGAGAGAAAGAGGGAGAGGGAGAGGGACATAGAGCAAGAAGCCATTTCAAGATAAACCATTGCAATTATATGGCGTGAAGAGGCCAATAATCGTGAGTATTTTAACTAAACATCCAAGTTAACATATTTAACTTTGCGGTACTTCAATTATAATATTTTGGGCACTACTAACATTTCTCTGGATCAGAATGTACGTCAAGAATTATGTTTCAGTGTGTGTGTGTGTGAGGGAGTGTATTGAAGATTAATTTCACACGCACGTGTTAAGATTTGTGACATAACATAACATAACATGTTATAACATGACACAACGTAAAGTAACATAATATGGTATGACATAGCAACATCATTCTTATATATGATATAATATTTAAGCAAAATGATGAGATACGGGATGATACGATAACTATGATACGCTATATTACACCATAATACACTATAATATGATACAAAATAACATATAATAGTATCAAATAGTATAATATACTAATTTAGTAAATATAAGATTCAATAATTACTCCTCGCTTTGATTGAACTCTAATCTGATGGATTTGATTATTATAATCAATTGGAATGAAGGGTTCCAAGCTTTTTTAAGTTTGCGAAGAAATTTCTAGGAATGATATTATTTTAAAAAGTTTAATCCCATCTCTAAGAATTAAAGAACATAGTAATGTTATTATAATAACTTACTCATTAGACACCAAAACACCATTTGCGAACAATTAAAACTGGGAAAAAATCACATGAATTCCTCATGAGTTCCCACTCTGTATCTGTATGAGTTGGACCCGGAGGCGAGAGTTGACAAATAATGTTTTATATGAAGAGCAAAAATAGACATTAAAAATTGACACTACTAAATAATTTGAACGATAATGATATATATATATATATATATATATATATATATATATATATATATATATATATATATAATATGAAAAAAATGGTGTTATAAAATTTCCTTGTTTTTGTTGTTACTGTTCATAAAATATCAATGGCAAAAGTTAATATTTGAAAACACAAATTGGCATCCAACAGTACTTCATAAATATGCTTTACCATCCTCCCTTCTCCACCTCCCCCCTCTCTCTCTCTCTCTCTCTTCCTTTCTTTTTCTCTCTCTCTATTCTTAGTAATAATAACGGTTCTGAAGTAGAATTGCTTTATGGCCAACTAAAATATTACCGTGGACCCCAATTCGTTATTTTATGAGTGTGGGCCCCTAGTAATGTCCATGTAGCACACGTTTGAGAACCACTGGTCTAGTTGAAGTGTTCATGATTAACATTTTCTGATATTTCAGAACATTGTAGTGAGGGAAAAATAGTAGTCTTACGAATAAGAAAGGAAACTTCTGTCGAACGTGAAGAAAGACTTCAAGCTGTTGTCAGAGGTGTGAAACTCGACCAGTTTTAGAATATCTTCCGGCAATTGTGAATAATCTCGCTGTAAAATCACCTTTTGTGGTCTGTCATTTTCAATTTAATACTACTTTTATAATTGTACATATATAAAGGCAATTTCTTTACTTATTTGTATTTCAGACCCAAGCGTTTGTAACATAGTTAGAAATGTTAGAAATACTTAGCCAGTTTAGATAGACATAACAAACAGTATGCCCAGGTGCTTATTTGGCCCTTCGGGATTTTGTAATTTCGGGAATGCGGATTTCGAGATAATGACATAAACCTATTTATGGAATCCGATTTCCATTTTAAATTTAAAATGAAGTTTGAAATCAAGTGAAAACAAAGTTACTTGTCTACATAAATTCAGAAGAGATCTTTCTGATTTAAAGCAAATTCTGAGGAAACTCGATATTTTTAACATTCTACATAATTCATTAAATCGAGTTGAAATTGTTAGACATTATCCAATATTTTAAGGAAGGAAACAAATGAGGAAAGAATAGGGAAAGAAACAAAACTTCGCAGTCACAATCATCATGAATTAGAGGTATATAAAATATTGGGAAGGATACAAGGTCCAGGTGTCTAAACTAGGTTTATAATGAATATAGATGGCGAAAAAGGGACAAACACGTCCCAATGTCATGAAGAAAGAAGGTTTAATTGACAAAATAAGAAAGGATGAGGAAACTAATGTTAAAAACAACCACGACGAGAATCTTTTCGCGTTCGCAATGATAAGAAAGAATTGGTAATTATTTGGTAACTTTATACAAGCGATCTTAAACCTTATCAGACTTAAGGAGACATTTATTTGAGCATATTTTATCCAAATTAACCGAAAAGGTGCTGTGTTAAGATAGTATAATGTGGGGAGAAACATGATAAATGCACAAAACAGTTAATGGCCATAGAAAGAAGGCTATTAGACAAAGTGTGAGATTTTATGACAAAGCCAATATCATGTATTATTGTGGCAGATACTCGCGGTCTTGTTTTCTCCTCCAGCCAATTTATTTTAATTTTAATATAAAATAACTGGTTCCTGCCTTTATTATCCCCCCTTGCTGCCCCATCTAAAATCAATGAGCTATACTTATGTAAGTTCAAAATAAAAAGTTTTGGATGTTCGATAACCCCATATTGAAATAGACTTTTGATCCAGCTAAGAATTAATATCTCACCATTTTAATCACGTCTCTTTTAATGAAATTATCTAACATTAATAAATTTTAGCGGATTTTGGAGTGAAGTGAAGATACATTTAATAAACAATCTGCTAAATTTGTCTTCCCTTACTATCTAGAAAGGAAAGATAGAGAGCAATAAAGGTTGGTATAATTTGCACAATTAAGGAAGCTCCCCTTCCAGGATATCTGGCTAGAAGGGCTCTCGAAACCTCGAGATGAGATCCCTCATATTGATTGCCAATGCTACTCTTGACATCCCCCTCACGTTACCTTACATTTTTGAGTGAGGTCAAACCAATTGAAAATAAATTACGGTGAAATGACTGAATGCTCCATTCAAGAACATAAATATTCCTTTTCAACAACCATTCTTTAATCACGCGCTGTGAGGTTATATCTTTTGTCCCTTTTGAAGTCGAAAAGATGTGTAATCAATCAGCATTTTTTTCATTTTTCTATCCAATAGAGGTTAGTTAAAATCCTTTCCACCAACTTATCGAACCCTTATTATCCTATATCTGCTTCCACACATTTTGATAATATTTATTCCTTTTCAGAAATTACTTTCATCTTTTACGCGAAAGGTCGTTCGTAATTAATTAAGTTTCCTTGCCTCTCTATCGGCTGTTTCAGCTTATCTTCAATCTCTTTCTGTCTCTTTTTTCCTTTGTATCTGTGTAACAAATTTTATTTTTAACTCATTGTTTATTTCGGCTTCAATATTAACTTGATTTTTACTCAATTGATTCATTTGTTTTCACATGCTGCTCTTTGTCTACCTTCCGTATTTCACTCGCATCGTCTTGACTAACCCTACACCACCCCCACGCTTTGCTGTGGCAAACCCGCTCCTACCCCCCCGCAATGCCTGGGCGAACCCTCCCCAACGTTCTATGAATCAAGTTCGGGTTAGGTTTTCCCGTCTACTGTGTTCTTCATAATTCTCGCCCTTGCTCCCTTCTTTCTCCCCCACTATGTATCATAGGGACTCACTCCTCTCATTCAACTCTTTAAATTATTGTTCTTCACCAGCTACATACGCAAAGATAAAGGGGGCTGGTATCCCATGAACTCGCCCAACTAGGAGGGGGCCGAGACTTTCGGCGTCCCTTAGGAATCACTTTCCCCCTACCATGCTTCCTTTACCCACACCTCCAAATCTCCCACTTCCATCTATGCTCATCAGCAGGCGCTGTCGGCTTCTCTTCTCAACATTAGAAGCCTGACCAATAAGCCCGAGTATGTCCATGACCTCGTTGTTCGCACTGGGGTTTCTTTCTCCGGCTTTACAGAAACCTGGCTCGAATCTAATTAAGGTTTATGCACTGCGCTTGCAACCCCCCTAGGGGAGGGGGAGTTGCACTGATTTCCAATTCATCTTTCTCCTCTCCCACCTCTAGCCTTATTTAAGGCTCTCATTGCGGTCTCACGATATGTGCCAGCTCTGAGTATTGTGGTCCTTTACTGCCCTCCGACCTCGTTTCCTGCCTTATTTCTCGAGGGGTTCAGTAACCTACTCTCCAATATATCCTCTCCTGGTTCTTTCCTTAAATTCGGTGGCTTTAATCTTCCAAGCCGCAATGAGACTTATCGTGCATTCATTGTCATCATCAACCTCTTCTATCTTACACAACCTGTGTCATCCCCAACACACATACATAGTAATACTCTGGGCAATTACCCTATCTCACAGCTTCAATTCCTCTCTAATATCTTCGAGAGAGTGGTTTTCTCTCGCCATAATGACCATATTTCTAACCCTGCAATATCGATGAAATGTACCAATCGGGGTTCACAGCGAAGCTCTCTACTAAAACCGCTCTTCTTAATCTTTCAGAAAGTTTCAGAGAAGAAGTCCTCCTAGACCTCTCCTCTGCTTTCGACACCATCGACGACACTGTCCTCCTTGATCTTCTTCACATGTTCCTTGATTTCTCGGGCGCTGTACTTGTTTGGTTTCACTCATACCTCTCATTCCGACTCAGTCGGTTGCGCTCGATAACCTCTCCTCCAAGCCCGCACCCATTCATTTTGGGGTGCCTCAGGGATCAGTCATTGTTTCCCTCCTCTTTCGTATCTACTTACTTCCTCTCGGCTCCCTTCTTCGAGATGTGAGCCTATCCTTCCACCTTTATGCTGATAACACTCAGATATACCTTTCCTCATTCCCTCTGTCCTTCTCTTATTCAATTAACAAGCTCCTTTCAACCTACACCTCAATAAACGAATGGTTGTCTGCCAACTTTCTCAAACTTAACCAGAATTTTACTGAAGTTCTCCGTTTTGGTACCGCTTCGATGGTGGAGAATTCTAAAGCTCTCTTCCCCTCCCTTCGCCTTTGGGAAACCAATGTCGCCTTCTCTGATACCGTCAGTAATCCATGTGTTATTTTCGACGAGCAACTTTCGTTTTAACCGCAAATCCATCGGATCTGTCAGTCTTCCCTCGGTTTCCGCCGAAACTACTAAAGTGTTTGATCCCATCTTGCTCGAGGAAACCTTGAGACTGCTATTCATGCATTCGTCACGTAACGCGTAGACTACTGCAATTCTCTTCTAGAAATCTCTCTTCTTTGTCACTTCGCCCCCTACAACTAGTTAAAAACTATGCTGTCTGGCTCCTCCTCTGCCACTCCCGGTTCTCTTCTTCGATGCTTCTGTTACAGGAGCTACACTGGTTACCTATTTGCTTCCGTACCCACTATAAAATTCTTCACACCACCTACAAGGCCCTAAAACTCGAGGTTCCACCTTATCTCTCGTCTGCCTTCTCACGTCGTCAAACTCCTCGGGCACTCAGGACTAAGTGAACACTCCTCGTTTTGTCCTTCGCTCGATGAGTGACCGTTCCTTCTCAGTTTGTGCTCCTAGATTCTGGAATATTCTTCCGGCTGAAGTCCGATCCTCTTCCTCCCGTGCGACTTTTAAATGTCTCCTGAAGATTCATCTCTTCAGAATTGCCTTTTCTCCCCTATAAACTTGCTCTACACTTGCTACAATACCTACCTTCTTGGGAAGGCTGACATTCCTGAAGTGCGCATTATTATTATATTATTATATTTGGATATATAAAGAATCTTGTCTCAACGAAACAACAAAAGTGCGTTCTTATTGCATGTATAGAGACCTTTGTCTGTTTTATGAGCTTAAGATTCAAAGCCAAAAACCAAGGATCGGGCGGGGTATCCCACCTCCAAAGACAACGTTCGCGCCAAACCTTCGATGCGGAGGAAAAAAAGACTTGTATAGTGAGCCAAACCTTCGATGCGAAGGAAAGAAAAGACTTGTATAGCGAGCCAAACCCTTGATGCGAATAAAAGAAAAGACTTGCATAGCGAGCCAAACCTTCGCCAATAAGTAATTAATGGCCGCAACATGTTAGCTGCCTTTTACGGCCCAAAGGCAAGCCTAGTTCTTCGATTAGAATCTGAACGTCATTTTCACTGTAGTTTTTTCATTAACAAGAGCCACTGAAAATCTTCTCTGCCATGTTTCTAGTGCATATTCCGTCACTGCAATTTCGATTGGCTCTAAGCATTCTTAGAGGACCTGCCTAGGCTCGTCTTCTTGCGCTTTCCGTTTGCGATCTTTTTAGAAGGATACCATGCTGGGCCACAGCTCTCTGCCCACCATTCCGCCTGGTAAGGGTTTTCCACCCTACTACCCCGTGATTGAGACCAGGCAAAAGGATGCGTGAACTGACGCTATTCCTGAATAGGATTATACTTTTATTACAGCGTAAATTCTACAGTTAGTAGTCTTTGATAAGTGTGAATTCCGGGTGGTGGGAAACGGTTGACGATGTCCTAAATCCATCTCGGGTATTTGAACGGCATACAGTCCTTCGGCAGTAAATACGTAAGGAATCACGGGTGTGAGATGACAAATTGGTCTATTAAAGGGATTGGAAAACAAAAATTCTTGTTCTCTATGCTGCTAATTTAGTGTCATTGTTACAGTTTGCGTCGGTGAGTTGCACAGTCTTTAATCTTTATGTCCATCGTTCATCAAAAATGCCTAGCTCCTCAAAGCCTCCATACTTAAATACTCATGTCTGACTTGGGAATTTTACTCTTTCTGATAATTTTAAATCGTAGGTAAAAATTATTTACCTTTTTTGAGGAACTTAAAATGTAAAATATAGGGTGTTCCATACTTGGCACCGAATTTAAATTTAGCAAAACTTTTGCGTTTTGAATTTTGAAGGAAAAGTTATTTTATTATTGCTATCTCTCTTCATCCCGATTACTAGCGATAGTTTATTTTTCAGAATAGGTGTGTGCGGTGCGTCATGTCAAATTTTTAAACTAAGCAACGCGCTCTGATCTTAAAGAAATTTTACCATAAAAGAAAATGTGTGATGCAAAGATTTCGAACTCTTCTTTCTATTTTGGGGCGAAATGAAGCACTCAACGAGTCTAAAGGGCGCAAACTAGTGACGAACTTTAAAACAACTATTTCAGCTGCAACAGCATACTCGCGTGGGTGGAGTCCTACTAGTCAAACAGAGAAAAGAATTGCTGTTGTGCGAGACAGTCCCGGATAATCGATTCGCTGACTTTTGCAGCAGTTGGAAATTACGGCCACTTCATTTCATCTAACTCTGCATGAGGATTTGCATATGTATTCACACAAAATTCAACTTACGCAGCATACACAGCCATCTGGCCACGGTAGATGGAAGTAATTTCCTGACTGGGTTGTCGAAAGAATTGCAGCCGACGAAAAGTTTGCAAATAAAATCATCCGTGGCGAGCCAACTTCCACTTGAGTAGATTTGTCAATAAACAGAACTTCCGGATTTGGAAAATGGAAAAACCTGGAATAATGCCATATCATGAAATGCATCCAATGAAAGAAACTGTGTGGTTTGGTTTGGGGGCAGGTGGAGTGCTTGGACCGTTCTTCTTTGAAGATGATGAGGCGAATGCAGTTATCATTACTCGATAAAGTTAACGATACATGATATCAACCTCTCAATTATGGCTGAACTTGCAAGATACAGAGATTGTGTCCATCTGGTTTCAGCAGGATGGAGCGACCTGCCTGACTTTGCTCCAAACGCTTGCATCACTCTCTCAAAATTTTCCGCTAATAGTAATATCGTTGAAGGGGGACCAGGAATTACTACCAAGTTCCTGCGATCTTACCCATTGTGATTTCTTCTTACGAGGGTATGTGAAGTCACGTATAGGCTAACAAACCACGCACAATTCCTTAACTCAAGGATGAAATCATTCATGTGATTGGAGGCTTCGAGTCAAACATTTGTGAAAGAGTTAGCGTGAATTTTGAGGATCGTATAATTTATGCAAACGCAGTGAAGGTGAACATATGGCCGACATCGTGTTTCAGAACTAAACGGTAGACATAACTGATTAGAACTTGTAAGAATATTACCATGTTTATAAATATTCGTTTAACTATTCACCTTTCAAATTCGGCGCCTGTTTTGAAACAACCTTTATAAATCAGTTTTGAGATAAAAGATTAAGGCAATTGAAGATTTTAGCCTTCTTTTAAAAAAATTGTTAAAGTTAAAGCTGAATTTTTACGAGAAAACCTGAAAATTGATATCATTAATAAAGAATGACTATGACAGTAAAATAATATGTAGGAAATATGTTTACCTATTCCTCCAACTGGAACAAAAATGGATAGCTTCTACAGATGCTCTTCAATGCTTCGCTTCCTTAGAGGCTTGGCTTGTACAGTCATGTCCAAAAGTTTACGTCAACTCTATCATTTTATAAGATAATATGAATAGAACTAATCTAAAATTACATTTTGGATTAGTATGTTAGTATCATAATTTAGAGCTTAAATCCATTATATTTATAAATATAGTATATTAACAATGATCTCTATTTTATTTCAGGACAAATTTAATTTGTCCTGGTGCAAAGGAAGACCGGATCGGCCTAATACCTTGCGAAAATAATCGGGATTTACTTCCAACGCGAAATTCTATCGCATAAATAGCCGGAGTCAGCCCCTCGGGATAACGTACCATGAGGGACTTCCAGGGAATGTGCCAGTAGCGCTTGAAAAAATCTTATCTTCCCATAAGCTTAATTCAATCTGCCCATTTTGACGCCTGGAGGCAAACGGGAGATTGAACCTCCTTGATTAAACTTGAAGTGGGAGAAGATAATACGCGGGAATGGTGG
The DNA here is from genome assembly GCA_963969495.1 of Ceratothoa steindachneri. Taxonomy (NCBI): domain Eukaryota; kingdom Metazoa; phylum Arthropoda; class Malacostraca; order Isopoda; family Cymothoidae; genus Ceratothoa; species Ceratothoa steindachneri. The sequence continues at coordinate 85,611,354 of OZ018337.1, forward strand.
CCGATAAAAACGCCATTTTTCTCAATTCTCGCAGGATGCAGGTGGAAAGCATGAGTTTTAATATGTGATAGAAGCGAGCCGCGGCCGCCTTAGGCAATTTTATCACACCCCTTCCTTCCGGGGAAAAGTTTTTACTTTCGAAAGGAGAGAAAAGGGACAACCATCGAGCTCCGTTTTAGGGAACTAACATTCCCGCTCGACCGACTTTCCACGCACCCAAGCTACCATTTAGATAAATAGCTGATTATCTCGATAATTTGACTATAAGGAAACCAACCTTTAATACAATCTTAGCCATAAAAGAGACATAGGGGTACAATAGAATAATATAAAATTCATACATGGCGTAATAATGACATGAAATCAAAAATTGTGAAAGTTGCTAATTTAGAGCATTTACAAAAAGGTTAATACCCCCCAAAAATACATATAGGACAAAAGAATTCATGCGTAGATTAATGGGTACAAATCTACGGACATAAAAAAGTAAAAAAATAGATACTGGGCAACGAAATTCTGACATTTCCATTCAATTAAACTATTTATATTACATGAGAATCCAATTAAGTCGTACAAGAAGGGATAAACATACATACATGGAAATCCTAACTACAACGAATTATAAATTAATCTGCACTATTCGGTAAAGCATTCCTACTGAGTGCGTCAGCAAACTGATTTTTGGAACCTTTTCATATGATTTATTTTAAATTGGTACTCTTGCAAGAGTAGACTCCAGCGCATAATTCGGCCGTTGGAGTGTCGTACATTCCGAATATAGGCCAGCGGGCGATGTTCAGTTCCTATCCGAAATTCTTTTCCTATTAAATACATTTTAAATTTTTCAATAACCCAAATAATAGCTACATCTTCCTTTTCTATAGTGCCATATCTCTTTTCGGGGGTAAATAGCTGGCGATTAGCGTATGCAACTTGATGACTCGTTCCGTCAACCTCATATTGGAGGAGTACAACCCCAATTCCCTCGTTGCTCGCGTCGGTCTTAATCCCAAAAGATTTTTCCAAGTTGGGCAACTTCAAAATGGGAAAAGAAATGAGCTTACTCTTGAGCTGGCTAAAATAAAAAATAGTGACATCATTCCATTTTAGTCGATCGGGGGAATTCTTTTTGAAGAGGGTGCTCAGGGGCGCCGAGATAGCAGCGAAATTTGGGAGAAATCGCCGATAGTAAAGAGCTGATCCTAGAAATGATCATAATTGTTTCTAAGTATTCGGGAGGGCATGTCAGCGATTGCCTTAATCTTGTCGTCCTATGGACCTACCTGCCTTTGTCCTATTTTAAAACCCAAGTATTTTATGGTTTCCTGGGCAAAATGGCATTTGCTGGGGCCAATGGCAAGGCCATTTTCGCGCAATCGCTTAAAGAGAGCTAGTAGGGTAGTTAAATGTGGACTTCATTCACGAGCAGCGACGAAGACGTTATCAAAGTACAAGTTGACATTCGGAAGTCCATCTAACACCCTCTCATCAGACGGTTATAGTTACTGCAAGCGGTCACGAGGCCAAAAGGAAGGCACTTAAATTGCATTAAGCGTTTCTCAGTAGCAAAGGCGGTATCTGCTTCCATATCGGGCCCGAGGAATTTGGTAATATGCCTTGCACAAATCAAGTTCTGAGATGAAATTAGCGTCTTCAAAAAGGTGGAAGTTTTGATCTACCAACGGGATGTGCTCGGCGTCGAGCATAGTTAACGAATTTAACTTCCTAAAGTCGATGCACATTCGATAAAAGCCATCAGGTTTCTTGACCATGATAATTGGGGAGCAATAACTAGAGGTGGAAGGTTCTATTATGTCTAAACTAATCAAATTATCTACTTCGGCGTTAAAAGCTTGGCGTAAATGAATCGGCATAGATAGCGTTTTGGACGTATAGGTTCCAAGGTCGTCAATTTAATGTCATGCTCCATCTAGTAGCGCATCCAGGCTTCTCCGAAATAACGTTGTTAAACTGACAAGTAATTGTTGATGTGGTCTCAGTCGCGAGTCGATACCAGGTCAGAGGGTTCAAAAAACTCGCCTGGCAGGGAAGGATGAGGGTAATCGGCATTAGGTTGAATGCACACTGTCTGAATGACATTAAAGGAGTCCGCGGGGTAATCCTCTTCAAGCGCTGATTTTTCGTCTAGTGCTACGAACGTATCTCCATCGGCGCGTCGGTGGTATTTCTTGAATAAGTTAACGTGGTAGAGTTTATCGCTTGCTGGAGTGCCAACGAGGTAATCTACTGGTCCTCGTACCTAGTTGACCGAGTACGGAACTTTCGATTGGCTCAGTAATTTATTACTCGCGGTGGGAAGGAGCAGGAGTACTTCATCACCGAGCTTAACTTTCCTATCTTCCGACCTGACATCAAAATAGGTTTATATTTGTCCAAATTGACATCGGCATTTTCTTAGGCGATGTTCACGCCTTTCTCGAGCCTCTGGCGTAGATCTAAGACATAGGCGTATGGTGACTGTAGTTCTTGGTCCAGTTGGGGCTTGTGTAAAAACTCCTTTAAAATTCTGGGTGGTCCGCGTAAATTACGTCCATAAAGGAGCTCGAACGGTGCGAAGCCTAATGTGCCATGAGGAATTTCTCGATAGGCGAATAGGGCAACCGCGAGATATCGGTGCCATGCGCGGGGCTGCTCGGGACAAATCTTCTTAATAAATGATTTTTGATTTGCGTTCAATTTTTCACACATTCCATTTGTCTGTGGGCGGAAGGGGGTGGTAAAAAAGACTTTACCATGAGCAGCTTCCCTACGTACTCTATCAACTCGGAGGTGAATTGCAATCCTCAGTCTGACAGTATTTCCTTAGGGACGCGTACCCTTGAAAAGATCGAAGTGAGGGCCTCTGCACAAGAAATACTATCGATTTAGCGAGGGAGACCACCTCGGGGAAACTTGTAGCAAAATCAACCAAAGTAAAAATGTAGCTGTGCCCCTCGTTTGAAGGGGGGGGGGATGGGGCCAACCAGGTCGATGGCCACTCTGGAGAAGGGTTCAGTGATGACTAGTCCCCTTTGTAAGGGAGCTGGTTTGACCCGCCCCTTAGCGGACGCCTTTTGACACACATAGCACGATTGACAATGCTTTGAGATGTCAGCTGCAGCACCTGGCCTGTTAAAATAGTTAAAACTATGCTGACCCGTTTAGGTATGACTAAAGTGACCTGAAGAGATGCTGTCATGAGCTATTATTAGCACTATAGGGACATGGAATCGTGGAAGGCATAAGACTGTTGTAACCGCGTTATTACTGTCCTCGGCGGATCGGTAGAGTAGACCACCTTGCTCCAGATATACTATTATTTGGGGAATTATCCCATAAGGCTGTTAGTGTCTCATATTCCTTTTGTGTGGACCTAAAATCCTGGTTAAGTATTTCTGAGAATTCGAACGGTATCGGAGTTCTGTGTAGGACGGACTTCTGTGTTTCCTTTTTTGCTCGGGCTAGAGTAAGGGCAACCTGGGACAGAGGGTCGAAGCTTACTTCGGGGCTCTGCCCTATAAGTATTGAACAAAACTTTATAGGTGTCGAAATGACTTCTGCCCAGCCATCAAACTACTGACACTGCAGGTAACATTTAACGACGGGGAATCGGTTCGCCCGCGCAAGGTATTCATGTACTAACGAAACTTTTCGTGGTTAGGGTCCACAGGGGCGAGAAGCTCGTCGGACACGATGAAACAAGTGCACCCTGTGTCCCTGACGAGGGTAAATACTCGACAGCCGTTCACGCTGCCCTCCTTAAATTTTAAAGTTCCCGGGGAACTTTTATCAAAAATAAAATTTACCTTCTGCTCTGACGGAAGTGGAGAAGTTGATTCTTGGGTCTGCACCATCGAGGAAGCCGGTGTGGCCTTAATCTGGTGTACTTGATGGGCTGGTCCATTTTTAAGCATGGAATTTTGGTGGCAATTCCAGCTCGTGTGGTTTTCTACACCGCAGGTGAAGCATATGATCGGTCGCTTTCAAAAGAGTGCTGGTGGAGAAATCTTAATCGGAGGTTTGATGTCCCGTTGCTGGTTTGAGGGAAAGAAGCTTTGGGGTTTTACCGGGCCCGGAAACTTTCCTGTGAAGCGGCGCGAATCCTTTCTTTTTTCCTGGTAGAAGGATTGATGAGAATTTCTATTCTCCTTGAGGTAGAAATTATGGGTAACAGCATAGACATCACCTTCTTCGTTACATTCTTTAACGGACTGGCACCGACGATCTTTCACGAACACGCGGATCTCCGTTGGGAGAGACGCCAAAAGTTGATCCCGCAAAATGAAGTCTGTTGAGAAATCGTAGTCAGGAGAAACTTTTGAGGATTCTAATCAGAATTTAAAATTCCTCTGGAGAATGTATCCAAATTGAGGGAACGTCTGTCCGGGTTTAATATGACCTCCTCGAAATTCCTGTCTGTTGAAATCGGGAGTCATATTATAAGCAGCCAATAAATCAGCTTTTAATACACTGTAGTCAATTGTACACTCCGATGGTAGGAAAATGAAGATGCGGCGCAATTTGGAATTTAAGAGTGGCAGCAACCTCACTACGCCTTCGGCCTCCAAGTCCAGGTTGTTGATTTCAAGGATCTTTTCGAAGTGCGATAAAAAATGCTCTGAAATCCTCTCAATCCTTGAAATTGGGGAGCTTAAGTGGGTGATTGGACGGGGGTTCTGAACGTGGACTCACGGATTGTGTTTCAGCTTGTATGTGTGCCATTTCAAGCTGATGGTGGAGCTCGGCTTGCCTTCTTCGTTCTTCTCTTTCTTCTCGTTGAATTTCTCTTTCTCTCTCTTCTCGTTGAATTTCTCTATCTTTCTCTTCTCGTTGAATTTCTTTTTCTCTCTCTTCTCGTGAAATTTCTCTTTCTCTCTCTTCTCGTTGAATTTCTCCGCCTTTCTTCTCTTAACTTTTCTCTTTCTGTTTTTGATCCTCTTGGATGTACTCTATCAAGTCTCTTCCGCAAAGTCCTAAGGATTTTCCTTGAGCTTTAAATATTACAAACTAAGTCATATTTGCTCTTGGTAGGAAGTAGTCAACCCCCCATTCCCTTTGCGGTAAGAAGTATGCCTTCTAGGGAATTGGCCTACCTAAATATCGGCACTGACTTATTCCAAATTGGTTTCTCGATCTAGATAACCAATGACTAAAACAAAAACACAAAATAACAAATTATTATACCACATCCTTGAGCTACTCCAGCTATTTAAGTTTTCTTGTGGGAATAGCAATCGTTAAAAAAACGAGATTTAATTTACTCTATTCTTATAACGTATAACACTATGCTTCACTCGACTGAAACCAGTGTTTGCAAAGATATAGCGTTACACCTTTAAAGTTGACTCCAAACAAAGAATGGAATATATATAAAAAAAAAAATATATATATATATATATATATATATGTCGTAGAATGGACTCTCGACGATATACCATATATAACTATTCGTTGAGGGAACTTACTTAATTAGCTTTAGAATGCGTGGATGTCTGGCTGGCCGATATTATTCATCTTCACTATGCTTAAGAAGTGGAACTGAGCTCAAGGATAATAATATTGCTATCATTAATAAAATAGAGTTTTATTAATAATAACTATCAACAACACACAAAACGGAAAATATTGACATAAATAGAGAATGGAAAGGGTCGTGGGGACTCGAGCTAATCCGAGGATTTAAAGATTTAAAAAGGTATAACAAATATGAAGTTGAAGGGAGGTGATGGTTTGCTAAACCATTTAAAGCACTGGATAGAATTGACAAACAGGTTAAATACTCAAAGGTAACGTTCGGCTTACGTAATTTATACTTGTTGTGCAGAGGAAGGCGGCTTGAAGGAATTTTCGGTCAGCTGGCGAGTTCCAGCCGAAGGGGTGGGGTAATAAAATGATCCTGACGTGGCGTCTTGGGAATGAGAACCGTTCTCGACGAACGGCTTGAAGAACAATGGCTGTTCTAATGTTGTTCTCTTCTGAACAACAAGGGCGAAGGGTGAGAACCGTTTCTTGGCAAGCGGGCTAAAACGAACAATGGTTGTTCTAACGTTGTTCTCTTTCTGAGCAACAGGGGAAGGGTGAGAACCGTTTCTTGGCAAACGGACTCAAAAGAACAATGGCTGTTCTAACGTTGTTCTCTTTCTGAACAACAAGGGAAAGGCTGAGAACCGTTTCTTGGCGAACGGACATAAATGAACAATGGCTGTTCTATGTTGTTCTCTTCTAAACAACAAGGAGGAGCGGTGAGAACCGTTTCTTGTCAACGGACTCAAGCGAACAATGGCTATTGTAACGTTGTTCTTATTCTAGACAACAAGGTGGAAGCCTTGTGGACTCGGGGTCACGAAGGCTCGAACCTTGGCATTCAAGGGATATTGTCCTTTTTTTGGACAAGTAATGGTGAATCTCGAGGTTGAGGTCCCTTGGCACACAAGGTGAGAGATGGTCGTGGTGATGTTTCGCGACGAAAATCTGGATCTCCAATCTGGGCTTAGTGGTAGAGTTTCCAAAGAAATAGTCAGGACATTTCCTTTAAGGTGGGGAACAATGGAGTGGGAGCTTCGAGGAAATGCACAGCCGAGCCGGGGAACAATGCCTTATCTGCCCATAAGCCTAACTCAATCTGGCGAGGTCGGCGCAATGACGTGAACGGGGGGGAAGATAAACCTCCTTGTTTAAACATTGACTCGGGTGGCTGCGATAAGGCGCCCAGCTTCGAAGTAAGAATGCACGTGGGAAGCTCGTGGTTTTAAATAACATGTGATAGTGGTTGAAATTAACGCGGCTTCAACCCGTTCTATCACACCCCTGTATTCCGGGGAAAGTTGTCACTTCGAAAAAAAAAGAGAGAAGGGACCACGATAGAGCTCCGTTGTGGGGAACTCGTTTCCTTGTACCAACCATACCTTCCTGCACCTAACTAGAATTACCTCAATACATATGATTATTTTGATCTTTAGATTACAGGGGAGAATAACCTTTACTACAACTTAATAAAAAAAAGGGCATGGAACAATGAAATGATATAAAATTTGTACATACGGGACAAAATAATTTATACGTAAATTAATGGGTACAAATATATATACACACAAAAAAAATAGACATTGAGCGTTACAAAATTCAGACATATACCTTAACTAATTATATTGCAAGAGAATCTAATTTAATAGTAGCAGACGGTATATACCTACATGGAGATACTAATCCTATAAATACAATTACTCTACGCTATTGGGTAACGCATTCCTACTGAGTGCGTCAGCGACCTGGTTATCGGAACATTTTATATAATTTATTTTAAATTGATACTCTTGCAAGAGTAAACTCCAGCGCATGATTCGGCCGTTGGAGTGTCGCACATTCCTAATATAGGCTAACGGACGGTGGTCGGTTCCTATCTGAAATTCTTTTCCTATCAAGTATATTTTTAATTTGTCTATAACCCAGATAATTGATAAAGCTTCCTTCTCTATAGTGGCATATCTCTTTTCGCGTGGTAATAATTGGCGACTAGCATATGCAACTGGATGACTCGTTCCGTCATCCTTGTATTGAAGGAGTACACCTCCAATGCCCTCGTTGGAAGCGTCAGTCTTAATCCCAAAGAATTTTTCCGGGTTGGGCAACTTTAAAATGGAGGCAGAAATGAGCTTACTCTTAAACTGATTAAAATGGGAAACAGCGACATCATTCCAACGTAAACGATCGGGGGAATTCTTTTTTGGAAGCCAGCTGAGGGGCGCCGGAATTGCAGCGAATTTCGGAACAAATCGCTGATAGTAAGAAGCTTATCCTAGGAGCGATCTTAATTGCTTCTTTGTAATCGGGAGGGGCATGTCGGCGATATCCCTAATCTGGTTCTCTTGGGGACCTAACTTGCTTTGTCCTATTTTGAAACCCAAATATTTTATGGTTTCTTGGGTAAAATAGCATTTGCTGGGGGCAATGGTGAGGCCATTTTCGCGCAGTTGCTCGAAAAGAGCTAATAGGGTGGTTAAATGGTGACTCCATTCAAATAGTTCTTGTAGCTGACTCTTTTGATGTGGTATCAGCGGCGCGTCACTATCCAGGTGAAAGAGTTCAAAAGACTCGCCTGGTAGGAAAGGATGAGGGTAATCAGCATCAGGTTGGGTGAACACTATCTGTATTACATTAAGGGACTCCGCGGGGTTATCTTCCTCAAGAATCGATGTTTCGTCCAGTGCTACGAACGTATCTCCATGGGCGCGTTGGGGGCACTTTTGTTCTTTGGGTCCACGGAGAGTCTCCGTGTCTTTGTCTTGGGCATTATCGCCTAAGGGTGTTAGTAATTCACACTCCTTTTTTGCCGTCATTTTGGTCATGGTTAAGGATCTCCGAGAAATCGATAGTGTCGATGAATTCCCCTCCTTTTTGTTCTATCTCTAAGACTGCCAAGTGTGTCTAATTTATTGATATTATAAGAATATCTTTAATAACAGAGCCGTTACGAAACACGTAAGGATATATATAAGAGAAACGAACATTAATCCCAAAATATACTTATATTTTAACTTTATCAATTGAATACATAACTTTTATACATTAACTACAGGAATACTCTGAATATTATCCTAAACAAGAATTAATTAAATTAGTTTACGTCGCAAAAATTGGTTAACGTTTTCTCTACACACAACAATAATATAAAAATTAGGCTTACGGAATCATGTGGAGTTTAAAGGCCTAAGAAATATTATTGATTCACGACGTGTGCCGTGTGTCCAGATGTAGATGGGCGAAATTCCACTGTCGTTTTGGCGAGGGTAGCAGCTGAGGGGTCCACACGTTCTTCAGGGGGGGGGAAGGGTTCTTCAAGGACGAGAACCAATACGGTGCTTTATGCAACACCTAGGCAGTTGTGGTCTCTCTGGCGAGAGTGAGTCAAACTTGGTTCTTAAATCAAGTTAACTTGGAGTGCGGTGTGATCCCCGAGTAACTTAGTGAGGAGGAGCTTTTCTCCTTCATTACTTATTTCCTTATGGACGAGTACTGAACTCAGGGAGGGTCTTCTTCAAGGGCGAGGTTAATGGAGGGGAGTTTCTCTGGCGAGAATAAATTACTTAACGTTCGGTTTGGTAACCCGGAACTAGCTCGAGGATAAACTTTTTCTTAATTTTAGTCTTCCTCAAGGGCGAGTATAACGGAGGGGGATTTCTCTGGCGAGAATAATTTGAACTTGGTTCCCTACCAAGTTAAATTAAGAGTTCGGTGTGGCCACCGAATAACGGGCTTGAGGAGGAGCCTTTTCCTTCTTCTATTCTTAAATCCTCAAGGACGAGGAATACCCCTGGTGTTTAAGGTGCACCAGGATATGAGGAGTCTCTCTGGCGAGAGTAAGTTGAACTTACCAAGGTTAACTTATCGTAAAACTTGATAACCATGGACTTTGCTCGAGGATGAGCTTCTTCTTAGCCCCTTAAGGTAGGTAGCCCTGCCTCTCTTGCAGGGTACTTCTTGGTCTGGCGAGCCAAGTACTCTAGCTCTCCAGTCTCGGTAGTTCGGTTTGATCCGAAGACTTCGTCACCTAGAGACTTTCGTATACTACCACGATTTTCCTCAGAGTTCCTCATTTATACCTCGTCACCCCACTGGGGGACTGGTAAGGGCGGGAGGGGCTTGAGGACGGCCCCAGAAGAGTTCTTTTTCCAAACCGTTTTTCACATGAAGTCAAACATCGGCTACTCGTTAGCCTTCGAGATTGGGCGATACACGTTGCCAATTTCTTATTTGACGTTTAAACTGGATCTCACTCTCCTGGGAGAGATCTTTCATTTTGACCTTTAGGGTCTTTCATGGCACCAAGTTGTGCCACAATGCGGTTACGCTGTTGACTCGCCGATGCCTGGTTAACCATTCCTCTACAGACGGTATCGGGGTTCTGATGGGGACGGGCTCCTGGGCTTCTTTCTTAGCTCGGCCTCAGGAAGGGTGGCCTGATACACAGTGTCGGAACTTACTTGGGGGCTCTGTCCTATAATTACGGAACAGAATTCAATGGGTGTTGAATTGACTTCAGCCCAGCTATCATAATATTGACACTGCAGGTAACATCTAACGAAGGGGAATCAGTTTGCCCGCCCAAGGTAGTCATGTATCACCGCAAATTTTTTGTGGTTAGGGTCCACTGGGGGGAGGAGTTCGTCGGACACGATGAACCCCCTACATCCTGTTTCCCTTACGAGAGTCGATACTCGGCAGGCGTTCACGCTGCCCTCCTTAAATTTCAAAGTTCCCGATGAACTTTTATCAAAATCAAAATTTACCTGGTGGCCTGACGAAAAGGGAGAAGTTGCTGCTTGGTTCTGCACCACCGGGGGAGCCGAGGTGGCATTAATCTGGTGAACTTGGTGGGCTGGTCCACTTTTAAGCCTAGAATTTTGGGGGCAATTCCAGCTTATGTGGTTTTCTACACCGCAGGTGAAGCATATGATTGGTCGCTTCGGGAAGAGAGATGGAGGAGAAATCTTAACCGGAGGTTTGGAGTCCCGTTGTTGGTTTTGAGGAATGAAGTTTTGATGTTTTACGGGGCCCGGAAACTTCGTAAGGTAGTCATGTACCACCGCAAATTTTTCGTGGTTAGGGTCCACTGGGGTGAGGAGTTCGTCGGACACGATGAAACACGTACATCCTGTGTCCCTGACGAAAGTCGATACTCTGCAGCCGTTCACGCTGCCCTCCTCGAATTTCAAAGTTCCCGGTGAACTTTTATCAGAAATAAAATTTACCTGGTGGCCTGACGGAGGGGGAGAAGTTGCTGCTTGTCTTATTCGTTCCTCTCTTTCTCTTTCTTCTCGTTGGATTTCTCTTTCTTCTCTTTGGATTTCTCTTTCTCTTAACTTTTCTCTTTCCGTTCTTTGCTCCTCTTGAACGTACTCAATTAGTTTTTTTCGGGAGAGTCCCAAGGATTCTCCTTGCGCTTTAAAGATTTCGAACTGAGTCATCTTTGCACTTTGGGGTGCAATAGTCAACCAACTAAAATTCCTTGCAACAAGAATTATGCCTTCTAGTGAATTAGCTTACCTTAATATTGGCACTGACCTATTCGTACTTGTTTTCTCGATCTAAATAACCACTGACTAAAATCACCAAAAAAACACAAACAAATTATTATAACAGTTCTATGAGCTACTCCAGCTTCTTAAGTTTCAAAAGAGGGGATAGCAATCGTTAAAACAAAAGGGAACTACTATACTCTATTACTATAACGAAAAACACTATGCATTACTCGACTGAGACCAGTGTTTGCAAAGATATAGCATTAAACCTTACACACCTGACTCCAAATTTAAATAGTATATATATATATATATATATATATATATGTCGTAGAATGGACTCTGGACGATATACCATATATAACTATTCGTTGAGGGAACTTATTTAATTATCTTTAGAGTGCGTGAAGGTCTGGCTGACTGATATTATGTATCTTTACTATGCTTAAGAAGTGAAACTCAGCTCAAGGATAATAATATTGCTATCATTAATAAAATAGAGTTTTATTAATAATAACTATCAACTACACACAAAACAGAAAATATGACATAAACAGAAAATGGAAAGGGTCGTGGGGACTCGAGCTAATCCGAGGATTAAAAGATTTAAAAAGGTAAAACAAATAGAAAGTTAAAGGGAGGTGATGGTTCGCTAAACCATTTAAAGCACAGGATAGAATTGACAAAAAGGTTAAATACTCAAAGGTAACGTTCGGCTTACGTAATTTATACTTGTTGTGCAGAGGAAGGCGGCGTGAAGGAATTTTGGTCCGCTGGCAAGTTCCAGCCGAAGGGGGGGGGGGAAATAAAATGATCCTAACGTGGCGTCTTGGGAATGAGAACCGTTCTCGGAGGAATGCTCTGTACCTCATTTGTTTTGCAATCATAGGAGAAGAATCATCATAATGCTGCCAACAGGCAACACATATCTGCCTATGTTGGAGACAAGTTCGTCAGCATTTTTCAATCATAAGTGTTTTGGAACCTTAGTTTTGATAAAAGTACAGATTGATAAAAGTGATAAATGTAATAATTAGTCGAGGCAATTTAAAGTTTGGGCTCAGGTAATGAAGGTATTATAAGTCATGATTTTCATCTCAGGTTACCTGTGACTAGGTTAAACTGGATTAATTACGAATACTTTAGGCGTTTAAGAAAAGATGAAAACAACACCACGAAAAGCCAAACCTAAATTGCAACTATTTTGATAACTCCTCAGTTAAATGCAAAGTGCAATGCTCTTTGTGCCCTAAGAAACATAAATTTTAATATTTGCATTGAAGTTAATTCCTAGACTGATTAGTAAATTCTTTACACAGTCATTCTCAGTCAAACCTTATGCAAGAAAACTATGATTAACCTCGATATTAAAAAAGTCCAAAATATGCACTAATCATATTTCATTTACAAAGTTTTTTTTTATTTAAAAATTAGGATAATTAAAGAACCAGCATCATCAGTCTCTAACAAAAAAATACACTTGCTACAAGCGGTTATTATATCATGAAGCCAAATAATGAGTTTAATTAATACATCTCTACCAATAACTTTACCCTGACTAATTTAAATTTTAATCTTTTTAATTCGAAGTTGGGGTTTTTGATTTCAAAATATTGCCCATTATTCTAGTCCAACAGTTATAATTTATGTAAACTTCTAAGGTTGGTAATAAACAACTTTCGGTATACAAATATGTTTCACAACTGTATATATATATATATATATATATTTATATTTATATATATATATATATATATATATATAATGAATTTTTATTAGCGTTTCCTCGGTCACCCGTTTCCGAGGTCACCCACGCCTTTATCGGGGTATCACCTGTCCCGGGGAAATTTGAGTTTTAGTGCCCCGGCCCCATCTTGGCGGATGATTCGCTTATCAAAGTGTGACGCCTTTCTTTTTCTCACTCGAAGCGGGTAGGGGCGCATGTTGTTCCTCCTAGTTTCAGTTGTAACTGTAACTCAGAGTATTGTGTAATCCGAAGAGGACACGGTCAGAATTAATCGCCTTAACTCTCTTCCCTTTGACAGAGGAGCTCGCCTCTATTATTGAGGAAGCTCCAAGTCTCAAGGGCAATGGGAGGGGCATCAAGAAACCCCAAAAGAGCGCAATCCGTCCCTTGAACCTAAATTCATACTCTTTTATTTTATTCTGGATTATCAGTGCAGTGTTGGGAGGGGGGCAGACGTGTCACCCCCCTACTTTCGAAAAAACACATTTTCAAGCGCCCGGGGGACCCTCTTAACACAACTCCCGGCTCTCTTGGGTTAGAGAGAGGGGGGTGGAAACCCCATTATGTTTTTTGCCGCATATACATGTTGAGATGAACTAAAGCTCTTCCATAACTAATCAATTTATTTCATAGAAAGAGAAGACACGATGCACCGCATGCTTTACAAGCCCCCTCCTCCTCCCCCTTCAACTTAAGGTCAATTTTGCCATTCTCACTTCGCCGATGAAAGACATATTTGGAAGTCTCTTTTCAATTGCAGCTCAATTCTCCATCCTCGTTCCATTATTGCGTCCCCGAAATTATTAATATATAATTCACTCTACTCTAGGTTGGAAAGCTTAATAATTAATAATGCAGAAATTGAATATTTTATTAGTTTAATAAGTGAAGTGATATTCAAGTCAATATTAATTGAATTATTTTTATTGACAAATTTACTTTGAATGGAACAATCGCATCTTTCTTGTGCTAATATTTCATCATTTTACCTAATATCTCTAAACTGTCTAATTATTACTTTACTGCGTTTTTAAAACCGCACAGAATCTCTTTCCTTGCAATTATTTAGGGTAAGCAGTATAAATAAATTTAACTTCCATGAAATTCACACGGAACAATTAATGCCCTCATTGGTTTCGGAGCGGAATTAAACTAAATGCTAGGTCCGACTGACACATAATTTAGTTTCAGTTGGGCCTACAAGTTCGATATTGCTAGAAATTAAATTAATGAGAGAAGAATTTTCACATTGAAATTTCAAACTAGTATGTAGTTAAAATCAATTCGTCAAATGATCGATAAATTATAAATTTATTCAGGAATAACCCTTAATCAGGAGAGTAGATAACTCCTAAGATTATCTTGGTAAAAGAATTCAGAAGAAAAAAAAAGTTTAAGGAAATAAGTTTGGCTTGGGTAATTTGAAGCAAGAGAGAAATTTATGCCCTTACTTAAATTCGCAAATGAAATCACCTCTGCTTTACTTAAAATTATCTAATCAAAACTTACAATCTATTTGTAAATTACTAGAGTGAATAATGGTCAATAATGACGACGATTATTATAAATCCTTGGAAGATTTTAATAAATTTAGTTGGATTTGTTGCTCATCAGGCGCTTTGATTCTGAGGTATATAATTAAATAGTTTAACAAAAAAGAAACTTGTTTTATTTAATTAAACATCTGTTACAGTGTAAAAAGAAAATAATAAAATCCAATCCTCTACTTGTTTTAAAATATTCAATCTTAAAATATTTCCTTTGCTTGAGGATTTTTTCATCACGAATAAACCATCTCCAAAGATTAGATTCGCAAAGCTTTATAAAATACTTCTGCACCTAAGATGTTTGCCATCACCTCGGGGATATTTATTCTAGATTGCTCTGTGATTTTCTCTTTTTCTATAAAAATTGATTTGCAACATTCGGCTTCCGACCACTATAGAACATAAAGCCATTGTAATTTTGCACTATTATCTACAAGGAAAAACTGCATAATTTCAGAACAACATGTGCCAAATGTGTTAGTATTGTGCATTCTTTTTCAAATCTTTACTGTATCAAAAGATGTTTCGTTCCCTCCACTTAAGGACTATCTTAAAGCAAATATATACATAACAAAAAATAACCCTTTTTACAATTTAAGTGTAAAGCTGAGGCCTCAATTCATCGCAAATTTAGGGAAAATTTATGACTTTTCCTTTTTTTCGATTTTTAGAAGTTCAATTCTTCCCTAATTTGTGAATTTGTCTTCCAGTTTCTGCCATATTAATTTTCACTAGTTGACATAATGTATTTATTAATTAAATATAGAAATATATCCATTATATATATTAACATTAAAATGATTTCCTTTAAATAGAAGGCTGGGTTTTACGATTTGATCTGACGCGGCCGAAGCTTGTCACCAAAAGGAATAACAATTCCCTCCTTTTCATTAATTCCTACGTCATCGTTAGACATGAGATGCTTATTTTTTATATTCTGTCCTATTTCCTTCTTTATCCAGCCCTTTTAATACTTTCGAATATTGGTGGCTGTGTCTTACTTTCCTAATTATTCTAGAAATGATATTTTTATCAAAGAAAATCTCTCTATCAGTTCTCGTCTGGAATTTAAGGCTTTCTATATCCCTCAAACCTATGCTAATGTAGATGTTACGTGACAATAACCAGGTTGTAGTTATGCCTCTATGTTGCTATGTATTATGGCACAACTCCTCGTAGTTGCGTCACTGGGTTACTATGGACCTGGGTTTGTCCACCTGCAGACTCGTGTTCGTTGATTAAGACACCTTTGTCCTACCTGTACCTGATTTCAGCTCTATTCACTGTCACCTACTTGACGTTACCTTTCCTTCGACGTTCGTTCCTTCAGGTGACGTTGCAATGCTTGAGGGAGGATATAAAGAAGCAGGCTTCTACTTGAATTTACTTGCTTTAAACGAGATTTAAATCTTAAACTACTGGCACAAGCTAGGAGGTTTAATGGTACGACAAACAGAGTTTTGACGGTACGAACGCGGGAGAGGTGAGGTGTGAGAAGACGGGGTCTTCTCAGCAGGGAGTCTTAGTTACCCTCGAAACTTTCAGTTATGCAGAGAGGTCATGAGCAGCGTAACATAGATGTTCAGAAAAAATTCTAATTTCCAAACCTATTTCGTGTGTTTACTGAATTGAAATATCCTTGAAATGAACAAATGGACATAAAAAAGTAAAATGAAATTAAACAGACTCAGGATAGATTTTGTAATAAATTAATTTAAATTAAATTTTCGCTCCTGGACCTAATGCTTATTAATTAATTAATCATAAATTTAACGTGATACGTATATTAAGTGTAACATTTAAGTAAAATACCCAGAGATTTGCTAAATTAAAAATGCCCTTCCATTACACCCTAAAGTATTAAGCAATTTGATTATAGTATATATTGTGAATTTAGACATCGTTAGTAGAATTTATGCTATATCACCTACATTAATGTCTTATGATTATCTGTACTGATGAATTTTTCCCTAATTGTGGGGAATAAATAAAATAAATCAAGGTTAATCGACAACAAATAATAAAAAAATAACTAACCATCAAATCTACTTTTGCGAATGGGAAGATTCAAATTGATATTCCTCCCAAACCACTTTTACCTGGAAGAGACAGGATTTTGATCATTATACACATTTACTCTTTTCTACATCATTAGAAAACTAAAAAAAATGGAATAAAGAAGATCCGGAGTGATTAAACGTTAGGAAGCATCTATATAGTAAAAATTTCAAATTATAGAGAGACTATTGCAATGATCATGGACGAGGGGCAAAAGTTTATCCATCATGGTTTTTAGAAGGAACTCTGGTGTGTGAAGAAGTAATTCTTTTCTGAAGATCAATTGATATATTACACAAATATAAATGTGGTTGTAAAATAAATAACAAACCTGCTAAATAGATTAAAGAGGGTCTGCAAAACTGATAATAGACTAAGAAGTGTGAAATAGGTCGGGCCAACATTATTAATGCGAGATTCTATTATTCTTTTCTTTCTTTCTTTTATCAACCCACAACTCAATGAACAAATATTGACCTTGAGAAAAATGAAGTCAACTTTACTTTATGCATTATATTTCCTAAATCTGTACCTTTTCTTAACGGAAGGACCCTGTGTAGGCATGAATTATATAATATCTCTATTTTGGCTAAGAACAGAGTATTGATATTAACGGGGAATGAATAACATCTATATTTTTTGGCGAATTGTTAAAAAGTAAAATTTTATATTAAAATAGAAAGTAATCAGATAAATCACTCAATTACATTAAAAACAAAAGGAAGGACTTTAATATTGAGGAATATTATATGTCAAATCGCCTTCTCTGTTTCCCCCCTTATGACGATTTTCGTGGGCAATATATCTCTGTAATCGTCCGCGAACCACACCACGAGCATCTTCACGTCATTGCCACACACTGAGCTTCTTCCTGGATGGAGGGTGTTTGGTCGTGGACCCGTAGCGGACATAGAAAACGTGCTCGCTGAAGTTCATTACGGCGTCAGTGATCATGTTGTTGACCGGATCGAGCGTAAAGTCTTTTTATTAAAACTACAGAAACCACCCTAATCGTTCAAGGTTAGTTAGAGATGAATTAACAAGAATATAATTTTATTTACAAACATCAAAATAAGACGAAAAAATAGCAGAAGGGGATTATTTAAATTATAATATTCTCTAGATAATTATTATAAGAAGAGATTCTAAAACAGAGTTAATTGATTAGCTTTACTAGGCTCAGATCAAAATAGGGACTTGAAAATACTAATAAGGTAGGGGGTTTCAGTCTTACGGGTCAGTGACTTCGAGGAAGGTCCTTCTTTCGATGAGGCGAGTGTGGAGCGTTCCGATGAGCCAAGTGGGGCAAGATACGATGGACAGGTGGGGCACGATCCGAACCAACCTTATGATGAAAATAGCCAATCCTTAAAGATGACGTTCGGCGGGAAATGTGGGAATACTCGTAATTCCCCTGGAAGAGGAAACTTCTTTTCCTCAAAGGTAATCGATGGAGATTTTCTTCAGTTCAATTCAACCAAGGAAGACTCTTGTGCAAATTCAAAGGCCTCTTGTCTGATAAAGCTCCCGGAACTTCGACACGATGATGGGGATGGCCTTGACGTGCGTGCTGGACTCGAACTACAGTCAAAACCGAGTATTTGTATCCCCGATTCCGAGATGGAAGGGGAAATTTGGATAAAGGAGTCACAAACTCCAGACATCTTAATCCGATAGCGGAGTCAATTCATTATATAATAGCAAGGTGCGAGACACAGCGGCTCTTTCTCGTTCGTCACCAGGGAGGGGTGTGGAGGGGGCTCGGGCCGATTCCCCAGGATTGGGGAATATTTCCCCAATGCGATTAGGGGTCGAAAATCACGACTGTTCCCGAACAGGAAGTTACGTCCGCCATGACGGGCTACAATCGCACGTGGTCTCCAAATAACATGAGTAGGTCAGAGGTTGATCTTTTACGCCCCTCCCTTCCATACGATGGAACTTTTATGAGAGAGAGGAAAGAACAAGGGACACCGCAAATTTGGATAGAAGGAACTATGAGTAAAGCGTCAGTTGATATAAAAAACAAGGGACCTGACCTGTATTCAGCAGGCTTACAAAAGGCTATGATATTGATCTGAGCAAAAAGAAAATATAAATGGCTGGACAAAAATAATATTAAATTTAAATTAAACAAGCAAATTAGAATTTTGTTTAAAATGGAAGTGGAACTATAAAACGAAAAACAAACAAACACTATATTCAATAAGTAACTACAGGAACCATAGATATATGTGCAGAGTTATAAACAAATATCTATGCATGATTAGCTGACGTGTTCATAGGCGACTTATAATTTAGTGGATTAGCCAGCATCATCGGCTAATGGATTCGGGCTAAGATGATCAGCTATACAATTTTCGGTACTACGTATATACCAAACTTTAAACTGATATTATTAGAGTATCAATAGCCATCACATTATACGTCCGTTCTGCCTCTTAGTTTTTTGGAGATATAAAAAAGGGCGATTATCAGTTTCCACAATAAACTCTTTCCTTATTATATACATCCTAAATTTGATAATACTCCATACTATAGCTAATGCTTCCCGTTCTATTACAGAGTAATTACGTTCACGGAGCACTAGCTTTCGGCTCGCGTATGTCTCCGGGTGGCTGTCAACTTCGTCAGACTAATAGAGCAGCATGCCTTCAACTCCTTTATTAGTCGCATACGTTCTGATGCCGAAAGGTTTAAGAAGGATTAGGGGGCCTCAAAATTGGGGTGGACGGTAGCTTGTCTTTGAGCTGCTGGATCCTGGTAGTAGCTTCGGGATCCCATGAAAGTGGATCTCTTCTGAATGAGGGAAATTCAAGGAGCATAAATAGACGCGAAGTTAGGGATAAATTTAAACTAAAAAGAGATTGATCCCATGAAAGACCTCAGCTGTTTCTTCGTGCGGGGAAGGGGGATCTTGAGAACAGTCACTCGAGTAGTATGGACGATGTTATGCTCATATTGATTGTAGCAACCGGGGAACTCGGAGATGACATCTTCGAATTCATTTAGCAATTGCTGCAGCTGACTCTTTTGAAAAGGCGCTAGCCTAGGGGATACATCCAGCACGGGGTCGATAACTCAACACGTCCCGGTAAATATGGGATAGGGTAGTCACCATCTTTTTCAATGCCTACTACTTGCACTAGATGGAGATGGTCCGTGGGATACACCGCTTCCAATTCGCCCAGGAATCGGAAATTCGTAAATATTCGAACAGAAAATTACGTTCCTCAATATGCCATACACTCGCACTTGGTTTACGAAGTAGTGGTATGGGGAGTAAGAGGTTGTTCTTTTACAGTGACTACAAACCAGAGAAAAACAAATCCATATAAGAACTTTGTCTAGAGATTATATACAAAAGCTATTTTGTGTGTCGTTATTTGCCAGAGAAAGTTTACGAAATTATTTTTCTTGTAGCTACGTTTCGGACTCGAATAATCATAATTTAGATACAAATAAAAATAATTGTCTCTGATACTAAATATTGTATATACGATATCATGAAATTTTTTATAAGCGAACGTGCCGACATCTTTGGGTAGAAAGAAAAAACTTTGCAAGAAGTAAATCATGGACATTTCTAATAAAGAAAAATCTTATAGGTAAACGTCCAAGATTTAAAGCGGGATACTCGTGCACTGCAGTAACTACTCGTATCCTAGTATCAAATCGAACTATGAGAGTAAAAAGTTCAAATAAAAATTTAAACTATGAGTAGTGTGGTGGATGCTTGGGTAAGAGGATTATTTATCACTGGATGTCAGTTTAAGCAGGCCACCATTTGATAACAAGGTAGATGGTTTATGTTTTACTGCTATTATTGGAGATACACTCTCAGGCAAAGTCATTATGGATGATGGCTTCAAAATGGATAACATGGGGTACGGCCGACATATTTCGTAAGAAAAAATATCCTGCCTTGTTTCAAGAGAGAACCACTCATGACTGCCCTCCTAAATGTTTAGAGCTAATTCTAAAAGAAATCTTCTGTAGTATCTTAAAGAAAGAGGTTTATCAAATGGCAGGCAATTAAGACCAAGAGAAACATTTGAGAAAATCCAAATTGCTTCAAAAAATGTTGATGCTGAGTGCATCAAATTTGACCTCATCACTATCCACTATTTGTCCACTATCCCTTGAACGGGTTTTCTTAGGCGTCAGTTTTAAATATTTAAATAACTTTGAAACCAAAGCTCAAATGTTAAAATAAGAAAATAAAAAATATTTAGTTAGGAATAATATCCAAATTTATAGCACGTCACTCTGCTTAACATCGGGTACTAGATTTAAACTTTAGTGTTTTAAAATCACTACCAAAATAAATGTAAAAGAAACATATTATGCAGTCATGAAACAAAAAAAGATTCTTAGGAATTAAAATTTCCTTGTTTCAAAATGTGGACTGTTGGATTTACAATTTACTCACATATTAGATAAGAATAACAGCAAATTTTTAAAAGGTATATGTTTGAAAGAAAAACAGAAAAAATAACCTCCCTACTGTTTATAATTTTTTTAAATACCCGAGGTTTGGAAATAAAGGACCAAGTAAATTCCTTCGTGAAGATAGTAAAAGTAGGTTAATAATTATAGAATAAGGAATACTCAAACTGTTTAGAAATATGTCACTTAAATGGTGCAACGAATCTGGCATTTAGTTTAATGGTGCCAAATACTGCATTTTACACTTCGTAAAAAAATTATTCTTAATATAAATACTATCTCCAAGATAAAATTATTAACTTAAAAAACTCTTCCTTCGAACATAGAAGGAAAAGGGGAGAACAAATAGAAACATAAATATTGATGAATATAACCGATATTACAGAAAAGTCTTCTTCAATTTCACAGGCGTGACGGTGACGCGAGGAGACAATAAAAACTTGAAGAGGTGGAAATTCAAAACATCAACTGGAAAATTTGTGTTTCTAATCTAGAAAACCTACCACAAAAATTAGGCAGCGCTCAAAAGACCGAAAAAAAGAAATAAGAAATTCGAGAAATATTTAAACGAAAATAAACTTAAAATAGCCTACAATTCTTAGGGGTTGCCCCCAAATTATTATTATTCATAATAGGGCTTACCATGTATGATCTTTTATAGATCCATGAAGCTACTAATAAAGTACATATTGGTTTTGTTTGTTTGTTTGTAAACAGAAGCCTGGAATCCTCTTTCAATCTTACCCTGAAAAAGGTCAAACTATTTCGTTAAAGGTAAAGATTCATAAAGATGATAAGAAAAACCGACTCAAGAAAGTACAAAGCAAGGAAAAATATGATTCCAAGGCTTACTTGAGCGGTAAAACGAAAGAGGTAAACCACACGGAAAATCTGCTTGATTAAAGTGGTATCAGAAATTAAAAGTTGGGTAGTTAAGTTTTATAGAATTTTCAATGCATTATGATGGATGCCGAGAATCTTCTTGAAATATATATATTTTTTTTAAAATAGACACCTCTATGAAGGCCTCCCTCAATTAGTAACTGCTTTTTAACTAGAAAGAAGTAGTTAGTTAGGTTGGTTTGAAATTTCTTCACAGGCAGGTGTGGTAAAAGAGTGAGGTGATTTCCATCGAGAGCAATTTTTCAACATTAATTCAGAAATTAAATTCTTAAAATCTTATTTACACAGAATAATGAGTTCATATTTAAATAAATTAAATTAAAATATTCCAGCAGCAAAATATGAACGAGCAAAATGAAGTCAGAAATCTTTGGAATACAATTATAACTATATAATAATAAGGAAAAGAATTTAAGCTCTCCTATCTGGAAATTATATATATATATATATATATATATATATATATATATATATATATATGTATATATATATATATATATATATATATATATATATATATATATATATATATATATATATATAGAGAGAGAGAGATATATGATTGCAATATCCCGCAGGAAAAATTAAAAACGAGCTTCCGAATACTTTCGAACTTTATTCAGTTCAGTCTCAAGGATAACTACAACATAAAATAATATAATAAGGGTATATATAAGTAAGTAAAAGGAATAAGATCGCCTCTAAGACTAGAAATCACCAATGAGGAAGTAGGAGAGGGACGGGTTAGTACACAATAAGATTTAGCTATAACACTTAGCAAGGTTAGACTGAGAGGCAAGAAAGGGTCACGAACAGAGCAAAAAGAGTTAAAATGATTAACAGATAAAGCGATAGTCTAAAGAAAGAGATTAGGAAAGACACTAGAAGTAAATTAAAACGAAGGGAAGATGGAAAAGGAGAGAGAAAGTGAAATAAAATAATTTTGATACAAAATTAATGCAATAATTGAAATGAAAATTGAAAGAAAAAAGGAATATAAGTCAAAACTAATTTGCATTCATTACGAACCTCACTTACTACTTTGTGAGTTATTCGTTATTTATATATATATATATATATATATATATATATATATATATATATAAATATATAAAATCTAGCAGAATTAGCCGGCGTCGCCGCAGGAAAATCTGCGTTCGCAAATAAAGTAAGACTGATTTTATCTTTTACTCTTATTATTCTTCAAAAAAAATATTTTATTCTATTAACTAAACTTAATCTTGTTCAGCAACGATAAAGAACTTTTTTGTCCATAATATTCTTGCTTTTTCCTTGTGGATCAAATAGAAACAGATTACTTTTGCTTCTAAATCTAGAGCAATCAGCTTTGAGTTGACTATAATTAAAACAGAGTTTCTCTAATTGCAACTATGCCACTAAAAGAGGCTCACCTTACAATTTGTTCAATTCATATTGAAAAACTTACAATAATTGGGAAAGGTATTCTTCGGAATCTAAAAGGCAATCCTAATCTTAAATGATTTAGGGGTATTCTCTGAATGAAGACATCCTCTCTTTTTCCACTTCCAGTAAGAATGTTTGCATCAATGAAATGTGCCATCCTATTTCTTACAACCAGCCGAGTACCATTACTAGGTATTTGGGGGGCTAGAAATAATTGCGTAACAACATTATTTAGATTTATTACCTTCAATTATATTTCGTGAAGAGATATTTCAGGAGGCACTTGAGATTTTAGGAACTCTGGAATAATCTAATATTTGAGCATGATCCGAAATTGTGTCAACTAACTTATAAATTTTTTGACTTCTTGAGATTTCAAAAAGGTAGTTTTTATTGATTCTGCAGATACTGTTGTTCTTAAGAGCCAATATAGCTCTTACACACAGCCAGTTGTAATTTTTGTAGGTTTAGATTATCATCAAGAGGTAATTTGCCGTTTCCTAGTGTGAGAATTTTTCTTCTAACTTCTGCTGAAAGTCAATCTCAAAAGAGCTCTGCTCTCGTATCTATGTGTAAAAACAGTGTTTTAATATTCCTACACAAACAAGATGATTTTAGGCAACCCCGGAACTCATCTGCCCTGGTTCCTTTAGGGAACACTGTAACTGTGTGCCTGAAATCTCGTTACCGTAAAAGAGTGGCAAGTCCCATAGGAGCATTACAATCCATGATGTCTAGCATTGTCATGCCTTATGAGCCACTGGTGAAAAAAACATCATAGGCATGATACAGATTGAAATTCTTAAATTTATCTGAAATTATTCTTTAACCATTGATAGATCGATACGCTTCCTATAGAGAATATACTTCAACTTTCATTGTGGTGCTTAGAAAAAGAGGTTGTTTTTCCTTCCTTCACATGAACCACAATGTAGGGTAACACTAACCTCTCCCTTAGTGGCCTAGATCAATCGCACTTTCCCTCGGTTGAAGATATAGGACAGGGGTTCGAAAAAGGGCACGTAGCTCCATTGGGTGGGCAATTACAAATGCAAGACTATTTCTATTATCTTCTAGGCAATAATTTAAATCTACATAAACTTTTAGTTTTATGTAGATTTTCTAATCTTTTTTCCATTAAATAACAAGTCAAAACAGACACACAGACTTAAATGATTCATTTTTGTTATATATATATAAAATCAATTAATTTATTTGGCCTCCCGCTGTTGACAGAATTACTAGCGGTTATTTACAAGTTGTTTCCACTTTTAGCCTATTATTATCGATCGTATTTTAGCATGAGGAGTCAAATTGGTAATGTTTATGGTTCATCAATCGATTTGGAGCCTGGTCTTATTGACTTCAAAACTCTAATTCAACTATTCTATTGCTTCCACATTATTCTGAACTTTGCTTTGTTTAGGTCTTCAAATATTTCCTTTTAATCCAATTTATCCCCATCCGAATGCCTTTTTGTGTTATTCTAATTTTTTATGTAAGCTCTTTGATCAGCTATCAAGTTTCCTCTTCATAGGTCGCAGTTGGAATTATTTCTTTGTTGTATATTTTCATTTCAGAAATATAAACATTTGGATTTTGAAGAAGATGATTGCCATTCCTAATATTTTCCAGCCTATACTTATTTTCTGAACTTTTTCCGGTCACAGGTCATACGTTGACCCCCATTGATATATATGTCTATCATTTCAATTGGCTTCTTGGCATTTGTAATGTGTATCATCTTAAACACTCGTTTGAGGTTTTAGTTTCATTGAAAGTGGCTGATTTATCTGGTTGCTAAATTTTGAAATTAAATTTTACTTCTATACAATTCGGCAAAAGAATTAAAGATGCAATTTATTGCCCATAAGGGTCAATACTCTCTTATTTTCCAGATTAGAGATATTACACAATTCATGCCTAGACATGGTCGTTTGGTTAATAAAAGGAAGCGATCTATGAAATATAATAATTAAAGTATGGTTGATTTCCTTTTATTCGAAGTTAATATTTGTCCAGATTTTGGTCCATCGATCAAATTTAAAAGAAAGAAATTACAGAATCTCGTATTAATAATTTTGTACCGACCTATTTCAGATTTCTTTTTTTATTTAAAATTATTCAGATCCTCTTTTATGTATTTATAAGGTTTGATATTTATTTTACAACCACATTTATATTTTTGTCATATATCAATTGATCTTCCGTAAAGAATTTCATCTTAACACGCCAGAGTTCTATCTATACACCATGGTGTATAAGCTTTTGCCCCTTATCAATAATCTTTGCGATAGTCTACCTATATATTTTGAAATCTTTTTTATATACTTAGTTTTCAACAAAGTAAGACGTAATTTGTCTTTCTTACTTGATTTTGTGACTTATTTACCATGTAGATAAGTGTATAGGTGTAAAATTTACCAAAATCCTCAGTCTCTTTCGAGGTATAAATGATTTGAGAGGATCATCATTTTAAATTTTACTAATCAGAAATTATAGTTGTCAGTTAGCTTTTTATTATTATTTTCAGTAGAGTAAGATTTAGTTGATTATTTATAAACAGCGAATTTATGCATACATATTTGATCCATTTCTTGTGTTTATTCCCCTAAATTAAGGGGAAATTTCTTCTGACAGACCATCTTGAAACATTAATGGAGGTGATTTAGCATAAATTCTTCTAACGATGTCTAATTTTCCAAAATATTCGCTAAGCAAATCGTTTAATACTTTAGATTGTTATGGAATGGTATATTTTCTATCAAATCTCTGACTATTTAACTGAAATGTCGCTCTAAATCTACGACGCGCATGAACTTTATAGGCATGTTATTAACGAGCATTAGGTTCGGAAGCTCGAATTTAATCTTAATTAAATACTCTGAAATTAAAATTGCCTCTCTTTAATTCCAATTTTATTTTTTATGTCCATTAGTTTGTTTTAGAGATATTTCAATTTATAAAACCCCTTAAACTAGTAGGAACTCATGATTTTATTTTGTTTTTATATAGGCATAGGATTTTTGATATAGGAAGACTTTAATCCCAGACCAGAATATGTAGAGCTCTTCTTTGTTATAGAAGAGCATTACGAGACAGGTAGACGAATTAGGAAAGCAACGACAGCCATTGATATCTGAAAGTATTAGTATTAGCTGCAAAAATAAGAATAGTAGAAAGAAGAAAGAGAAATAATAATACAGGCATCTTACTTCCTAGGATGAGGTAAGAAAGAAACAACTTCGAGAAAGATGAACATAATTGGGCAAAGCGGACCCTATTGATATTTTTAAAAAAAGAAATATTTTTTCCTAAAATCGCAATAACTCGAGGCTTCAGTTAATAACTTAAATTGTAAAGTCGCCTTTATTTTTTTGCTATACACAATTCCTGCTGCCTTGTTTCAAAAAACGAAATTCATTTATTTTTTTATTTTTTCTCCTGCCTCACAATACTACACCGCCTATTTGGATAGAAGTAGTGAAATCCGTATCCTCCATTAAACCTACACAAGGGAAATTATTCCAATACAAAAAGGGAGCCTTGTCATTTAGAGAATATGATGTGACAGAAAAAAAATTCAGATTTTGATCTCTCTTTGGGAGATGATCAAGAAAAATGAATTTGACATCTCCCCTTAATTAAATGCTTCTACACTGTTTTGAGGAGATTTAGGTTTACTTAGAAGAAGAAAATGGGAGAAAAGTGTCTATATTTCCTCTATTATATTACTGAGGAATGAAATGTAATATTCGAGTCAGAGTCAAAGAGTGAAATATTTAGTAATTCATATGCAATGTCGAAAGATTAGTTTCATTCGATCAAGAGATTTATTTACTTTAGAAGGAAGAAAATTACATGATGAGGGTCTAGAGGATTGTAGCTATTGGGTATTGGGGTTCTAGCTATTTTGAGTGATGACGATGTATCTTTGTATGGGCATGAAGGGTCTTGGCCAATTTCTTGCAGTGTAGTTCTGTATTGAAATTGTAAAACTCCATCACTCTTACTCTCACGTGGTTTCTCTTCCAAATGTAAATAATTGTTCTTTTATGAAGCTGAATATGTTGCCTATAACATTTTTTACATAATTATTAAATATGTTTTTGTCTTTTTAAATTGAATGAGAGAAATGGAAGATTAAAATTAAAAGCACTTCACTTTTCCTGCTTCTCAGATCTTTGTCAACTGAGAAGCAAAACAAAATCTTGTTTCTTTAAATATTTTCCAAATAATTTCACATAATCACCACATGAAATTGTAGTTTTCATCTGCTACATTAATCAAGATTAATGAAAAGCACCAGACTCAAATACCAAAAATCAATACCCTAATTATCGAAGGGATTCAATGACCATCATCCGCATCCTGCCATCACTGAAATTTTCGATTCACCTCAAAATTGACACAATTAATTTCAAATACCACAAAGGATTATGTACTTTGTAACTAAAACAAGTTACCTTTGTGATTGAGAATTTACACCTAGTTATGAGGTAATCGACCTTGTTAACCTCCATGAATTTCAAATTTACCTATATTTACTACCTTGATTTCATAACATTTTGTAAACATTTCTGGCGTCGAGTGGTGTAAATTTTAAGGAAAAAACGAATGCATTTTTTCACATGATTTGGGTTTGTCTAAGATCGAATTTACGATAGAAATTATAATATGGATGTTTAATTCCTAATCAAGCATTGGTTTACGGAATACTGTTATTGTTTGCCTTGGTTCGATGCGAGTTAAGTCTTTCTTAAGAACCGTACGCCTGTAAAGCAAACAATCCCTATTTCTTTATCTAAATTTACAGTCGTTTAATAATAATCTTTGTCATCATTGACCATTATTCACTATATTAAGAGCAGCAGAGATTAAATTATTTTGGTTAGGTGGTACTCAAAAGAGTCTTCTTTTTTAAATATAACTTGGAGCATAAAGGTCATGCATACTTCAAAATACCAAAGCCCAACTCAACTCTTTAAACCAATATAAATTTCTTCTGATTTCTTTTACCATTTCCCATTCTGAGTTATCGGCATTGCAAATTAAACGTATTTTTCTAATTACTTTTTATTAATTGGTCATTTGAAGAATTGATTTTCACTAAAACGTTGAAATTGACACAAAGATTCAACTATCATTGATTTAGTTCTAGTGAGATTGAACTCGTGGGCACTACTTAAACTAATATTTTGTTTGCTATTAGGAACAAGCATTTGGTTCGATTGAGCTCCAAAACCAACAAGGGCATTGATTAATCAGACGAACTTTCAAGACATTAAATTTATTTATACTATTACTCTAAATGATCTTAAGTACACTATTAATTAGACGATATAAATATAAGTATCGGTTGGTATGGGATGAAAAGGATAGGTAATAACATATAAGTTGGGTGGAGAAATTATCTGGATCTGGAGAAAGCTTATGATTCGGTAGAAAAAGAAGCAATATGGCAAGGTTCTGATGAGGTATGGAGTGTTTAATGAGTGATTTTACATATAAGTGTGGGTGGGTATGAAAATATTGTGATTTTGACATGGCTTTTCAATATCTTCTTGAATCAAATACTTAGAGGTGGGGCAGGAATAGCAATACAGAAAATGGTTGAAAGAGTGATGAGAAATGGTGAGAGATGCTTTCGATCAATGTTAGTCTGTGCTAATGAATTGGTATTAGTGAGAGAGAAAAAAAGTTAGAGAGATTTAGAAATGCCTTTCAAAACCTTTGAAAGTGTGTGAGTGTAAGGAGGGGGCTAAGAGTGAATACGGAATATATTAATATAATTGCTGTTGCGTTTTGGGGTTGGTATGGAAGTAATAATGGTGTGGGTGATAATACCTTTGAACAAGTGGGAAATTCAAAGAATGTGTGATTATCGTGACTAAGATGCAATGCGTATCGAACATAAGGTTTTTTCTATGGATGGATGATCTCAGCGTCAGTTACTGCTAAGGTTTGGAGTGTGGAATGTGAGTAGAAGATGGAGTTTCCAGGCCTATTTCTTCTTAGGCTGACAGTATGCTTGCTGTTGCCGACATCCGTTAATCCTTGTTTTGAGAGATGTTTTTCCGATGATTCGATATCTTTGGTTACCTCTTGTTCGGTCGAAGGGGTTTTTTACTTCATGGCAACGGGCTAAGGCTGACTCTTTATTTTTGATTGGAAAATCGCCAGGCTTCTTCTTCTCCGTTCTTCAAGGGTCACTTATCATGAATGTGTCTAATTCCTTGGGAGAGGAGACTTGTACCATTTCATATTAAATGTTGGCCTCGATCTTGCTACTGACCTTTCTCAATCTTGAATGTCCTTCTGCGTTTGTTACAAGCCTATTTATTCTAACCAAATATTAGGGGCGTGGCTCCGCTTCGCCGATCCGAGAGCTTGGTGGAGCTTCTTTGATCACAGGGTATGTGTGTGTATTACGTGTAGGTGTATATAACCTAAGAGAGTTGTCTTCGAATTTGGAAATATGATTTCAATAGATCAGGCCGATATTTGTCGTAACATAAAATTTTGTTTTTCGCGGGTCCATGTCACCGCTAGTGGGTCAAACTTCCCTATCTATCACACCCATTATTTTTATTCACAGATTTTCAATTATCTTCATTATCGCCGCTCGTACAAAACGGTCGGCTTGCACCTATTTTCTACTGTGCGAATGCTTCTGTGTTTAGCGTGGGAGGAAATCGATTTCATTACATTGTTGTTTTTGCATTATTTACAAATATAATGTTTGATTTGCATTCATACATTAATATTAAATAGCATTATAGCGTTATTTATAAATATAAGGATCGCTACCATTACTTGTTTATTAACAAATGACAAATTATTTTAGTGTTTGGTTTGTGCGCTCAATTCAACATTTCATAGAGTTAACAGGGTGCTCACTTTGTGAAGTTCCTTCTTACCTCTACTTCACCGTGTAATTGAGCGCTACACCTTCAAATTCGTTGATGCGACAGTTCTTTGTAGGAGTATGTTTTTAAGGAAGTTCTATAGACACTCAACTGCTTATAAATTATCTTGTCCTATGAGTATACCTTTGTACCTTCTATGAGTTATATACCTTGTGTGTTGTTATCTTATGCGCTTTGCAATAGCTCCTTTTCCTCTTAGCAGTTGCATTAAATTCTGTGTCACCTCTAATATTTTTAATATTCTAGTTATCTCTCTTACTTTAATCATGTCGAATCTCTTATGTGCTCTCCAAGAGAAAAAATAAACATTTTTAGCCAAAGTTTCAATTCATTTCTCATATTTTATTAAATAGAAGTATTTTCCAAGTCTTTAATTGTAGGGGAATCGTCCCCCATTCCCCGAAAACTCTTGGTGGAGTCACAAGGCGGTTACCGCAAAGACATCCGGCCTAGGCATCGGGAAGTCAAAAGCCTAACCACAGCGTGGCACAACTCGGTGCCATGAAAGACCATAAAGGTCAAAATGTAAGATCTTCCCCAGGAGAGTGAGATCCAGTTTCACGTCGAATAGAAAATTGAAGACGGGTCTCTCCCAATATCGAAGGCTAACGAGGAGCCGATGTTTGACTTCGTAGGAAAAACCGTTGGCCTAAAGAACTCTCCTGGGGCCGTCCTCAAGCCCCTTTCCCCCCCTTACCACTTCCCCAGTGGGGTGACGAGGTATAAATGAGGAACACTGAGGAAAATCGACGTAGTATACGTCAGTCTCTAGGTGACGAAGTCTTCGAATCAAACCGAACTACCGAGACTAGAAAGTTAGTTTACTTGAGGCGCCAGACCAAAAAGTACCCTGCAAGAGAGGCAGGGCTACCTATCTTAAGGGGCTAAGAAGCAGCTCATCCTCGAGCTAGTCCCTGGTCATCAAACCAAACGTTGTTAACTTTGTTAAGTTTAACTTACTCTCGCCAGAGAGACTCCTCATATCCTGGTGCACCTTAAACACCAGGGTTATTCCTCGTCCTTGAGGAATTAAGAAAAGAAGAATGAAAAGGCTCCCCCCTCGAGCCCATTACTCGGTGGCCACACCGAACTTTAAGTAACTTATTCTCGCCAGAGAAACCCCCCTCCGTTATCCTCGCCCTTGAAGAAGACACTCCCTGAGTTCAGTCCTCGTCCATGAGGAAATAAGTAACGAAGGAGAAAAGCTCCCCCTCAAGCTCGTTACTCGATGGTCACACCGCACTCCAAGTTAACTTGATTTAAGAACCAAGTTCGACTCACTCTCCCCAGAGAGACTGCCTCGGTGTTGCATAAAGCACCGTTTTTGTTTTCGTCCTTGAAGAACCCCCCGCCCTTTCCGGAAGAACCTGTGGACCCCTCAGCTGCCACCCTCGCCAATACGACCGTGTGATATCGCCCAGCTACATCTGGCAAGACGGCACGCGTCGTGAGTCAATAACATTCCTGAGGCCTTTTGAGCTCCAGATGAGTCTGTAAGCCTAAATCTTATATTATTGTTGTGTGTAAAGAAATTAACCAATTTTTGAGGGGTAAACATATTTAATTAATTCTTGTTTATGATAATATTCAGAGTATTGCTGTAGTTAATGTTTAGATTTTGTGTATTCAATGGTTAAAGTTAAAATATAAGTTTATGTTGCGAATTAGTGGGCGTTTCTCTTATATCCTTACGTGTTTCGGAACGGCCCTGTTCTTTAAGATATTCAGATATCAATATATATTAGACACTCTTAGAACTCTTAGAATAGAACAAAAGGGGGGGGAATTCTACGACATTAATCTTTGGCTTTTTGTCATTCTCCTTGTCTTCATTTGTTTCGTACATTATTTTAGCTCCCCTCTCTATAACCACCATTATTAAATTTTCCAATATGCTTTTTGTTGAAATATTTCTTGATGTAAAATTTGGGAAAATTACTCCTGTTTTTGGCATTGGTGTTCTGGAGCAGATACCCTTGGAACATACTCTTTTAATCTCATCCTCTGTCTTTGATTTTGAAAATACAAAGTCAAAAGCTACTTCTTCGCATATCCTAGGCATCCTTTCAACTTTTTCTGCAAAGTTCTTTTGTTTAAAGTTACATTTGTTAATCTGCTGTAGAATAATCTTCAAAGAAAATGGATATATCGTTTTTCCCCCCAATTTTTCTTAATATACAAACTTGCTCAACTTGAATAAGAATTTTCCTTTCCTAAAATACGTTACAGAAATATATAACATATAATCGATGCTATATTTAAATTAAAATACCTTATACTAAGATTATATGATTATTATTAATCAGATATTATCCTTTTTCAATGCATCTTATTTGTCTTGACCTAAAAATCTGCTCAGAATTAAAAAAAACTTCAAAGTTATTTTAGGAAGTGTTTCTAGGAACTATCGAGTGAATCAGTACTAATTGTCTAACCATTTCTCTAATAGAAATTATTTTGTTTACATTACATAGATTATTGTAATTATCTAATTTTAGAAAGTAGAGTTATTTATTTAATTAAAGTGAGCAAAACCGGAATTGCCTCTAAGTACAAAATAACTTAAATGAGATCGGTAAATGAATTGGAGCAAATATACAGAACAAAATTATGTAGGGTGGGGGCTTATCCTAGCCTGTGTCCATGATAAACCGAGAATAGGTCATAACTCTAGGGAGGAAAGGTCAAGAATTATAGTTCTTTGGTTTCCTCTAATAATCCAGAATAGATAAGAACGATTTTAGGGAAGTGTACTTATAATAATGGTACAACTGAGAAATACCCTCGTCCAAGGGCAAGAAAAGATATGTAGTTTATAAAGGCTAAAACCTTTTTATTCCCTTTACCTTTATCATTTGATAAACCCTTTTTTTCTTGACTTTAAAATCTGATTTATATTTTATAATTGACAAAGTAGAGAAAAAAAGAGGTTTGGTTCTCTGTAAACTCAGATTTGAAGCGTAGCCCAATTTTTCCGTTTCTCTTTTTCGGTTAAAATCTTCTTCCTACTTTGATAATTCAGGCTTTGAACTCTCGGGAATCGATGATCTTGTGAGAAAAAAGGACCGCAGATGAACAACAAACCTTATGACCAGAAATATAGTGTAATTATAATAGAATATATTTGTTTTTAACAAAATAGGATGTATTATATTGAAGTAAAGGTGTGAAAGTCGGAGGATTACTTAGAAAGTTCATTATTTCCGACTGAACAGCTGAAGAATCTATCATTTTTCTATTAGAGATAAATATAAAGGTGGTCGTAGATCTAAATAAAGAGATGTTTGTTTGCATTCTTTATATATTATATTAATACAGTAATATTATTTAGGTATCAAAAATAATCATAATTATGGATATAATTATGATTATAACAGAATGTAAGTACATTACGTATGAAAATTTTATATTGCGGACATAATTAATGTGAGTGTAACTAACGAAAAATCAATCGTCCGAGTTAATTTGTGCCCCAAATAAAAAGATAAGACCAAGCTTAAAGAACAAGCCACAACGAATCACCTTAACATTAAAGTTATTGCTCTCGGAATACTAATATATGAAACTATTGAAAGGTTGCATCTTCTTCACATATTTGTATTTTAACTAACGAGACCTGCCTTAAATTGCAGACTGGGGAACTCCTTCATGAATGCAAGAAATTCATAATAAAATGGAACATTAACTTCCCTCCTTTTATCATTAAATGAATTTCAGAAAGATAGAGAATTTCTCATGCAAAACAAATATATTTTTATCTCTCAGCGATGATCCATTTTTTTCTTTTCAATACTATTCTTCTTATCTAAATATTATGTTTTAGTATTTGAGTTTTATGTAGAAAGCCAAAACGGCGAATGAGCGCATTTATACAGATTGGAAGCTGGAAACTCCCGCCCGGCACTCACTGAATTCAAAGTCATCGGATGGACAGAGTTTCACTTTCTGGCATCTAAATTATCCTATTAATGAGCTTCCAACGCCGCTTTAAGAGGGTGGCTGTGGTCGATGGCGTTTTAATTCAAGAAAATGAATAGGACCGAGATCATTAAAGTCATTACATAAAGTTGATAAATATATCATAAAGTAACTAAAATAAAGATCGGCATGAAAAATACCGGTGAGCTGGCGGGTACTTGGGGCCACTCGTTAGGGGAGGGGCTGTAATATGTTTTGAGTGCAACTATCGATCAGTTAGGAACCTTCGTCACTCTGGGAGAAGAGAAACCTTTTCACTTTACGGGGGGATGGATACAACTTGTCTTCGTCAGGGTATCTCTAGGATGAGAAGACGAGAGAGGAATGATAGCTGTGTTGTGAATGTCTTTATTTGTGATGAAGCGTGTAAGACCGAGCCAACTGGTGGGGGGTCGAGGTAAGCACAGCGAGTCCACCAAACGGTGGCCAGATCTCGACTTCTGTTGATGTTCGTGGGCATTTCGCTTGAGACTGAACCCGACACCTCGATGTCAGTAGCCTAATCTGGTATGATTCAGGCCAGCCAGACCTTCAGCCTGTTTCTCTCGGTGGCAAGAAAGTGGAATAGCTGATAGAGATGAAAGGTGGATAAAGGAAAATAAATGCCTTCTGGAATAGAAAAGTCCTGTCGATCTCCAAACCAGCGACTTCGACGTCTCTGAGATCAGTGCACGCGTGCTTTCTTCACTTGATTTTCCCTGATCCTAAAGAGACAAGTCTCGCAACCTCTAAGAACCAAGTGCTTCCACACAGCGCCGTTACAGGGTTATTCATAGTGAATTCCTCTTACCACTTTCATTATTTTTATACCCTTAATATCACCACATAAAATAGGAAAATGGAGGGGGAAGGGGAAAAGGCACCCGCCCACCAGTTTCCTTGTCTCATGTTCAAATATTTACTTGCCTTCTAAAATATTCAAGCCTGCCATAAATGGTAGTTTTCCATTTCATTCCCAGCCCTACCAGGTCAACTGCCATATTAAAAGTGAAGGATAAACGAATTTTGAAATAAAATATCCTCATCGAAATATTTGGGACGAACCAATTTAAGCTAAAATCCACATTTAAACGCTGATAACCATACTGTTAAGTGTGATTCTTTCCCATAATTAATTTCTACTTTGGAGGGTCTGGAAATGAAAATGCTCAAATGTCTATTCAAAATCCTGAGTTTAATTCTTTACTATTTACAGCCATAAATTACGAATCTCTTCAAACCGAACAATCCGACAGCGCCTTCCTCACATCTCTTTTCTTTAGTCATTGTTATGACAGTGGAGATGGAAGTTGGTTGAGCCAAGTTCTATAACACCAGTTCATCTACCATTATTATTCTGCTTTCTTAGCCATGACAATTATTGTTCAACTGCACAAATCTTTTGTTCATCCCTCTAAATTATTCTTGTTCTGCAACTATAACTATTCTTCTTTATCTGCCAGAAAACTTCTTGTTCTCCCGCCACAATTCTTGTTGTTCACCCTAAAGGAATTCTACTTAATACCCCGAATTAACTCTGCTCTTCGTCAAGATCTGCTTTGAAGGATTTTAACTCCGCCTCCCACAACAATTAAGGGTGAAAAGCATTTCTTTTCCCTCTCTACTCTCTTTCGCTTCTGTAATATTCATTCTCTCTATCAAATTTCTTTTTGTATTCCTCTTCATTGAATCCTTCAATAATGTTGGATTGCATCTTCTCTTTTTGTATTTGTATTGGTCGGGAAATTTCATACGACCTTGAAAATGTTCCTAAACTTAAGTCTCATTCTGAATTTTGTCTTTCTTTATTTTTGCATTTTTGTTTACATTTATTCGGCGATTTTTTTTTATGGTTCTGAAAATAAAAATCCTCCACTACAGATATATTCACGATTAGAATCAGAAAATAATAACCACATAGTTGCTTAAGAGTTAGGTATGCTGTTTGTTTTGTTTGTTTTAATTTATTGAACTGTAATAAATAAATCTTTGTCTAGTAGAAGAGCGAATAACTGCGATGTTTACTCGTGATGTTATTGGGACGAAGCTGAACAATCTTGACTCCATCTTTATTCATTACTAATGTAGGCCGAGATAAATTCTTCATCTCTTTTTCTTCTTTTCCCGAAAGTTACCTATCCTATGGGATCAGCCATTATTATACCACTCCAAGGATCGACTTCTTTCTGTTTTTCACCCTTTCATAAACATCAATGTGGAGAGGTCCAACAAATGGGGCTGGTTTCACGAGGGTTTCGTACACTACTCAACTATTGTAGCCAAAGTCCTTTGTACTGTTCTAATCTTCTTCTATTTGTAACGTAGCCGTTTTAAAAACAATTCTGTCAGTTATGTCTCTGAATAATATCTAGTTAATTGCCCTGGTTGCCCTTGTGAATACCCTTCACCTTTGCCTCATAAACCGTATTCTATTGGTTTAACCTTGGGGTAGGCTCTGGTTTTCAGTGCTGAACACCAAGGTTGGTTGTTCTTTTATCGATGTAGTCAAAAATCGGTGGAAATAGAATTAAGGAATTTAGGCTCACGATATACTCGGTTTATGAATGCCATTAGATTCAGCCAAAGCTCGAGTTCCTCTTTATTGAATCAATGATACTAAAAAGTATAGAATTATAGTATGGGTATTGTAATATATTATATATAATCCTAAAGTACATTATAAGAGAGTAGCTTCGATAGAGATATAAAACTCTGATCACGAAATTGGTTGAAAAATATTGATGTTTATTTCATGATGAATAAATAATAATTTGGAAGTCTTTCCATTTCCTATAAGCGGCTCCTCCTCTTTTTTTAATTCAGTCTGGAAAATCGTTTGGAAGTCGCGAAATTGTTAATTGATTTTTCTCTTCACATTTTCAATGCGGCTAGAAAATAATAAACGCGATTTGACAGAGGTAGTTCCACATCATTAAGCAGGTTTGATTGTCCATATACTGATGATAATAAAACTATTGATCCTATAAGGGTTTAAAATAGTTCAAATTGAATGTTAAGAGAGACGCTGAGTGTATATATGCATATATTATAATGAGGTCATGTTGTATAAGTAATTGTTATATTTGGTACCAGAAAAGGCATTGTTCAGTTTCTGGATAACTTTTTTAACTTCCCTAAGTGAGTATCACACTAAAGAAAAGAGATCATAAAGATCATTGTGAATCATTTATTATTATTTGCTCTAGGCACCTTTTGAGCTTATTGGTCATTTTCTAAAAAATATAAATAAATATAAAGGAATTCAGGTATATAAATACAAAATATATGTAGACATTTTACAAGTTTTTAGAGGATCAACATTACATAGATTTTTTAGTATGTTGATTTAAATTCCTTTAATGGGTATAGATTGTAAGAAGTAAATTTTTATGCAATAAGCAGAACTAAATAATAACTCAGAGTAATTATAATATTGTAATCTAATTATGTAAGAAGTTATGACATTTAATCTCATCATTTCAATCCATTTGTGTAATTAGTGATTCAAGAAGCGACATTTGAAGGGTGACCTCGAGTAGAGGGTCTTTGTAGCATGGTGAGGAGTAAAAACGGGCATTTTGAGGCTTTACAGTTAAATGGGAGTAATCCAAAGGGATTTTATAGCAGTTTAATGTGAATTAATATATATATATATATATATATATATATATATATATATATATATATATATATATATCTTTCAATAAGGTCGCTCGAAGTCTAAATGTAAATAAGACAAGTTGTGTGTGATAATTGCACTCAATTTATTTGAAATTTGGATTGATATTTATGGCATTAAGTGTGGACTATGACATCATTTAAATGGCCGCTGCGGCTTCGCTTGGTGGAACGTATTCGGGAGGCCCAATTTTCAATGACTTTGTTGCATAAATCTGGCTGAATTTGGTGGATGGTGTTCGTTATGTTGACTTTGAAGACATCAACTGTTTGCGAATTTTTTGCATTGACCTGCGATTTAAGGAAGACCCAAAGAAAGTAATCTGATGGCGTTAAATTGCATGATCTCAGTGGCCAATGAACGTCACCGCCGCGCGAGATGACCCTGCCCTGGAATCGCTGGTGCAAAATGTCTATCGTGGGGTGCTCAGTGTGGCACATAGCACCGTCCTTTTCGAACTACATTTCGTCAGTATCAGTATTAAGCATATAATACAGTTGAGGCCATAAGAAGTTGCTTATCATCGATCTGTTGGTCTCGCCGTTGATTGTTATGGCAATCCCATCTTCATTCTCAAAATAATACGGACCGATGATTCCGTTAGACGAAAATCCCCACCAATCAGTGACTTTGTCGGGATGCAATTGGTGCTGGTGTATCTCATGTGGATTGTTTTCATCCCAAATCCCACAATTTTGCTTGTTCACAGATCAATTCATCCGAAAATGGGCCTTGCCGCTCTGGCGAGGATAGAAATCACGTAATGCGCGCAACGCTTGTCGAACGGAGCCCTGATTTTGATAGTAACATTTGATGATTTGCCCACGCTGTTTAACCATATAACCTCCCATGATGCCTTGCCAAATACTGTTGAACAATTCACAGTGAGGTTGCCAGTTGTCGCTCTAAGAACATGGCCACTATCGCCTGACAAAGTTCGAGCGTCCTTGTTGAAAGAACCTTTATATATATATATATATATGTCTAAAGCCTGAAATGTCAATTTCAGAAGATACTAAGAAAAATAAGATTTAGAGGCAATGAAAAACAGTTGGTAAGATGCATATTATTATATGTATTTTTCCATACTTAATCTTATTCGTTACTCTGCAATTTTTCCTGATAAACAGAACACAGGTTGAGTGCATATAATGGTGCGGCATACAGAACTTAACTTCGTATACATAAATGCGGTTCGGACTATTTATATCAAAATATTAAATATAAATTTTTTCTCTACTTTTAGAAGCATAGTAATTTTAAATCAAAATTGGGAGATATAAATTTATTTTCTCCCTCTGAATATTAGTTGAATGCAACTAAAACATCTTCTTTCCTCTTGATTTATTTCATATTAATTAAAAGTCCACACGATCACTTAGAAAAACATACATTTTCAGTCTATTTGGGTAGGTTTTTTTAGATTTAAAAATAATTAATATTTAATCTTTCTCTTTCATTTGGCATATTGAATGTGTCAGAGGAACACCACATCATATGTATGAATATACTCTCCCTATTACTTTTAGTTTGATGAAAACGTGTGGTTTGTGATTATTGTCTACATGAAATCAGCATACTCTATGATGTTTACGATTATGCAAATTATTATCAGTTTGGGGATAATTAACGTAGCTAATCTGGCTCCTCTAAGCGAAATTTCTTTAAGACAAAAGATATATACTTTTTTTAAATCAACCAATAAAGAAAGGTTGATAGCCTTTATTTTCCATTCTATGATTTTATTTTGATTTTGTTCAAAAGTCGTGGTACACCAGTAAATATCATGCACTATTCCTATATTATATGGGGGTTGACTTAATCACCTACCTCAGCGCAAACCGTTTAAAGACTGTTCGCAGTGATCAACGACCGAATAGGAGGTCAAACTTAAGGCGTTGGGTTTCACATCCCTAATAATTAAACAGAGTTCATAAATAGTTGGCGAGATTTACTTGAATTGACCGAGAGTATTGTTTTAGGTTAGATAAAGATGAAACAACAAAAATATAATTTTATTTACAAAGATTAAAATAAGAATAATAATAATAGGCAAAAGGGAATTATTAAAAGTTTAAATAGTCTCTTGATAACTATTATGAGGAGGGATTATCAATTCAAATTAATTGATTAGCGTTACTAGGCTCACAACAAAAGGGGGGACATGAAAATACTAATAATGAAGGGGGTGTTTCATTGTTAAGGGTTGCTGACTTCGAGGAAGGTCCGTCTTGCAATGAAGCGAGTGGGAAACGTACAGATGAAGCAATTAGGGCACGATCCGAACTAACCTTCCAATGAAGATAGTGAATCTTCAAAGATGACGTTTGAAGTGAAGTATGGGAATTCTCGTAAATCCACTGAAAGAGGAAACTTCTTTTCCTCCAAGCTAATCGATCGAGATTTTCTTCCGTTCGATTAAACGAACGGAGCCTGTTGGGCCAATTCAAAGGCTTGCCTTGCATAAAAGCTACTAATTGACTAGAGTAGAATTTCGCCCAAATTGTAAGGCCAACATTAACCTTCAAGAGAGAAGAGTACCAGACCTAATTTTAAAAAAAAAGGTTTTGCTTCGCTACTCTCCCTTACAGGAGGAGCATTTGCTTCGCAGCCAAACTCTCGCGTTTGTGGCCTGCGGCTTCTCTAGGTCTAGCAAACGGTTTTGATGAAAAAGATTAGGTTTGCAGTGCAGTTTCTCGTGTATGGAGAATTGGCAAAGCCACTCATTTTGTCCTCTATAATAATTTCTCTATAATATCAAAAAAGTACAAGGTTGAAGTTCAGAAATAAATAGGTATAAAATTTCGGTGAAATTTTAAAACAAAAGAGAATTAAAATTTTGTTCTAAAAATTATTAGAGCAAATTTAGATGGGTGAAATTTAGTTTAGATTTTATTTTTAAAATTATTATAATTTGCGAAGTTCAGAAAATTTATAAAAATTTAACCATGGCTGCATTTTTTTAGATTTTAAATTTTAATCTTAGTGGCGAAGTGCAAGCTTCCCTGTAGGGCGGAGCGGCGAAGCCATTGCCTGGTCTCCTTATAATTTCCAATTTTTAGAATTTACTATTTGTCCTCTTTTTGTCCGTTAATTTCTTGTACCTTTTTAATATGCCCCATATACCATAATGAAAGGCGAGCCTGTGAGTGGTTACGAACATACCGTTTTCATTTCTTCTCTCCATTGTTGCGATGCCCTGATGGAATCCCTTAACCTGCTACTGTAAGGAGCACTTGTGAAGCCGATCCTCTTGTGAATCTATAGAGACGAGAGGAGAAGAAAACCAAGAGATTCCTGCCAAATCTGCAGCCCAAAAAACCGTGTGTGACCGCGATGAGGCACATCAGGAGTCTTGGAAAGGGAAAGCCCTATGTTCAATACCACGTAAGCTTGATAATAATTGTTCCCACTGTAAACGAAAATAGCTAAAATGCATATTGCAGTGGTATTAAGCACTCAGAAGAACAGTGCAGATACACCCACATAAGAAAAGTGAAAAACGATTCCAGACGCTTTCGTCTTTAGTCTTAAAGACCTTTTCAAGAAATGAAAAGGTATAGTTGAATAATTTTTCCTCTAATTTTTTTATTCCTTGAAAAGGTCTTTAAAAATAAGACAAAAGCGCTGGGAATCATTTTTCACTTTTCCG
Source organism: Ceratothoa steindachneri (assembly GCA_963969495.1). Classification (NCBI taxonomy): domain Eukaryota; kingdom Metazoa; phylum Arthropoda; class Malacostraca; order Isopoda; family Cymothoidae; genus Ceratothoa; species Ceratothoa steindachneri. The sequence continues at coordinate 85,652,718 of OZ018337.1, forward strand.
TGGTGGGTGTATCTAAATAACCTTTATTATAAGTGTTAGTAAACAATGCAAGTACAAGTGAAGGCAAATACATATAGTTGACGAAGACTGATGAAAGAAGCAATTAAAAAAATGCAATGTCTATGTGAATGAAATACCTTAGTCTTTTCTCTCTTCTTTTCCTGTGTTTTGCTTTGATGTAGGGCGTCAGTGTTACCAGCGCGACTAGTTTGCTTATTTAGTAGTCCGCGCAGGAATCCTTATAAAAATTATGAAACCATTGAAAAGAAAATAATCAGAATCCCGACCAAAAGAAGTTGCCTTCAATCACGTCATTAGGTTCCATGCATCAGTTTCCAGGAAGTTTTAATATTCAAAAGTAAGACTGTGGAATAATAGATAATGAGTAGTCTATTGATTTAGGTTTGAAGATACTCTGTTGTTGTCGATAAAGTTGCTCTAAAATTATAATGGCCCTTGTTCATTACAAATGAAAGAATTTATATATTTATTAGGACGTTCTCTGATAGTGTATCTTCAAAAGATCACATGAATGGAATGATTGTATTCAGCAAACTACAATCTTCAACCACAACACTTAATTACAATGAAAAGAAATCTCGCGCTCTTTAGTTGAATCTGATGCAATTCTAATATTTTATATTCCATTTTCTTAAAACTACTGTTTTTTGAGGAAATATATCAATCTGAGCTCATGGAATTCTAGCTCTACTCTACCAATTATGTTACAATTTCGCCACATGTATGAATTTAGTACCCGATGATAAAATTCTCAACGACTTCTCCAATAAAGTGTCTTGACCTCCAAAGACTGTTGAGCACGCACATCTCAAGTTACATCGCTCTAAGGATGAAATAACACAACAGATTTGAAAGTATATAATAATTCACTGCCTTACGCGTCCATTGTGGTCTTGAGAAAATTGGGTGAACATACCACAACGTATGCCATATTCTAATGCGATTCTTGCCACACGGTCTGCCGATCTTCATTAAAGATTTCTTCCAGATTCCTCACCAACTGAAGTTTGTTTTCTCGACTTATCCAAGGGGTTGCTTTCCAGACATGGCAAGTTTAATCCATCATAAGGTGTTCTTAGGATCTTTGTGTTCTTTTTATATTTAAAGTAAGTTTTTAGGTCAGGTTTCAAGATTCGGCACCATAGGTCATATTTGTTATTACGCATTGGTTAAATACTTTTCTTTTCAGGAAGTTGGAAATTTGCTTTTAAGGTTGATGATAATCATTACAATTACCTTCCACACTAGGGTGATTCTGTGCTGGAATTTTGTTTCTCATCCTGGTTATATTGTAATGAGTTGACTATTTAAATTTGGTCATATAAATTGTAATGCATATAATGTTGACTTCTTGTTAGATTTAATTTTGGGCTGAATCCTTTGATTAAATACTTAATAATTTGTGGAATTGTTTTAATCTCTTCTAATTTATCTGTTATAAGGACCATATCATTCTGAATCTCATGTGATTAAGGTAATCGCATCTATCTAAATGACTTTGTTTTGAAATGTGATTTCTTCTAAACAGCAAGCAAAAAATTTCTGAGCGATACGATTTGATTGTCTGTTATTACTTGTAGTTTGGACCACATGGTAACTACACGAATGGTAGAGGACAATAAAATGAGTAAATACAAAAATCATAGGAGGATAAGAAAAGTGAAGTGCTAAAGACTTTGATAGTGCACAATCTTCTGAACTTACACTCTTTGCACTGACAAGAAAGGATTTTATTCGTTGATGTTAAAATAATAGCTTCCACCCATTTCAATAACAATACTCGGATATAATTAAAAAAGTCCAAGTTTTATAATAACGTAAAATTACTTGACAGTGTAAAGTGATAAATGCTCCCCTAAAAATAATCTAGAATTATTAATTCATCTATTTACTTATAAGAAGTAGATATAATCTCTCCTCACTAGTTGTACACTTCAATGTTTGAAATCTTATCCACATGATAAATTACTTATACACATCCCTTTTATAAATGGAAACTGTAGTTATACTTTAGTCGTACAGTTCTAATTTTCTTTTCCTCTCTCGTGAATTAAATTTGTGTGTTTTGTGTGTCACTTGGCCTTGTCTGCCGAACATCAAGTTGTTATTACAATTTTAATCGTTGCTGGAGTTCATGATTTCTGTGTGCGAGTGTCTATTGATACTGTTTCGAATGCTTTATTTCTCTATAGCTACGAAGATTGTGCGTGATGGAAGTTAATTCATGATTCTGTTGTGTATGTTGCGTGAGTATTATAAGGAAGCTTGGTAGATCGTTTTCAAGTAGTGCGTTCGAAAACTGTGTTGTTTGAGATAGGGTTGTGTTTTGAGTTATTTTTTGTGTATTAATTTTCCTATTGCTTCGGATAATGTGCACAATAGTTATTTGTGTTGTTTTGCGTGTTTGTCTGGTTTGAATAGAGATAAGATCTAGTTTTTTTTTTAGAGTGAGGGGGATTGTGTTGTTTAGCAATAAGTGCTCATAATACTGCTATAGCAAAATCTAATTTAGCTTTATCTCTTTCATATTCTTCCACAACTGATTCCTCCAAAGTTCGGAGAAAGCAATAGAAATCTAAGGAAACAACTTCTCACTTGATGCCCCATCAAAGCCAGAGGTTTTATTCATTTTCTCCAATGACGCTCGGAGTGGTAGTCTGGTACCTGGTTTACCATGCCTTGAAGGCATGGTACAGTCCTAGTCAATAAGCTCAAAGCACGTTCATTCACACACCTATCTATCAAATCCCATCATACTTACTAGCATTTTCTCTCTTAAAATCTCAATCACATAATACATCTTTACTTTACGTTGTCCTCCTTCCAATCTGGCTGCCTGATACTTACTATCTTTAATGCCCTTCACAATTCCAATTCCATCAGTCTTATCAACTGTACATTTCAGCCAGAACACTCGTAATTATAACTTCTTCCATACTATTCTTCAAATCTTAGCCTCCACTTAACAGTCGTTTCTCACTCTATCTATCCTTAGCACCTATACTTCCCTCCCATTTATTTTTAAAAAATTTCTCTTCACTTTATCGACTACTTTCCTTCTTGCCATTCTCCTCCATGTCCACCCAACCAATCACTCTGTCAATTTTTCCTAAGATAACACTACTTACTTTCAGCATGAATACCTTTTCACTACCAACTAAACTACCACTCATCCACAATTCTTTAAACTATGTGAACTGCAAAACCTTAGCATTTTAATATCCATTAATTCACCATAAACATTACATCCTTACATTGCTAAGGTAGCTGTCCATTGGAAATGAACGATTCTCGCACATCATCTCCGCTTTTACATCTAGAAACCTTTTATTGATCATTGAATACCCTGATACTTTACCAGGCACTATTGCCTAGAACACATAGAAGAAGAATTCTAGTGAAATTCCTCTATTTACCTTTCTAGATATTCACTTAATCATCGGTACTATCACTTATTACTTTATTTTCCATGCGTTCTCACACTTACGATTGCCCTATAATACAATACCAACGCTATTCCATGACGCAATCACTACCACGTAACATCATCTCCGTGACTATATCAACTCTTCCACCAACCTTGCCATGTTTTACACCTTTTCTATCACTAACCACCTCGTGCATATCAATTGCTTAAATGTAGTGCTAGTTAATAAGTTTTACAGCCTTGAAGGCAAATACTTTTGCTTTTGCTTCCTACTTTTTTCATAGGAGCATAGTTTAAGTCACGAAACTACTTTTCCCATTTGTTTTGAAATCCTCATTGCTCATAAGTACCATTAGTTGCATGGGTAGTTGCAATAGTGTCTATATTGCAAACTGTCTAATCATTCAATAGATGTCTAAGTGTGTTATTTCCACTACAATTAGTATAAAAAATATATTCCATTCCACTTTTATAAATAGAAATTGATGAATTCTAAATAGCTATTTCTAGAAAATAGATGTAAAGTAAATTTACATTTGCAGGAGTATTTTACACAGGAAAATAGTAATAACATAGGTTGGAAAGTCTTAACTGTAGAAAAATTAACCTTTTTTCTTTCATCTCAAGAAAACATTAAAGGAATATTTATTCGAAGAGAGAAAAATGAGAAAGAGAGGGCAGAAGCCCACGAAGCCGATATTGTGCAGGAAAAGACAAGGAAGAGTTCCATTTAAACCACTTACTCTCTACACAAAAACATAGATGAATAAAAGTATCATAAAAGCTTTCAAGATTTTTTCATTAGTTAATCTAATGCTATATTATTTGTATTCTATATACGACTTATTTCTAATCGAGAGAATTAGTCTAGTTGCCCGTCATTAAATTCTTGGCATGTTATTGAAGTTTACATGCGTAGAAAGTAAACACAATTGTATCGCGTATTCTAGGAGTGGCCTGACTAAACTTTTATATAGAGGTATGATTATATGTTGCTGTTTGGAGTGAAAACTTCTCGAAATGAATCTACGCATTCGGTTCGCCTGCTTACACACTTTGTCATACTGTTTGCTTAACTTAAGAACCTTTGAAACCCGCACCCAGTTATCTTTTTCTTTGTCGACGTAGATAAGAGTTTTATCACCCATTTCATACTTAAAACTTGGGTTATTTAGACCTACGTGCAAAACTCTACCCTTGTTTAAATTGAATTACATGTTCCATTTATTATACCATTATCTAGATCCCGATGAATTAATTTTGTATCGTTTTGATTCAAAATTTAACCCCAAAGTTTTATGTCGTCCTCAAATTTGGATAATCTACCAAAAATGTCAGTATCCATATCGTTTACTTAAATATGGGACAACATTGGCCACAACACAGACCCCTGGAACACGCCATTAGTAATATTATAAAAATTAGAAGATTTTTAATATTATATTATAATTAAATATTAAATTTTATAATTAAATATATAATGCTTTGCCATTTGATCAAAGATATCTAGTGCAAACTTTGTTATATTTTAAAACGTTATTGTTTAATGTATAGATGCCATGAACTTAGTATCTGGACATTGCCAGTCTTAGATGCCATAAACTTAGTATCTGCACCCCTAGTTTTATTTTGGAAGAGTTGTTGATTAATTCTCATATTTTCTGAATATTTATAACATGCCAAGCATTTTCCAATGTATTTTTTCCAAACTTGAGAAATATGAGCAGTTTTGTCTGGGTAGAGTCGAGCTCAATTTGTTGATTTATAAATCAACACCCTATAAAACACCGTATTCGACCCCTCTCTAAATCCTCCACCGCCAGAGTTGTGAGGCACTATCCGTCGCCTGCTCGCCCGTCAATATTCTTCGCCTTCTCGCGTCGCCATTATGCGTCAATTGCCCGCCCTTGTCATTAACTGCCATCTGTACTTTCCCGTTCGTATCCGCTATTCGTGCCCCGTTTCACTCTGCAGAATTGATCGCAGAACCCCTCAGCTCCGTGTATTCTCGTTTAATTTACGTAAGTCTACCCCAAAATCGTTGTTACCCGCTCCTCGAATGCAACGCGCTCAGTTTCGATTCGGTATTCTAAACTCGAAGGCAAGATCTAAGTTCATCCCGTTAGTAGTCATTATCAAGAAACTATTATTTAAACTTTGCGCTAGAGCCTGGATTACTCACTCAGACCAAATCTTCGAGGTAACAGCAACGCGCAGCTCTCCTGTGCAAGTTCTCTCTCTACCCCCTACCCTATCGCTGTGTAAGCCTCCATTGTCGGCTTCGTGTACGCTGAAGATCATTCAAGCGACCCTTCGGTAAGTATGGTTGGTTGGTGCGTACGGCGAACGTCAACACCAAGTCCCTTTTCTTTTAAGATGCTGAGACTCGTGTACGTCGAATGTGCTGTATAGCTTGCTTCAAAACCTTTGTACACCTTTGTAAAAAGAATGTTAATTTGTATATTAGTAAAGTTACTTTGTACTCGTTTATCTATTGTTCCAGAATATTTCAAGATAGCTGACTATTTGGCCAACCTAAATTCGGTTATTTGAACTCTTCCTGTATTATAAGTCTCCCTCGCACACAGCCGTTGTTTCTCTCGTATAAGAAATGCAGAAATGGTTGAACTCGAACTATGCTACGACATTCAGTTATTTAGATTTACTGAATGATTGTAAGAGTTTGCCACATGAGAAATCGCCTAATAAAGAGAAAAGTAATTGTTTTAAAGGAAATAAAATGAAATAAAATTGATATTAGATTATACAATTTGCAACAAAATCTAAACGGGTAAATTAGATTTTATATACTATGATGTATGTAACTAGCAAAGAGAATAGAGATTGAATAATGTGATGTTTTTAAGTTGATACATTAAATTATATACAAATTAAGGCCATTTACAAATAATTAAGGAATAAACAGGCTCTAAGTGACATTTTATAGGCTACTTAATATGTTTGATTCATTTAATATTTTACATGAGCAAGATGGAAAATATTATAGTTTACATTAGGCAAAAATCTGTAACTTGGTAAATGTTATAATTTGTGACGATAAACCACGCTCGACTACATCCGAGCGTTTCCTCTGCTAGGTTGTTCTAAATATATTCCATTGGATGCTAAATTGGTATTCATTCTATGCCTTTAATCTAATGCTTCAAAATGTAAACATGGCATATCGCATCACATTATGCAGAAAATTTAATTACGGTAAACTAAATGATACCATTTGTTCATAAATAGATAAAATCCTAGAGACAATTGTTTACAAAATTATGTGTATCGTTGAAAAAATGCAAAGCTTAGCTTATCTTTAGAAGAGAGGGCCTGAATTATCCTTGAATATTTGGGTCATATTTTTAGGACTTTTAGATCATTGGGGATGTTCTGTATTTTTGTAAAAGGTAGATATAAAGATAAATCTTCCTTGATCATGTTATACTTACATAAATCTTCATTTTTTGCAAGGGCTTTTAAGTCTACTCTACGGTTCAAAGTGTTCGGAACACCTGTATATATTACAATCAGGACCTATTTAATAATATTAGCCAGGAAAAATCAAAGATTAAGCAAAGTTGGGTGAAGAAAAGGAAGAGGTATAAGCAACTTACTAGACAAATTGAAGAGTCCAAAATGAGTCGAAAGATTATTAGACACAATATTTATGTTAAAGTTTATCGAGTCTATGTTGACTTGATTGACTGATAGATTTTTTCATCGGTGAGAGCTGAAAATATTTCCCACTGTAATATAATGATTAAATTTATTATTGGTAAACATTTGATAATTATAAGAATATTTACTATTTAGTGAGGATGACTTTATTATGAAAGATACTTTCACATTTGCCCTAGCAACAATTTAACTGTTATTACACTTGCGTAGCAATCTTGCACCAATCAACTTAAATAATTTTCCCAAGTTACTAAAGTGCTTTCGGATTCTCCACTTTAAACATTTCTCAGAGTGTCTTCCAAACATTTTTAATTAGATTCGGGTATGGACTCTGTGCAGGGCATTAGAAAGCAGGGATTTTCTCGTTGCCCATGAAAGAATACACCGATTTCACTTTTTAAAAGGGGACCTTATTTGCAAAGAATTTTTAGGTTGTGCTTCGGACGCTTGGAGATGAGAAAACCATGGTGGGGCCGCAATTCTGTGTACTGAAATGTTTGTTAATTTATCTAGCAAAGATTAGGTAGGAAAACGATAGCTAGAGCATAGTTAACACTAAAATGTCGGTAAAACGGTGCCTTAGAGCACACTGCACGGTGATCTCTGTAAAAATGTACTAAAATACTTCTTTGTATTGAACTCTTCTCCGAAACTTTAGGTAGGAAAATGATAGTTAAAGAAAAGTTATTACCGCTAAAATCTAGGAAAGAATGTACTGAAATACTACCTTGTATTTATTCTCCTCAGGAAGTAATTACCTTTTTTGACAGTTGCTAACGATTAGAATCTCGTTCCAAATACTTTCATTCGGAGTTGCACTTTTTAAGTGCTCATAGATAAAGTGGTAGATCTCTGTGGTCTTATTGGGGTAATAACCATCGAGTGGCATACTTTTATTAAATCTTTTCTCTGTGTGAAGATAGGTTTAAGATAGAATGCTCGTTGTGGCTGCTTCAGGATATTATAACTTCAGCAAAATCAACCTTATCGGATTGAATGATTATTTTAAGATTATGTCAATAAGATATATATATATATATATATATATATATATATATATATATATACCAGGAGAGCATAAAAGTAATGCATCCTTTTTCTTCATTCAATATCGACGGCCAACCTTATCATCTGAGTACGGAGATTAAAGTTAATATAAATATATTACTAATGAAAAACTTATATATTTACAAGTATATTAACTACAAATTAAGTATTAAGGCGTTTGTAATTTGCTCCACTTATTACCGGATCGATGAGTAACAGATTAATTTATACCACTGGCCATTTTACGAAATGGGCTTCAAGAGCCCAAAATGAAGTGCACGAATGGCTCGTTGCGCTGATGAAGGTTCCTACTCCGATATGATCATTGTCAATCTCTCTATATAGGGAGTAGAAAACCACAAAATTAGAATTCTTAGAACCATCTGATTAGTATTTTCCATATTTCATATCACTACTGTTTATTTACATAGGTATTTGTATTGTACACTTAAGTATTTATTTATATTTATAACGTAACTTTTTGATAGGGATTTTTAAAAGACATTTTCTCTTCAACTAATATCTTTTTAACCTTTTGCGCCACCGGTTTTTAAGGCTTGTTTATAAGGTGAAATGAAAATATCCCTTGCTGTTATTATACTAGGCATGATAATAGCGGCTATTTAGTTCCGAATTTTGTATTTTAAGTAAAAATTCTATATGCAAAAAACATTTCCTTACAGCGATAATTTCCTTCTTAACTTTTTACTTGAATCAACCAAGTAATTTAAGAAATTCAATTTTTTTATTTAGATTTTAATTAAATGAAGGTCAGATTTTTGTTCCAAGAAACTACTACTGATATGGGCACTTTTTTTAATTCTTGGTCTCATGATACAAATTATTTAGTGTAATATACATTATAACATCATCCTTAGAAAACAAGGGCATTTTAAAGATTTGTGGAACCTCTGTTTAAAACTAACTCTCATGCGTGCTAACACACTATCAGAAAAGCCTCTCTTGGGGCTGAGTTTTAAAATAGAAAGAAGAAGAAGGATGCGAGATTTAGCCACCAATGTATTCCTGAATGTAGTAGAGGCTTAATTTTGCTAAGACCGTTTGGCCATTTCTGTTATTATTATTAGACTGATGATAAAAGCAGGTTAATTACAAAATACCTCTTCGAACTTAAAATCAAATTCTTAAACAATTTCATTAAAATAAAATCTTTATTCTCATTGTACAAATAGCTACTGAAGAAAAAGAATTTAAGAATTTTTTTAGCAGCATGTCGTCGTCTATCCAGAAAATAGTTATTTTCTCTGTCATTATCTCTCTCTCTCTCTCTCTCTCTCTCTCTAAATATATATATATATATATATATATATATATATATATATATATATATATATATATATATATATATATATGTATATATACATATATAAATATATAGTTATATTACTTTTCTTTAACAAAAATAGTTAATTGCTGCCGTGCTTGGATCTATCTTTCATCCTCCATAGATATTACGTACGAATGTTTGTAATCTTGAGTTGTGTGAGTCCAAATTCTCACTCTATATTTTTATATTTAAGGCCTTCTAATAGCCCCATATAAAATCAGGAACGTAGAAGAAATACTTTTATTATCTAGAGCTCCGAATTCATTCACAGTAATTGGTGTTTGTTCTTGGAATCTCAAAACATATAACGAAGGCGGCGAATCCAATTTGGCCAAGAACCACTAACTGAGGTTAAAGAAGTAGGGGAATGTATTGTTAAATAAAATCCTACAGGAAGGATTTTATTTATTCTTAAGTTGATATGTGCCATAATTGCAATTGTCATCTGGGATAATAAAATACCTGGAACGAAACCCAAAAGCTTAAAGTGAAGATTTGATAAGGTATAGATATTATTAAGGTTTTGCAGATCATTGAATTTAAGATGATTGCCATCGTATAATAGTTATTCACTGACTCACCTCTATCAAATTGTTGGCTTTTTTTCAAAGAGGGAAAACCTAACAGGTGATATTTAGGATTAAGAATGATTTATAATTATCCCTATTTTAAATTAATCAAAGACATTCTTCATAGGTGTGACGTTCTAAATATTACGTCAAATCTGTAGAATGTCATTTTTAGAAAGATTAATATTTCTACAGTTGATGTCCAAAACTATTGGCCCCATTTTCCACTTAGGGATTTAGAGAGCTCCTAATTTTCATTATTAATTTGAAAAATATTACACAATTGGGAGAAAATCTGTTTTATGATACTCGAAAAATAAAAGCAAGTTAATTATGATATACTTAATTTTATTAGTTATAAATAGTTTTGGATGAAACACGTTAGGCTTGGATGAGCTTTGTTGCCAAGGAAGAATATTTTTTTTAATTCTGTTTGGAAACTTAATTATAAAGCTAAAATAAAACATCCTTATTTTACTGTAAAAATTCTTGTGATATCGATGATTAAACCTTTAAAAAATATATATAAATTAAATTAAGCTTGGGAAAAATCGGTGAAATTTGGCCACCTTGATATGAACAAAACTCTATCAAAATGTTTCGACTAATTTCTTGAAATACCGCAACAACGCAACAAATTTCATTCAATTTAATTAATTTCATTGTTAACTCTCATATTGAGTATATTTATATCTAATTAAACCTCAAAAACTCCATCTCTTACTAAATAATGTTATATTAGATTATCACTGAATGAAATTCCGCATAAAGTGTGGTAACTGTGAACTGGAAGTCAATTATGGCCAAACAGTCATGGTTGAACTTCTCTAAATACTTTTTCAGCTCTAATAGAAATACGAAAAAGTACACATTTCCAAAAAACAATGAAAAATTATGTATCTTTAATGAAATGTTTAATATGTAAAGCTAAGTTTCTACTAAAGATTTATAACAAAAAGCAGGAAAAGGCTTTTGGATATGTGCCTGCGAGGTCATTCCGAGAAATATCTACATAGAATAATGTTCGTTTTTGTGCTCATTTCCAAAATGGTCTGTTTTCCTGGATATCCTTCTGCTAAAGAGCAATTTTAGTAAAGGAAAAATATGAGGGATTAGCAAAGGCAATTTAGCCAACGGTGAACCAAGGAATTCCAATTAAGAGAGACAGACGAAGATCGGAATTCGATTAAGAAAGGAAATTCGAATTTGTAATTACGAGTCCGTAGAGATTAATTGTCACGCTAATTAATCTAAAGATGAAGGCTAAAGCGATAGTTCTCGGACCTTGTCCTCTACTCACATACAATTAAAATTTGTTCTCAAATTGTTTTATTTTCTCTTATAAATGCGAACTGATGTAATCTTGTTTCCGAAATTCTTAACTGAGGCTTTGTATTCACCCTCCTGTTTGATAGCTGCCAGACCCCATTGATATACTGCATTCATTGTGCTACAAATCAATACACCCCCTTTGAATTTCTTTTCGTCATAACAGCTCATTTCCCGCGAGTGAACGTATTTGGGAATAATTATAACTACTGGACTACCAACGAGAGCCTCTTTGGAAAAGATTCTTTGAAAGTAGGTCGTCAAGAAACTACTTTACTTTACTTAAGCAGCATTAATATGATACTGATACGATAGTAAACGTTAACTGAAGTAAAATTGAAATAGCCTTCATGAAGCACGAGTGTAAAATTAAACTTGGGCGTTTTTATTTTAAGTCCTTTTCCACATTTATTATTAATGTGCTCTTTTATTAAAGTATGGTGCGGAAATCTTCCGCCATTGGCCATTTCTTTTCCAACATGCCACGAACTTTCACACGGTAAAAATCAAGGTAGAAAACTTCTCAGAAATTCGAATATTTTAGTGAAGCACTGAATTGAGAATCTCTTTTGCTCTCCGTTTGTGCAACTCGTAACTGCGCACTTTTAGAGGCAGTTATGGAGATGGGCGCGGTTATATTTTCCTGAATTTTAAGAGAAAGAAATCAAGAGTATAGGCATTTTTAAGAGGGGGATTTCTTAAAAGTGTATAAATGTGGCAATTTTGGGCACTCAGAATGGAGTTCAATCTCATTATCATGACTGATATCCCTTTTCTCTCTTTGTATCTTTCATATTTTTTCTTTCCTTCTCGTAACATTTATGGAGAATAGGTTTATGTAAAGTATCAGAAGTGGAGTTAAGTCAGTTGTCCAAGTGGTTCGTGCAAGTTGAGTCTTGAAACGTAGTAGGGTAACATTGAAACCGCATATTGTCGTAGAATATTCGTATTTAACCAAACCCAAACTACCACTTAAATCTTACCTGAACGGGTCAAGTGAATTTAGAGACCAAATTTTATAAGACATTATAGTACCTTTATTATAAAAATCCACTTCAAACTTTTATTTAAAAATAAAGGAACAAGTTTCCAACTCAGGTTTCCTTCATTAAAATCTGAAAGTGTATAACATAAGATTTTGTGAGGTAATTTTTCTAAAAATTCAGAAGAAATTTGGATTAAAATATTTGCATTCAAATTAATGTCATTCCCTTTCTTTTTAATACCATCCAGGAATTTCTCATGAACTATACAAATTTCCTATTTTTTTCAAATTTTTCACAAAAAAAGATATTGTTTATTTAGGGAGAAACCAAGAAGAATTGAGTGCACCCCTGCTTAGAGGAGGAGCTTAAGGTTGCAAGTAGACCTTGGTGCTGTGGTATATGGCCTATCCGGCTCTGTCAATGGGCTTCCAGTCAAAAGCATTTAAAAGTTTTCCACTACATATCTGCTAATAATTTAGCCTTGGTCTATGCTTTTTCAGATCCATGGTCATTTTCTATGCCTGAGGTCAAGAAAGATCTTGCAGCAGAATTCTTTTGAGTGTAAAAAAAATAAGCCTGCTAAATACAGATTAAAATGTAAAATGTTTATTGGAAACAACTTCGATAAAACCTTTAAATTATACAATTTAAACACCAAAATCAGCCACGCCTTAATTTGAATAATTTTATTCTGAACAAGACAATTTGTAATTCTTTTTGCTTTAAAAATTACTAAATATTCGCTTATCATATTTGTTTAAAAAAAGTTCAAGCTTCAAATATTGAATAAAGTAACAAACATGATCATTTTCACACTTAGGAAATATTACAAAATTTTCCCAATTAAAAATAGTGTAATGGATTATGAAGCGCATTTGGATAGGAGTCACGGAATATCCTTTTATATCTTCGAACGATTAGAATTTTGAATTACTTTAAATGAATCATGCCCTTAGTTTAACTGACGTTGCTAATTGAGTGAGTCTCTGATAGCAGATCTGCAGTCGTTATTCGGGCGAAATATTGTGGAGGGCAAATAAACTTTATGTTTGGTTATATATATATATATATATATAGTTAGGTAATTAGAAATCTGGTCTTTTTGCCTCACGAGTAAATGATCGAGAAAATGGTGCTGCAAATGAGGCTAATTGGAGCCTTAAATATACAAACTGGCATGGTGTTATCTTTACTCTTTAGTTGAAGATTTGGAGTAAAGAAAAGTGATGATTTAGCATATAATTCAGCTAGCTCTTAATCAAAGTTATTTATTTTGTTTTCCTATTTCTCTAAGTCATCCGAATGATTCAAAGCTTTGCTCTTGTTCACTATACTGACACTCCGTGGAATTGACTAGAATTCTATAGTTTCTCAATAATGCGGCATTTGTTCGTGCATCTGTGGGTCTTAGCTTATCAGAATTAAGTGGGGTGATAGATGACTTCTGCACATTTTCTAGAGTCCCAGGTATTTTGAAACTTAGTGGGTTTTAATAAATAAACTGCGGGAAAAAATGGATATTAATGCAAAGAGTGTATATGTTATTTTACCTGTCTGAGTCGCAAAGTCAATACAGGAATATATAGCTTACGGAAATTAATTTTGACCTAGTAATTATTATCCCTAATTTTCCCAAGTTCAAATGCCTCAAGCCAATGCCAATGTTGATGTAGACTTGCCAATCAAACGCCAAATGATCTTGGGGAAGCAAATCCATATATTATACATGAAGAAATAACAGAAGCCTTAACTTGTCTTTGGGAAATTTTCACGACATCAACCTAAAATTGGTAAGAAATCCGAGATGCCAAAGATTTTATAGGAAACCTTGAATATTTTTTGCCATCGACAATATCATATTTTAAATATTGCACGAAATCCTAGGGGGAAATGTTTTTTTAGATAATGTTTTCGCATTTTAGTGTTTTCCTTCTCTCTCTTTATTTACTCTCTGTTTCTCTTTCTCTCGCTCTTTCACACAGCTCTCCACCCTTAATTGAAAGGCATTTTTAGTTTAATATTCTGCTTTAATTTAATAAACTCCTCCGAAACTACCGGAAAATTCCTATTACATATAATGGCTTTTTTTAAAGAATTTTTTTGTTTTATTACTTCGGTCCATTTTCATATATTTTTATTTCTTAGTGAATTTCATTGAACTCCTTTTGTGTCCCAAATGCCGAAATTTATTTGTATTCTTGCAAGTTAGGACTATTTATTGCGCTTAGAACTTCGTGAACCGATAAAATCGGCTCTCTCTCACGCTGGTTGGTATTCAAGGACCCTCTTTTTGTTTCTTTAAGTGTACCAATAAGAAACTGAAAATATATTGGCAGTTGTCCTGGCTCGTTTAGCTTAAGTGCTGAGCCTTTTTACTCTGGGTCTACTTAACTTTACTATATATATGTAAAGTTAAAATTTAAGTTTTCACCTATATACACATAAGATGACCAGATTGACAAAATGGAATAAATTCATAATTTAAAAAACATGGATTATGTATATTATTGAATCGAATTAAACTGCCCCAAAATACAAGAATGTGAGGTAACTAACTACGAAATTTTCAATTAGTCAAATATGAATCAAATGGAAAAATATACTTAGGTTTTGGGTAGATAAGAAAAAGAATAAAAGAGAAAACGTTGAGATATCAGAGTATACAACAAAAAATCATAGGCCAGAAAGTGTCAATGAGCAGAAGATAATTGGGTACTTAACGTAAAATTGGGTAGGTAGAATTGAGGGACAGTTACCCTCGCCAATTACCCAACCATGACGGGCGCTCTTTGTTAAACGAAAACATATGAAAGAAGAATATGACGCCGATTGGCTGATTTAAGGAGATAATATATCTCGTCAAAACAACTATGAATCAAACTTCCCAAACGAGAGTAGATAAATATTATTAGATAATTTGGTTAAGAGTATGACAGCAAAGATCAATGCCAGATCCACCTCTATAATCACTAGAATAACTCCTAGTATTTAATCGATTAAATTATAAAAGATGACCAACTATATTTCTGTTTACAGTCTTATCCTTCTGTTAATTATCACTGTAAATCTTTGCTAGATTCAAGTGCAGTTTATTATTTGGAGATTTGGTAGAACCACTTAATGCGTTTTGCATAACTATTTTTATTTCAATTTGTTTAGCTTGTCGTTTGCGCCAGATACACTGGAGTTTTTCCCAGATTGTCTCGTGCGGTTTAATTTTGTTTAGAATGTGGCGTACCTTATATATACTGTTTTCCTTGCCTAGTTTCTTCAACATTAGTTGAAAATGGCATCTTGCCGAAACTACTCCGAAAGTTATTATTAAATTCTTGGCGTCAACTATTCATTTTGTTTAGTTTTTTTTGCCTTTAAATACTGGAGTCGCGTTTCTTTCAGTTCATTGTACATTTGATAATGGCGGAAACTGATAGTAATTAGTAGTCCTGTTTGTAAATAAAGCAGCAAAGTAGATACTATCATTATTGAAAATGCTTTAGCAGGCATTTCTAAGCAGTATAAACGTTTCCTAATGAATTAATTCGCGTTTTTTGAGATATATGATTTAATATTCTCTTTCATCTTCTCCATATCAAAGTAAACTTTGCTGTTCAGGGAATAGTGTAAGAATATAGATAAATTGAATAATGATGGTGCAAAGCAGGTACATATGAAAGTTAAGGAAGAACTTCAAACTCACCGCATTGAGCAATGTTCAAGCGTTTTTTTAAAAAATGGTTTGCGTTAGACATATTAGTTTGCAGATTTAGTTACTTATTATAGAGTAGGCTCACAAGGAATAACTCTCTTCCCATCACACAAAGACAAAGGAAAGCATTCTTTATTATTAAAAGATGTCTGAGAGCATTAATGTGTTTTTATTTGCGATCAAACCATTATTTTCTGTGCTTCTTCCATATTAAAGTAAAATCCTTACTTTTACTCTCTAGTAAGAGCCCTTACCAGAAAAGGCTTATAGGCGTTATGCATCCGATGACATGAAGCCATATTCACTTCTTGTGATCGGTGTCCAACATGGGGTTTAGGTGGTCCTTAGCCTAAAACTTTTAGCTTCAAAAGACCTAAGCATTTATTGAGGGCTTATCTCGTCAGATGATTACCTGTTTATAGGGGTCACCAAGTTTATAATAGGTAGCCTAGTTGATGAGATTCTTGGCGAGTACTAGTTTAGGGGAGGAACAACTGGGGCTGAGATTGGGTTACCCGTACAGGGGTGTCGGAAGAAGAAGTTCCAGGTCTCACCGTCGAGTTTGCTCTGACCTACAAAGCTCTTTCGGAAAATCCGTTTATAGGCTAGATTCCAAAGTTAACTTGGTTATCACTAGGTTAAAGAAAGGAACCTAAAGAAAATGGTGTTTCATAGGCTTTATTTTTGGCTTACTTCTACCTTAATTGGGGCACGTAAGATCTTCGACTATTACGTGGATTTGTTGTAAGTTTCCCTCTATGTTAGATACGTGGGGCTCAAGCCAACCAAATTTAAGGACGAGTAACAGACTCATAACACAATATAGACACATTTGTGCGCATCTGGGATTACATTGATTTCGAAGATGATTTTTTTTCGTTTCTTTCGTCCACATCAACGTTAGCTGGTCAACTATACTCCTTTCTGGCTGCCTCGTTATTTTATATTGAGACCTTTTTACTTGCAATGTGTATTTTTTTGCAATGTGTATGTTTTTGCGTGTGTATGTTTTTGCATTCTCGTGGAAAACTCCAACCATTTGCTTGTCTTCTTACACTCATGTTTTTCTTAATACATGTAAATTGTGATTTATCATTATATAAAAGTATTTAGCTTTATTCCTGATTAGTTCATTGCTACTACATGGCATATTATTTCAGTGGTTAATATGTTAACCCAATCTCAGGAGTTCTTAGGTCTCAAGGGTGCTCATATCGAGGTTCCTCATTGAGTCCTACTTCACCTTGCAAGTTGGGCATCGCTACACATTAATTAACCTTGCATAAAATTCGCCAACAAAATAAACAAACCTAACAAGAGTTCTGCAGGGTCTTCGAAAATGCCCTTTTGTTAACAACTTATATTTTTTTAATAATCGGTATATTTCTTCAGTTTCTCGTATGATTGGTAATATATCTTTTTATGGAAACTTAGGCAATTTTAACGTATGTTTTTAAATTATATGCTTATGTGACCAAATCTCAATTTAATAAATTTAACAAAGTCTTTTCATAATTGGCTGATCTCTATGATATTCATTCTACGTTCTTAAGTTCTTCTCTTTCTTAAAACATTAAATTATTTGAGATTATCCGAATATTGTTCGTTGTCAGACTTCAATCTTTCTCAAACAGTTTTCTGGCCATTGGGACTCTTAAAACAATACTCGCGAGGGTAGTTAGTTACCCATTGCCTTGTCTTTTGCCGTGTTTTACATTGGAACATAAAGCAGGTAATGAGCCTGAGAACTTGACGCGTCGGCTAATATCGACTGGTGAGTTATCGACTGTGTTGTATAACGCAGTGTGTAAGGTGAAGTTTTGAAGCTCCTGGAAAACTTGTTTTCATCTTTCGCGAGGCGTCCTTATATGGCTTAGGGAATTCACCTTCATAAATAAATAGAAGTTGATGATGAATAGGTAAGAGCTCTTTTGCTTTCCCCCAAGCGTAAACTTTTCTTCTGAAAGGAGAGAGGAGTTTACACAAGCACAATAATGAAAAAGAGAAGTGAGAAATGTAATTCGAAACAATTGCCTTCCTGACATTTTTTTCGAAAGAGAGAACGATTTGGATAGCATAATATGGTAACACATAGTGTGAAGGAGTGTAGCAATGCATCGTATGAAATCTTATGATTGTAGGGCAATAAATAGCATTCTGAAGTATTTCAAATTCATCCATATTGTAAAAAGTGTGGATAATCAAATTGGTATTGACTATAATTTTTGTAGTTTTGCCCCTAAACACATGTAATGATAAAAGAGATAATAGGGATAGAGAGATCCTTCATTATACGATGATGAATATTACCCTCTGTTCTTTATTCTTTGGCCGAGGCCTACTTAATAAAAGCGAAATTGATTTGAATGTGATTTTTCTATTTCCCCTGGGTAATTTACATGTTGAATTTCTAAATATACATTTACATTTTATTTGATTAATTCTGTTAAAAAAGCATTTATGGTCTTTAATACTTTCCAACCTCTTCATACTGAGAATAAAAGATACGATTGCAAGTTTCTACTAAATTAAGATTATCAATTAAAAACAATTAACTACAATTAATTTTACCTTATAAAACGATGACTTAATTAACTTATGTTCACCTTAGTTTTTTATTATATAAAGTTAAAGCGATAACTTAGGGACCAAGATTAGATTTAGGTGCGGTTGGAAATATTTTGCCTTGTATAGACTTCTTGGCCGAGGTAGAGGATTGAAAGTAGTGCAGATTCATGGACATACGAGTCTTCAGGAGTCGGATCGGATGAATTCGAACAAGGTTCCTTCCCTGATAATCGAACTTCTTTTGTTCGATGTCGGTTGCACTTATACATAGATAGATTCAGTACGCGACCTCCCCCTACCATCCTGCCCTTAATGGAAAATCTTGCTTTTCTCTCATCTGTGCGATTGTGAGCTTCCTCAGCCGCGATACCCGTAGTTCTCTCTCACGTAGCTTAATTATGTGACGATTCAACTCCGATTGTAAAGGGTGGTTACCTTGACGTACATCGATACCAAAAGACTCAGAATCTTACTTTCTGCCTCATCTTTCTGAGATAATGTTCAGATTTAAAGACGCACGACTCATCCACTAAAGACTCATAGAGCAGCAAGGACCAAGATGATGCTACACAATCTAACAAGTTTCAACTCATTATACTCGTTTCACAGGGATAAATGCTACAACACTCAACGCCTAAGTGGATTTGCCCATTTCTAAGACATGTATATGTACCTCCATGAATATTTTATCTGATCATGAGTAAATATCATCAAGTAGACAGAATAATTGTCTTACCTGTCTTCTAAGCGGAAAGATTTCCTCTCGCAATATATCATTTTATTTTTCTCTCCCTGATGTGAATTTATTATTATAATTAGCATTTATTATTTTATTCTAACATTTCTGTGTTTTAGACTTTATATATTCGCTCGGCAATGAGAGATGTTGCCTATCCTTTTAATTTTGTTTTGCTGTTGTATGATTTCATCCTTCAAACTTTTGTCTAGCAAGCAAGTTAATTGTAAAGTTTGAATCTGCTAGATAACTTTCCTTTTCTTCATAAGCTATTTTCTCTTGTTTATAACAACTGAACTTTCAATTAATTTAAACAAAATTAGTAGGATTCAATTGCACTATATTAATTTTAATTGCAATATATTTTCTTATTTGCACGAAAACAATATCCTTCTTCTTTTTATATTATATACTCATGGGGTTCCAATTTCAGTTTTCAATTTTATATATATTATTTATATGTATATATATGTATTTAAAGCCCAAGAAAATGGCAAATTGGTAACACAACCCGAAAAAACGCTAAGAGGAATACTATATGTACCATTCAAAGCTTAAAGAAAATGGGAGGAGTAGGGAACGGAAAGATAGGGCAAACTATTCTATTTTAACCGTTTTAAGAAAATATATATATATATATATATATATATATATATATATATATATATATATATATATATATTTATATATATATATATATAAGCATAATAAAATATCGCCTTTGGAAAATTCTAAATTAAATTCATTAAATGGTAACTTTCAATATTTTTCTTTTAAATTTACATGGCTGAGTCCAAAAATATAAAGGACAATTTTCATTTCAGATTTGTTGAATATAATTCAATTAAAACTATCAAAGTCGGAATTTAAGTTTACACCAATTAAATTTCTATTGATGCAAACGCCAACCGGTCAAAGGCCTTTATCTGTAATTATATAAATAACGATCTTACATCGTTGTTTCAGGAATTAGATAAGGAAAGAAAATAGGAGAAAGAATAACACAAATAGCGTCAAGAAAAGTAAAACAAGCATTTTTCTTTCAATATACTTAAAATATTTTCCTTTTTCTTCCGAGAAAATGCAAATTATACCAAGGAATCAAGTGTTTATCGATATTAAATGTGGTTTGATTGATCCCCAAAATTAAGAAATATGTACACATGTTTTATTGTTTAACACAATATTACTGTTTAGTATTAAAAAGCACATAGATAAAAGTAAATTAATATAAATAAGTTAAGATTGCTACTGATACACTCACTTGTGCATGGTGCCAAAAAGAACAGGAAGGCTCAACGTAATAATCAAAATCAAACTATAAATAACAATGGCTAACATCGAGATTATCTATGTTTTTTTTAGCTGATTTAAGACAATTCTGAGGTACTGAATCGAAAAATTATTACTATTGGTAAAACAGTTCAAATTCTCTATTTATCGCTACATGATGCTACCTACTTTTTTTAAAAATTTAGGCTATTTTCTATTTATATGATTCACAATTATTTTCTATTTCTCTAAATACACGAAATATAATACTTCACAAGGGGAAAATTTGACTAACTGGTATTTTTTCTTTTCAAGTGAATGAAATAGCTTTGTCCATCTTTGTTTCTAACAGAAATCATGTCATAAGTTTCATAAAGCGTGATTACCATGCTTACTTTGGTAGGAAACATGTTGACCAAGATAAAACTTGAGTGCCATATACGGTTTGCCATTAGTCGTTAGACTAATAGCAGGAAGAGTTCTCTGACTTTTGGAAATGCCATTGGTTGGAGTGAGCCAAAAGTGCAAGGCATTAACTGCTACCTCTGCGTTATTGATTTGACTAAGAACAAGAGAAAGAACCAGAGAAGCTTCAAATATCCTGAGCTTGAATCACCACGTCGTCCTGTAGTTCTTTTTGAGGAAATTCCACTCGCTGTTCTTGGAGGAGACATTGCTGAAATTATTGGCAAGGATTCCTCCAGTGTGGCACAAAATGAAGAAGAGATGATTTATGATTTTGCCTTACAGCATCTTTCCTAAATGGAGCTCAATGTTTAAGTTCGCGATTACAACTCGTCAAAGTCTACAGCCTAAGTATTGGTATCGAGATAAAATAAAAAAAGTTGATCATGACAGTGCTCGCAGCAGCAACCTAAACAAACATCAAAGATACCTCCCTCTTTTTCTCTAAATAAAAGGACTTGGTGTACAGTACATATATTGCAGAACTTCTAAACGAGGTTAAAGTGCTACAGTACTAACCTGAATAGTGAAGATTGTTTATTGACAGCAATAAACGATTTCTGAAATGTGTTCTGCCTCACATCACATCCAGTTTGCCCCTGTAGCTCTAACTCACTAACTACACTGATAGATAATTTTTGAGCGGGAAATTATTTGCTGTAGAAAATTCGTCATGATCAGCGTGCGTAGTTAATTTGTGTTGACCTGAAGATGAAATCTTTTTGTTAGGCCACCAAGTACCTAGATTTTATAATGATGCGGCCAAGTTCAACATTACACAAGAAGAGCTGGTATCTACGGGTGGAATTGTTACTTGGGACCATATGAACAACCATCTCTTGGAAAGAGAGAGGATACTCTTCCCATCGCTGCACATCAAACTTGTCTTGATCAAACATTTCACCAAAGAATAGATAAAGATGGTGGCTACTTCGCTTCCTTCTGTCACGTTTTTCATGATATTCCAGATGTTAAAAAGTTGGCATCCTTCACCTTGCTCTTTCATTTCATCAGAGATGCAGAGTTTAAAAACTCAATAAATGAAGTTAACCGGGAAGAATGTCAGTCTTTTGTTCTGGTCGTGAAGAACTTTCTCCAAAACAAGAAGGCAAGAAACTACCTAGGGCTCAGGCAACCAACAACAACTTAAACAGAAGACCAAAAAAACTAATAGAGTGATTGAAAGACCAAGGTTAGGACAGCACAGGAGAAGTTAATGATCCCTCGCTGCATATTCCCTGATGGACTGACAGACTGACCAGAACAAGGTGATGAGGAGGATCCGCTAGCAGGAACCCCTAGCGGATAATAATGAGCGATATAAAGGTCAATATGACAATCACTGGTGGGCCTGAGGGCACCACGGGCCATTCCTCTTAGGGTGAATGTGCCAAGAAGTTTTGTGTCTCGGTCTCAACAACAAACAGCTTTCAGGTCGAACCTTCGTCACCCCAGTGAAGAATATCATGTTCTACGACAGAGGTGGGTGGTTATAGATACCCATAGTCATGATTCCTTGCAACAGAGTGAGTGTGTGTGTGTTATGCTGCAAAGACGGGAGGGGAAAGAAAGCAGTGTTGTAATTGGCTATGTATTTGATGACAAAGGGAAGATCTACCCACCTCAATACAGAGTTGACAACAGCGCGTCCACCAATTGGTAGCTGACGTTTGCATCCGCTAATTCTGGCATCGAACCCTGTATTGCGATGTTAGCGGACCAACGCCGTATCCACTTGGCAATCAAGATCTCTTGTGAAAAGTAATTATAACTCAGTAGGAACAAAAGCATGATGGGGATATACTCAGAATGTACAAAGTAATAGAAATACCATGTTAAATATGAATTCTAACATTTAATATTTAATAACCTTTCATAACATTTAATAGACTTTAAAGAGTTTGTTTGACTGAACGTTTTCTCTTACACACCTAAAACTCTCGAAAGATAAAGAACGAGTGTAACCGGACATTTGCCTTGCTCGGTAATTACCTAAATGAATTCTAGACATAAAGGGAGTCTGGTAATCAATGAGTATATTAAAGATTAATTAGAGAGACGTTCCTCTCTACTTTATAAAATCCATTTAAATGGTAATTAGATCTTACTTTAGTTTTCCTCACTCTTTAAGGAGCGTTCAATTAGATTTTTTAAAGAATGAGAGATAATTATGTGGTGTTCACATACCTGGAAGAGAAGATTCAACAATCCGATTATTTTATATAATTGGCATTAGTTTCTTTACTATTTTGCCTATATTTTGGGTGCGTTTTTAGTTAATTTTTAAAGTACTAATACACCTTTTCTTCCGGTGAAAGGAATTTGAATATGGGCCAAACCACGAATGTTAAATCTCATTTGTCGTGATTTGCTTCTGTGGCAAATCAAAGTACAAAATAAAATAACTTGAAAAACATTTATCCTCGTTTACTATAAAAAATTTCTCCATATCCTTATTTCAGTTTTAATATATTATTTACTATGCAGAATCGCCTCTGAAGGTATATAACATTAAACAAGCTCAAATATGCGATTTTCTCGACCTCTATGACCCCTTTTTATCTACGGGCTACTTACAAGGAATAAATATAAATTTATTCTTGTCCCTTTGAAGTTTTCATTAAATGTTTTCTCTCTCCGCCGTATAATGAGGTTGTCGAAATACACGAAACATCCTGAAGACAAAAATGACAAAGTGAACATTTTTTAAAGTTAACTTAGGCTTCGTTCCTTCAATCTCGACGAGTACAACTTGAAACATTTCTGTTTATGGGAATCGAAATCTTCCAAAACTTTTTAAAATGTTTTATACCCTCTAAATTTTATGCTCTTAGAAATTAAGTTGATCATATAGAATTTGATGTACTTAGAAAATTATTCACCTCCCTGTAGCTTTTATAATTATATATGTGACCACGAGGTCAATTAAAGCATGTAAAACTATTCATTAATATTTTTAGTGTTTATTTGATTGATAATTAGACGTGATTAAATACATCTAGTGCTTTAACAAGCGCGCTTGAAGGTGGAACAATTCTCTCATTACATGATGATAACATATAAGAAGATTATGGGTAACTAAACTTAGAGAGAACGTTCCCTGTCTCAATTGGACTTTGATTATGTTTTTTTGTTACAGGGTGTGTATAAAACATAGATTCTCTCAGTTAGAAAAACTGAGTAAGATAATCGAGTGGAGTATTATCGGTACCAGAGAAGTTCAAACAAAGGAGAAGTAGAATGAGCCTTTGGGGTTTTTCTCGACCTTCGAATAAAAAAGAATCTGTAACACCCTGTGTTCAGCACATTTAAATAGTTTATTAAATAAAATAATAGTTAATAGTTTTACATAAGTCAACTTCATAATTAAATTTTATTTTTAAAAGTAATACAGATAAGTGATCAAGGGGAACACTTACTGCATGCCTTCAACCACTCATATTTAGAGTTTATAAAGAGAAATCTTATGGCTTACAATTAAAGGTTTAAATTCGTCTAATGTAGCTCATTTTAAAAAACTCCTTAAGTTGAGATTCGCATTCAATCGAATAAAAAACTGAACCTTATAATTTTGTTTATTTTAATAGAGGATCGTGTAATTACTCATTAAAATTCACCAGCAGCTGAGGCCCCATTTGCGACCATCTGCTTAATTAAACCCACGAAATCACTTAAAGACACTTAAAGGAAAGAGTCTGGCGTTGCCTCTGAGAAGCTCGGATGTGTATGAGAAAAAAGGGATGAGATTTCAACCATTAATTTCGCATTTAAGAATTAGACGTCTTCCAGGTGAGCGAAGTTTAGCGTAGTTGATTATGATAAGTTAGTGGAGAGATTGCTAAATTGGATAGACTTTCTGGTGGTAGTTATGTGCTATAGGCACATTATGTTTGAAAGCCAGGCCATTTTTTTCCACAGTGGGAAAAAAATGGAAAGGCAAATAGAAATCCAATGCTAACTCCCTAAGAGCTTAAAAATCGATTTTATGCCGAGTTTTCCTTTCGTTATTTCCCTCAAACAAGAAGAACAGAGATTATCTTAGTAGCAGTAGATGTCTGTTAGTCCGATTGTGGAAAAGATATTTCAAAAGTTAATGACTGATTTCAATGAGAGTGTGTGGGAAAAAGGGTTCCTTTTGACAAACCAAGAGTTGAAACGGATTCTGGATCTCGAATTCACTCTATTTAACATTCCGATTGGGTGAAATTTTCTCAGAATTAGCTAAGGTCATAAAATTAATAGTCTTGTCAAAATGAAAATGCCTCTGCACGGACAAGTTATGAAGTAAATTTCAACATGCACAATTTGATTACTTCAGTGTAGCGGTGAGATCATAATAGAGTGATTGGGATTAGAAGAAACATAATCCCACCACAAATGTTTAGCTGATATAATGCTGATTGGAGAAGGTTTTATCCATCAGTTATAAAGGAAAAGTTAAGATCTGGACAAATACAAGACCCAGAACTGCCGATATAGAAAATCCGCATTTTAAGATCTTTCAAGAGCTAATGAAGATGGACAGGTGATTCCTAGGTTGACTTTTGAGGAAAAGGAATTATATGGTGTTACTTAATTTGGCCTATGGGTGATGGGGAGAAGAAATCCGGATCAATTCCACCGACACAGTTCATAATTTTGTTGATTATTCAAACACTACTGAGGATAATTAACCATGATTCCAAATGCTTTTGAGGTTTTCATGGTCGAGGAATTAGATGATATCACTTATTTTCTGTCTGTGAAAGTTCTAACATATGTTATACGCATATTTAAACACTAAATCATATAATATTACAGTTTTGGTCAGTAAATAAATAATCACTGACATTTTAGTTGTTTTGGGATTTTTTTAAAGTTCCTTGACTTATTCAGGAAACTGCTCATGTTTTATTCACAACAGCGATTAAGGAGATCTGTACTGACGTTTGCCACATTCGTTTTGGCAAAATTCCAATATTCAACAACCCTCGATCTACTTTGACCACATTGTAGTGATGAGACCTCATGTAAGGCATTGCTGCCCCCAGAACAGACGGCTTAATTAACGTGATGAAACACGTAGCACCGGTTTAAATCGCATCCACATTCAAGGAATGGGGTCCATGCAGCATATGCCTTTGGTCATTCCGGCTTTCTTTACCTTACATGGCATATAGGAGCAGAATACCTAGCAGAATACCTAGCAGAATACTCCTGTTAATACCATGATTCCAAACAGAGTGCCACACTGGACCTCGTGACGTCTCTAATAGGATACATATGAGTCACGGCTGCAGTTGGTAGGTGCTGATTGTAGGTTTCAGTTGTGCGCTGTTTTCAGGAGGCTATGGACCCCTCTGGTCGACAAGGAATTTTGCAGGCAGATGGTGGTTCCATACTGGTGTGTGTTTGGATGGTAAGGATCACGCAGCATAGGATCGTTTCTTTGTTTCGCCTAAACATGTATTGGCCAGTGACTGTTAATCGCACTGTTTTGGTGACCATTTGAAACCATTTATATACTCAAAATACGATGAAATATTCCAGAACGCTATGTCACTGTGCCCCGGTGCCCAAAATTGGTTAGAGGGCTATTCCCTATTGAAACGTAAATGATTGACTATCAATGCGATTACATTATGGCGATAGTTTAAATTTAAGGATAATACTTAATATTTGAAATGAAAATAAAGAAAATATATTCAAAAATAGACATCTTGCACTATTAATATTTGCATTCTTATCCTTTTCCCAAATAAATGAGCAAGATTCCTCCAAATCAACTCCAGATCTTCGAGTTAATTCATCAGGGAAGAAAATGGCTGAAGAGTTCCAAAACAAAGTTCTTACAATCACAATATAAGAGACATAATCGCTTCTCTTAGTTAAAAGACTCTTTTTTGACTTAGCTATGTTGTTTTATTCATAAGCTCCCCACCTAAGGGGACAGATTAATTTATTTCATTATTTAAGCCTAACTTATAAAAAATGTTTGTTCTAATAAGTAGAATTATTTACTAAAAATATTTTTAAAAAACTGCAAAAATGAAAGAATAATTTTAATAATTCTTGGCCATAGGAGCTGAATTCTGTCAAAATCCTTCAATTTTCCGGGCTAAAAGTTTAAGGCTATAAAAAAAAGGTATTTTGCTGCAATATTTGGGCAGGGATGAAGGTCTAGGCATACTCTAACTCGTTTGAAACATATTCTACTTCCATTCCTCCTGCGAATTAAAGAATTCTAACAAGCCTACTCGAATATGCTAAAGAATTCTAAAAGTGAGAGTATTAAAATATCAATATAGGTATATTTATAAAAATTAAAGAGAAAGATATTTTTAAGTTTCCCCCCACAAAACCTTGCTATAATCTAGGTAAATTATTTGAAATAAATTCATACTTCGATATTATGAAAAAAAATCTTCAATAATGAAAAGATCCAAGCTGCCAAATGCCTTTTACAAATGACACAAATATCAGAGATTCTGTTAAAACGGTAGCGCTACGGACCCGTCTATTAGAAAATGGTATGCAATAAGCCGGTAAATTCTATGCTCCACTAAATCGCACCTATTCTAAATTGTATATTTTATACAGACATTTATTCGTATATCTATGAAAAAAAGGCAATGGCTGTTCAACAGAGAATAAAAGTAGGACAAGAACAATCAACACTAAAGGAAATGATAATTGATGGGAAATTTGCTGAAGTCATCGGTGGCCTGTGGTTATATATGACCTTACCAGAAAGATAAAAGTTGGGTCTAATAATAATACTGGCGATTTGGGATATCGATTTCAACAAATTCCATAACCCTTCAAACCGTAATTAAGTAATATGTTACTTATACTTTTATAATGACTTATATTTCAACCCTTACGAAACTCATGATATCTAAAGGACTCTCTTGAATAATTTATAGAAATTGTCGTGGTATAACATTACATTATATCAATACCATATAATATCTATGGGAGAGGACCAATAACTTTAAAGCGAACCGACACAACAAAAGGAAGACAACGCGTTCAGACGAGCTGAGTAACGAGAGATTGCAACGAGGTCAGGTAAATTATGGACAATGGCAAAGTTAAAGATTATTTAAAGAGACATGTACAAAAATAGAATTTTATTTACACAAAATTTAATAAAAGAATTTTAAGGCCAAAATTACGTCAGATAATTAACGGGCAAAAATCACATCAATAAACGAAGGGGGGAAGATTAACTCAATTGAGTTACAGAAGGGGGAAGGGTGGGTTGGCTTACGGATGTCTTTTGTACGTGAAGTGAGACCGATCGGACTTCAGAGGAGGAGGTTGGAGTGATGACGGTTCTCCAAAAGCAAGGGGGAGGGAGGCGGTAACTTTCGGTCCGGGAGAGAGTATTTCGGATACCCGAAATACAGAGGGCTTCGACAGGAGTTGATGAAAGAAGTCGGGAAAATCACTCGGGGCGATCGTTCAGTGGAATTACCTCCTGGCTGGGGCTGATTCCAAATACACAAAATAGTCCAGCTGTCACTTTGCTTTGTTGCAAGCACTTGACTTGGAACCATGGGCAAATCTTCTGGGTTCTGGCGAGACTTTTCAACTCTGTGTGTCTTCCGGGAAGTCGAGCGTTATTTATGTCCGAGGCTATCCCCGGAGTTGGGGGTTAGCGGGAAACAGCTCTACTCTCTAAGGTCCTCGAATCTTATTGCATGGCTATTTTATCCCGCATAAAGGTGAATCGTGGGGGACTCGATTCAAGGCTACTGCTTGGGGAATGGGGTTGGGAGGTAGGCTTACAACTTTAGGCCTAGCCGGGTCTTCTGCTGCACATTTGAGTTCCTTTCTGCTAAAGATCTTCCACGTGGGGATTCCGTCACACATCTCCCAACCGAAAGATGATGCTTTACAGAGTAGTTGCGTAGGAAAGGATCATCCCAACCCGTCTATCTAGAATTATCAAAGGTCTAGGGAAATTCTGACCTGCTACAACAAGTGTACACGTAAAAAATACGTAAATCTGAGCTCAGCGGGAAATTTACGGGCATAAGCTTTAAACAGGTCGATTATAGAGAATTTAGTCTAATAACATTTTAAACAAAAGAAAAATCACAGAAAAACATTAGCGCAATTTCAGTGCCACCCCTCCCCAAAAGGATACAATTAAATGGAGACATAAATGTGGGACAAAAAAAAAACTTTACAATTTAGTGGACTCCCCAAAAATCATAATTAGGAACATTGATGAAATAATATATATGTATACAATTCACGTGGAAAACCTTTGCTCCCGCCGGAGTATGGATGAGGTAATCCACGGGTACTCTAGCCTCCGAGATGGGGTAGGGTCCTTTTCACTGGCTAAGGGTTTTGTTGATTCTCGTGGGAAGTAGCACCAGCACCTTCGCGCCAGTCATAAATTTTCGTTCTCGTGATTTAAGGTCCAATTAGGTCTCTAACCTCTCAATAAGTCCTTCTTCACGGGATACGAGACTTGTTTGTTATCTCGGGTGGACTCACGCTCGAGGACTTTACTTTTCTCCCAAAGGGTGGGGTGAGTTGCGCACTCCTTCTGGGCGCGGGAGGGCTTGGAACTCCGCGTCGATAGGAGTTTTCAGGGAAACAGGTGCAGGGGATTCCAGGACTGCCTGCGTACAAGTAATCACGGGCTGGGTCACGGGATGGTCGTGAATTACGGGGTTCTGACCGAATAAAACGGAGCAGAACTGGATTGGGGCCGATATCACTTCGGCCCAACCGGACATATAGTCACACTTGATGTGACAACGAATTACTGGGAAACGACTGGCCCGGCCAAGGTAGTCGTGGGCCACCGCAAATTTGTTGTGGCCCGGCCCAACAATGGGGAGTAAGTCCTCAGACACTATACTACAGGTGCATCCGGTGTCACAGACGAGGATGGATACTCGGCGACCGTTCACAGTTCCGTTCTCGAACTTCAATCCACCAGGGTTGTTCTCATTAAAGAGAAAGTTTACCTGGTGGACCGGGTCTTTGGCGGGTAAGGGAGGTTCGGAAGTCTTCTGAGGCGACGGAGGAGGATAAGGGGTGGCCCAGATTTGGTGTACTTGGTGGGACTGAAAGTTCGTGAATCGGGAGTTTTGAGGACAGTTCATGCGGTAATGGCCTGGAACTTCGCAGGTGTGGCAGACGATCGGGTTCTTTTGTTACGGCAAAACCGAGGGAGAAGAAACTAGGGGCTTAACGTCTCAGTGTTCCAATGGATGGAAGTTTCTTGGCTTCGAGGGACTAGGAACTTTTGTAAATCTTGGAACCAAATTAGGGAGGTCTTAGGGCCATAAAATTTAGTTTTGGGAGGTGATTAGAGCCTCGTTAACATCCTTAGGGTAGAAATCGTGACTACCCGTGCAGACATCAGCCTCTTCCAAGCACTCCTTGAAAGTGGCGCAACGTTTATCCTTAATGAAGGCGTGAATTTCGGGAGCCACGGCAGCTCCAAGCTGATTCCTAAGGGAGAAGTCCAGAAGGGACTCGTAGAACTGGAGAATTTTGCACGCATCCAGCCAACACTGAAAGTGTCTTTGGAGGACGTACCCGTGTTGTCGAAATGTTTGGCCAGGGCGGATCCTTTCCTGGCGGAATCGGGAGCGGTAGAATTCGTTATTCATATGAACAGCAGCTAACAATTTGGACTTTAACGTGGAATAGTCCAAAGTTTCTTCCGGGTTAAGGGATACGAAGATATCCCTTAACTTGGCATTTAGGAGGGGGAGTAAGCGAGCGACGCCATTATTTTCGAAATCCCATCTATTGATCTGAAAGATTCTTTCAAAATGGGCAAAAAATGACCCAAAGTCCTCTCCATCATTGAAAGCGGGAAGGTGTACTGAAGGAGTTTGGGGAATTTCAGCCCGGGAACCGATGGACTGAGAATCCATTTGATTTCGGCTCATTTCTAGCTCATGCTGCCTAATTTGTTTACGTTCTTCCATCTCCATCCTCAGTTTGTTCTCCTCCATCTGCATCTTTAGTTTGTTCTCCAATCTCCATCTTCAGTTTGTTCTTCTGCATCTCTATTTTGTTCTTCTCGATCTCCATTTCTCTTCGCTCCGCCTGTCCATTCCTCTCTTCTTGCTGTACGTAATTTAGCAGGTCTTTGCCCGCAAGACCTAACATTTCACTCTGACTCTTGAATTTTTCGAAGGATGACTTTTTTACGCAGTTAACGGAGGGAACACTGATACGCGAACGAGCTAGGACACTACCTACGTGAGAAGAATACTTGAATATTCGTGAAGGCCTTGATCACAAAAAAATTAAGATACAGCTACCTACCTCTGCTGTTTCTAAGCGGTAAAAAAAATAAAATAAAATGGTCCTACCGTAATTAGGACACCACAGACATTAACTCTTCTGGATTAATGACCAGGAGAGTCTCCAAAATTCGAATACAATCAAAAAAATTAATTACCTGGGGTCCAACAGAAAATCTAAATAGATTACGTTCCACTGCTCTTCAAATAACTTGAACTTGCCTTCTGCCAGTACAATACAAAAATGAAATAAAAGTGATGTACGTGAATAACAAGAGAACTTCTAATGTCTAAATTAAAATAACACGGGTTCGTAAAAACCCCAACTCCCTTGACAACAGATTTATATAATATGTATATTAATATATATATATATATATATATATATATATATATATATATGTCGTGGTATGACATTACATTATATCAATACCATATTATATCTATCGAGAGGACCAATAACTTGAAAGCAAACCGAAACAACAAAAGGAAAACCTCGCGTTCAGACGAGCTAAGTAACGAGAGAATGCAACGAGGCCTGGTAAATTATGGACAATGGCAAAGTTAAAGGTTATTTAAAGAGACATGTACAAAAATAGAATTTTATTTAAACAAAAAAATTAATAAGAGAATTGAAGGGTAAAATTATGTCAGAGAATTAACGGGCAAAAATCAAATCAATAAACGAAAGAGGGAAGATTAACTCAATTGGGTTACTGAAGGGGAGAGGGGGGGTTGGCTTACAAATGTCTTCTGTACGTAAGGTGAGACTGCTTGGACTTCAGAGCCGGAAGTTGAACTGATGACGGTTCTCCAAAAGCAAAGGAGGGGGAGGGCGGTAAAATCCGGTCCAGGGGAGAGTATTTCGGATACCCGAAATAAGGAGGGCTTCGACAGGAGTTAATGAAAGAAGTCGGGATAATCACTCGGGGCGATCGTTCAGTGGAATTACCTCCTAGGCTGGGGTTAATTCCAAATACGCAAAATAGTCCAGCTGTCACTTTGCTTTGTTGCAAGCACTTGACTTGGAACTATGGGGAAATCTTCTGGGTTCTGGCGAGACTTCTCAACTCTTTGTGTCTTCCGGGAAGTTGAGCGTTATTTATGTCCGAGGCTATCCCCGGAGTTGGGGGTCAGCGGGAAACAGCTCTACTCTCGAATGGCCTCGAATCTTATTGCATTGCTATTTTATCCCGCATAAAGGTGAATCGTGGGGGACTCGATACAAGGCTACCGCTTGGAGAAGGGGAAAGGGGGTAGGCTTAGCACTTTAGGCCTAGCCGGGCCTTCTGCTGCACATGGGAGTTCCTTTCTGCTAACGATCTTCCACGTGGAGATTCCCTCACAGAATTAATTAATTAAAGTTTCAGGAATATTATATGTATAATTATTCTGGCGTTATCTATAAGCAGAAGGCGGAAGAAACAACCATTGAGGATAATATTAGAAAACTAGGACAAAAGCTAAGGAATAATCAAATCCAGAAATATTTTCCTCACATTGTCTTTTTATCATTTAACAGTTGAAAATTACAAATATGTGTCTATTAAGGGTTCAAATCACTGGTCAGAGGGTAGAAATGCCTCAACTCGAAAAATACCGGAAACAGTGTAGCAATATTTTTCAATCAAAGTGGTGGTGTGTGTAGATTAGAAAGAAATAGCTCGCCTTCACACATGCAAAACTAGATATAGGAAAATGAATAGCCTATGGCAGTTTGGTTGAATAAAAAATAACTAGTCTTGCATAAATGCATAAATAGTTTACAGAAAGTTAATAGAATCCCGATTCTGCTGCAGAAGGTTTTTTGCCGATTCTATCAGTAAATGATTCATGCGAGGGAAAATAAACGGACAAATTTGAATGCAGTGAACGCAATCAGCTTATTCAGGGACAATCGATGATGCATCTTCGATGTCAGGTAGATATTTGCGAAAATAAATGGCTTAAAGTGTCGAAGAATGGACGGGAACTCCAAAACTAGAATAACTTTAGCCTTTGGTGAACATAATTTAGTAAAATTAGAGAAAAAGTGGGAGGGTAAAGGGATGATATATACCCATGAGTAGCAGAAAACTCCGGCAGAAAACGGCTTAAATTGGTTGGTGCATGGATGATAAAGTGTGGCGAATAGAAGAAGAAAGTGTTATCGGAAGTGAAAGATTAATAAATCAAGGAGAAATAGAAATTATGAGAATGCATGAAAACAGGAGAGCCGATATAAACGTGAAAATTGGGATAGATATAATCTGAAACACTCTAATCGAGTTACACGAGACAACGCAAGGTTTCTTCTATATTGGATTTCTTAAAATTAGAATTAAAATGAAAAAAGCTGAAATGTATGATATTGATATGAAGAGTTCAGTTGTTACTGAAGAGGAGGTGCACTTACAAATGATTAAGAGTGCTATTCCGCTTTGTTGCCCCAAAAAGTAAACAGTCCGAAGTCTCGTTGGCCTTAAGCAGACCACCTTAGGCTTCTAACGTTAAGGTTTCAGGTTTGTCCAAAGCAAGGGTGGGACAGACCTTAGCGGAGGTTCATATCTGGCCACCGACTTTAAACGCGATTTGCTCACCCCCGGATGTGTAGGTAGATCTTGCACACGTCATAAAAACAACACCGCTATCTTTCATCTTTTTCATTTGGAAAGGGTCCTCTTCCAGGAGTCAAGATGGAAATACCTTCCCCACACCCTCTCTCCTCGGCGAACGAGGTCTAGCCCTTGGTTCCTGCCGGCTCACCAGCGATTTCCATGCGATGGAGGAGGGGTCTCCTCTTTTTTATCAGGTATATCTTTCACGAGTGAACGAGGGATGTCACAACATATGTTAACCATATAATATCAAGCATTTATTTATGAATGGTGGAATAAAAGGAGAAAATTTCATAATAATTGTCACCTTTTCCCCTTTATCTTCGAATCATTCACGGGGTAAACCCCTCTTATTTATGATTCTATGTCACACTTTCATTTTTTAGGCATAATTTGACAATCAAATCCTCTTGCAAATAATTTGGAATATAAAATACTGACTATATAAGCAAATATTGTTCTTAATCACTTTATTTTAACTGTGACATAACTGAAAATTAAAATGCTTGCTTTGGACAGTTTCAAGAACGAATGAGGAAGAAAAACAAAGCCACTTTTTGGCAAAGCATCAGACTGATTCGTTAAAGGAATCAACATAGGAAGTTACTAAATGACGTAGCTTTTACATTTATGAAGTCATTAATTTCCAAAGGAATTAATGACGCATAAATTATAGTTAATACAGAAAAATCTTCTGAAGTAAGAACATTATTCATTAAAAGTTAATAAACAGAGAAATATTTGTTCAGTCCCTAAGAATATTTATGACTCCAGCTTCACAATTTGATCTCGCATTTTTGACACTGAGCCGCAGCTGTTCCTCGTAACAATTTCGTATGATTTCTTTACATTTTGGAAGCATTTTTCTTTTAATGTGTTGTGATCTTTATTCTCTACTCTAATTTTCTTCCTCTTTAACAGAGTTCACATCTTTTTGAATATATATATATATATATATATATATATATATATATATATATATATATATATATAATGTTTAACAGAAATCCCAAGCCGAGGAAAATAGCTGGTATCATTCTTTTTAATTCCCGGCGACGTTTTGACCACAAAACGGTGATCTTCTTAGGCCTAAAATACAAATAAACGAAACAAAATATTTCAGTACCTTAAATCTTTCTTTATTCACAATGGTTTTCCTTCTTTTATTGTAGAAGAGTCAATCCGCACATTTTTAAGTGGATTGTATCAACCAAGCCACCCTGAGATAACAGTGGCAAAAGACAAACATTATTTAACAATGCCAGAGTTGGGTATTCACAATAAAGTCCTTAGCCGAAAATTACACATATTGCTAAGGAAATACTTCTCTCAAATAAAATTTCAAATTGCCTTTGTCAACAAAATAAATATAAAATCTTTCTTTACAATAAAGCATTCGGTTCCAAAGAGTCTTCGGAGTTCGATTATATACTTATTCAAATGTCCTGGGTGTCCCCAAGGCAAATATATCGGAAGCTCCGTGAGAACTCTGAAGGCAAGATTCTCTTCTCATATGTGTATAAGTAATAGAACCGGTAAGATACTTGAAACCAAAGAAAATTCAGCGATAAGAGATCACGTAATAAAGTGTAAAAGTGATATCTCCTTAGAAAACTTTGAAATTCTGAATTCGCACAAATGCCCTATTACCCTTCGAATCTTAGAACCCTTTATATAAAACCGCTCTCCCCGAATTTAAATAATGATCTCTCGTCGGTTCCCCTCCTTGTTACCTAAATTCGTTTGGATGTGGGTCGCGGGCCCATTTTGGTGCTTTTGGGTCGGCCGGAACACGTAACCCGTTCGTTGGCAAGGTTTGCGATTTTGTATATTGGGTTTTGCCAATTTTTCCTTCAATTATTCGAGAAAAAACAGTTTAAAACAGTTTTATATAATCATTAAGTTCATAAATCAAATCTCCCATACCTTAATAGATTTTAGCAATTATACACTCGCTAACTAATTTAAATATTTAAAAACATTCCCTAGTCTCTCTATTGTAAATTTGAGCCCCATTTCGAAATATTCCCTTGTACTCTAAATTTGCAATTCAAAGCTAATACTAGCTAGTAAAGCTCTAAATGAACATTAAGCAGTGTGCTTTCTTAACAGTGCAAAATATTTTGTTTCGTTTATTTGTATTTTTGGCCTAAGATGACCGTATTGTGGTCGAAACGTCACCGGTAAATAAAAAGGATGATACCAGCTATTTTCCTCGCTTGGGATTTCTGTTAAACATTAAATTTAGGCTCTCTTAAAGCAATCCTCATCGATATATATATATATATATACGTGTGAATAATTTGGGCAGTATATTTTCATTATAGCATGTTTTATAAAACGCGACCGGGAAGCAGGTGATGATTATTGGGAAGTTCCTGACGCATTAGCTCAAGATAGAGTGTGGTGGTGTGAGTTCATTGAGATTCTATGCATCCCCGTGGCTGCGACAGGAAATGATTGATTGATTGATAGTTTCGAATTAATAATTCTTTTCTCAATCTTCGCGATTTGTCTTATATTCGGCTTTACTTCATTGTTTAACCTGTGGATAAGCGTACAAAAGCTCATCGGAGACTGATATTAGTTATTTTGCCAAAGGTAGAAGTAAATTAATGTAATTTAGCACTTTCTTTAATTCAGCTCACGCGTTTCGATACATCGAGTACCATCTTCAGTTACAATGGGGAATTATTACAAAGTATTGAGTTTATATATGTTACAAATTTATTAACAAAATTACGAAGGAAGCTATACACGTAAAGTCAGGTTGGATCCAGGTGATAAAAGCTTCCAGAAGTAAGTAGCCAGAGAGGGGGGAGATTAACCACGTTGCAAGAGATCAATAGTGGTTAGGAGCAGCTCTGAGTACACCTGTACCTCTGTTCGTTTTTCTTGCCCTGGGCAGGATTTCATTGGAGTTAGACCGTATGTTTAAATTCGGTTGCTTCTCTTGGATATATATAGATTCAAGGAAGATGAGTTGGCTCCTGTTGAGTGCTTAGTTTAAAGTTTGATGTTTTATTCTATCATTTTTTGGTTGAGGCATGTTCCATGTATTTTCTGTGTATGTTTTTTAGGTGCACCGTTGTTCAGATGGTACCACATTCTTCTTGAGGGATTAGTTTCGGTCATGTATGTCGATATACGAGTTAAGTAAGAACTCACAGTCTCCTAGTTTGCATGTGTACTCGTATACATATCTGATATATGAGTACACATGTAAACATGTTTCTCTTACCTAACTTATAATCATATTAGCAATTTCAGCCACACACCAAATTGACTACCAGAGATGAATACACAAAAGATTTTATATGGCCCTACAGTTCGAAATTAAAGGGATTCAAATAAGGTGAGCGTGGGTGCCATGCAATTGATTCAGCTCTTCCTATCTACCCACCAGGGCAACTTCTATCAAGGTACCTATGTTCTACGTCACTGAAGTATGCGGTAACAAAATAACAAATAAAATGCAGTTAACCACCAGTGATAAGTGGAACGTCTTCCAAGAAATGAGGCCTTTTGTCTTCCAGAAAGCACTTGTATTCCTTACCCATAAGCCTATTCGGAAATCATGTGGCCTAAATAATACTTCACAAACAACGCCGGCCCAAATGCTGAGTGAGAACCGCTGTTGGGTTACGTAATGATACACACAATTGCATGTGAATTTTCCTCTGCCCATACGTGCTAATTGTGGAGGTTAATTATTCCACTTCGTGGGAAATGTGCTTCATCAGTGATGAAAACGAACCAGGAAAAGTTCGATTTCTAAAAGCACTGCTGCAAGAACCATTGAGAAAACGTAACTCTTGCATAGTAATCGGTTGTTGATAAAGCCTGTAGAGGTTGCAGATGATATGGGTACAACTGTTGTTCTCGTAAGACTTTCCAGACATTCGTCTGAGGAATAGCCACTTGCCTTGTAACTCCCACGTGCTGATTCCAGGAGTATCATTCACAATCTCCCTGTGTCCTCATCTTTCTCAGGGGTCGTAGAAATTGGTCGTCCTTTGTCGCCCCCACGAGGTTCGAATGTTCCATATTCATAGGGTTGGCTATGGATATTCACAAATATTTTCTATTGGGCATCTTCGGTTTGTGTACCTTACCCGGTACAGACGACGAGCTTCTACAGCATTACCCTTTCGCCAAACCATACACGATGGGCATATCTGCTCTCTTTTGATTTGAATACATGTTCACTACGATACACCACTATTCAGACAACTTCTTGATCAATTTCAACGGATTCCTGTGCTGAAAGTCGTCACCTGTGTAAGATAAAGGAATTGTGATTAGAATGTGATTTAATAGCCTATAACTCAGAAACCAACCATTTCTGGACATATATTCCCGAAAACTATTTTGATTATTTAGACTTCGGGAACATAATTCCGACGTTATGCCACCTATTTTTAAAACACCTTGTATATATCTATATATATAGCATCGGACCTAGGTGAGGGAAGGTAAGTCTTCCATAGTAAATTGTTCTTTCTCCCCACTTCTGACTGTTTTTATCAAATGAACTTTTTCTCCATCTTACATATTTTCTTTATTAAAAAAGAAATTAATGTATGACATTTAATTAGTCATATTATATCATTTTCTTTTGTTTTGGGTCTTGCCAACACTTTTTTTCCCTTCAGTTTGTTTACTTTGTTTATCTGATTTAATGTTATATCATTTTTTAAACAGCTTTGATTATTTTTATTCCTTTTGAATTTTATAGTATATCAATACTTGAGGATGAGTAAGTAAGCTCGAAACGTTGTAAAATAAAAGAAAATGAACTGGATATTCCACAAATATATATATATATATATATATATATATATATATATATATATATATATATATATATATATATATATATATATATAATTGATAACTCTAAAGGTCAGTGAACACCTGATTTGCTGATCCCAGCCTCACGCATATTTCCCCTAACTGATTGCTCTAGTGATTGAAACTATTTGGTGAAGACTAAAAGTTACTTTTCACTGTTCGCACCAATATTTGCGTATTCCAGATTTTTACTCTCTGCTTTAAATTTGTCATGGATGATAGTGACTTACAAGACGTTAGGTGGCCCTGTACCAAATTCTCAATGCACTTCGACCACATTTTCAACTTTGCATTACAATTTCAGGACACTTTTTCTTACCTCCAGCCTCCTCAAATGATTACTTACGAGGATCGGTAAATAAGTTTTGCAATTCGTATATAAGGAAACGAGATATGAGGAAAAGTGTTTTATTATTTTTAAATATAACTACACTCGACTTCAATGCACTTGCGCCACTTGTCCCTGAGGCTTCGAATTCCCGACAACCAGAAATCTCCCGACTGTTGTTCAATCCACTCCTGGACGACGAGCTGGACATCTTCATCGTCCCCAAACCGGCGTCCACGCAGTGCAGCCTTGAGTGGCGGAATAAAAAGTAGTCGCTAGAGGCCAAATCGGGACTGTAGGCGGGATGGTTGAGCTCCTCAAATCCGCACTCGCGCGGGGCAGCTAGTGCATCTCTGACTTTGTGGACTTTGACGACGTTTAATTCGATCATGGGGCTTAAGGTTTCTAGGGATCTGACCGGTAGAGACCTTAGTCATGGCCAAATTGTCGTGGATGATATTGATAACACTTCCATGTGATTTTCCACGTTCTCATTCGATTTCTTCAATCTTCACCCATTGATTTTCGACGATCATCCTCTCCACAGGGGCCACATTGTCCTCGTTAGCCACGTCTAACGGGCTTCCTGGACTGACTCATCTTTAAGAGACTCACGACCATGTCGGAACTTCCTATTCAATCGAGCAATAGTTGCATAGGAAGGGCCGCTGTCGGTGTACACTGCAACCATGCATTCATGGATCTCTTTTGCATTCTTGCCTTCCTTGGGCAAAAATTTGATCACTGCGCGGTGCTCAACCTTTTTCATTGTTGAAAATTTGTGATTGACAATCTGAGATCCGATACTGCTTAATAAATAGATGATGCAGGATCGTGCGGATGCAAGTCCTGACTTGCCATAACTTGTCTTATCACCCACACAAACAGCCATCCCATTTCCTCTGTTTTTCCCTATCGATTCACGAAACTTATTGACCGCCCCTTGTAAAATGGGTCATTATGATGAACTGAAAATTTCATGCTGAAGTTTCTATCATGGAATGAGTCCTTCGGTCATGTTTCGAAGCAAGCTGATGTGTGAATAGACGTTTGATGCGGAGGAAAATACATTACGGGTCTTTGATTAAACATAGCTAGGATAACAAGACGCATAAAGAAATTACTTATGTCGCTTGAGAACACCTTGAGAACTTAACGTAGTTAGTAAATGTTAAATATAAACAAATCGATATAACATTTTAATTACTTTGATTAATTTACTGATCATTTGCAATTGCTATAACAAAATATTAGTGTTGTTTTTATAAATGATTAAATATATGATTCTATAAAGTGTATATAGTGTTTTATGCGTCACCCTGTAGTTGCTAAGTTTACTTCAACCTATCTTTTTCACTTTACTAAAGAAGCACTAAATTTCGAATGATCTATAATTTCAAAGCCTCACAGGTACACTTGCATTTAATGCATTAAATCTTTAAGGATAATTTTGGGAAAATGCGAAATTGGTACTAATGCTAATAAAAAAAATAGGCCCAATAACGACTTGCATTGATTGGTTTGGTGGTGATTAAGGACGCTAGAAGAGTTCTTGGCCGTTTATTGTAAGAATCCTCCAGAAATTCATAAGATTTTTGGGCAGAGATTCACATTAGTATCCATAATCACGGTGCAAGGATTGCAAAGTTGTACAATTTATCATTTGTCCTCTTTTTTTTTGCCCGTTAGTTTCTTAGACCTTTTAAATATGTTGCTTACCCTGGCTTCTTTATTGAGAACTGATGACTTTTGGTGTATGCAGTAGTACGGAAGAGTTATCTATTCGTTTATTATTCTTTCTTCCTCTTTCCTCTTTCCATTCCTACTTTGAAGAGACTAAGCCATAGGTAAGTGATAGTATTAAACTAAAAGAGACACGCCACCTCTTTCACACAATCTGTGTATAACAACTCTCAATTCTTCGTTTCGTCCTTATCTATGTGATTAATTTTATCCTAATTTCCTATTAGAAAAAGAGTACAAATATACTGAAAATTAGGTGTGAGATAAAGCAATGACGAAATCGCAAGTAATTATTGTCACTCTTCCAAAGGAAAGTGAAATCATTTTTAATAAAGAAAATAAAACATAAAGCAAAGACTTTCCTGAATTATTGATAATGTTCCCTCGATTGTTTCACTTATGCCTTGGATCCCTTCTTTTAAGAAAAAAAGTAAGTGAAAGAAGAAGCTGCAAATTATTTTTATTATTACTATATCCAATTCCCTAATAAAATAATTGAATAATGTTCGTGATTGCATTATTTACACCTTCCAGATAACGAATATTTTCTTACTCTTCTTTCAACCTCTTTCATATCAAAGCTAACTTTGCCATATAAGTTTTAGGCAATAGTAGCGAAAGATGAGTAATAAAACTATAAAAATTAATTAGGTGAATATTTTTCAATCTCACTTTAAAATGAAACTAAATATTGTCTCCTCTAATTATTTTTCATTGACATCGCCCAAAGGAAACATTCCTGAACTTACAATAAAATATAGCTAAATATATTTTAACTATATTTTGAGCTTAGCTGCTGACATGCAAGAAAAAGCCCCTCACTGCTATGCCGAACGGGGACCGCAGGAGGGATGGTGGCCAAGCGCGATCCCTTGCAGGCTTTTCACTCCATCAAATCATCTTTTTTAAAAATCTTTCTGCAGAGATTTGTGTGATTGTTCAAGTATCTTAATAACAACATTTCATTACAGTGTGACATAATGAAAAAGAGATTTCCAAGTAAATGAAAGTGAATTTACTTTTAAAGACTTAAGTTCTGAGATTGAATTATTCCAAAATACTAGTATTAATTAGCCAATAATAACAATAATTCTAATTAATATTGTCGTCAATAATTACAATAGAAAAATAAAAATTACCACACATTTGATTTTATATTAAACCTTTTTTCTTGAATCAAAAAACTATGCGAAAGAAAAGGGAGAGATCAGTAAATCAACACATTAGATTGTCCTATCTTGGAATTGCGACGAAAACGAAAACAGAAAATCCCCAGCCATCCGAATCCTTTTCTAGATGGCAAACACGACCATAAAATTTTGAGGACGTTTGTCAAAAAAATCTGATCCAAGTTTAAAACGTTTGAAATAAATTCACGACAGAAAGAGTAGGAAAATCTCTGTCCTGTGAAAGAATATTTCCGTACGGTCAATTCAAAGGTGAGTAAAGGATGAAATTGGAATTATATGTTAAAATT
This sequence comes from Ceratothoa steindachneri, assembly GCA_963969495.1. NCBI lineage: Eukaryota > Metazoa > Arthropoda > Malacostraca > Isopoda > Cymothoidae > Ceratothoa > Ceratothoa steindachneri. Next base: position 85,695,140 of record OZ018337.1, read on the forward strand.
CTGTTGCTCATTTCATGAATCATATTACCAGAAAATATTTTATCAATCAAATTACATAAATTTGTTTCCTAGTTTTTAATTTGAATATGTTTTGCAGCATTATATTTTATATTAACACTAATCCATTCATTATTCAAACTTTACCCACTCAAATCGCTTTACATATGTATAACCAATTCTAGATTTGCGTCTTAGTCATGATTAAAAAGGTAGATTGGGAACTACTAGTTACGAACTAAAATTGTGAAAATCCAGTATCATACTCCAGACCTGGAATTAACTCTTAAAAATAAAATTAATTAAGTTGTTAAATATTCTTTTAATTAGGTTAGATATTTTAGATTCTCCAAAATGATATAACGAATATTGCAATAAAAATGTCTTTTAATTAACTTGGATATTGGTTAAGTTTATTGTGGTTAAATATAAATAGATATTCAACAAAATCCCACCAGTAAACTAAAGACAATTATTTTATTTTTTAAAGAATAGGTAGCCCTTCCTCCTTACCTCCTTGTTCCTTGTGCTTCAGAGATTGCTTTGATTTGGAAATAAATATAGAGCTGCAGATAGTTTTGAGGCAATCGAGGATAGGAGGGCACGTAATTATGCAACTGTAATGTTCAGCAAGATGTTCCAGGCTCTAACAAGCGCCGCTAACGTGTGTAATATGTTGTCTCTTATTTGATTAGAGGTTGCCTTTTCCTACAATTGCATACTACTTTCTAATTTTTAGTGGTTTCTACCAACTTAATATATCGGGCAAACTTTATATCTCTCTGCTTACTTGAGAGTTTCGTTACTCTTCCAAATCTATTATCCGTTGATCCTCTCAATCTTAATGGTTCAAATAATAACAATTTGGGTAATGGACGAATCTGCGACTTTCTGTTTGCATCAAAGAGGTTTCATCTTAAACTAATTTTCTCTACAAGTTCATAATTTCGGACCAAGCCAATCAATCTATAAAAAATGATTATTTGGCGTATTTTTGTTATTAGTCTTACTCTCTATTAGCTTATCTTAAAAGATTTAATGCACTAAATGCAAGTGTACCCTATGGGGTTGCGAAATCTTAGATCATTCGAAAGTTAGTACTTCTTCGGAAAAGTGAAAAAACAATTTTAATTTTTCTTAGTCAACTAAAGGGGGACGCATATAACACTAAATACTTTATATATAATCGCATATTATATCATTTCCAAAGTTACGATTATTTTGTTATAGCAATCGCGAATGTTCGGCAAATTAATCAAAGTGATTAAAATGTTATATCGATTTGCTTATATTAAAATTGATTAACAACGTCAAGTTCTCAAGGTGATCTCCAGCGACACCTAGCTGTGTTTGATCAAAGACCCGTAATGGATTAGGCTACGGAACAAGCCTAGTCAAGGCACACATTTACTTGCTTCGAGACTTTAACTCCTTCCACGATATGAACTCTACAGTATTCAACTTTTAGTTCAGCAAATTAACTCGTGTTAAATAAGCATTTCAGGCTGAAACTAAGAAAAAGTGTTCTGAAATAGTAATGCAAAGTTGAAAATGTGGCCGAAGTGCGATGGGAATGAATGCCATGGGAATTTGGTAGAGAGCCACTTTTACGTCTTGCAATTTACTATCATCCGTGACAAAGATAAGGCAGAGAATAATGCTTAATACATTCAAAATCAAAGATCTGAACGACGCAAATATTAGCACGAGCAGTGAAAACTCACTTTGAGTGTTCATCATATTTAGCCAATCACCACAGAAATCACTTAGAGAAATTATCCGTGAGACTAGGATCAGCAAATCAGGTGTTCCCCGAACTTTAAAGTTATCAAGATGAAAATAGTGCATTCCAACGCTGTTATACATGACCGAAAATGAGCCTGACACCGACTCAAATTTTGTGATTGGTTTTAGTCAATAGAAACCATCGAGCTTATTTTTAAAGATTTAATATTTTTTATCCGAATGAATGTTTAGTTAGAAACTTCTACGTGATTTTCAACGTTCTGGAACAGGGAAATCAGGCTTGCTCTGTATTTTGAAACCTACTTTTATGGGGGATTTAGTTCAATTCATCAAATACTATTTGATTTGGCCAGACATTTTGCATCTAAACCCGTCCATCACAGGATATAAATTACAACTGGACTAAATATGGAATATTTTGATTACACGACAAAGGAATGTTAACGGGTATTTGAGGGAGGGGACGAGAATACGAACCTTTAACTCAATTCAAATGTTTTTGATAAAATGAAAATTCAAACTATTAGCAAATATCCAAACATTATAGAATCCTAGCAGTAAATTGGCAGAATTTAAAACGTAACCTATGATTCCATTGTAAAGTAATTATTATTACTTAAAAAAATTTGTACAATTTAAAAATGCAATTCAACTATACAATAGTGAAAAACTTTTTGATTTAGAAAAACACTTCCACAAACACGAGAGATCATTTAAAACACCAGACAACATGGTTCAAAAGAGAATTTAGGTGGAGATACAGAAGATTAATTAAACTAGTAATTAAAATATCAAATAGTCGTTCAATACAAGTAATACATACATACGCACATACAACATTCACGCGAAAGAAATGTGGAGGTTTTGTATGCTGCACTAATGTATGCACATACACAAAGCAACCAACTGTTTACGATGATTATTTGATAGTTCAAGGCAGAGATTTAAGATCAACCACATGAAAGTTGAGCCGCAAGTAATGTTACCGAGAGTGAGAGGAAGAAACGTTGAAGAGGATTAGTATAATTCTCATAATTGGTAAACCTTACATTAAAAACAACTTCCAAATCAGAAAATGCGAAGAAATGAAAACAAAAAGAAGAAATATTGAGATCGTAAACATAATCTTCTATATATTAAAAATCAAGAGAACTTGAAACTCACGACAAGAGTTTGAACCCCTTCGAACCTTAGACAAACAAACTATAAATGCCTTCCAAATTATTCGGAAAACAAAATTGAGCATCCACACAGAAAATCTTAACACCGCTTCCATTTCCCTTCCCTTGCTGAGCTCACAACATACCCATTTTATCCATTGGTCTCGAAACATTTGTGACACCGCTTGGGTCATAGAGGGTTGTACCCTAGCCAATTAGGGCAATAACCATACCCTACTACCTCACCCCTCCATCCAACCATTAATTGTCCATTTGATCTTTAGGTCCAATTGATTATAATCCGTTTTGTGGATCTCGTCGCCTCTTCGTTCCATGGACAAATGGCGTTACCATAAGAGCAGATTCAGAATCAGAGATTTTTTGATCGAAATATCTGCCTGTATTATTACAGTATTATTACAGCCCAAGTAACTAGCAAAAACACTCGCCTAAATACGAGGCCAGCCCAGAAGCAGGAAGGTGACGTTTCCATCAAACACTACACTTATACCCCCCCTTCCATGTCAAGAATATCCCTAATATTATTTTCTGTAACTTTATTATTTGCAAATTAAGTGTCCAACTCCTTTTTATTAGGTTCACCTAAGTACTAGATACTACTGTACCAGGCCATTACTGAAGTACTTGATGCTACTGTAGCAAGCTATGCTGAAGTACAAGATACTACTGTACCAGGCTATTACTGAAGTACGAGATACTACTCTAGCAAACTAATGCTGAAGAGTAGATTATACTATAGTAGGCTATTGCTCACTTACTAGATACTACTGTACCAGTCTATTGATGGAGTAATAGAAACTAATGAAGCAGGCAATCGATCCCTAGCGATTTCCTTATTGACCCTACGGTGAAAGAGCTTAAATTTATTATTTACCTTAACACCGTCGTTATTCGTTATTCGAGGTAAAAAAAATAGTCGGGGTCGTTTTATCTAAACTGTATACAATCTTCCAATCCTGGATCCGTTCCCCAGCAATCTTCGCGTTTTTAAAGAGGGCAAACATCATTATTTTATCTAGCTTAGTATTGTTTATGGAGGATTGTTGTATTCATCACTTTGAATCTATGCTGGACTTCCTGCAATCTTTCTCTATCCTTCAGAACAATTTGTTTTCCAATTCTTCATCTCATTGTTTCTTCAACAGCAAAATTAAATAAGGAACAGAAAAAAAAACGAGAAAAACGATCAATAAATCTTAAATGGTAATTAAAGAATACGAATACTTTCAAAATAGGTTCTCTTACTGGAATAACAGGGCCCTTCTATACCCAAAATAAGTAACAAGACCTTAAAAAGAATAAATGAGATTTCAAAGGCTCAGTGATCCATTAAAGGAGACTTTGGGTAGCTACATATTTTGCACGATTTATGAGAGCTATTTTATTGTAAGGTGTTTTTCCTCCATCCTTTGTCTCGTAGAGATCAAGATTATAATCGCACATTAATATATATTTCCCATCTATGTACTTCATAATAAAGGAGAGTAATTTTATACTCTAAACTTTCCTCTGATTTGAGAAATTTAAAGGCTTCTAACCTGCGTTGCTATTGAATAGATTGAAAGTTTTTATTTGCCTGGAGCCTAGTCAGTCGATTTCTCTTGAATGTCTGGTAGGTTTCTATTATTGTTTTTTTTATCCTTTGTGCTATTTTTTTCTAAAAGTAATATTTATCTGAACTATTACTGCTTAAGAAAGCTAATTTTAAAAGATAATAATAATGCCAAAAATAATGCCAATAATAAAGAAGAGTAATTTGGCTCCCATTTGAGAATATTAAAGACTTCTAACCTGCGTTGCTATTGAATAAATTGAGGTGTCGTTTGCATTCTCACCTTCGTAACTTACCTCCATAATCAAATAGAGTCTTTTTTCTTTTATTTTAACAATTAATATAGTGTTTTAGTTAATGGTTTAATTACTTTTATGGCATATGCCTAATGTCTAATGAGTAGCCAATTATATTATAGAGAGAAGAATAATTGAATTTAATATTTATAGTTGCTTGCCTCTCTATATCTCACTATGTCGGTCGGTCGGTCCGTCCTTTGGTACCCGTTTGTTTTTCTTTTTTAACTAATAAGATTGTAACTATTTGGCCGAATTTAACGATATTTAAAACCCTTATGTTGTTTTACATCTTATTTGGAGTGATGTAACTACCAAGCTTTTTCCAAGGAGTTCTAGAAATTACTGAATGTATTGAACGACGGAATACGATCATAAATCAGAATTAAGGCGAGCATCTGAATTTGCTAATTAGACCTTGTTTAAATCTATAAGATTGCATGTTCTCATTCTCCCAATTATGCATCTCCATAAAAATACCTTTAATACAACGCAACTTCCAATATATTTCTCACATCATTTTAGGTGAGATTTATGATTGTTCCAGTTAGGTTAGTTTAGGTATGTTAGTTTAGATTAAATTAGCTTTGTAAAGTCTTATTTTACCTGAGACAATTAATAAGAGGGAAAAGAATCTTTAAATTCCATATGGATAAAGCATAATTCAATGTGTCTTGGCTATGGGCGATTTCGATTTGAATAAGTGGAGAGGTCCGTTTAGATAGGGGGGGCGAAAAAGGTGTTATATAGTTTCCATTAAAGTTGGCTACTCTTTGGCATTCTATGTGATTTAAATTTTTTAGGATCGTGTTTGGTGTTATTCATGAATGAGGTATTAACACACCTCATCTAACTCACAAGTGCTATAATATACCCATTCTAATCCAACCTGTCCACAGGTGGAGTACGTGATGCCAAATTACTCGAGTCATGTATAGTGCTGATGTTTTGTTCTCCTCTTTTATCTTAGTTGTCTTCATTTCTCTCGTTATTTCCCCCATTATGTGGATTAATCTCTAATTGCTAGTAGTTTATTCATCAATTCTCTGAGATATAGCAAAGGAACGTTCTATCTTTGGTTATCCCTTAAAACTGATCTTATCTTTAATTCAATTTATATATTTGATTTGCATAAATGCCTCAACTATTAAACAAATTTTATCATAAATTTACATTCTTTAATTTAGGAATACTGTGATAAAACGGGTTGAGGCCGCTTAATTTCAACCACTATCACATGTTATTTAAAACCACGATGCTACCCACGTGCATCTTCGCTTTGAAGCCTGGCGCCTTATCGCAGCCACTTGAGTCAATGTTTGGACAAGGAGGTTTATCTTCCCCCCGTTCGCCCATGCGCTGACCTCGCCAGATAGAGTTAGGCTTATGGGCAGATAAGGCATTGTTCTCAGGTCTGGCGGTGTATTCCCTCGAAGCTTCCACTCAATTGTCCCCCACGCCAAGGAGATATCCCGGCTATTTATATGGAAACTTAACCGCTAAGATTCAGATTAAAGATCCAGATTTTCTTCGCGAGACATCACTACGGTCCAGTCTCACTTTGTGCACCAAAGGGCCCTCGACCTCGAGATCCACCATCACTTGTCCAGAAGAAGGACAATATAACTTGAGTGCCAAGGTTTGAGCCTTCGTAACGCCAAGTGCATAAGGCTTCCCCTGTTGTTCAGAAAGAGAACAATGTTAGAACAGCCATTGTTCGTTCGAGCCCGTTGACAAGAAACGGTTCTTACCCCCCCCCTGTTGTTCAGAAAGAGAACAACGTTAGAACAGCCAGGGCAAAGGAGCTCAGCGAGCTGAGATGAATTATGATGCATCAAATTTATTCTAAGTAAATTAAGGAAACAAATTAATATAATTAAACTTTACATTTAGTAGAACAGTAGCCTCTTTCGTGCCATTGTGGTTTGGAATGGATTACCTATTTAATGGCCCACTGAGCAAATGAGGTTAGTCCAAACAAGCAATAAATCCAGTACCATTATTGGAGTTTCCTGCCAGATAGCTAATTTGCATGTGATGATGTGAAAGATCAAATTATGAACACATCTTAATTCGATGCGTTGAACATATGTATTAATAATGTTGATCACATACATACATTAATAGCATTCCAATTTAAGATATTTAATTGGTAAGCTGTTAACAGAAATAAATGTTGGAAATTGGTAATTGAAAGGGTGCTTACCTCGTCATGAGTGCCATCTTGGTCACAATAATGTTATCAGGTATTTACTTTGTATAATACTTATTTCTTATGTGCATATATTTATGGCCCAGCCATCTGAGTCCACAGAGATCGGGCAGCTGTCCATTTTATTCCTTCCTTAAATCTTTAATCCAATATTTATGGCAGTAAAATGTTAATAGATCCACCCCGCCCTTTATCACTTTTTATGCGTTTTGAAAGTTCAAGAATCTTCAAATGCTAAATCAAATTTTTATTTCACATATAATAGACATATAAACGAGTATCATCATTCTACTGCATTTAATCTGGATATAATCAAAGTAATCGAGATAGCTACTTACTATGTGTTAACTACTCATCATGAAAAACTCAATTAATGCAATTTCATTCTCTTTCCTTCCACCTTCCATTTGAGGAAAACTTTACCAAAGAATTATCACTGAACTATTGTTATATAGAAAGATATGAACTCCAAATTCCAGTGATCACAAGTTAATAAGTTTGACATGACGCCTCCGGTAAAGTTTGATTATTAAAGTTAGAGACTGGAAAGTTTTCGCCATTTCTCATTCACAGATTATTCAAACCCAAAGATCTTGTCAGTCAAATTATTTCTATCTCCCAAACGCCATATCAAGTATGCTCAAAGTAATAATTCGTATTATATTAGACTGTAGTCTGCGTTGCAGTCGGTTTCATGAATAAAATGGTCACGCAAGAGAGTGAATTATTATCTACTTAAAAAACTATTGTATCCCTTCATGCTTAGGAACAATGTTAAGCCCTTGACTGTTATTTCATGTGGGAAAAAATTACATGTCGAGAAATTTTACCCTTGTTCGTAGAAAAAAAAGGTAGAATTCAAAAGATGTATGATGGAAACATATACGTAAATAGAGTGGTTATAGGGAAATGGAATACAATATCCTAGGATGGCATGAGATTCAACCAGTTGTTCCTATTGAATGTTTAAGCTTGCTGAATACAAACCCTCCATTCTTTTGATCTTTCGAAAATATACTATCAAACAACGTCCTAATTTCCTATCTTTTTAATTTTCTTTCATTAATTATGAACAATGTGCATTATAATGTTAGAATGACTATTTCTTCAACGGTAGGTTAGCTTCTAGGGTCAATTCATTAGACCACCGATCACTTATTATCCAACAGTTTTACTTTTGACTTTTATAACTCATTGCAACCTGATTTGTGGTGTTTTTTGTTTCATATTACCATCATTAAATTAAAGTTGAATCATATTAAATACCTATGCTTATTTAGGAATATTAAAGTATTAAACAATGTAAGCGTTTTGATCATTATTAAGAATTGCGATTCCCATCCCTTTCCATTGGTCTGCTTCACTGACTTTATAATCAAGCTAATATTTTAGAAGTACAACAACCACTGTAAGGCCAGTAGATACGAGTAATAGAAGCCGTATTCTTTGAGTAAGGAAAGGAGGTGAGGAAGAGGACCACTGCCTTATGCGACATAGTGTATAGGTGGGAACCGTTCGTGCCTCATAGGTGATTGATGCATGTCGCGTCAGATAACTGAGGATTAAATAGCTCTTTGGTAGGTTCAATGGATAATATAGTGATGTGTTTTGCACTAAGGAGGAGGAGATGGAAATTGGCGGTATGTCTGATTTCGAAATTTTGCTGAAAATACGTGCGCGTCTGCATCAGAATTTACGCAAAATTGGTTGTTTCTTTTACCTCAAAATAAAAAAAATATCTTTTTCATCTCTAGTGCTGCCTTAGCAGGGAATACTAATTGAATAACCAGGGTTGCAAAATGGTTATAATTGTAGATTTAGGTTATTGAGCGATTTAGTTCATATGAACCTCGAGAGTAAAGCGGGGCGAACTTGGCGGGAGGTCTTGGTGACCTTGATTACTTACGGATGTAGCTGGGGACCCGCAGAGTGTGGTGCTACTTTCTCCAAAGTTTGGTTTTGCGAGATGCGTTTGGTTAAGCGGTCCATGTTCGAACTTCAAAAGGGGAGGAGAGAGGACTTCTCCAAACTCGGATTAAGCGAGCTATTGGGCCAATTGTCCTCAAGAGGTTACCAGAAGAACTTCAGCGGACTGATTCTCCATTGATTGATTCAAAGGCGGTTGAGAATGGCTGACTTTGCCTCAAGAGACTGTTCTCCCTAAGCCAAAGATACAAGTGTGATGTCCAGCTTATCCCTGGCTTGCGAGCGTCACTAAACACTCCTCAGCAGAAAGTGTCGTTGAATCGGGATCCTTTTGGGGAAACTTCGGCTAACCAAATCTGTTGGTAATCCTTGGGAGGGTGCATATATACCCGGCGTTCTCCAAAACAGGGAGAGAGAGAGAGAGAGGCCTTCTCGAACCATCATTATTGGCCAGAACAACCGAGCGTCTTCTTGCGGGAAAGTGTAAGAGGCAGTAATCAGCGGCTCAGCCGGAACGAGAGGGGCTGGATCCATGAAAGTTGTTTGAGGCAAACCTACAAATTAGATGAGTAATCTCCCGACCCGAGGAAGACGGAGACGGCGGAGAGATAGCCTTAAATTTCAGCGTCATGCCTAAAGCATGACCTGGTTGCAAGTGCAAAAAGTGCAAGTCTGAGGTGGAGGGGGGTGTAACGATTCGCTTTCTCTCCCTAAGTAATATCTTAGGAGGTGGGGAAATACTACTATTTTCAGCGGATTCCTCTACAGATTACGATGTCTTCAGTTTTTATGTTTTCTTTTCCGTTGGATTAAGAATTTAGGGCATTCGAATATGTTGATTTACTGATCTCTCCCTTTCCTTTCGTATATTTTTATTTAAGTTAAAAGGTTTAATATAAACCCAAATGTGTTGTAACTTTTAATTTTCTATTGTAATTATTGATACCATTAGTAAATTAGAATTATTTTATTTTTGACTAATTAATACCTTCAGAGAGACAAGGTTTACTCCCCATCTAAGACCCAACATCAAGCCGGCCCAAAAGGATCATCGATCCATCGCACGTTTGGCTAACCTGGGTTGGGTTCTCTTTATCTTCCCTTCTCATCGTCTGACCAACGCCAGACTCACGCCGCCAAGGACCTTTGTGCAAAGCTGTGATGCCGTCTAGACTATGGCGGTTTTTGGCGCGCCAAGTGGAATGAGATCCTAGTCACCCATTGGGGGCCCCCGCGACACGCTTTAGCCGAGGCAGTACAAATACTCAGAGAGAAGCTTTGTGAAACCAGTACAATACAGCCCAGTCTTGGTTAGCAGTCACGTACAGTCTCGTACACCCTGCTTCGACTTCCGACGGTTTTCAGCTTCGAACACGATGCATCATCTCTACCCGGCCTTGCTTGTATCTAAGGCCGAGTTCCCGCCGATAGACGATAGACACAGGCAAGGATTTATCCTCGGTTACCAACTTCGTTCAACGACTGGAGTACTCCCTCGATCTTTTATCAGCGAGCTTAAAGAATAAGGAATCTGGCAAGTGGAACTTTGCAACACCCCATTTAATTGCCGTATTCAAGCCTCCATTCAATCTGGCTCTACGCGTGTCTCAACGATAATTCCACTCTCCCATTTGCTCTGGAATCAATCAACGTGAATCCTCTCCCTGACTCTCGTCCCTGAGACTCATTTGTACCCCCTCCCTGTTTGGTATCCGGGTCGCATTTTATTTATTAGCAGTTATTAACTCGTGTTATTAATATTTTATTTGTATATAGTGAAGTTATTTATTTTTATACCATTAGTTTCTCTAATCCCCAAATCTCTAAGAATTAATTATTTAGGCCAACCTAAATCGATTTTGTTCATTTAACCCTCGCACTTGGATTTGTATCCCTATTCTCTGACGGGCTCTCTTCACGGTTGCCCGACGAAATCTATATTATATTCTGGTGTCCGGTGTTCGGGGTCACCCTACGAGAAATACTAAAATTCTTGATTATTTGAATCGCAGATTTTCCGTCCCTTGAAGGAAATTATTTTTAATCTGCTTGGAAATCCACTTGTCATAAAGTCACTAGCCAACGGAGTGTTGTTATTAGTATACTTGATGCAAAGACCTGAATCGCTGCAGAAAAGTTAAAGTAAAGATAATTTGATGGAGGAAAATGAGTGAAAGGTTCAAATGTAAAAGTTACTTAAGGAAGAAGACTTAGGTACTAGGCCCCGCGATTCTGCGTGCTATGTAACCCTCCCTCTTGAAGCGTTAGTACGGCGACGTCTGCCCAAATAGGCAGTCGCCAGATGGGCCGCCAAAAAGAAAAAAATCCCTCCTGCAGCCACCGTTACGCATCGAAGTGAGAGGCTTTATGTCGCATGTCAGCAGATACGCTCAAAATTTTATTAAATTTAAAGTTTGCGGGTTTTAGTCCTCATATCAAGCTATGTAGCCTCCCAAGCGGACGTCAGCCAGGGCAAGCCCCAAGTTCCCACTGTAATGCCCAAACAAGGTGGTAACCTCCCTTAGTAAATAGTGTCAGCTTAAAAAGATTCCGGACGGAGATTCGGACTGCCGACCAAGCGATTGCCGGGCAAGCTATGTGTTTCTTCTTTGATCGATGTAAATGGAAAATATCAATAGGAGACACAATCTATTTAAATTTTAGCATGCGATTAAAGAATATTCGCCTGATCAATATTCTACAGTTTCTATTTCCTCTTTATCATGTATGAAGCAGAAAGTCTAAAGTTTGCTTTGCCTTCAAAGGGGTTTAAAGGATACAGAGGAAATATTCGTCCCATAGGGGAAGGGAAATAAGGCAATAACAACCCTAAACCAATTATTTTCTAGGGATAAGAGTAAGTGAGACAATTTTATATGCTATAGTATTTATTTCTTTCATTATGTAACGATGGAGAGAATATTGTTTTAAATTGAATTCACTTGCCTTCAAAAATTACAATGATTTATTTGCAATTTCGTTAATACTTTATCCTACCCATAAGTTCCATTATTTTTTTGTACGCTTTTTCTAGTAGAAAATTTGGAAGAAATCAATCGCATAGATAACGAAGAAACAAAAAAGAAGTAAGGAGTATAAGAGAAGGTGTTATAAGCAGATTGCCTGTAAGAGTTGGCCTCTCTTTTTTATTGAAATATTATCACTTACCTATGTTTAGTCTATCCAAAGTAGTAATGGAAAATAGAAAGAGAAAGAAAGAACAATGAATAAGTAGATAACGCTTCCATACTACCGCATAGACCAAGGGTCAACAGCCCTTAATAAAGAGGCCAGGAGGGGTTGCATATTCTAAATGTCTAAGAAACTAACGGGAAAAAGTGAACAAATAATAAATATTACAAATTTCATTCATTCACCGAAACTACTGATCCTAGTGTAAATGTCTGCCAAAAAAGCTGTAAGATTTTTTAGATAATTCTGACAGTAGACGGCCAATAACTCTTTCATAGTCATAATTTCGAACCAAGCCAATCAATCTATGAAAAATTATCATTTGGCGTATTTTTGTTATTAGCCTTACACTCTATTAGCTTATCGTACAAGATTTAATGCATTAAATGCAAGTGTACCCTATGGGGTTGCGAAATTATAGATCATTCGAAAGTTAGTACTTATTTGGAGAAGTGAAAGAGACAATTTAAATTAATCTTAATCAACTACAGGGTGACGCATAAAACACTAAATACTTTATATAGAATCGCATATTATATCATTTACAAAAATAACTATTATTTTGTTATAGCAATCGCTAATGATCGGTAAATTAATCAAAGTGATTAAAATGTTATAACGATTTGCCCATATAAAAATTGATTAACAACGTCAAGTTCTCAAGGTGTACTCCAGCCACACCTAGCTGTGTTTGATCAAAGACCCGTAATGGATTAGGCTACGGACCAAGCCTACTCAAGTCACACATTTGTACGCTTCGAGACTTTAACTCCTTCCACGATATGAACTCTACAGTATTCAACTTTTAGTTCAGAAAATTAACTCGTGTTAAATAAGCATTTCAGGCTGAAACTAAGAAAAAGTGTTCTGAAATAGTAATGCGAAGTTGAAAATGTGGCCGAAGTGTGAAGGGAATGAATGCCATGGGAATTTGGTAGAGAGCCACTTTTACGTCTTGCAATTTACTATCATCCGTGACAAAGATAAGGCAGAGAATAATGCTTAATACATTCAAAATCAAAGATCTGAACGATGCAAATATTAGCACGAGCAGTGAAAACTCACTTTGAGTGTTCGTCATATTTAGCCAATCACCACAGAAATCACTTAGGGAAATTATCCGTGAGACTGGGATCAGCAAATCAGGTGTTGCCCGAACTCTAAAGTTATCGAGATGAAAATAGTGCATTCCAACGCTGTTATACATGACCGAAAATGAGCCTGACACCGACTCAAATTTTGTGATTGGTTTTAGTCAATAGAAACCATCGAGCTTATTTTTAAAGATTTAATATTTTTATCCGAATGAATGTTTAGTTAGAAACTTCTACGTGATTTTCAACGTTCTCGAACAGGGAAATCAGGCTTGCTCTGTATTTTGAAACCTACTTTTATGGGGGATTTAGTTTAATTCATCAAATACTATTTGATTTGGCCAGACATTTTGCATCTAAACCCGTCCATCACAGGATATAAATTACAACTGGACTAAATATGGAATATTTTGATTACACGACAAAGGAATGTTAACGGGTATTTGAGGGAGGGGACGAGAATACGAACCTTTAACTTAATTCAAATGTTTTTGATAAAATGAAAATTCAAACTATTAGCAAATATCCAAACATTATAGAATCTTAGTAAATTGGCAGAATTTAAAACGTAACCTATGATTCCATTGTAAAGTAATTATTATTACTTAAAAAATTTGTACAATTTAAAAATGCAATTCAACTATACAATAGTAAAATACTTTTTGATTTAGAAAAACACTTCCACAAACACGAGAGATCATTTAAAACACCAGACAACATGGTTCAAAAGAGAATTTAGGTGGAGATACAGAAGATTAATTAAACTAGTAATTAAAATATCAAATAGTCGTTCAATACAAGTAATACATACATACGCACATACAACATTCACGCGAAAGAAATGTGGAGGTTTTGTATGCAGCACTAATGTATGCACATACACAAAGCAACCAACTGTTTACGATGATTATTTGATAGTTCAAGGCAGAGATTTAAGATCAACCACATGAAAGTTGAGCCGCAAGTAATGTTACCGAGAGTGAGAGGAAGAAACGTTGAAGAGGATTAGTATAATTCTCATAATTGGTAAACCTTACATTAAAAACAACTTCCAAATCAGAAAATAGGAATAAATGAAAACAAAAAGAAGAAATATTGAGATCGTAAACATGATCTTCTATATATTTAAAATCAAGAGAACTTGAAACTCACGACAAGAGTTCGAACCCCTTCGAACCTTAGACAAACAAACTATAAGTGCCTTCCAAATTGTTTGGAAAACAAAATTGAGCATCCACTAGGAAAATATTAACACCGCTTTCATTTCCCTCCCCTTGCTCTGCTCACAACATACCTATTTTATCCATTGGTCTCGAAACCTTTTTAGCACCGCTTTGGCCATAGAGGGTTCTACCCTAGCCCATTGCTGCAATAACCATACACCACCACCCCACCCCTACAACCACCTATTAAATGGCAAATTGATTTTAATGTCCACTTCATTATAATCCGTTCTGAGGATCTCGTCGCCTCTTCGTTTGAAAGACAAATGGCGCCACCATAAGAGCAGATTCGGAATCAGAGATTTTTCGATCGAAATATCTGCCTGTAGTATTACAGTATTATTACAGTATAATTAGAGCCAAAGGAACTAGCAAAAACATTCGGCTAAATACGAGGCCAGCTTAGAAGCGGGAAGATGACGTTTCCATTGAACACTACACTTATACCCCCCCCCCCCCCCCCCTCCCCCGTCAAGAATATCCCCAATATTATTTTATGCAACTTTACTATTTGCAAATAAAGTTTCCAACCCTTTTTTATTAGGTTTAACTAAGTACTAGATACTACTGTACCAGGCCATTACTGAAGTACTTGATGCTACTGCAGCAAGCTATGCTGAAGTACAAGATACTACTGTACCAGGCTATTGATGGAGTAATAGAAACTAATGAAGCAGGCAAGCGATCCCGAGCGATTTCCTTATTGACGCTACGGTGAAAGAGCTTAAATTTCTTATTTACCTTAACACCGTCGTTATTCGAGGTAAAAAATAGTCGGGGTCGTTTTATCTAAACTGTATACAATCTTCCAATCCTGGATCCGTTGCCCAGCAATCTCCGCGTTTTTAAAGAGGGCAAACATCATTATTTTATCTAGCTTAGTATTGTTTATGGAGGATTGTTGTATTCATCACTCTGAATCTATGCTGGACTCCTTGCAATCTTTTTCTATCTTTCAGCACAATTTGTTTTCCAATTCTTTATCTCATTGCTTCTTCAACAGCGAAATTAAATAAAGAACAGAAAAAAAACGACAAAAACGATCAGTATTTTTCAAGTGGTATTTAAAGAATACGAATGTTTTTAAAATAGTTTCTCTTACTGGAATACCAGGGCCCATTCTAAACCCCAAATAAGTTACAAGACCTTACAAAAAATAAATCAAATTTCAAAGGCTCAGTGATCCATTAAAGGAGACTTTTGGCATTTGCATATTTTGCATGATTTATGATAGCTATTTTATTGTAAGGTCCTTTTCCTCCATCCTTTGTCTCGTAGAGATCAAGATTGTAATCGCACATTAATATATATTCCCCATCTATGTACTTCATAATAAAGGAGAGTAGTAATTTTATACTCTAAACTTTCCTCCCATGTGAGAAATTTAAAGGCTTTTAACCTGCGTTGCTATTGAATAAATTGAAAGTTTCTATTTGCCTGTAGCCTAGTCAGTCGATTTCTCTTGAATGTCCGGTAGGTTTTTCATTATTGTTTTTTTTATCCTTTGTGCTATTTTTTTCTAAAAGTAATATTTATCTGAACTATTACTGCTTTAGAAAGCTAATTTTAAAAGATGAAAATAATGCCAAAAATATTCCACAGGAGAGGGACATTAATCTAAGTACATCATAATAAAGAGGAGTAATTTTGCTCCAATTTGAGAATATTAAAGGCTTCTAACCTGCGTTGCTATTGAATAAATTGAGGTGTCGTTTGCCTTCTCACCTTCGTAACTTACCTCCATAATGAAATAGAGTGTTTTTTTCCTTTCATTTTAACAATAAATACAGTGTTTTAGTTAATTGTTTAAATACTTTTATGGCATATGCCTAATGTCTAATGAGTAGCCAATTATATTAGAGAGAGAAGAATAATTGAATGTAATATTTATTTAAAACCCTTATGTGGTTTTACATCTTATTCAATATTATGTGACTTCTACGTGCAACAGATATTTAACACAAAACAGACCAGCTGGTCTCTTATGTGACTGTGCTTGTATGACTAACTTCAAATTGTTGAGTATGATTTAGATGTTTTATTCTACTATCAGATCTACTTTCTTAAACAAGCAGAAAAATAGTGAATTTGATGACATTAATTGTCTTACGCAAGATAACGATATTAAACACGTCACAGATAAGTTCATAATAATTGAACCAGTTAGAATAAGTTTAAATGTTTTATAGTTGACAAAATATGACGTTCTAAATGTGCTTCTAAACTTTGCCATTTCTTTTGTACAGCTTGTTCTCTCTCGTTGCAGCTTCCAGCAATAGTCGCCCATCATGTTAGGACTGAATTGAGTGATCTAAGCCAAGGGTCATTCTACGACATATTATAAAAGTGGTGTCAGGTCTAGAGGTTTTATATTAGAAAGAACCCAGTAGTGTCTATTTAAGGAAGAGCTAACACCTAAAAGGAACACCAGGAATAATAGGATATTTGAGGAGTGGGAAATTGGTAAAGTTAGAGGTGGATACCATCTAAAGGTAATTGTTATGCCAAGTGGTAAGTTTCGGTGGTGGAATAGGTCAGGCTTGATTAAAAACAAGGTAGATGACTGACATAAGCGCGATGGCATTGTTTGACCTTTATCGGAAGCAAGGTCAAAGCCTCGGACTGGAAGGAACCGATCTGATTTCGTTTATTCAGGAGAAAGAGAGAAACGAAAGAGAAGAAAGAAGAAAAAAGATGAAAATGGAAGCAGAAAAGACGAAAATGAAAGCTGATGAAAGAAGAGAAAAGACGAAAATGGAAGCTGATGAAAGAGAGAAGATAAGGGCCCACGAAAGAGCTCTTAGTAAAGACCAGTTAGAGGTGCAGTCAGGGTCATCTAAAACAGGAGTATCACCAGCGGCCAGCATGAAACTCCCGGAGTACAAGGACGAAGAAGATTTATGCTCATATCTCTCCCATTTTGAGAAAATATTTATAGTCAATAATTGGGACCTAGAAGAAGATGAGGTCGCCAGACTGTTACCGCTACTCAATAGTAGGATGAGAGAGATATTCGTATCTTTACCCTCAGAAGCGACTGTGGACTATTCCACTCTCAAAGCCGAACTTCTCTCAGCTACAAACCTTAACCCAGAAGAATATAGGATGAAGTTCAGGCAGTCTCGTATAAGACCTGGACAAACATACAAACATTTTGGCTTTGAGCTTCGTCGAAGCCTACAGTTTTGGATGGAGTCAGAAGGGGTAGAGAACGAAGTCGCTGCGGTCGTCGACGTCATGCTTAGAGATCAGTTACTAAGTACACTACCCCAGGAAATCCGTGCATTCGTTAAGGACCGAAAAGCTTCTACCTTCAACGAGTGCCTGGACGAGGCTGACCTCCACGCGGTAAATCATCGGTTATATCCTAGGGAGTACAAGAAACAGAAGGCTCCCTCCCCAAAGAAAAATGGGCCGCCACCCAGGCATTTACAGAAGAAGCCCTTTAAGTTCTCAGCAGCAAAAGGAACTTATAAACCAAATTTTGGAGGAGAAAAAAATCAAAAAGAAGTTAGGATTCCACAAGGATCATACCCTAATACCGGCACGTATCCCAGGAAGCCCATCACTTGTTATACCTGCGGGATAATAGGTCACCTGAGTTTCCAGTGCCCACAGAACTCCCGACTGAGGGAGACCTCGAGACAACAGGTGCAAAACCTGACTGCCGCGATCCCAGCAGGACAAGCTGATGCGTCCTACGTCCCCGCGCCAACATCCGAAGGGCCCCAGCAACAGGTAAACTTTCTATTCAACAAAAGTTCGCCAGGCGGCCTACAATTTGAAGAAGGCACTGTTAATGGGTGCCGAGTATCCATTTAGTCAGAGACACCGGATGCACGTGCATAGTGGTATCCGACAAGTTGCTGCCCCCAGTAAACCCTGCCCATAAGAAATTCGCAATCGTCCACGACTTTTTAGGACGTGACAATCGATTCCCCGTCGTGAGATGTCATATACAATGCAGATATTTCACCGGTTGGACGGACGTGGTAGTAGCCCTGATTAAGTTCTGCGCAGTACTAATCGGACAAAACCCCCTAATTCCCCAGCAAGAAGTGGCCCAACAAGTAGTCACCCGGGCACAAGAAGCCTAGAGGAAAGAGCAACCTGCTAAGTTGACCCCGAGGATTACCCTCGAAGACAATGGGTTTAAATTGACTTCCTTCGCCAGTGCTCAGAAGGAATGCCCCACTCTTAAACCTCTATGGGAGAAAGCTATTAAGGGTGAAATTCTCCAAGTGAAAGGAAAGAAGCCTATCCAGTATATCGTAGAAGACTCACTTCTCTATCGTACTATCAGCGAGGAGGATAAGGAGAACAAGAAAGCACTGTGTGTACCTCAAGAATACACGCAAAGAATTTTGAATACCGCGCATGATGGAATATTAGCCGGACACTTTGGGCACAACAAAACGGCGCAGCAGATATTCCGACACTTTTATTGGCCCCAGGCCTCCAGGGAAATTGTGGCCTATTGCCGATCATGCGACGTGTGTCAGAAGGATCCCTCCAGAGGACGGGTACCTCCCGCTCCCTTACAAAAGGTGCCCGTTATAACCGAACCATTCTTTCGAGTGGCAATTGATTTGGTGGGACCAATTCACCCCCCTTCAAGTAGAGGACACTCCTACATCCTCACCCTAGTGGATTGTGCCACCCGGTTCCCAGATGCCGTGGCCCTACGAAAGATTGACACTATTTCCTGCGCGGAAGCATTAATTTCAATTTTTGCACGAGTAGGCCTGCCTAAAGAAATTCTATCTGATAGAGGGCGCCAATTCACCTCCGAATTGATGGAGTATTTTAACAAACTACTGTTAGTCAAGCCAATTTTTACGAGTCCATTTCATCCAGCCGCTAACGGAATCTGCGAGAAATTAAACGGGACTCTCAAAAATATATTGAAGAAGTTGTGTCAAAACAACCCTACACAGTGGCACAGATACCTGCCTGCAGCCCTTTTCGCCTGCCGAGAAATACCTCATCGGACGTTGGGATTCTCGCCCTTTGAGCTATTATACGGGAGAAATGTGCGAGGTCCTATGAGTATTCTTAAGGAATTATTTTCCAACGCGAAGCTCGAGCAAGAAATCAAATCGTCTTACGCCTACGTGATGGATATGCGCGAGCGCCTAGAATACTGCTCTGGCTTAGCTCGAGAGAACGCCGAGAAAAATTTAGCCAAATACCGGGACTATTTCGATATGAAAGCAAAGGCTCGAAAATTAAAGGCAGGAGATGAAGTCTTATTATTACTCCCGACCGAAAATAATAAGTTATGGGCCCAGTGGAAGGGACCGTTTAAAGTAATCGAGGCACGGGGTCCAGTCGATTACTTGATAGATACCCCAAAAGGGCGAAGAACCTATCATATAAACATGCTAAAAAAATATCACCGCCGCGCGTGCATAAAGAATATTACCCTTCTAGACAAAGAAGAACCGATGGATGCCGTTTAGCCGGGTACGCCCCTGCAAGTCATACACACCGTGAGTGTGGAACAAGACGAGGAATACGAACTTCCCTCGCTCTCACCTACCCCGAAAGACCCTCGGGTGGATTTAAAGATAAATCCCCACTTAGAAATTCAACAAAAAGCGGAAATGTTGAACTTGCTCATGGAATTCCAAGAAGTCATTTCTGAAAACCCCGGATGTGCCAAGGATTTTATCCATGAAATAAAACTAAAAACTAATTCAGTGGTTCGGAGCAAACCATATCCTTTACCAATCCACCTACGAGAAGCTTTCAATAAGGAAGTCCGGAATTTACTAAAATTGGGAATTTTAGAGCCATCGGAGTCCGATTATTGCTCCCCCATAGTAATGGTTAAGAAACCTGATCAATCATTTCGGATGTGCGTGGACTTCCGAAAATTGAATTCAGTGACCGTTTTCGAAGCCGAGCCCATCCCACTAATAGATCAAAATCTCCATTTATTTGAGACGCTAAATTCATCACCGAATTGGATTTGTGTAAAGCGTACTATCAAATACCTCTCGCTAAGGAGTCCAAAAAACTGACGGCTTATGCGACCGAGAAAGGTCTGTTACAGTTTATTAGGCTACCCTTCGGACTACTTACAGCCGGTAGCAATTATAATAGGATGATGAGGCGAATTATTGCTAGACTAAGTGACGTGGCGTTTTACTTCGACAACGTGTACGTAGCTACCCGTACATGGGAGTCACACTTACACGCCTCACGCTCATTGCTGGAGAAATTGAAGGAGCAAGGTCTAACCGCCGGGCCGACCAAGTGTTTTTTCGCCTACGAATCCATTGACTACCTGGGATTTAAAATAGGAAAAAAACACTTGACTACCCAGCAAGAAAAAGTGAACGACATAGTCAAGATGCCCCGGCCGAAAACCAAGAAAAAACTCCGATCGTTTATGGGAGCGGCCTCGTTCTATAGGCGTTTTGTACCACACTTCGCTTCCATTGCGGCCCCACTGAATGATTTGTTAAAAAAGACAGCGTTAGACCCTGTCACGTGGAACCCCCATGCAATAACTCAGTTGAAGATTCTAAAAGGAAAACTCGTAACTGCGCCCATTCTTCGCTTACCAAATCCCAACAAGATCTTCGGTCTTCGCACGGACGCTAGTCGGGACGGGCTAGGCGGAGTATTGCTTCAATACGAAGATGACGAAACA
Source organism: Ceratothoa steindachneri (assembly GCA_963969495.1). NCBI lineage: Eukaryota > Metazoa > Arthropoda > Malacostraca > Isopoda > Cymothoidae > Ceratothoa > Ceratothoa steindachneri. The sequence continues at coordinate 85,716,220 of OZ018337.1, forward strand.
GCCTATCCCATAGCTTATGTCAGTAGGAAACTGTTGAGTAGAGAAAAGCCTACGCTACTATCGAAATCGAAGCTTTGGCCATAATATGGTCCATAGGTAAATTCAAATAGTATCTAATAGGGCGCGAGTTCAAGTTGGAATGCGACCATAAACCGTTGTCATACTTAGGTAAAAATAAGTGTAAGAATGGAAGACTCCTGAGATGGAGTTTACTCTTGATGGAGTACCAGTACTCCATTCACTATATAAAAGGGTCCAACAATTGTATGGCCGACTCGTTAAGTCAGAACCCTGTCGACGATTAAGGAGCACCCCAACTATTGTATTATAGCAAAGTTAAGTGTAAATCAGTAGAATTGTAAGTAAGTAGGGGCGAGTAACCCCCGAGTGGTAGGTAAGAAAATCCTAAGTTGGCACAGTAATATAGGAATTAATGTAAGGTCAGGTGAAATGTTATCGAGGCATTCCCGAGTGAACTAGAATTTATTGTATAATATAATGTTCCGTAAGTTACCCATGTATATTATTGTAAGCGTCGGATTGGAACCCCCCCCTCCCGTTATTTTCTTAAGAATGGAGGTAGATGTGGAGAAATGGCTACATTTAGCCTCCTGGAGGAGTATAGGTACATTCAAGCCCCCCTCCCTTCATGAGGAGAAGCGTGGGAAAGGTAGCCGGCGAAAATGCTTACCATGTGTGATCTCCTGGCCGCTGTGGGCAGTTGGAGCTAACATATGTTTGAAGGCGACCACCTAAGGTCCTTAAACGATGCTCTAACGATCGCATGACCTACGAGACCCATAAACCTGTGGTTAGGAAAAAAAAACGGTGCGAGTCAGAAGGCACGCCAAGTAGCGGTGCGGTTACGAGCCTATAATTTGCGAGCTGACTTGGGCACCCCAGTGCCACCTCAGGAATTCTCGTTTTCCCCAGATGCTAACTCACCATTCGCTCCCCCCCTCCTTTTGCATCTGTGGCCTGGTCACTTCCCCCTTTAGATGGGGTGGCAATCCGCCTATAAATAAGCCCCGCAAAGAAAGAGAAGAGGATTATCTGAAGTCGATACGCCAGAGTAGGATTAGGTCGTGAAGATCGATCCATCGGCTAGACAAGAAGATTATCTGAAGTCGATACGCCAGAGTAGGATTAGGTCGTGAAGATCGATCCATCGGCTAGACAAGAAGATTATTAGAAGTCGATTCGCCAGAAGAAAGATTAGTTCGTAAAGATCGATCCTTCAGCCATACAAGACTATTTCCGTGAGAAACGATAGGATCAGATTCAGAAAATCGATCCCCCCCTTTCAGGGCCGTATTAACCTAATTAGTCAAGTTTTATATCGGTGCCATACCGAAGAAGCCTTTTCCGTCTGCAAAGAAGCCCGACTGAAGAAAAGCAAAGCCGCTCACACTCGAGTGAATCTCACATCTCAAGCACCGAAAGAGTGAGAGGAGAAGAACCCTGCCCCAACGAGCTCCCGTTCTTTAATTACGTTGAAGAATCATCACCCGGCACAGGCGACAAGCAATCCCTCCTCGAAAATTCAAGCAGCGACGAAGCAACACTTCAAAGCGAGAGATAAGTCCTCCAGCGACATCCGGAAATCCCTGGTACCTACCCGTAAGTTAACAATAACATTTAAATATCTATTGCGATAGTAGAACTTTAGTACGTCCCACGTTTTAAAGGAGAGTAGAAACCATTATTCTTGAACCGAGGGCATATGTGTTTGTAGATGACAGTACATTAATTTAATGGTTTATGCTAAACAAATAGGGTCGTGATAAAAAATACTAATTGGCAATGGTTTGTTTATTGGAGGCCTACTTGTTTATGTTTAGTCATTGAAAATCTGTGAGGCCAAATATAGAAATGTTTTTACTGTTGGTTTGTAATATTTAATTTAAAATACATGTTTATTTTTGGTAGATTCTGGTGTTTCCTCTTATCCTTATGTGTTTAAAAATAGCTCTCCCTTAAGGACTAAACCACTAAAATAGCACTCTTAGAACAAAGCCTACTTCATCATAGAAGTAATTCACGCCCCTTAAAAGCATACCGCTACTAAAAGGGTGTCAAAGCGTAGAGTGATCTAAGCCAAGGGTCATTCTACGACAGTAATATTTATTTAAAACCCTTATGTGGTTTTACATCTTATTCAATATTATGTGACTTCTACGTGCAACAGATATTTAACACAAAACAGACCAGCTGGTCTCTTATGTGACTGTGCTTGTATGACTAACTTCAAATTGTTGAGTATGATTTAGATGTTTTATTCTACTATCAGATCTACTTTCTTAAACAAGCAGAAAAATAGTGAATATGATGACATTAATTGTCTTACGCAAGATAACGATATTAAACACGTCACAGATAAGTTCATAATAATTGAACCAGTAAGAATAAGTTTAAATGTTTTATAGTTGACAAAATATGACGTTCTAAATCCGCTTCTAAACTTTGCCATTTCTTTTGTACAGCTTGTTCTCTCTCGTTGCAGCTTCCAGCAATAGTCGCCCATCATGTTAGGACTGAATTGTCACTGTTATCTTTTTTGCAGTATAGCGATGTCTTGATGAAATGTTTCACCGTGTTTATTACTAATGTCTCCAACGTTATCTGGGAAAAAATTAATATAAGAGTGCAAAAATTGCAATTTCCATGACATCCTTGCTCCCAATGCATGTTCATTTTCATTGTGGTTGTAAAGGTTTCTTTGTAGTTGTCATCACGATTGTTTCCAAGAAAAAGCTTTGACACATTGACAAATAATTCCAGTGAGTTTTTCTCCACTTGGTTCAAGGCCTTAATAAATTCACAATCATGAACTAGTATGCGGATATGTATTCCATTTAAGACACCTGGTTTCAAATGTTCTTCGGAAATCACACCACTAGTTCCTGACATAAGTATCAAAATCCAGCAGCAGATTGATCCATAGCCTTGATGAAAATTTTAGCTTAACCGAGCTTTAGATACATTGGAGGCAAAAATATCTTTTCTAGATCTACAAGAGGATTGTGAACACAGTTCAGCCTTTCCAAGCATCTCTTGGTCTTGTCGGCCATTCCTTTCTCACATAGTGCTCTGCATCACCTATGCTGTACGGCAAACGCAAAAAAGCACATGTTCGTTGTGTAGCCACTATAAAAGCCCAGGTAGAATGAGATATACTGCATCCTACACTAAAAAGGTTGTTTGCCATCTGTATAAATGTAGTCAGAACTCTATGTCGCTAACGAGCTGTAATGATACGCATTCTAGCCTCCAGCAGGTTACGCTTTTTTAGACTGAATCCCAGAACTTCGGCCATTTCTTCGGAAAGTTTAGCTTCCAAAAGAGATCATGAAGCACTTCTTAAGTAAAAAGATTAGGCCTGGTATTTTCAGGAACATCCTGGTAGTCGACTTCATTTCAGGTAGAATTGGAATCAGAATCACTTATAAATTCTTGTTCAATCGGTGGAATTGAGACTGAAGATTTAGCGTTGTACGGAACTTGTCAGAATGCAGAAGCATTTTGGGGCTACTGCCCCTTGCCTCGTGTTTTGATGGTTATTTCCTTGATATTTGTGAGACAGAAGTAGCAGTCACTGCTATGGTCTTGGGTTCATGCCATATCATTGGTACAGAAAACGACATTCCTGAGCTTCGCTTACCACATATCCACCCGATCTGGTGGTTGACACAAGACTTACTAGCTATATGAGGTGCCCATTTCTTGTCTTGGTATCCAAAGGACATTTAAAGTCACTTTTTTGGGTTCACTGGAACAGCTTTTGTGATTGGTTTCTTGAGGGGGCCAGTAGTAAAGGCGCCACATATGTTATAAAAGCGATCAGTATCGTTCACGCTCTTGCCACGTACCATATTTTGTTAAGTTGAGAGTAATTAGAAAGTAGACAGTTGTAGATAGGCCTTATCAAGAACCAGCACTCTGAAACAAAAAAAACAACACAAATTAGAAAAAAACTATTGCATAAATGGAAACAATAAACATATAAATTAGTGGAAGAAAAACATGGTGGACCAAAGAAATAGATATGCTGTGCCTGGAAAAATAAGCCCAATACAGCTATATGAATGCCATTATTTAATTCAGAACCTTGAATTCAGACTATTTTGATCCAAAACCATGAAATTTTTTAATTTTTTTCACTATTGTTATTGATCGAAGTTTTCAGAATTTCGGGTTGATATTTTATACTTTGTCCCAACGAAAAGGTCGTCTTTAAGAACATTAATGTCACGTACAATAAAGAAAATATAAGTCCAGTAAGTTTTATTCTTATTTTCAGGAATAAAAAAGTGAATTTTACCAAAATGTTCTTTATTATGATGTATATTTTCCTCACCTAAGTGAAATGTACGAGCTTCGTTTTATAATATAGAAATTTGCTTGTTTGACTCGTAGAAGTTGAAGTTCATACGATATAATATGGAGTAGGCCGAAAGCCTATTGAAATTATACCACGGTATTTGGGAGCGGAATTTCGCCCGAATATGATGAGAATAACTCATTTACGCAGTATGAAAAAAGATAGTTCAAACATATAACAAGAAATAAATAAATGAAGGAAATTTCACCGAGCTAACCCATTATGAGTGACATATAATTGCTAGGACTCTTGCAGCTCAAATATTTACAAAAATAAATCAACTTAGCAACGCTCCTCCAATTTGAATAACGCAAAGTGAAATTATTAAGACTGGACAAAGGCTTTTGAACACATTCGAAACAAATGCAAAAATTTCTGATTGAAATTAACCTCAGTAGGGATCCTTCAATAACGAAGGCACCTAATTAAAACAGCTTATTTTGTATAAATTGAATAATAATTTACAAAAAATAACTAGTCATATATAAAAAGGAAATGGATACGCAAACATTAGTATTAAATTTAATTGGCATATGGATACATAAAGTCCAAAAAACCGACTTCGCAAAGGAATTTCGAATCATAAAATTGTCTAAAATAGTTGGCATTTTTTGAGGAAAGAAAACTTCACTAGTTTAGAAAAATGATGTCACTTATATTCAACCTATATTTTGAAATATCCTTCCAAGAGAAATGAAATTACTGCCTCAAAATTTAAGCTGTTATATTTCAGTAAAGTCACTGATGAATTTTAACATTTTATATTTGGTTTAGCTCTTCAATTCATTTAAGTGACTCATATAAAAATATGATCTCCTATCTGTTAAGAACCAGCCAGAGAGCCCTTGTTTATTGGGCTTATTATGGTTATGGTTATGACGTGTCCAATCATGAAACTTAAAGGGAATTAGGCATATGTGAATTTTTGCGCCAGAACAACAGTTTCCAAGGAAATTCTCTGTAGGACATAGAAAGCTTAGCGTTATAAAGACACTTTTGAACGCCAGGGATAAGGATGGCGCTGTTTTCCCAAATCTGCACAATTTGTTGGTAGCTTCTATCTTTGTTAAGCTCAATGAGGGCATCTTCTTAGGCCCTCAGATCAGGGAGGTGATAAAAGATGAGTTATTCGAAGAGAATCTTGATTTTAAGCGACTAAGAGCATGGTCAGCATTAAAGGCCATCTGTCGTGTCTTCATTTATATCAAACAGTCACTAGATTTCCAGGATCTTGTCGATGTGTTGGATGCTTATCATAATATTTGGTGCCTCAGCTCTCTGAAGATTCACTTTCTCCAGAACCTCAGATCAATAAGTGACGAATGTATAGAGAAGATCCTACCAAGTTATTATTACAAAGATGATGAGAATCTATAAAGGGGGCTAAACACCAGTATGACCACTGACTTTTTCTGGATACTACGCTTGGTAGGAACCCCACCTAGCATACCGTGTAACAATTTTTTGGGGTTTGTTTTCAGATTCTAGATTATAATTGAACAAAGCTCTGCCTGCTGATCTATTTTATAGCCAAAGTGAGGGAATTGAAGAAGATCCTCCTATTTTTTATGGTGATAATGACTCTTGTAGTGACTTATCATATGCAAATGACTATGAGCCACAAGCTACTGCTGGAAGTGATGATGGTAGTGAGATAAGCAGTGATAATGTGAGTGAAACTGAGAGTGTCAATTCAAATGATGGTGATTCTCCTCGAAAAGAGTTTGTGCTAGGAAGAGCCAAAGTAACCGAGTGGTATACTCTACCTTCAAGACGTGGAAAACACTTGCCCAAAATATTGATCGTGAAAAGGCTGGTGTTCACAGTTCCTTTCCAACACATAATGAATTTGCTGCTTTCAGCTTTTTCATAACAGATGAAATAATGGAAACAATTTTTAAAGATACTAATCAAAAAGAAAGTGTTGTGTATGGTACATACTGGAACGATGTGGATGCTGTAGAACTAATGGGTTGGCTAGGTCTTCACGATAGATGTGGAATCGAAAAGGATAATAAGCGTCATATTGCTGAACTTTTCAGCACCAAGACAGGTCCGCCTACTTTTCGAGGTACCATGAGTCGTATCCGTTTCCTGCAAATTAAAAGGTGCATCAGATTTGATGACATGAACACTCGAACGGAATGAAAGGATGGTGAAGTAGGAAAGTTGGTATCTATACATAATGTCTAAAAGTTTGTTGGGACCTGTCAAGTCAACTACAAGGCTAGCGCATACGTAACTATTGGTGAGTCGCTACTAAAATATAGAGGAAAATGTCATTCAAGGTTTATATGCCTAGTAAACCTGATAAGTCTGGTCTTAGAGTGTGAAGCATGGCTGTTGCAACAAATGCCTATCTTCTGAATGTCCAAATTTATAAGGGAAAGGTTGATGGGATAGTTGAAGGAGGACAACCACAGAAAGTCCTACGTGTTCTTATTACAACAATTCAAAACACTGGAAGAAACGTGACGACAGATAACTTATTTACTGATTATGATCTCGCCAAAGAACTACTTAACAAGAAATTGGCACTGTTTGGAACTCTGAGGAAGAATAAAATGGAAATTCCTTCATCATTTCAGCATCAAAGGATCGTAAAGTCAGCTCATCAAAATCTGGGTTTTTCAAGGAAAACGAGTTACAATCTGCAGTTATGTCTCAGCGGAAAATAAAAATGTTCCTTTTTTAAGTTCAATGCATTTTTCAAAAAGGTAGAGGAAGAAGAACTTAAAACGCATCATGTAATCCTTGACTACAACAAAAAAAAAAGGCGGTGTTGACCAATTATACCAGCTTGTAAAGAACTACACTTGTAAGCGCATATCAACCAGATGGCTATGGTTGTCTTTTATTGGATGGTGGACGTTGCAGGTTACAATTCTTTCACGTGTTTCAAGAAGAAAAATTCCACTGCATATGAACGGCCTCGAGGGTGAAGAAAATTCCTAGCAGAGCTGTCAGAACAATCATGCTTGACACAAATAAAATGGCGTTCTCTGTCATCTGGAAGATATATGCCAATGCATGTGTTATGATGTGTATAAACGCATTTATTAAAAAAGAAGATACACCATCAGCATCTGCAACACAGAGTCAAGGACTGCAGGTGAAAAGAAGAAGATGTGGACTTTGTCCTAGAAAAATGGATAACAAGACAAAGAAGTCATGCAGAAAGTGTGATGAAGCTATTTGTGAGGAGCATGCATATTTAGTTTGTACTGAATGTTTACCAGTTTTGTAAGCTATTCAGGCGTTTTCTGATGCAAATGTTACTCTCATTTATATTTATGTTCACTTAATTTGGTATTCATTTTAGGGGGATTCTGAAATTAAATGTCAGTAGCGTTTTCGTTCTGACTATGTATTCAGCCACAATTTTCTCATGAATTCATTTTCATGATACTGTGTAATTTTCCTTTCTATGTTATTATAACTGAGAATACATTTATTTTGTCATGTTAACACCATTATGGATGAATAATATTGCAATAAACTAAAGATATATGCCATAAATTCATTAAATGTGCAAACTTTCTAAAATTTTGCAGAAATTCATGAAAATAAAATAAAAGAGACACATGGTGGATTAGCTCAACGCGCCTCTCCTGGGCAACATATTTACCAAGTTTAACATCTGTAACTTTGTGCATATGACAGAAATCCACCACATAAGTTGGGGTCTTTCAGGACTCTACATGGCGTTTTTAGTTATTGTTATTTTTTCCTGCCTGGCGTACGGTGGCTTATAAATGCCTATAACAAAATAATAATAATCATGATAATTAGTTCGGTCATTCTTCTGTGTTTAGGTTTAGTCTCGTTTTTAACAGGCCATTTTAATATATGAATTAAACCTATAATGATAGAGTAAAATAGGCTAAAAACCTGACAACTGCATGCCTTACCAGGCTTGTTCACTGTCTCCCTGTTTAACTGGGCAAAAATCTCTGATACTAGACCTAGCACCCACTTTGGTGATGAATGGGGACTTGTTGGTTTCGCTTCAACCACGCGCTACACATATTACTTGAGAGGGCTGCAGTCTGGCGACTTAGGAGTCCCAATATTCGGAGCGATCGGTTTAAAGAAATTGTATGGCGGCCAAGATTAGGGCTCTCCTCTTTGTGTAGCATGTTACAGAGTCCTGCTACCAAACTGACGGCCCATTAGCGGCCATTTACTGGACCTAGAACCATATAAACGATCAATTTATTTGATTCAGCCCTGCCTTTTTAATCAGATGCTCCCCTGAAGGGTATCGTGTCCATAACGTTTACCTTTTAGCTTTCGAGCTGCCGTACCTACGTAATCATGGGCTGATTCATCCACCTCTTTCCTGATCCTCTGAACATTCTACAGATTGGCGCCTTGGAGCTTCCAGAGTGAACAGAAAGCATCACTTCTCTCATTTCTTGATACTTGGAGGATTTGAAACAACCATAATATTGCTTGCTACACAAATGATTCACAACTAAGTCTTCTATGATAAGGATAAGAGAGAACCCGACGCAGGCCAAAAAGCATGGGCGGAATTCAGTGTTGGCAAATGGCGGCAAATTACCCATCACATCATACAAATAATCATTCTGCAATCTGCTAAAACCTATTAATTTTCAATGTTCAATTCTCACAAAATCAAAGATACATAATTATAATTTCCCTGAGTCTATTAGTAATATTAGAGCTATTTTATGAGAAGCAGCATATGAAAATTAATATTATTCAAATGAAGTAAGTATCGTTTAATAGATAAATATAATTTCTAGCTTGCTGCTAATTGTTGTGTAACTTCTTATCGGCCTGTAGTCCATAATGCTAATAATTCCACTCTTGGTTAAATAAAAAAAATAAATGTTTTAACTTAATATATCGATTACTTCAACTTTACTAAAGGAAATTTCTCAATCTCTCAGCAACTCTAACATTTTTTGAAAACTTTAAGATTGTGTAATGAGAACCACAATATAAATGGCATTTGACTAATTAGTATAAATACAACCTATTTTATATTTTAAATATTTCAATAACCAATTGGCGTATTATATTTACTAACTTTTCCTAAAATCAATATTAGCCCCTCTGAAGTCAAAGCCTGATGACGCACGACTCTTCAATTTGTTTAAGTGATATTACTTGATGATTTGAACAAATATGTCCTGAGTGTGGAAATTTGCAGGAAAGTAAAATCGGGGTTTATAAACAGAGGCCCCTATCACATCAAATTTTCAGATAATTGAGTTAATTAACAGTTAAATTCATTAGTCTTATTTTTAAAAAGGAGGAAGTCTTTGTTTCCTGAGTGTAAACTTTCGACAAACCCGTCAACTGAAAAAAACGATCTATAATCTGTTTATGTATAGAAAACGATGGGTGTATGGGTGGGTGGAAACACTGGACTATGAAAGGTCTTTGATTTTTATTCTTTTCTTTGTTTATTTCGCCCGTTTGTATTAAAATTATTCTAATCCAATTATTGTAAGGATCGAATTATCACATTACGAAAAACTTTAACACAATCAGTTTCCGATAGAGAGGGGTCTATTTTAGTTGCCTTTAAAAATGCAACCCAAGATATACTTTAGAGTTAAGGGGAAATCAGGAACTCAAAGAAGTCAAGGCATTGATTAGGATTTACTAATATGGCGTCCGTTGCTTACAGTTTTGGAATATTCCAAGATTTCTTTCATTTAAAACTCAAAGGTTTTATCAAAACCATAATTTTATAGGACAACCCAATTAAATTTCATAACTGACCGATTTTTAGTATCAATTAATAATAATCAATTATTTGGATCGATATACCATTGCTTTCATTCTGTGATATTCTTTTGAATGAACGAACAACTTTATTTCAAGTGAAAACAAGGTAAAACAATGATTTTAATCGGATTACAAGCAAATAAACTTTTCAGCACAACAAAAAGAGCTACTCTCCTGAAATTTCCTTCTGCTTGCTCCAGCTTCACAATAGAACAAACTGGAAGACAATAGTTATCTTACCATCTGACCATCTAACCATTATCACAATCTTTCTAACCATACACCGTCACATGACCTCTCACAAGACTACAGACTCAAACTACAAAATAGCAAGCTTGCTAAAATACACAAACAATATTTGAAAAATTAAATAGAATTATCTATAAACAACTACATCTTCTAATACAGAGCCCATTCCACATCAACTAAACAATAAAACTCAAACACCCTTAGCAAAAGAGGGCCACTTCATAGCAACAAATCCAAGACATCCAACTCCTCAACGGTAACATTACATCACTAATTGTTGGGAATTATTATTTTTTAAAGTTACATTAGTTAAGCTTAGGTTAGATTAACTTCTCAAGATAAAAATAATATTCATAACTCTAATTTAATATTAATTTTAACAGGTGTTATGATAGTCTATTTGTTTATGCTTAAACTCCACAATGAAGAGCAAAATCTTTTTAAATAGGTCTTTATAACCTTATTTTCTCTGCCATAGAAATTCACACAAATACAAATCGAACATTAATCAGTGAGTGACACAGAGGCAGGTAATTGCTGTATTCCATCGCTGTAAATTAATTTGTCTACATGTTATTCTTAGAAAGTGTAATTTAGTAATCTTCTTAATTTCTGAGTAGATAATCGCAGCTAAGTTCGATAAGGTAATCAATTCACCATCATACCACGTTGCTTATGTCACAGAAATTGAGTGGTTGCAGCATTGAAATTAAAGCTTTGAATTTTGGGGTGTTAATAGAAGACGTTTTTATTTGAACGGAAGCTAAATTAACAGTTGGCTGCAAGACTTCCAAGATTAACGTGCAATAATAATTAACCAAAATGGTTGTATTTATATATTTTTTGTAGATAAATTCAAGATAGCAAATATGAAGTTTACTCAAATAAGTATAAATGCCTTTTCACCCAGCGGAGTAGATGTGCTCACTGTGAATCATTATTCTTCAGATTTATTAAGTTCTGCAAAACGTCCCTGGAATCTGGAAAAAGATATTCATACTTTGATTTAATCTTCAATTTTTTTACGATTTGACATCTTAATATAACAAAATAAAAATTACTTAAAAAATAAGCTCATATGGCATTCCCTTTGAATTGCCTTTATTTATAGAAAATAAGTTGGAAAGACCTTTTAGAATTCCAAAGCAATGATTGAAAGTCTTTAAAATGTACGTGAAATCTGATAAATAAAAATTATCATATTAAACTATTAAAATTTCGGTGAAACTTCAGATTTGGGGCGCAAGGTAGGTGGCGCTGTTAGAAGGCTACAACATATCTCTTATCATGTCAGACGGTAGCTTCAGATGTGACCAATCACGACGTTATATTTTTTTGTTGTTTTGGGGATTTGTAACTTTTAGTCTGTATTATTTACTAAATATCTGCCTCTCTGCTCGTTTATAGTTTTTTATAAGTTACGTAAGGTTTCTTGATGCCTTTTATTGTTTTTTTGTTTTCTAATTTTTTTTTCTTAGTGAACGATAACAGCTTCTTACTGGCAACGTGGTAGCTATAAATAGAACCCGGCTAACATTTGTTTCTCTTTGGTTCTGGCTTTTTCGTGATCTAGTTGTGCTTCTTTGTTATTCGAATTCGAGTTTATTTTGCATGACCGCGAAAAACTTTAAGATTATTTAGAGGCGCATGAACTAATCAAGAAACTTATAAAAGTAAGTATTGTTTGTCATTACGTTAGGTTTTTCTGCCAGTAAGAAGCTGTTGAAAACCCCATCCCAGTAAATTCAAGGGGACTCCTCGTGGGGGAGATATCACTGCGGGGGACTAACCTGCGATGATTCTGAGTTTCAATCAACTGGGAGTGGGTGGGGGGCGCAGCCCCCTAGTATATATTCATATACCAAAAAATATAACGCCGTAATTGTTCACATCTGTCGTTACCATCTGACGTCATAAGACATAGATTGAAGCCCAAAATTGTAGCCGTTAAACAGCGCCACCTACCGTGCGCCCTGAAACTGCAGTGTTACGAAAATTTTTTGCTGGTTATTCGCCTGATCTTGAAAATGAGCTGGTGAACTTTCATTGGTAATTAACTACTTGAATAACTTAAAGGAGAAAGTCCTCAAAGGTGAATAACCATCAAACCGAACCAAAGAAAAATGAAATAGGGTACAGTGGTTGGCGTGTAGAGTAGTTAATTGATCATAAAGGGTTGTCTTTAAAAAATCTTCGGAGAAATAAGAAACTAATAAAATAATGCGGTTAATTATTCGCTAAATGGGCAGATACTATAATCTTTTTGAGCCAGAACTCAGGGAGACAAAGTGGTTACATAAAAATTATAATAAGAATTCCTCAATCCACTAAAAATGTTTCCTGGAATTCGTCATCCCTTTTCACGAACGCAACAAATACCACTAGGCAACCATCCTTTTTTCTAAAAAGCGAAATTTCCAGAAGCTTTCTGCATAAGCTAACGTTTACTTTAACAGAAAAAGGAGAATTTGAATTACCCCGGGTATCTTCGCCTTTATAATTTGTTTAATAAATGGACAATATCATTTTAATCAATGCGGTAAGCTAAGGGTAATAATAGGAATTAATTAATCTGCTTAATCATATATATAACGCTCGTGAAGAAGATTGAATAGTTTGAGGAGACTCTTTTTGTGATTAGGGAATTCTTATTATTATGTGGTTTCCAGTACCTATCTCATAATAATTGAGTCTTGGTCGAGTTTTTTCAGATCCATGCTTATTTTAAGGGCCTAAAGGCAATTCCATTGAAAAACGGAAATATCGATACTCGGAGCTCTTTTTGCGCTTCTAAATTTGCTTTTATATATGAAAAAGAAACGATTTGTAAGTATTTTTATTTTTTTTTTAAATATTGGAACTAATCAGATGAACATTTGTTTCTGATCTCTTAGAAAGAACTTTGATAAAAGCTTTTAAATATACCCTTCATGACTCAGAAAGTAAAATTGATTTAAACAAAATTGAATTCCTAGAATATGGGGCTTATGGACAAATGTATCTTTTGGCTGAATAATCTGTTAAAGAATATAAATTTCTTTTTCTTACTGATTTATAAACCAAGATATAGAAATATTGAGGATGTTGTAAACCAGGTAGTCTTATTTTTATCCCTGCAGAACCAATATGGCCTTCTGGTAAAATTACTTTCGGGAGCGTGAATTTTTATCTAGGAGCTTTATGAAATACGTAACAAAACAATATTTGGAGTCGTAATTGTGCAATATAAGAATGATTTTGCTATCGGAGTAAAAAAACATAGCGGGCAAATTTTTCTCATAGAACCAATTACCTCAAGCTACATACCTACAAATGTTTGATTTTCTAGTAAACTTCCTTTGAGTTCTCTTTCCCTTTTCCATTTCAAACCCAGTATAAATGTAATTTTCCACGTATCATGAAGAGAATGGATACAAGAGCTGATAACATCGCCTTAGCTTAACAGAATAGCAATAGAGCACTTCATTTTAATGCGCTGTTTCAACTGGGGCTCTTTTATTTTTGTTTCTGTTGCATGTGCATCACATATGGCTAGACTTCCAAAACTACACTAACACATATGACTATTCCTTTTAACAAATGATTAATAATGCATATGTAAATCTATCAAAGGATGAGCCAATAAATAATTTGAGAGTTGTCCGCATGCGCCAAGAAATCTCTCAGAGTGTTTTGACTTTAAAGTGAAGGAATCGTTTGTTAAGCAACTTCTAATGTGGAATATTAAATTTTGAAGAATACTGAGAGTGAACTAAACATGGTCTGCTGACACTTATTCTCATTTATGACCTTACGACCTTCAAACTCTCAATTATTCCCTGACTAACCTTGGGAGTACCTTGACAATTATAACATTATAAAAATAATGTTAAACAACATAAGGGTTTCATATTTGGTTAGAATTGGTAGAAGAGTTATGGTGTTATTGCCAAACAGTTTCCCGAAACAGTAGGGGAGTACTTTGGCAATTGAATCATTCAAATAAAAATGTAGAGCAACATAATGGCTAAAATTTCTGTTAGAATCGTCCAAATATTTACAATGGTATTACCAAACAAATAAAAAGCAAACGCGGACCGACCGACCGAGAGAAATAGTGAGATGTAAAATCGTGAACGACTTAAAACTTACAATTAGGTTAGGACAGTATTATATGTAAGGGAATGTTTATGCATCAGAATGGTTGAGATTCCAAAACGAATTGTCAATCATAGGAATAAAAGAAGAAATTTCGAAATCAAATAGTAACAAACGACATGAGAGAGTCATAATATAGATAACATTGATTAAGGATAAAGAAAAAGAGTTGAATTAAATATAAAGATTAGGAGGAAAAGGTGATAATTTATTCTAGTGATGCTGTTACAAATTAAGTAAGACTTTATTAAAGATAGAAAAGTACAGGTTTGCACTCTTTTAGAGGTATGGAAATTCAAAGTAAAGAGGGGTTATAGCTGTTAGGTTGCGTAGAATCTAAATCAGGGGGAAATAGGTGACAGTGGTGGTAGATGAGGGCTAATTGAACTATATTAATCTTGTAAGACAAAGAAAAACTTACTGTAGCCATTAGGGGAACAAAGAATGCAATAAAGAACGAGAGAAACAGTGGATAATTTTACTCATGCCATAGACAGAGATATGCGAGGGCAAACAATACAACGGTGGAAGTGGCATCCCAAAACTAAAGAAAATAGACAAAAAGAATATAAATAGACATAACCCTATTTAAATCCCGGTAACACTGAAGAGGAAAATCTAAATAGATTAGGAATCTCCTCTGAGAAGCCTAAAACAGCCAATCATGTCCGATAACAAAAACCTTTCACACACACTTTCATTGCTTCTTACCCGCCTCTCCTCTTTTGTGAAATAAAAGTCACCCTCCACAATCCCTATTTCAAACTCCTTCATCTTTTTTACAGAGAAGATAAGTACTCGTCTTCCATGTAACTCTGAACCTCACCTGAGGATCAGTTACGCCATCACATCAGGCTAAATAATTCCCGTTTGTAATTTCTTGTTACTTTCCGTAAAAGACCATATAAATTGTGGCTTCCCAAACTCAAGGGAATTCTTTCTCAAATCTTTCTGTTCATGGGCTCATATTTTCAACTTTATAAACTGTACTTTCTGAGAACTGCGATAAACCGCAGGATGGATAAAAGAAAAAAAAGAAAAGATGTGGATGCAAGCCAAATATCTAAAAGCATTAAATTGGTGGGCAGCGAGCCCCCCACCCGCCCCGATAGAAATTTTTAGTGCATAAAAAAAGACTTAAAATACAAGGTGCAGATGAGCTTCTCCCGCGACTTTTCATCCTAGACCGAAATTGCCTCGTTAGCGAGAATAAAAATCCTCAAGCGAGAGATGTTCTTTTCTCTGGAATCATTTTAATATTCTCAAAATGACGCTCTAGCCAAGAATATATATATTATTAATGGTTCTCCCAATTACGCATTTCGTTATTCATAAAATGTATCGCAATAGAATAATTAACACGGGAGGATTGAAGAGGCTTTTAAGTATTCTAACCTGGTCTTTGATCCTTTTCTCTCTCCGTTATCCTCAATACAGGAAAAGCATACAAGTGACTAATTTTATTTAAAAGGAAACATAGGTGGGGATTTCAAGTATATTGTATATAGTTCTTATTATTTCACTAGTATAGTTTTAGTTTATATATCTTAATATAGAATTACTTGAATTATTATCATTTCAACTGTCACTACTATTATAATTCGTTACTCTGTATTTTCTTGAGTCAAGGTGAGGCATGTTATGGCAGTATGAAGTTGGGTGCAGTCCTGCTAAGTTCAATAAGAATATCAAAAAGATGTCAGATATGTAAAAGTACTATTTCCTACATTCCTAACCCATACTCCATATCCTTACCCATACAATCTTAAATCCTTACTATGCACTCCTGATCTAATCTTAATTACATTTGAGGCAGTCAATAGGTGAGTAATTATATATCTTTGTAATTCTTATAATTCCTATTTCAAATACATACTAGGGTCCGAATCCCCCTTTAAGAAAAGTTGTCCAACAACAACAACAGTAGTAACCTCCCTGGTTTTCACCTTGTCACACTCTTTTCTTTTCCACCAAGTTTTACTCCCTCCCTTATTTCTCTTCTAAGAGGAGGAACATAAAGAAAGGTGTCACTCTCCGTCACATCTTATTTTTTCACTTTATGCCGTCTTTGTGGCTCTTCTTCCTCTCATTTTGTTCAGCGGCGCCGACTTCACTTCAGCATGTTCGGAAGAACAAATTCCTGCTTATTTTAAAGAAGTTTCTCTGTTAGAAATTTACCCCCTCATGATTCTTGCGACATAAATCAAGAATAAAACAAAAAAAATAATTTTCATTGTTAAAGGAAACAGAAAAATATTTTCAATCTGTAAAAAGAAAGCAAGGAATCAAAAAGAGCTCTGGTTGGTGATATTTACAAACACTGAAGTGAAATTACTGTAGAGTGTGTTGCAAATGGTGAGATTGTAAGTATTCTCCTGAATATTAGGGTAAGTCATATTGGGAGAATGGAATTACAAGACAGAAACTCCAATATTGATTATTACATAATGCAATCATTTAATCATCGCTGGTCTAATATTATATTTAATTAGTATTAATTTTCAGTATTTTTTAATAAATACAAAACTAGGAGAATTTTAAAGATGAGAATTATTCATCAAGATTTAAATACCTGAAATTAAATTAACGTCCCGATTATTTTTATAATTGCAAATTGACTAAAATTCGTAAAATATCCTTTGTAATATTAATCCAAAACAATGAGGATAGAGTATTGACCAAAATGTTCAAAATAGTTAAATAATAATTGTAGAAACCTAGATATTGATATTAATTTGAAACAGTTATATTTTTATCTTGCAATAATACGACATATAAATGCGCTACTTAGCAAGGTAAATTAGCTTTTGTTTGGTGCAATGAAAGGAAGGGAACAACTCCTAGGAGTAGAATTATGTATTCAGTGTATTGCCAAGAAGATTAATGATCGACAGAATATTAACCAACAAGAAATATAGATTTTTAATTTGGTTCGTTTGAATTAATTTAATCCCACTAAAACTTGATAAGGGGTTTAATTAATTGTTACTACGATATATTGTTCAAGAATTGCTTTAATAGGAAAAAACCTATCATATACAGATTTAACTCATCTTATATTCATTTAAATTTGATATTTCACTGGTATTTGGAGAGTAAAAATAGCAAACTTTCGTTTTTAATTAAAACTCCGAAGTAGGGATAATATCAAATATTGATGCCAGGGCAAAGCCATGTGGAGAAATCATCATTTAAAAATTTCACCATTAATTAAATTAAGATTTGAAAATAGTAGCATATTTTAAATATAGAGGGAAACTACAGGAAGCAATAAAATAATTATTAAATGATTTTTGCAGAAAAAATTAAATTTGTGGGGACGGAAATGTGTTGAGGTCGTCAGATATTTCCATAGAGAAAACGACTTACAATGAAAAGAATGTAGGCGTGCATATGTCTATTGCCCATTTCTATGCTCCCCAACGAAGCAGGGATTTTTGTAGTGGGGGAAGGGTTGTATTACATAATATTACTAATAGACAAAATCTTGATACTCTGCTTTTCATGAATGTGCATTTGGTGCAGAATAAAATTTTACAAAATGCATTATGAAATTAATTTAAGGTAGCTCAAAATTTAATGCCAGAATTAATTTTAGTTGAAAATCAATCATAAATTTGTGAAACTAAGCAAAGTTCCAAGGAACTGGCTCAAGTCATCCTTTATGAAATACTTATAAATTGGAGCTTATGATACAACAGGCGAGAAAAAACGTGAAGTAAATCAAAGCGAGAACTGAATATGCATTTTGATCCTTCTGGCCTCGTCTTCCAGCTGTAGATTAATATGTGAGAAGACGCCAGGACTCTTAAGTAAGACTCGACTATCTTAAGCACCCAGAGTTATGGCTGTTTGTTTAGACTATATTTAAAGAGGCAGTTTAAATAGAGTAATTAAAGCTAGGTCGGGACAATCTGAGAAAAATTAGCTTATAATGGGAAGGGTTAATTCACAATTTAAATTGGAGGGAAGATATATTATCGTAGGATTTAAAACATTGCTAACAAAGTGTCGAATTCACTTTAATAATTAATATAAATTATATATAACAAAAGTCCAACTTTGATATATCTCGAATTTGATGGTGTTTTGCCTTTATTCCGCACATTTAACTAATTTATAATATAATTTGATGTAACAATTTTTACCTATTTCGTACAGTCTTATTATTTTCTTAATTAGTCAGAATATACGGAATGTATTTTTTATATATTGGATACCTTAAGGAAAATACTTCATCATTCAGTTAGATTTTATCAACTATGGATTGGTATACATATTTCATGCAATTTCTTTCTTAAGGTCGATGTTCGTATTAATATAAGAAAAACAAATGATTTTAATAGATAATACTGGATTTTCTTCACTAAATTTAGTTTATGTTTCTTATAAAAACCAGATAGTCATTTGATATAACCTAAAAGTCTGAAACGTTTTAACTAAAAGAGTAATTAATTCACTCATTACTTCTTCTTAAAAGATAGGATCAACAGCTAGTAGACCTAAGCCCAGAATGGCATAATGAGGTAATTTTTATTTTGCGATGAAAATACGACAAACAATTAGGAGTTGTTAGACTTTGCTAAATAGATTATCCTATCGACATCTTTACCTCCCTCGAAAATATTATATTTCAAGAATCTTCTAAATAAACATCTCTTCAGTTTATTCTAAATTGCACATTTTCTATTCTCATAAAATTTTTATTTATGCATAAATTCATTTTCTCCTTTTGAAATTTGCGCTTTATTCGCCTTCCTTATTATTTTAACTTTGCTGGATACGCTAAGGATTGGTTAAAGAACCAAGACAATATTGAATATGTAAGAGGTTTAAGATTCAGATTAATTGTAAATGCATATATAATGTTTGTTATTTAGCATAGTTTGTTAGCTGAAAGTTAAGAGTGAAGATATACTATTGTGCAGTTTCTTCCACAAATTGAAAGTAATTGCAAATTATTCTCTTCATTTTGGACATCTTAAATAGACGTCAGTCTTGATCTCAAATGCCGTCCTCAAATGCTTCTAAAGAGTGTTCCATTAAGACGGATCGAAGTTAGTAGTAAATAAAACAGTGTTATTGGTTAAAAGTTATTGAATTCACTATTGGATTATGTTATTTGAATCATGGCAATTATGTGTAAAAAATAATATAGCCTAAATGTCTGCAAAGGCTTCGGCGTCACCCCTCTACTCGATGGTCAAAATTTTTCATCACGTCTCTGCATAGTTGCTCCTCTATCTCACCAATATGCCTTATTATCTCATCCTTCAGGTGTTGAATTGTTGTTGGCATAGACCTTACTTTTGAGGTTCCCCCAAAGGAAGAAATCTATATGCGTCAAGTTCCACGTTTCTGCTTTCCTAATTGACCTCGCTGTTTCGAGAGATGATGCGACCTGGGACCTTCTCATTCAATATGCCATTGCTGCATTGGCTGTGTGGCATGTGGCGCCGTTCGGTTGAAACCACAAATCTTCGACATCCATAGAATTCAATTCAGGCCATAAAAAGTTGGTTATCATGGCACGCTATCGCTCCTTGAATCATTTTCGAAGAAATACGGCCCAATGATTCCAATGATCTCGAAAGCAAAATATGCCCACCAAAGAGTGAAATTTTGTGGATGCAGTGGCTTTTCAATAATCTTCCTGTTATTTTCATCAGCCCAAATGCAACAATTCTGCTTATTATCGAATCCACCAAGATGAAAATGGGCTTCATCGCTAAAGATGATTTTTTGAGAAAAATCATCATCGGCTTGTCTTTGCTCGTGCATCCAATTGACGAAAATACGGTGCTTCAAATGGTCAGCAGTCTCCAGTTCTTGTGTCAATTGAATTTTGTAAGCAGGTAGAGTCAAATCTTTTGTCAAAATTCAATGTAACGTTGTAGATGTTTTTCATTAAACAAAATGTAGGTACAAATTGACCAATCGCAAATTTCGTGATATGTCTATAGCTAAGCCACAAGGTTTTGACATTAATGGACCGTGAAAAAGTAGGGAAGTTTAGAAAATAGGAATAGGATTATCAAATTGTGGGAATTTTTTAAAACAAAAAGAATTACAAATGGTGAAGCACAGAAAATTTATTCAAATTTAGTCATGGCTACTTTTGGGCTATTTTTATCGTATTTTCGAACTTTCATCGAAATTCTTATCACAATCGGTTTTTCATTTTAACATTTAGCAGCAAAAGAGAGATACTGGCCCCTAAAAAGAAAGGAATCAAATGAAATTATTTAAGCACATTCAGACGAAATAAAGCTCTGAGGACTGTTTTTTTTCATATTTCCAAAAATATAGACTAACAGTAAGATATTGGAAAATATGCAATGCAAACCTTTTAAAATTTGTACACCAAAACCTCATTACTAGAAACATATAGGCTGGAGGCTAGAGACAGAAGGTCTGCCTACGTACCACAAGTGACGCTTGAGTGGAATTATTTCCAGCGAAACTGCAATCCTAAATTTGTAAGTTACTCTTTTCCTAGTTTCAGAATCTACTCGTACACATCCTTGCACGAGAAACTGATGAAAAAACTCTCTCACATCTTTCCTATAAAGAGAGCGAGTGAGAGAGAATTTGATAAATATATATATGTACTATTTGGATTTTATTTTTTTAAAGAGCTCTCCCACGCTTTCATTACATGCTCACTGGTGAATTTAGGTTTGAGTCATCTCTTAGTACCTCCAAGTTTTATGTAATCCGTAGAGGACACGGTGGGAATTGATGGCCTTAAACCTATTCAACTCGAAGGAGGGGCTCAAATTTCTCTTGGAGGAACCCTTGCTTAAAAGACCGCCAAGAAAACCGCACCAAATAGGAAACCCCTCTCATTTCATAGCTTCTGGCTTTGATGGGGTAAAGAGAGAAGTGAAAATAATTGTATTTTTTCGACAAAATAAACATGTCATGATGTAGCGAAGCTTTGTCATACCCAATCACTTTAGTTCACAGAACGAGAAGACACGATGCACCGCATGATTTGCGAGACTCCTCCACCCCTTTTCCCATTTGCAATGGACTGAAAATTTCCACTTTCGTTCCATTATTACTTCACGGTAATCATTAATTATTAAATCAGTATATTATAGGTTGTATATTATATTATATTATATTATATTATATTATATTATATTATAGGTTGTAATTTTAGATTAGTTCATTCATATATTTAATTTAAAGGGAAGAATCCCATATTTTATGTGCTAACATTTCATTTTAATTATTTTATTTTATCGTTAATTAACAATTTACTGTGTAAATTAATTCCGCACATAATATTTTTCCTTTCAATCATTTTGGGTAAGCAGTCTACATAAATTCAACATCTTTTAAATTTTAACTTAAACAATCACTGTTTTCGTTTGTTTCGAAGCTGAATAAAAACAAGTGGAATTTCCTACTTGGAAACAACCACGTTTTAGTTTGCTGACAAGTTCGATTTCGCTAAAAATCACTAACTATATAATTTAAGAAGGTTTTTTTTTATTATTTGAATAATAATTTCATCTTAGTCTGGTTATGATATGTTTTTTAGCAAAGTTATTTCTAATAATTCTTTGATTATATCAAACAAAAAAATGGTGAAGTTCAGAAATAAATAGCAGTCTCGAAATTTTGTGAATTTTTTAAAACCTGGAGAATTACAAATGGTGAAGTTCAGAAAATTTATTTTTATATATCTTCTTCTATAACTATATTTAAGCAACCTGAAATTTTGAGAGGGGGAAGAATTAGTTAGGAGTTCCTTTTTATTTTTTTTATAATTGGCGAAGTATAGAAATTAAAAAAAAATTTAAACGGCTGCTTTTTTGTAGGTTTTACATTTTATTCTTAGTAGCGAAGTGCAAGCTCCCCGCAGAGGGGGGAGTGGCGAAGACGTTGCCTGGTTTACTTATAAAATACCAAGAGAAGAATTGATATAAGGGTTTAGATTGGCTCTGTGTATTTTCAAGCAAGCACGACTTTATGCCTTAACTCAAAGTCAATAACGAAAACCCCCTTGCCATATTATAATGTACCTAACTAAAAGCAAATTTAATCTCTGTTTAACTTACTAGAGTGAAAATTTTCAAATATGAAGGTGATTATTATGAAACTGAGGTAGATTTTGACGAACCTAAAGCCATTGTTTGCTATATGTAGAAACTTCTCGATTCTAGGGAGGGCTCTTGGCTCAGATGGGACAGAGGCGATAAGCACCCCTATTCGCTAAACCCTCCAAACCATTTCTTGGTTATGATCAAAACCCATTTGTCATAATTACTATCGTAAAGTCGATCGTAGACACACCCAATTCATGTAAACCAACGCATTCCTTGTTTCCTTCAGATTTACACCACTCGAGAACCTCTAGGCCAAAATTATTTACAATTACTTACAAAATCAAAGTAGTCAATATAATAAATGTAAAATGAGTTCAGGTTAACCAACGTGATTACCTCAGAGCCCGGATTCAAATGGTTAACTCTTTTTGGTTATCAATCTGATAATATTTCGAAGTGTTTTGAATTAATTTTGTCAATTTTTAGGCGAAATGTAAATTGTTTCTATTTAATATCTCGACGACGGTTGGATTCGGATGATGTTCGCGGAGTCCCTTCGATTTTAATTAAAGCACTGATTTCTGTTCTTTGGGCGGGTGCTTTTTCTTTTCTTTTTATTAACGTTCCAGATGACAAATAAGATTTCATGTTTTGATAATTTGAAATATTTAGAAAATATTTCTAGAAACAAATATTTTGTCCCTTAGTTGAGTGAGTTTCAGGAGGCAGGAAAAGTAAAGAAAATGATGCTTTCAATTTCAAAAGCCAAGTAACATTTAACAATTGAAACTAAGTTATCCGTAACATATCGAGCTTCATACAAAAAATCTTATTCACATATGAAGGACAAACTGTATTGGAGGAAGAGTGATGGAGTTTTACAACTTCAATACAGTATTACAGTACACGAAACTAGCAAAGAACATTGGATCCACACGAGGTTACATTTTCCTTATTCGCAACAGCCAGACCCCATTAGACGAGTAGCCCACTACCCCAGAGTCTCTTCAGCAAATCCTTTTATTTTTTAGTGTAGGTGTTGAGAAGTTGCTAGTACATCCACGCCATCAATTAACACAAAGAAACACGTAACTGACACAAAATTATATTTAAGGTTTAATTTTGAATAGGGAAAGTCGGGTAAATACTTCATAACAAGAAACTCACTGAATCTAAGAAAGAAACCACAGTAAAAGTCTAATTTAACAGGTAAAAAACATTAAAATTCAACAAACGCTTAAGAATAAAGTAAATAGAAAGACGAATAAAATGACTTAAAATAAATTGCTTACTATATGAGCTCTATCCATTACTATATAAGAATAATTAACAAATTAAGAGATTCCATTGCATCATTAAATGAAAATAAGGTCGGTACTTAAATATAAACTAATTAAATCACGTTATGAAGTATCCTCAAATATGCCATTGTAGTACTAAGATCACTAGATTTATAATGATACTAATAAGTTAGTTAAACCAATTAGAAACTTTCTCTATTGAATGGAACCTGTGTTGCAGTAAAAAATCAAACAGCAGAATTTAATTCTTTACATGGTAAATACTATTTAATCTTATATAATTTAGTTTGCTAGAGCAATTTTGATCACGAATAAAATATCTGCCAAACATTAAATAGCAAAACCTACATGTACAACTTGCTTTGTAAAAACATTTCTGTACCTAGGGTGATTAAATATTCTAGATTACTGTGTGATTTAATCTCTTTCTATAATAATTAATAGGCATAATTCGGCTTCCGATCGCCTTCTCACAGAAAAGCTATTGCAGAATTTTCACTTGTATCTAGAGATGCTGACTGCATTATTTCAGAACAGCATGGGACCAAAGTTCTAATGTTATCGTTCATTCTTTCCTGTTATATACCTATTTATTATTAACAAGGAGCAAAGAAAATATCGGTCTTATAAACTTTCATCAGAAAATATTAAATCTATTCTTATTCGATGTGTAAATAAAGATAATTTCCTAATAATTTTTCATCTGTCCCATCTTTTATTAGTTAACTGTGCATATTAACAAATAACCGACTATAAGGAATTCTCCTAAAACTAATTAGGAGGCTTCCCAGCCACTAAGTGCTTTGTCTTCAATATAAACCAGCGCGTGGCTTACCAAATAAGGTTAAAACACAAATCCTGCAGGTAGTAGCATACCCCCTTTTTCTCCTTCTTTGAATTGCTTAGCATGTTGAAGGAAGCCACGTGATTATCCAGACTCCACACGGCCGAGAGTCAAATGGCGAAGCAAGCCCAGATTGTCCCTTCCCATCGTACGATCCAAGTAAACTGTAGATAACATCCCCTACGCGGTCGTAAATTCCAGCAGTTTCCCCTGCATAGATAGAGATGGGGTAAAAGAATTGTTTATCTCTGAGAGTTTGGAGTCTCAGCTGCCCCCTAAAATTTACTCAAATTGAGGGTTATTTTACATTTTCCACATGATGAGATTTTCCATATTTAAACCGCTTAGCAGCCTTGGAACTGAAAAAACAAAGCTAGCTTGGAAGAAGAAATTCCTCGTCCCAAGTCGGTGTGTACCCTACTGAAGGCTGGACACTGTCTTCTCGGTGAGGCATTCACACTCAAACGGAAGCCTCTGCCCCGCTGTCTTCTGATGTAGTTGCGCGGGATTAATCCTTCGATTCCTCCAAGCACCTAGCCACGTCCAAATTACCCAGAGGTAAACATACCTCTTCCGAGAATCACTATGGATTCCAACCCTCCCTTCGAGCCCCAGTTGAGGTTAGAACTTACGCCTTTACAGCCCCGGAAGTAAGGTGCTGACCCTACCCTTCCTTCCGATTCTTCTCATGACGAAGATCCCTCCTTTCAGACGCCGATAAGATCGTCTCGCCGAGCCTCTAATTTTCCTCAAGCCTCCTTGAAGTCGCTGGCACCCTCTGATCCGTAAGCCCCCTTTTCCCTTTATAATCTTTTAAACCATTTTGATCTGAGCAGGCAGCACTAAACTAGTTCATAGAAATTAGACTTTACCACTGGTAACGATGAATCATTATCCAACCTTTAAATTTCCTCTATATTAATTTGATCACTTTTAATTTGTAAAGAAAATTTATATTTTCTAGGTTTATCTTTATTAATCTGAACGTCACTCTCGGACTCATTATTCAAATTTCATCAACTTCGAACTCGACCTGATTAGTTAAACATATTCAACACGCCCCTAAACTTGACCTTTCTAATCCGTACATAATCGTAATGTTCGGTCATTGGACGGTTTGCTTCAATAGCCTGAGCTCCCCCTTTCATACAAATAATACATATTATATTAGATAGTCGGCTATACAACGACACTGCCATTGAATGTGCTAATCAATTAGTCAATCTCCCTATTATTTGCACGGATTATATTCCTTCGAAGTGAATTCCAAATAATTTGTGTATATTCCTGTAAACACTGAACAATATTTCCACGTATTTTAGCTTTGGAAGTATGAGATTGATCTGAGACAGATGTCTATTACTGAACCAATGCGTTTTGCGTCATGCCTCGTGTCTCCAAGCTGGAAATCACATAAGAAGCTACAGTTTTTAAAGCAGCTCGAGGGATTGTGGATAGAGCATTATGCACGAATTTAGAAAGAGATGGTCGATTGCAACTGTAAATACACTTCCCTTTTCCTCCTACGTTTCCAAATTATGTAGCTTCCTAAAACGAGCGATTTAAGAGACTGTAATCTTTAAGACGTGAAAACCCTCGTTTCGCCATTTATCCATGGCCGTGCTTTTATGCTTTCCACTTAATATTTGTCTTCTAATCGATATTCGTGCTTCTTTATTGCTCTGCACAAGCCAAAATATGTATATTGTTGCAGATAGCATTCAATAGACGAAATAGGACTTTTGCCGCATGTTTGTAAATTTAAGAAGAGGGAACATGGCCTGCACCAATCGAAACCAGTCAGTTAGTGTTTAAGCAGAAAGTGCAAAGTGAGACAAATCGAAGAGAACGATCGTTTATAATAGCGAATTTTAAGGTTTCAATATTACAGCTAGAAATTTTTTTTTATAAACAATTAAAATTAACATCAGAAAACCATGGTCAAAACGAGATAATTTCTTGTTTTCATGCTTTGTACCTTTGTTTTTATTTAAACCCACTAAATTCCCTAGAGTATTTTAATATTTTGCGATACTCCTTATCTCAAGAGACTCCAGATGTTTTTCAATTTTCTAAAACAAAAGCGAAATCTATTCTATCGTTTTATGTATAATTCAATCTGGTTCTCTTTGTCTCGTACTTAAAATTAAAAGAATTTGCCGTATTAAACAGCTTCATCCATATTTTATCAGTTATCTCATTAATGTATTGTTTACTTAAATTCTCTTTCTATTCCTTTAAAACTCCCTGATTCTTTCAATTTATGTATATTATTATTTCTCAGTTCTTTGCAAAACTATTATTGTGAATAAATGTTTACTGTAAGTGACTGGGCTTTCACATTTTTTAATTTTACAATCTCATGAATATATTACTGTCAATTAGAGCTAAATACATGATATTTCCGGATCATCTTTAAACCTGACCCGAGAAAATCCCCTCATATGTTTACATTATTTATGTGTAATGCCAACCGCGAATCTAGTTTTGTCCTTATCTCTCTTTACACCCTGTTTATCCTCAACTTATTTCAAAGTATTTTCTCCGTGATGTTCTCCCATTCTTTTGCTCGCAAATTTCAAAATATAAAATATGAAAAATCTTTCGCTGAAATATTTTGTAGCTTTTTTTCTAATTTTGGTTTTACCTTAAGACAAATTGTTATTTTTTGAAGATTTTTTTGTCCATTCTTATCTGCAAACTTTTTTAACAATTTATTAACCCTATCCAACCACATGAAACACGTAACTTCATTTGATCATGTGTAATATTTTGTTACTGAGTATAAATTATGTATAACTATACATTTTTATATATTTTATCTGGCATTTTCTACTTTTCACTTTCACAATGACCTGGCGCTATGCATTTGCACGCGTTTTTATTAGTGGTCTGCCCTATGGGCGTTTTTCACTAAATATTCGCATTTTAATTAACACTTAAAGCGAATGCAAGATTACATAATTCTACGTGGCCGGGACGCAGCAAATCTAAAATTATATCGGAAATTTTTCTATTATTGTACCTTTATACGTTTAAAAGTATGTCATCTGTTATAAAAGCTGAAAGGCTTCTATTTCCTTAAGGGAGAGCAATAATTTGAGGTGCAAATGTGCAAACATTGCAAGCTAGACGACGTTGCAAAAATGGATTACTTGTTAAGGTGGCACTGTAGCGTGTGAGAGGTTCAGGCGAGTGGCTTAAATGCTTTGCTTAAATAAGTCTATTTTTAGACTCAGGATGACCGAGTACTTTAAGAATATCTCTAACGGCTATCCGCTACGGGGTAAATGCGTTTGAAACTAGTTTCGCGACTTTTCGTTGTTTAATTTCTTTGCGCACCATTCCTACTCTAAACTATCTAGAGTAATAACGAGTTGTGGGTCATTTGCACAAGCATCTTCGTTATCAGATTATTCACACTCAGAAGCTTCATGAAATTGTAGATGTAGCGAAATCGTTACTCACCCCCCCCCCTTCTTACCCCATTCACTTTTGGTGGAGTCACAAGGCGTTTACCGCAAGGACATCCGGCCCAGGCATCAGCGAGTCAAAAGCGTAACTGCAGCGTGGCACAACTCAGTGCCATGGAAGACCCTAAAGGTAAAAATGTAAAATCTCCCCCAGGAGAGTGAGATCCAGGTTTACGTCAAATAAGAAATTGGAGACGTGTTGTTCCCAAGTTCGAAGGCTAACGAGGAGACGATGTAAGAGTCGGTGATAAAAACCGTTTAGAAAAGAACTCTCCTGGGGCCGTCCTCAATCCTCTCCCCCCCTTACCACTGCCCCGGTGGGGTGACGAGGTATAAATGAGAAACTCTGAGGAAAATCGTGTAAGTATACGTCAGTCTCTAGGTGACGAATTCTTCGGATCAAACCGAACTACTGAGACTGGAGAGGTAGAGTACTTGAGGCGCCAGACCAAGAAAAACCCTGCAAGAGAGGCAGGGCTACCTACCTTAAACGGCTAAAAAGAAGCTCATCCTCGATCTAGTCCCTGGTTATCAAACCAAACGATAAGTTAACTTTGGTAAGTTCAACTAACTCTCGCCAAAGAGACTACCCATATCCTGGTGCACCTTAAACACCAGGGGTATTCCTCGTCCTTGAGGAATTAAGAAAAGAAGAAGGAAAAGGCTGCCCCCTCGAGCCCGTTACTCGTTGGCCACACCCAAATCCTAAGTTAACATGGTAAGAAACCAAGTTCAAATTATTTTCGTCAGAGAAACCCCCCTCCGTTATACTTGCCCTTGAGGAAGACTGGAACTAAGAAGAAGCTCATCCTTGAGCTAGTTCCAGGTTACCAAACCGAACTTTAAGTAACTTATTCTCGCCAGAGAAATCCCCCTCCGTTATCCTTGCCTTTGAAGAAGACCCATCCCGTGTTCAGTCCTCGTCCATGAGGAAATAAGTAACGAAGGAGAAAAGCTCCTCCTCGAGCTCGTTACTCAGGGGTCACACCGCACTCCAAGTTCACTTGATTTAAGAACCAAGTTCGACTCACTCTCGCCAGAGAAGCCACGACTGCCTAGGTGTTGCATAAAGCACCGCATTTGTTTTCGTCCTTGAATACCCCTCCCCCGGAAGTACGTGTGCACCCCCCAGCTGCCACCCTCGCGAAAACAACCGTGTGATTTCGCCCAGCCACATCTGGCAAGACGACACGCGTCGTGAGTCCATAACATTTCTGAGGCCTTCAAATTTCAGTAGAGTCCGTAAGCCTAAATCTTATATTATTGTTGTGTGTAGAGAAATTAACCAATTTTTGAGGGTCAAACTAATTTAATTAATTCTGGTTCATGATAATATACAGAGTATTGCTGTAGTTAATGTTTAAATGTTGTGTATTCAATGGTTAAATTAAAAATATAAGTTTATTTTGGGAATTATTGCTTTTCTCTATATCCTTACGTGTTTCGGAACGGCTCTGTTTGTTAAGATATTCAGATAAAAATATATATTAGACACTCCTTAGCACTCTTAGAATAGAACAAAAAGAGGGGGAATTCTACGACATAAATAAAAGTGGTGTCAGGTTTGTAGGTTGTTATTAGAAAGAACCCAGCTGTGTCTAATTTAGAAAGAGCCAACACGTGAAGAAATATCATGTCAGGAATAAAGGAATAATTGACGAGAGGAAAATTGGTAGAGTTAGGGGTGGTAACAATCAGAAGGTAATTGGTAGGCCAAGTGGTAAATTTGTTGTCAGAGTCGTACTTCAATCAGCATATTAGTGGGATTAAGGGTAAGTCGTGCTAAGCGCTACCTGGCGAGTGGTTGCATAATTACCTGAGAATAAAGAATGGAAAAATCGACGGACCAACACAAAATGGATCCGGTCAAAAGATTTTACCTACAAGCCCAAATTCTGGGATTTGAAGGCGAGGATATGGATGCCTACACCCTTGAATAATTGAGAATACAAAGAGAAGAAGAAGAAGAAATAATAGAGTTTGATAGAAAGAGGGAAAATATAAGAAGAGAGGATAAAAGAAAATGGGAAGCAATGAAAAAATAGATGAACCTAAAAAGGGAAGAAGCCCGAACACAGCGGAAAATAGAAATAAAGGAAAGAAGATTCTCAAGAGGAAGTGAGACAAACGAAAGAATAACACAGTTGAAAAGAGAAGCAAACAAAGTTGGAATAAGGATAGAAAGGAAAGATTAGGAAAGGAGAATAAAGATAAAACGAGAAGATGATGAAAGAAAAATAAAGATAAACATGGAACATGAAGAAAGAAGAACCCGACGAAAAAAAGGAAAAAGCGAAAGCAGAAAAAGAGGCGAAGGAAAGGAGAATGAAGAGAGAAAAAGAACGTGCTCAAGCTGAAAGAGAAGAGAGAGAAGAAAAGGAAAGATTGCTCGCACTCGAAAGAGCACCTATCGAGAATCTGACAGAGGTCGAGGAAGTTGAAGCTCGGCCTGGCCCAAGAAAGACCCTCGAGGGAAACCCAGCCAAATGGGGTAACGATGGAAAAAGTAGAAAGTAGGGATGAGGTACCAGCATGCGACCTAAAGGAAGAACCTACGAGGAGAACCCAGCCAAATGGGGTTATCAGGGAAGAAGTAGAAGGTAGGGTAGAGGTACGAGCAGGTGTACCTGAGGAACTACTTACTAAGAGAAGTGAGTCAAATGAGTTGACAAGGTAGGAGGAAAGAGGTGTTATTACGATACACCCAGGTAAGACTAGTCAAATGGTAGACACGGATGAGTATCTTCTACTTCTAGTAGTCTCCTCCCCGAACGGAACGTCCACGCAGTTACCGCTAAGTCGGCAAGTCTTAGTGAGCGCCACGCTTATTAATGACTCCGCAGGGAAAAGTTTTCTCAGTCCCCAAAGATCGAACCCAGACACGATCTTCCCGTGTACCTGGTTGAAGGACAGCTATTGGACCCACGCTCATATCAATATGCCCCGCTGCAACAAGCCGCTCTTGCCCTAATGTTCAATTTAAAGGTAGTCAAGTACAAAAATATAGGTAAGTCGAGTAGGTTGAAATACCGCTACCATTTTGTAAATTACTAGAGTAGACTCAATAACCCGAACGGCCGACTCAGGTGCGGTAAAGTATTGGTCTTAGAGCACCATTTTAGGATCAGCTACACCAAAGGAGCCGATAAAGTACAGCTGCTCTATAGGCAGGGACGAAAAACCAGTTAGGGTTATTTCAGTACCTAATGAGCGTGAAACCGTGTTTTCATTTGTTGTTCTTGTTAATATTTATCGGTAGGATTTAGGTTCTTAAAAACTTAGAAATGTAAGGAAGTAGCTTGTTTGGTTTTGTTTTGTTTTTTGGCGTGTGATCGAGGAATTAAGTTTTTTTTAATTTTAAGTAAAATTGTATTGCGAGTAGGTCTAGTTCGAAACATTGCCTGTGTAAACGCGCGCGAGGGCACTCATGTGTAAGGAAACTTCATGTAAGAGAGGGCTTAAAAAAATACAAATTTGCTAATCTCGACTAGGTTAAGTAAGTTGTTTTGAGTTCCTGGCAGTCCCCTCCCCATTAAGTTCTTTGATGGGAGGTGTGTAGGTAAATCGTCACTCCCGCTCCGCCCCCCCATCCCAGTTCACTCTTAGTGGAGTCACAAGGCGGTTACCGCAAAGACATCTGGCCCAGGCATCGGCTAATCAAAAGCGTAACCACAGCGTGCCACAACTTGGTGCCATGAAAGTCCCTAAAGGTCAAAACGTAATATCTCCCCCAGGAGAGTAAGATCCAGTTTACAACAAATAAGAAATTAGAGACGTGTTTCTCCCAATCTCGAATACTAACGAGGAGCCGATGTTTGACTTGGTGGGAAAAACCGTTTGGAAAAAGAACTCTCCTGGGGCCGTCCGCAAGACCATCCCCCCTTACCACTCCCCCAGTGGGGTAACGAGGAATAAATGAGAACCTCTGAAGAAATTCGTGGTAGTATACGTCAGTCTCTAGATGACGAAGTCTTCGGATCGAAACGAACTACTGAGACTGGAGAGGTAGAGTACTTGGGTCGCCAGACCAAGAAATAACCTGCAAGAGAGGCAGGGCTACCTACCTTAAGGGGCTAAGAAGAAGCTCATCCTCGATCTAGTCCCTGGTTATCAAACCAAACGATAAGTTAACTTTGGTAAGTTTAACTTACTCTCGCCAGGGAGACTCATCAAATCCTGGTGCACCTTAAACACCAAGAGTATTCCTCGTCCTTGAGGAATTAAGAAAAGAAGAAGGAAAAGGCTCCCCCCCTCGAGCCCGTTACTCGGTGGCCACACCGAACTCCTAAGTAAACTTGGTAAGGAACCAAGTTCCAATTATTTTCGTCAAGAAACCCCCTCCGTTATACTCGCCCTTGAGGAAGACTGGAACTAAGTAGAAGCTCATCCTTGAGCTAGTTCCAGGTTACCAAACCGAACTTTGAGAACTTGATCTCGCTAGAGAAACCCCTCTCCTTTATTCTCGCCCTTCAAGAAGACCCTCCCCGAGTTCAGTCCTCGCCCATGAGGAAATAAGTAACGAAGGAGAAAAGCTCTTCCTCAAGCTCGTTAGTCGGTGGTCACACCGCACTCCAAGTTCACTTGATTTAAGAACCAAGTTCGACTCACTCTCGCCAGAGAGACCACGACTGCCTAGGTGTTGCATAAAGCACCGTAATTGGTCTCGTCCTTGAAGACCCCCCCCCCCCTGAAAAACGTGTGGAATCCCCAGATGCCACCCTCACCAAAACAACCGTGTTATTTAGCCCAGCTACATCTGGCAAGACGGCACGCGTCATGTGACAATAACATTTCTGAGGCCTTTAAATTCCAGTAGAGTCCGTAAGCCTAAATCTTATATTATTGTTGTGTGTAAAGAAATTAACCAATATTTGAGACTCAAACTAATTAATTAATTCTGGTTTATGATAATATTCAGAGTATTGCTGTAGTTAATGTTTAGATGTTGTCTATTTAATGGTTAAATTTAAAATATAAGTTTATTTTGGGAAGTATTGCTTTTCTCTATGTCCTTAAGTGTTTCGGAACGGCTCTTTCCGTTAAGATATTCAGATATCAAGATATTAGCACGCTAGGCACTCTTAGAACAAAAAGGAGGGGCATTCTAGGACACTATTATAAAAGTGATGTCAGTTTAGTACGGTTTTTATTAGAAAGAATTCTACGACAGTTGAAATTAATTTATGTTTTCGCCTCAGTCTGCATTTCATTACTGTTATTTTCAACAATATCTTAGAATTGTGGCAAATTAGTTTCTGTTTCCTCCTTAGTATTTCGCTCTAATTCGCAGTAATATATTCATTAGATTGTAAAATTTGAAAATGTGAATGCCCATTCACTTACAGTAAACATTTATTCACAATAATATTTTTGCAAAGAACTGAGAAATAATAATATACATATATTGAAAGAATCAAGATTTTTAAGGGAATAGAAAGAGAATTTTTGTAAACAATATATTCATGAGATAACTGGTGAAATATGGATAAAGCTGTTTAATACGGCAAATTCTTTTAATTTTAAGTACAAGATAAAGAGAACCACATTGAATTATACATCAAACGATAGAATAGATTTCGCTTTTTTACCAATATCTTCCTTTATGCTATAATCAGGAAAATTTTTTGGTTCCAAAGGAGGTGTTTCATTACCTCTTAAAAGGAGTTGTAAGATGTTTACTTTAGAACGAATGATACTTCTTACTCCCTTCATGGTTGACTATAAACTGCTTGATCTTGTCTTAAGCTACAGCACGGCATAAAAAATTATTGTTTATAACCGAAAGCAGAACTGCCAGGCGTAGGAAAATATTGCAATACCAAATTTAATTGCATTCTAACAAAATGTTACACGTGGTTGGTTAAAATGAAAAGGACACTTTTTACCTAATATATAAAAGAAAATTTTAATAAGAATTACAGGTAAAGAATATAAGTACTGCATAACAACAAAAGCATCATTTTAGAATAAAAGGTTTAAAAAAGAATTTCTTTAGCGTTTTTATTGATCAAAATTAAGTTTCAACGAAAAAGAAAATAAATTAAAAGTGAAAGGAAGACTTTTATCGATGAAAAAATTATTTTTACCATAATTAACTACCAGAAACTTTTAAACCAATCTAGGTTACTCAACAAATGGTACCTGAAAGGAGAAAACGACACAATGAAGATGGAAATTCACAATAAATAAAGAATGAAGCGAAACTTCTTAAAGATTAGTTTAATTTTACTTTCAAAAGTTTAACATCAATATAATAGGTGGCAAATAACATTACACTTTCAGCCATAAGGAGAATCCTAGCAAACCTTGCCTGAGTATTTGCGTGGTTTCCGCTTACTGCGATCGCCATTGGCTCATATTGATTTACCCTCTGCTGAGAAAAGTCTTCATTTTTCCAGATAAAATACCTTAAATAGACAAATATTTTCTTTCGAAACGCTCAAAATATCTGTACTTTGAGTCCCTGAGGCAATTTTGCTGGAGCAGATGCAAACTCGTTTCTCTTTAAGGCATGAATTATGTTTCACATCTGTGCTGGAATTTAACCAAATAGAGAAAATCGTTTATAACTTCTCTAAATTATATATTAGGCAGTTACTTTTTTTTGTTTGTAAATCTATTGTCACTTTTTATTTATTATTTGGTCAATAAAGTCTGCTATCCTAAAATGATAACGAGAAAAGTATACTCAATATTATGGGTCAAAATGTAGAGGATTTACCACGTTACTCGATTTTCTGATATTGCAAATTATTTGACATTGACATTATTTTCCTCCCTAAAGTCAATTTTCTATCCTTTCTTTGTTTTTTATTGAATACCTTTATCAAACTTCTTTATAGAATGTTTAAAAAAGTATTTTCCTTTTTCAAACATTCCTTCTAACCATTCATTAAATTTATAATGATTTAATATATTTTACAGATTATAACAATAACAATCAATATAAGAATAATAATAACAACACAATATTTTAACTCAGGAATTTTTCTGGGTTTTCTTTCGTTTTAAAAAAAATTTGAGGAAAAAATTGACCAAAAGCGAAATTCGTGATGTAGATAAAGTTATCGCCCAAAATATTGATTTTAGTTTATCGTTTGAGTAAACTTTATCATTGTAATGTTTCAAAAAGTTTGGTCAAGTTCAGAAAAAAGAAAAATCATCTACGAATAATTTGGAATTTTAAAAATAAAAAAAATACAAATGGTGAAGTTCAGAAAATATTTTTAAATTAATGCTTGGCTATTTTGATTTTTTTTTGGGTTGTTTTTTTTAAGGTATATTCGAAAGTATTAACAAATTTATTCATTAAATATATTTTCCTTTTTGAACTTCAGCCTGATTAAAAAGGTAACCGTTACCGCTGTGCCATATCCCCGAGGGCGCCGGCAACCAAGGACTTCTATAATTCTTGACAAGCCCATGGTCAAAATAGGATTAGTACGTATTGAGTGTTCCACTCCTCTTCTACGGTTACTGGCTCATAACCACTTTTGATGCCTGGTTCGACCTAAGGGGTGTGACCGAACTTGCTCTGCCCCTGGCTTTAGTTAGTAGAGCTGGCATTGCTCAACACCACAGGTTGGAGTTGTGGTGCCCCCTCACCTGGTTTAGCCCATCAGCTAAGATGGTTGCCTGGGATGTGGTCGTTGTTCTAAGTTAACAACTACTTGAGCCACAGGCGAGAGTTTGGATTGAGCATCAGGGGTAGGGTAACCTTCAAGGCTCTGCAGGACCAGCTGTTGTGGCCTTCCCTATCTCTCATATCACAGTGACACATGAACGTCGCTCCTCTTGGAAACGGCTACGGGCCTTCTTTATCCTGCGCACATTTCTCCAGTTATTTTGTGGCTATTCCGTCAAAAGTTTGCTAGGCTTACCCTGGTTCGCTTTCCTGAGGGTAGGGTCTCCGTTCACACGTTTCCGACTATATACATGAGCGGGGAAAGACGGCTGAACACGTGTGTTGATAATGGCAACTAAAACCGAATAAAGCAAAATGAAATTGATAAATCCAATTTAGATAAGGAAAACAGACTAATGAGGTGTTTTTTTTTGGTAAATTGGTAGGAGTTAGGTACCCGAACTCTTTTATAATCGTTAGAACAAATTCGAGTTGTCGGAGCCGGATAGGCCGTAGGCCTATCCAGCGAAAGTCTGCCTCCGAAGCGAAATAACCTCCTCTAAGGAGTATCGCAGCTTTGAATTGTCCTTTTAATTTGATTTCTACTCTACTTTAGATTTCAAATAACTAAATTTTAGGATTAAACTCGAAAATACCCCCAAATTTTTATATTAATGTGAAATAAAAATATATCATTTACATTTAAGCGAGTGAAAACATTAAACTTTTTTGGCTCCTCGACATCGAATTTTTTTACCGATGAAAAATAAACTTATTCCCCAAATTTGCTGATTGAAGGAAACTAAAACTTTGAGGAATCTCGTGAGCTCTTGAGGAATGCAAGGAGTTACAATTAAAATTTTAACCTAAGCTATTCATTCTGCTTGAAATCTTGGTAGCTCTGTTGTTTTTCCTAAAAACTGTTATATCTAGTGGACGAAATTCAAATTTTAAGTTCTATAACTTCTCGAAATTCACTTCGAGAAGATTTATATAGTATTAAATAGGCCAATGATGACTTGACAAATGAAATTTGTCTAGATAGGAGGTTTTATCAGCCAGGATTCGATCAAATTCAAAGTTTGTCTAAATATTGCACCCCTCAAAAAAATTGCTGTCAATTTATCGAACTGAAAATCTGAAAGTTAAAGATTATCTAAAAAAAAACCTTTTTCTCATGCAAAATCGCGTAATTGGTTTTAATTACCGAGGGAGAACTAGATTGTAAGAGCGGGATTTTGGGGAGCGGCTGAATACTACTAGATATTTTTTTCTCTTAATTAGGATATCCCGGTTAATTCGAAGAGATCCTAAAGCCTGAAAAAAATGAAATTCAGAAATAAATGATAATCTAATGTTTTCGAAGTTTTTTAAAGAAAAAATATTACAAATTGTGAAGTTCCGAATTTTTTTCCAAATTAAGGCTAGGCTGCTTTTTTTATTGAATTTTTGGGTATATTCGAACGTTTTTGGAATTTATTTTAAAATATAATTTCTATTTTAATCTTAATTAGGAGAAAAGAGCCAGTGCCTCCTAAAAACGAATAGAACAAAATGAATCTATTCTTGAATATTTGAATGGAGAAAAATAAGAATCAGACGATTGCTTTTTCTTTATTAAAAAAAATCCGGGGCTTTTATGTCTCGAAAATAAACATCTATTTTAAAAATAATAAGAGAGGATGAGTAAATGATTTGGAGATATGTACTGGGAGCTATTTATAAATGTTTAAACAACAACGCTGTTGCCAAAGCGGGTTTGAGGTTGGCC
The DNA here is from genome assembly GCA_963969495.1 of Ceratothoa steindachneri. Classification (NCBI taxonomy): domain Eukaryota; kingdom Metazoa; phylum Arthropoda; class Malacostraca; order Isopoda; family Cymothoidae; genus Ceratothoa; species Ceratothoa steindachneri. Next base: position 85,753,826 of record OZ018337.1, read on the forward strand.
ACAGCCTGAAGGTCTGCCAGAGAAGCGCAAGCTCTTTCTGTAAGCACGAATGGCAAAGCCGCTCCTCTTTTAACTTAATCAATTCTTCTCTTTCGCAAATATTTTTACTTGAAAACATTTACAACAAAATTGAATGTAATTTATATGGCAATAGTCTCCCGTAATGTAAAGGAAGTAGGTTGTGTTAAGTTATATTAATTAAACAATTTTCATATTTGACCGAACAAATCTGAACGGTAAAAAAGTTCCTTTGAAGAATCTAACTTTGGGGACCATCAACATCCAGATAACTGATAGGAATTAATAATACCGCGGGGTAGGTTAATTTACGTTTAGTTGGAGAGATAAACTGAGCTTTTAGAGAATCACACTATTGAATATTGAAAACATGTAAATAATCCATTCATTATTTTGAATAGTCGTTATTTCTTATCTTTCTTTCTTTTTCTCACTCTTTCTTTAGTAATCTCTGTCTCTTTCTCATGTTTGATTTAGTGTATAGCTATTCTATCCCAGGACTAATTAATTTTGAGGTATTCCTTCATATATCTCTGCATATATGAACAAATTTGGATAAGATTAACCCATTTTTTCTATATTTGTAACTAATTGATTACTCAATTCTAATGAGAAATAATACCATTAATTAGTCGGAATCAGGCAAAAATTGACGACACTCTAAGTGAACTTTAGCCCTAGCTGATGGACAGGTTTGGTCAAAACTTTGATAGAATAGTCATTTTTGATGAATTTCGGAAAGTTCCATCGCCCATAATTTGGGTCAGGCAAATGAACCTATCCGTAATGAAGAATGTTCATTAGACTGGAATCTAAATCATTTTCGAAAAAAATACAAATCAATTAAATCATAAAAACCCAGACTTTTTTGCAGCAATACATATCTTGTTCTTCTATTAATAACATGACCATTTATGGAGACACGAATTATATCTCATGTATTGATTTGTAAAATTCATTAGACACTGATCTTTTACACTAAAAATCTTTAAATTGCAATGCATTCGTCTTTAACATTTTGGTTTTCTCTCAGATTTCCGAAATGTTAGATAGGCGGTGTTAATTTCGTATGTGTTACGCCATTTGAACAAAAAAAAACAACAAATCAACAAAGCCAAACATAAATCAAAAGAGAATTGATAACCATTTGGTGAAAGTTGAAGTGCAATGCCATTTGCACCCAAAGAAATATAAGGTTTAGCCCATTGAAATTTCTTTATAGGAAAAAATCTCTCGCGTCCCCCTTAATTCCTAAAAGATTTTTAGATGGAAAGATAACGATTTATTTAGAAAGCCCTTTTCTACTAAGCTTAATGTAAGAAATTTATAATTATAGGAAAAATTTAAAAAAATAAGTCTAGACAGTATTAAAGATCAACTCTTACATATGCGTTTACAATTGTTTTGTTTACTAAATAGAAACCTTACTGGTTTTTGCAAAAGTTTTGTTACACTCGTTTTTTTTATCTTTCAACAGGCTATGTGTGTGAGTTCTAGGGGCACTGTTTGTTTATATAAAAATCCCTTTTACCGAATAAACCCTCACACTTCTGTTCTCCCAAGATATTCCTTCTAATCCGTTCTGTTATAACACAGATCGAATAGAATCCATGTTTATTTTGATTCACACAATTTGATTAATCCAGAGCTTTAGTTTATCCAAAGCTTGTTTGTCAAGTAGATGAAATTAAATATGAATTTCTATATTTTCGCCCATTTGAAAAATTATTTATTGCAGTTTTCAAGAAAATATCGTCACAGAGATACATATTTACCTATTTGGGAGCTTTTTCTAGTTTCTAAAAATTTATTATAGCTTAGTGACTAGCAAGAAAAGGGAAATTTATTTGAGTGATGGAAGAGTATAATAGAAATTTATTTCCTCAGGAAGATTTTTTAGTCTTATTGTAATGATGGGAAAATGTTTCTGCCTCTTCTTTACAATTTTTCGCAAATATAAACATTAACATATCCTTATCCTTTATTATGTGTTAACTTATTTTAACGATCAATTTTATGAAGTTAATTTTATCCTTATTATTGTTTGGGGGTAAAAGTGAAAAAGGAAATAATAACATAAGGGGTTACGTTAAACATCTAATTTGAAACCTTGATCTGCATTGTAATTTCGAGTAAATGAAGGATAATATTAAATTTTACCTCATAAGTAAATCTAATGTGTAGCAGTAAACAATATAGAATATTTAATAGATGTATCAATGTTTCGATTTGGAAACAAAGACAATAAACCATCGTCAAAATAGTTGAACTTATTTAAAGATCATAAGTAATTTTATTTTTACTCATATATTTGATACGGTATAAATGACACAGGAAGGTGGTATGATACTGAAAATTTTAAGGCTTTTTGTAAAAGAACGCGAACGCTAAGCTTAGCAATATTGTAGCTAATGAGAAGACTCTTGTATGATAGAGGAAAGTCGAAGTAATGTGAGCAAAGAAACGAAAATTCCAGAGATTTGCCTTGGATATAAATAAATTCATATTCCTTTGTTGCCTTGATTAATAAAGCTTTCACACCTAAGATAGGGCCTAGGGATTAGGTCCAAGATGGATATTTATGTGTTTCCCTTTGCCCGGGAGAGTGGCAGGATTAAAATGTTCATTTGAGCATAAATACCCGTTTGAGTTTCCAGAAAAGAATTGGGCGATGTTGGAAATTTATTGGGATGAAGTCTTACGCCAGGATCTTTGCGTGATGTGATGAAGCAAAAAACTAGAACATAGCTTTGTAATCAAAATTACACTTTTCGGATGGATATAGTTCTAGAAAATACTTCCATTCTTCGTTGGTAAAGCTCTAGGATTTCCTGGTGGGGATGCATCTCGTAATCGTCTATAAACGTTTAAAACTTTCTATACCCTCTTTCAGTTTTTTGTCACTAACTCTATCTCATTAGCTTTAGCAGGAGTTTGCGGATACAAAAGAGCTCTGTGCAGCCATCAGCCTTGTATTTCGTGGTGATACCCAGGAATCGGTGGCTCTGACGGGGAACTGATAATATTATGCTCAGGATTTGAGCTGCACTAAATGATTCAATGTTGTTACTAATCATAGGATTTAGTAAATTTATAATCACAAATTTTAGAAGATAAAAATGCCCGAAATCTAAAATCCAAATACTACGCGATTTTCGCTATCTCTGCTTAAAAAACATTCATATTCGCATATTCGAAAAACTTTGATTTTTAGAAGATCCTCCTCATAATTGGTCTAATTTCACAGTTGTTAGGGGTGATTCCTAGGACTATTTATATTATTCTTATCCTCAACCCTTTTAATTTCTCCTTTTGTTTTTCCTGGTTCTATTTAATGTCTATCCTTTACTCATTTATTTCCATTGATTACAAAATAAAGTGAAAAAATGGTGTAAGCTAATACCCTTTTTTCTGATTTGAGATTTTCCTCATCGATGTAATCCCATTCAACAAATGAGCACCTCTGCCTTCGTATTTCTATCTTCTGAAAAGACTCTTTAACTTAATTTTTGCAATAAAATCTAGATCCCTCCTCCTGTAGTGAGCAAATTAATTCAGGCAGTACCAGATTAGTGTACCGGTAACATTAAGCAACTATTTTGTTGTGCCCTAGCTACACTAAGCCCGACACTGCTACACCAGAGCTTATCGTAGACGATTATTGCTGGGAGCGTGCTCCGTTGTGTACTTGGTTCTGCCAGAATATTCACCTACCAATCATCATTAGACTATATATATTTATTATAGATATCACACCCAAGAAGTACGCAAGTATTATAGCCCTTAGAAAACATGCTGTTTTCAGAATCAGACGGATTTTTGAGGAAATGAAGTTAGCAAACTCAATTGTTGGCAACATCGTAAAAGGAGCTGAAGACACTGGTGAACATTTAACAAGGCGACAAAGAAAATGTGGAAGAAAATGAAAGAAAAAACTTAACGATGACAAGGCTCTCATTACAAATAGTGTGAAGGATCCCAAGAAAACTAGAAAATAAATCCATAGAGATTAGTCTTAGGCTGGTAGAAATGTTTCTTCTTCAACCGTCTGGCGAGTATGCTGGATGAAAGTAAGGTGAAAGAAAGAACGTTATTTTTCAGACGAATCGCATTTTAAAGTACATGGTTATATGTTGGTAGTTGGAAGAAGAAGCAAGGATGAATCACGTTAGCGAGGACACATCCAACTGGCGCCAAAATACCAACCTAAGAAGATGTTTTGCATTGTTTTAGCGCCAGAGGACTAGGGTGGCTTATTACTATTGAAGGAATGACGAACAGCATTAAATGCAAGGAAATCCTGCAGACTTACTTTCTTTTCGCGATGCAGAAAGACTTTCCTGATGGTGTGAGCATTTGCGAGCAGAATTTGGCTCGTGCCATACTTGCCAAGTAATGGGAATCTATAGGTGATAATTTAACATAGATGTGAGGAAACCGACTGTTTTAGGATGAAGAAGATGATTTGTGCTCTTATCAATGCCTTGTAACATAAGGAGAACTGCCAGAAATGTGTTTAAACTTGTTTGAATCTTTGCCAGAGGGAGTGAAGCAGGTTCTAAAACCAAAGGACGGTCACACTTCATAATAACTGTGCCGGTAATCTTATTATTGACGAATTTTTTAATATATATACACCAATTATAAAATAATTGTATTATTTCACCACAGTCCGAACTAATTTGTACACTAATGTAATTTTTTTTAATGTCACAGTTGTTAGGGGTAACTCGTAGGGCTATTTGAGTAAATCTTATGATCAACCGTTGTAATTTCTCCTTTTATTTTTCTCTTGGTTTTATTCAATAACTATCATTGAATCATCTCTTTCCATTCCGAATAAAATATGGAGAATAAATCGTTTAATTAAATACCTTTTTTTCTGATTTGAGATTTTCTTCATCTATCTAATCCCCTGCAAACATGTATGAACCTCTGCCAACATCTTTCTATCCCCTAAAAGAACACTTTCATTTAATTTTAGGAATATAATCACGATCCCTCCTTCTGTAGTGAGCAAAGTAGTTCAGACAGTACCAAATTTCTTTAGTTTGGGTGAACCTTTTTTTTGCAATGGAACCATTGTCACGTATCGAAATCAGAATTAAATGCAGCCTTCATCTCGATTAACTTTGTTATATAAGAAGTTTATATCAATTTCCCAATTCTATTATAGCATTTGTGGAAACAGTAGAGCCCAAAAATATCAAATGATTGATAGGTACTTTCTTAAATCTTTTATTAAATTGCATGATTAGATTTTGAGCTACAGACGATGTGCTGGTATTTCCTTTTTATTAAACCTAGGTATACCATTTTTTGCTCTCTCTCCTCTAGTTTCCTTTCTTCTTTTCACGAATAACCTAGGTAAATAAAATATTTATCATTAATCCCCCTTATAATAACATAAAGTCGCTTTTATATTCTCATGCTTGGTGTTATATCTAAACTTCTCTTCCTCTTGAACTCTTTCAGTTTCTAAGAAAAGTCAATGGAAGGGTGCATTTCGGGATCTCTCTTCTTCTTGTCGCGTAACAATCCCTTTGGAATTCAAGCGAAATCATTATAAGGTTGAAATTACACGAATAGATAGAAATTCGTGTATTTGATTCCTAAGACGTCACAAATCATTCAAAAACATGCGAAACATTAATAAATTACTGTGTCGAGGTAGAGGCCACCTCACTAGATAATATATATATATATATATATATATATATATATATATATATATATATATATATATATATATATATATATATATATATATATATATATATATATATATATTTGTTGAAAGGAAAGAGATAAATATCAAGAAAATATGTATATATACAGGTATACATACATATATCCTTTAATGTACGTACACGTCCTTGCTACGTACAAGTACGTTCACTTCGTAAAACTAACCCGATTTATACAGTGGGCGATAAGGTTTAACTGAGTTTACTAAGTCGCAGTTGAAAGGTAGTTTAAAGAATGAATACTAAAAATATAATTTTAATGAGTCGACATTCTGCTTGGCTTGGCACGAGACAACGCTAAGACGAGATGAATCGCGGCCGGTATAACCGAATACCAAGGAACATGAGGAAAGGGACACAACAATCGAACCGAAGGTGACGGGTTTTTAATCTAACCAGAGACATTTTTCATGCTTAATCGCTGGAAGGCACAGACATCTAGCAGATGACAACTGCACCTAGAGGGATTAGCCTTTGTCTCCTAACTCAGGTCTTAATCGCCTCCAACGTTGTGGGTGGGAGACTTGGTGAGCAGCTTCTAAGCTACGGAGATTAACGTTTTCCCAGTGGGATTTAAGCTTTTAGCCTGCACAACATAATTAACTGCTCTTGGGAGGTAGCTAGCGGATATTCCAACTCTTTCTTTCTTTCCGAGCTTGGACTCTTATGTTACTACACGTGTAGTTAGATTTTTAGAATGAGTGAAGGAAGAAATTTAAGGGGGAAATTAAGGGAATATTTCTCTTTGACTTCTATTTTCTTACATACTGTGAATAATAGTAACAAGGTATCTTTTGGAAAAATTTGATAAGTTTGTGGAAAAATATATTTTATTAGGATTTAGAATCTTTTGAAAATAAACTTTAACGGCAAGAAAACATAAGAAAATCGAAAACCAATTTAGAGTTTAGAATGAGTAACTAATACAAGTATTTTCTTAACGACTTATTCATGTTGAAGAAATTATTCAGATTTGTGACTAAATATAAATGAAAGGTATTGTTTTTTATTTTAAAGAAATCGATTTTGGTCTAAAAAAACCCGTTTTACAAACTCATATAATGAATTAGTTTGTAGTTAATATAAATTCGAGTTCTTGTAAGGCATCTATAGATAAAATTTGAAATTTAATTTAAACAATCTATATTTTTCTATTTTTACCAAGTTAATAATGATCTTAATCACTTTTTAGTAGGTTGACCAAGAAGTAATGGTTGATTTTTTTAGGTGGAGAGACAATAGTATAAAAAATGAACCATATTCAAAATTGTTCAAAAATTGCCTGAAAACCTAAATACACCTCGTTCATCCATGCATCTCCATTTAAAGAAGATACCTAAATACACCTCGTTCATCCATGCATCTTAATTTAAAGAAGATACCTAAATACACCTTATTCTTCCATTTATCTCTATTTAAAGAATAGACGTAAAGATGTACAACTGGAGCAATGGATTTCTCACGACATTTGAGAGGCAATAATTTGTTAATTTTTCCATTCTCATAAAAGGCTGTAACCATTTCTGAGAAGGCTTGTAACATTGGAAAAAAGTGGATTATGTAGAATAATATTAAACATCTTAGATTTAAAATACCCGGGAGGAAACGGTAGCCTCATCCATGAAGGTCTTTCGCGCATGTTTGGTGGCATATGAATGACAGAATCCAATTTGAATTTCTTAATTCAGAGCATACTATCACTAAAGGCCAACATTACTCAATCAAAAAAGGGTTTTTTTTCAACAAGACAACGTGCGACGAGATATATCACTTGAGGCATCAAATTACTCTCTTTTATGAGTTCTGAGACTCACCTAAATAGAATGAGGATGTTAACTTCAAAAGAGGTGGAATTATATAAAGAAAAATAAGTCAAATTACTCGATTTTGACAAACAAAATTAGAAGTAAGTTAGAGATTCCCTGGTAAACTGGTTTAAATTATATCACTTAGCAGATTAATACCAAAATACCTATTTAATTATCAATAATTTCAAAGATCTGCTTGATTTCTAGAATTAGAGATATACAAATGTAAGGTGAGGAAATAATAGCAATTATACCTACTTAATTTTTTCGTGTGAAATTAAAATTAGTTTTATTAACTAACCATACTTTCTGGAGATCTATTACCTACCTTGTAATAACGCGTTAATTCGGTGCAAATCAGTACAGAATTTTAGGAGTAAAATTCAATATTCGAAATAATCTCGTGATTAAATTTGAAGTAAGTTTTTAAAGAAAGTTTCATTTAACGAGAAGACCAAATATTTAAAATCCACAATGAAGAATGAAAAATATTGGGCCTAAAGAAACTATCATATTTCTCCTCTTCAAGAAAAGTAGAAATAACGTGATCCAAATTATATAGCGAAAAGTAGGGTTTATTATAGCAAATTCCGTCACCTCTCATAATCTACTGGAAAGTAAAATGGTAAATGCAAGGTAATTACAACTCCAACATTTTTTTACAATTTGAAAGGGTGTTGTTTTAGTTTTACTATAAAAATAGTAAGCTACACTCTCTTATTAATGCTTTAATTTAATTTGTCGTTTTTATGGTGAGCGGCTAATGTTTCAATTAATATAAATTAATATAATATTTAACAGTTTATTGATAATTTTTTATTTATAAATATATTAACTCAATTCATTAAAGCAAGAAATTAAAATAGAATTTAAAAAAAATTACATCGATGACATTTTTCATATCACATCAACGAATGCAACAGAGGCGAAATATATCTTCAGTTTGCTCTCAACTGAGCTTCAATTAGGTGTGGTACAAATTATACTTAAATCATCTAAAAAAAATCAGAGAGAGTAAAATGTTAGGAGAAAAAGGGATTTTTACGTATATTAAAGGATGATATCAAACTTTTTTCTGAGAATTTTTTTATAGATCGCAAAATTAAATCCTAGGGCGTCAATTTTGACACTTAATCTTACAAATCTACTTTTTTGCTAATATTTTAGCCAAATGACATACAAAGTCAGAATAAGATGAAGCAAAGGTTCCGATTTGTAAGTTATTGCAGTTTGACGCGATAAACGACAGCGAAGGAAGACTTATCCTTAAGAGACGATCTTCCCACACTTCGTAGTCTCGGTTTCGTCTTAGGAAATAGAAAATAGAGGGGCCTCAAAGTCCCTTTTCATTCGCTATAAACTTGTTCATCGCCTTTTAGGATCGCACAGATTCGTCGTGTTCGATCGTTATCGAAATTTAAAAATTTTCGGTCATCGGAAATATTTTTACACAAGAGTTGATTTTATTTCTTCTTTACTTCTCTATATTACTTCTCCATCTTTCTTAATCATAATGGTCAGTATTTCAAAAAACACTTTGTGAGAAAGGCAAATATTCGTTACTTTCTCATGCACGTATCATTGATTGGAAAACTTCAAGAGGATTTGTAAGAAATTTTACTTTTTGGTTTCTGGTTTATTTTGCGTTTGAGTATGAGAAAGAAAGAAATATCCTACCTTTATTTGAATCCTTAGAATATGGTTAGAGAAATCTATTTCTTTCTCAAAAATGGAGATATGATTTTTTCACTAACCTTGTTTTTATTCATAAGATTATAAAATCTTATAAAATATAAATGTCCATTTATAAGATTCTCAAGCTAACTTATGAATTGCTCATTAAAAACCATTATAATATATCCTTACCAAAATATTATAAATTAGGATTGTTTAAATTCGAAATAATTCAAATTTTAATAGTGTTTAAAAACATGTAAATTCAATTTCGTTAACTAAACATTGTCTTACAAATGTTTTAACCTAAGCATAGTTTACTAAGATATTCTAAGCATCTTTTCTGATTGCTTTGCAGACAAATTTGAAATTTTACTTCATTCTTCAATTGAAGAAGAACCATCAATATATTTGGAGGTTTTGTTAAATACTTTTATTTTTAGGTGAACCTTCTGAAATAGAAAAACTTCTTTTTGTTAGTTTTCCTTAATGCACTGAAGAAAAAATCTCATCTTTTTACTGTCATGCAAACTGTAAACGAATTACTGATTATTCGATATATGTAATGTGAATAAGTTAAAAATTCATATTACATTGTTATTTATCATCTAACTAAACAGAGTATTAACGAATTTATATTAAATTAAATTTTCATTTAGCATTCATCAATGATGCGCAAGCTAGCGTCGCAGTAAGTGTTGGTGTATGTATTGTTCAGTATTTAAATGCATTCTGATCGATATTTACTACTATGCCTTAATTTGGTTCTATTCTCCAAGAATTGAACCACTTTCTTAGATGGCTTCAAACACGAAAAGGTCATTAGATGCATAACTGGCCAGTAAGGTGCAGCTGAAATCTTGAAAATTGCCTGTTTTCTTCTCTCTAGTGCCAACAGAAGGAACTCCAGATCTAAATGTTCAACATTTTTTACTTCGTCTCTATTGTCGTAATTCTTTATAGATCTTCCCCAAACTTTCCCACGAGAGTTGCCCACGATAATTTTCATTTTATTAAAACAATGTAAATATCCTCAAAAATCTGTAAGGTAATTAATTCTACTGGACTGGGGCAAATACATCCTTGAATTTAAGGTATCTCGTATCATCTCTTCATGAAGAAACTAAATCTCTGCTTATTTTTGGTAAATATTTCCGGGAAATTAATCAAACCCTTTTTAATTTCAAAATCTATATAATGAAAACAGAATGGAATGTATTCAGAATTAAAATATCTTTCAACAATGGAGCTTAAAATATTCAGAATAGAAATATTATTTTGTTTTTTTATAATGGAAAATCATGACTGTGCTTTGATGATATTGCAGACTTTATTTATATTGTGTTTGTATAGATTAATCCCAAGCCTTTATTTTTTTCAATTTGCGCTTGCTAGCCTAATTCTCATGTATTTTTGTTGATCAGGGAAATATATTGTGATTATTTTGTATCGGTTTGAGCTGCGAATCTTATCCTGCGATACTTCAGTTGATTGAGACATTTAATGTAACCATGAATATGCCTTAAATCGTAAGCAAAAGAGAAAGAGCAAACGAGGTTAAGAAGGAACATGGTAGAGCTTTCAATTGTATTAAATCTCTCTCATTCCATATTACGTTTATTTTCAAGTTTATTCGAGTAATCTTTCCGTATCTTTCTATTTGATAAATGGAACTCAGCAATAAAGAAAACAGGAGAGAAAGATAAAAAGCGGGAAAAGCCAAGACAAAAGAAGTAAAAGTGGAAGGAATATAAAGGAATAGGAAGGCTGGAAAGGAAAAAGAAAAAGCTCGGAAGATATAGTTTGCAATGAATAGGAATAGAGGAAGGAAGAAAGAAGAATAAAAATGAAAAGGAAGTGCTAAAAGAGGACTAGAGTAACTTAAAAGTAGAGATTAAATAGGAGGTAAAAGAAGATTGATAAAATGAGCAAAAGAAAGACTGGAAGCGAGAAAGAGAAAGGAAAAAAAGCATGAGGCTAAGAGCCAGAGAAAGATTGCAAGACAGAGCGAGGAAGACAGTAAAAAGCAAAAAACTTGTGAGACAAAAGAGGAAGAAACATAGCAATAGAAAAATGAATGCTCTAGTTTATATATGCCAATGTCTAGAGCTAAGAGGAGGAAACTTATATTTTGCATTTAGTACAAACGGTGTCTTATTTCCTTTCCCAAGTAATACGAGTTGTTTTACACTGATTCACTAATTAACAGGTATTTTGGTGATGATTTCTGTTTAAACCAGGCGCTCATTGGGGACAATAGAAGGAAGGAGAGGATTCCTTGATTTGGTCTATAAACCAGAGGGGAGCTTAGTCTTATATTTACATACCTTAATTAAAACCGTTTTACTTTTGTAAATATATTATCTGCATAGTAGTAAAGTATATTTTCCAAGATAGCTAAGACTTGCCAACCTAAACGACACGGTGAAAATTAATTGCACTTTGATTTGTATTCATAATTTTACTCACGCTCATAATCAAGTAATCAGTTTATAGGCCTCTTTCCCTCGACCTAAGGAAGTTTGACAAGGGTTGGCTTCTAACATCACCTAACTGTACGATTTTTTTTATTTTAAACTACACTTGATGATCATTTGATTTTTTTCATTAATAATATTTTTTCTTAATAATTCCTCTTTAAATGGATCACATAAAGACGTTAATATTATCGCATGATTGAATATTGATAGCGAGGAATAATAACAATATAGGTTTCCCTTATTTACATGAATTCCAAAACCAAGTCCAACCATTAATATAATTGAGCTTTCCTTAATGTCCTAACTATAGCTAAGCAAACATTTTCCTTCTTTTCCATGCTAAGCGCATTGCTTGGACAAACAGGGTGCTGATTTTTCTTGATTCGTCAACAAAACCATTCCTCATTCTTAATATCAAAAACTCACTAACTTTATTGGCAATCTCAAGGGCAACAAAGGCCTTCTTTAGGATAAATGATTGCAGGTTCCCTTTCGGGAACAATAGTATTGCTTTCACTTAATGATTGACAACAAAATACGACCCCTTTTCCATACCCTCGTCACTCATGCTCTGATAATTATAATCTTCCGACAATCTTTAAAAGATAACCAAAAAAGGGCTAAATGAAGGCACCCAACTTTTATGTAACAAGTTCTAGCAAATGCAATAATTGCAGTAAAAATGGTCATTACGCATATCTTATCCCAAACTCTTAAATATCAATATATAAAATTATAATCCGCTAATATAACTCGACTTTGTAACAGACTTTCCTCTGAATTATTTTGCGGACAATAGTCTTTTTGCATGATCACCAGCAAAGACTAAAGCAAATTTTCCTACTGAATAGAAGAAATTATATGAAAAAATTGATAACTAATACTTCTGGAAGTCGGTCTACTCTACTTTAAAGATAGAGTCAATTGAGAAAAGTGACTTTAGTGATTATCTTGAATTGAAAAGAGAGAACTTGTCACTAAAAGTCTGGAAAAGAGCAAATTACAATTGATCCTTTACCGTTGTGAAGAAAACTCTTCGCATATAGTTTCATAGTCATCTTAGTCATGTCTTATTCAGCCAAGAAATATATTGGGAGTTGCGTTGTGTAAAAGATATTTGCATAGGGTTGCAGCGATGGAAGAAAGAGAACATCATATCTTTTAGCTTGAACACATTAACTACCACATGAGCCCTCTGTGGCCCAAATTCCTTTCTTCTCCTTTAACATATGTTCCACTGGTGGTACAAAATAGATATTCAATTTTAAATTATATGTTTACTTCTTCTAGAAATTACTAAATATGTGTGGAATAAATAGGAGAAATAACTGAGATAATTATTTATTGTAAAAAAATCACATATGAAATAGAATATGTGACTCAAATTTATAAACGAAACTTACCTCAATATATGTGAAAAAACTCCTTAAAATATGAATACATATTTCAAATTTAAGTGTGAAAAATACAAAAAATATAGGAACAATTTTCCCCCCCAAAAAAATACCTATCCATAGGGGATAAAAAGGTATTATTTCAAATAAGTAAATGAATGAAAAGCATAAATATTATAAACAAATTAATTATAAAATTTAATTTTTACGCATATTTAAAATAAAATATATATAAAAAATCCTCAAATCAAAAAAATATCTAAAAAACGATGCCTTTGCATGAAAAGATTACATATTACAAGAAAAATTGTATTGGTCAAAATGTAGCTCCTCAAAACATAATGGGCACAGGAAAGGCTTTCCTTCTCAGATGTGACAAAATTTTTCCTCTTCTAGCTTTGGGAGCAGCTACTTTATATCCTTCCTTTTTCGCATAACATTATGCCATCATGTGCATCGGTTGTATACGTCTCTTGTTTTTCCTTCATCTCCACTCTATGCATGCAGAGGTCTAATAACACTAATAGAAGCTCTTTCATTCCCAACAGACACAATATGGGTTGGATTGCCCTTTCTTAGTGAATACACTAAGGATTCTCTGAAATTCTTGTTGAAGTACTATTCTGAGCTTGGTATTTGTTGAATAAGATACAGAGATTTATGATGGACGTAGCAAACAATAACTCGAAGTACCATTTTTGTACAACTTTCTTGTTTTACTGAGAGTTAAATTGTAACCATAAAATTTATCACTGATGTTTACTCCTTGCTTGACAGCATTATAGGATAACACACTCTCAGGATTTTGAATATCAACTCCAGGATTTTCAATGCGAGTGTTTAAGAATGCAAGACCAGGATTAGGTTCAGTTTTCATTATTAGAATGTCACGTTTTTCTTTTCATTTCATCACTTTTATACCATCTTGTATTTGCAACAGCATGCTACACTGGTGTCTACTACCTCAGTAGTAGACACCTCAGTAGTAGTATCTCTTAAGTTAGCAATAGCCTGCTACAGCAGTATTTCCTACTTTGGCATAGCTATATACAGTAGTATCAAGTACTTCAGTAATGGCCTGGTATAGTACCATCTAGTAATTCAGTAAAAAAAGTTCAAGAAGTGGCTAGACCCTTACTGTGAACTTAAGAACTACATAAAATAAAATTGGGTATATCCTTGAGGGGACGGATCCTGGCTGTTGCGATCATGGAATTGGTACCTTTCTGCTTCTGGGCTGGCCTCTTGTGGACCCGATGGTCCTTGCCAGGGCCTTAGACTGTAATAATAAAGGAATAGTACATACAGATATTTAGATAGAAAAATATTTACTTCCGAATGTGTTTTCATGGGTGCGCCAATCGTCCGTCGAACGAAGGGGACGAGATCCTCAGAACAGATAATGGATTGGACATAAAGATCAAAATGACAATTAACGTCTCACGGGAAGGCACCCTTTGTTGAGTTTTAAAAACGATGAGGCCGAGGGATGGTAGTGGGTGGTTATAGCACTAACAAGCGAGGGTGGAACCCTTCCTGACCTCAGTGGGGTCATCCGACCTGCGTCAGGGTTATGTGGATATCATTTCTGCATAGTGGAATAAAAGTTGTGTTGCGATTGTCTATGAGGCCACTGATGAGGATATAGTTAGTTATGTTCAATCTTGTTTATTATCATTTGGAAGGCATTCGAACGGGTTTGATCTTTCTTTGTCATGCGTTTCAAGGATTTCGATCTTTTTCAACTGAGTTTCGAATTCTCTTGTTTTTTTTTATCTATTTTAATGTTGTTTTTGAATAATCTATCTTCCACATTTTTATAGAATGGGTTATTCAGTACTTCTTATAGAAGATTATGATTTCGATCAAAAGATTTCTTCATTTTGTTTCCATCTATTCCCATTTTCTGATTTGGAATTTGTTTATAATGTAAGGCTACCAATTATTGCAACTTTCCTAATTCTCTTCAATCTTTTTTCATGTCATTTACTGTAAATTTTCTTCTCTATTAACTTTCATGTCCTTGATTGTAGAAGATCGACCATCTCCCTTCTCTCCCAGTTGATACTCGGGACGTTGACCGCAAAACATCCGGGCTAGGCACCCTGAGTCAGTCTCGTTACCACAGCAACTCGCCACTCGTCTCTATGAAAAGCAGAACTGGTTAAACTGCAAGATCTCCCCTACGAGTGTATATTCAATTTCATGTCAAGTACGAAATTGGAGATGCGTTTCTCTCAAGCTCAAAGGCCGAGCAGGACCAGATGTTAGACTTCCTAGGGACAACTGTCCGAATAGAAACCCTCCGGCGGCCAGTCCACAGCCCCCCCCTCCTCCTACCCCTACCCAAGGGGGGTAATAAGGTGTAAATACCAAACCCTTGAGAAAAATGTGGTAGAATCTGTTAGTCAACTAGGCTACGAAGTCCCCTGCAAGAGACGCCGGGCTACCAAGGGGACTAAGAAGCAGCTTATCATCGAGCTAGTGCCTGGTTATCAAACCGAACTTTAAGTTAACTTGTTCAAGTTCAACTGATTCTCCTCAGATAACCCCTCCCCCACTATCCTGGTGTAGCACCAAGCACCATAATAGTCCCCGGCCTTAAGGAATTCCCAAACGAAAAAAAAGAAGCTCCTCCTCGAGCCCGTTCCCCGATAGGTACACCAAACTCTAAGTTAACTTGGTTTAAGAACCAAGTTCAACTTACTCTCGTCAGAGAGACTTGCCTATTCTGGTGCATCCTAAAGCACCGTGATAGTCTTCACCCTTGAAGAAGACCCTCCCCCCGATTACCGTGTGGAACCCCATCTGCCGCACTCGCTAAAGTCCCTTGTGACTGTCAAGTTATCCCGTCCGCCGCCAATCTCCTGGTGAGGCACGCGTCAAAGAACCCATCGGATTCCTGAGGTTCCTGGGCTCATTGAGTTCAATGTCAGACTCAAACCCGCCACAAGAGCAACCAAGGTATTTAGACTCCAGTAGGGACAGCTACTATATTGTTATATTGAAGTGAGCGTAGGTTAACTTTCACAATAAGGTCAAGTTAAAAAGTCTTACTTAAAAACTTATTGAAGTCATTATTGTGTATTTAAATTAGTAAAATTTCTGTGGTTCTTGTTAATTTTATTTTTCTGTTTTAATTAAAGTTTTAGTTTGTTTTAACCAAATTTTTTTATTTTCTCCTCGAATCGCTATGTTGGCACAGGGAACCTTTAAAGTTTAAAGAACTCAAGACCCTAGATAATAATAATCAAAATCATATATAGCACTCTTCGAGACGTATAACGTTAGTCAAGGAGTCTTTTTTTTTCTAGTACGTAAACAACCCCTACGTACCCAACTTCGCCCATCACTCGGTCCTTCCTATACCACGACATTGATCTTAAATCTCCGCTTTGGACTGCCTAATAATCATTTGAAAGTGTTGGTTGCTTTGTGTAGGTGAATATATTTGTGCTGGAAATAAACTTCTACTGTTACTTCAGATGAATGTTGTAGGTGCGTATGTATTTATTACAATTAGTAAAGAACTAAGTGATATTTCAATTACTATATTAATTAATCTTTCGTATCCTTACCTCAATTCTCATATGAACACTGTTTTCTCATTTATAAAGAATCATTAGTAATTGTGAAGTGTTTATTTTGTATTTAACGTGAGTAATTTAAAATTTTATAGTTCATTTGTATAATTAATTTGTAAAACTTATTTATCGATACAAGCACTGCTAGACCAAAAGCTGTTTTGCTACACAATGGTTACAAAAACCTTAAATTCCTGTCGCACTTATTGTTGGGATGATAAACCATATGACTCAATGAAGTAGATTTGGGAACGTTTTCTATATTCGCATCATAAGTGGAATATCTGTGGAGATCTAAAGGTAATTATTTACTTCTTGGACTGCAGCTAGGATATACAAAGAATGTGTGCTTCTTATGCCTATGGAACAGCCGTGACGACAGGAATGCATATATTGTCAAAAAGTGTCCCGAAGAGAAGAACATATAGTTAGCAAATACAATGTGAACCACATGCCTTTGGTACATCCACAGAAGATTTACCTTTCTCCACTTCATATCAAACTTAGCCATATCACGAATTTTGTTAAAGCAATCGCCCATGATTCTGATGGATTCCAGTATCTCAAAGAGAAATTTGATGCAAAGAAAATCGATGCTAACTAAACTTAAAGATGACATTTTTGTAAGGCCGGAGATTAGAGAATTGATACGTGACATGGAGGTAGAAAAATACTAACTCCACTTGAGTTGTCAGCTTGGGATTCATTTATCCATGTATTGCATAACTTCCTTATTAATCATAGGGCTACAAAACTATAAAGAATTAGTGGACAACATGCCAAAGGCCTATTAACCAATTAGATGTCGGATGTCTCTTAAGATGCATTTCTGGCATTCACATCTAGAATTCTTTCCATCTAATATGGGTGATATTAGTAACGAAAATGGGGAAAGGTTCAATGCAGATATCGCAATGATGAAAGGAAGGTATCAAGGCCGCTTTACCGAAAATATGATGGGTGACTACTGCTGGTTTCTACAACGGGAGGATCCTTTCTCCACGTACAAGCGCAAGAGTAAGAGTCTCAAACAATTCTGAGTACTACCTCTCTTATATATAATACATATCTTGTCTGGGTATGCAAAACGATGTACATAATGCCAAATAGGGTACACCGATTCCAAACCTTTACCGAGAAACGCCTCATTCTTCTCAATGTCGTAATAATTATATCATTAATTGATCCAAGGTGACAAAATGATCCATTTATCCTAGTTGCTTATCTCAGGAATCTTACGTGCTAGGACAAGTCTAAGCACAGATTTGGAATCAGCGCACCAAACTAGTTAGTTACAACAACATTTACTTAAGTAGCAGAGACAAAGTTAAAATTTCTTTGCTAGTGCTATGCAAAAGTCTACACGATAAAATCCCTCTGTTGGCAAATTAAATATATTCCATATGAAGCCTAGTTTGAAATTATATTCTATGCTGAATTATTTGGAACGGGAGATATCTTGCTAAATCAATTTGTGTTGGATATTGAATTGTTTTCCTATATAATTTTCTAACTGCGCTGGGGATTTTTAGCAGATTTCTCTTATTTTCCTTTTAGTACTAATCTGTTCTTGTCTTTCTTGATGAAAATGGGTTAGAATCTTTAAATAAATGAATTTTTACGAGCATATAATTGGTTGTTGGTGGAAAGCAAAATCTATTTTTTAAGACAAAGGAATGATTTGTATAGGGATAAAGAAAGTTTTAAAAGATGTCTGAATGTGAGTGGAAATTTCATGTAAAAGAGAAAGGAGCTTTTAGGAATAAATTGCGGGCTTTTTTTTCTCTATTGTAAGGCAAATAAAATATTTTTAATATGATTTAGGTATTTATAAAATTTTCACGAAAAATAACGAAAGGTATAATTTTTCTAATATGCTAACAATATTAAAATAATTTCGACTTTATTGGCTTTAATATGTCCAGGAGATAGGTTTGAGATACAGAATGTATGGCAAAGTAATTTGGAGTGTTTATTCTAAACGAAGATATAGGGATTAAACAGAGGTATTCTGTTAGAAGAATACAGTGAGTAGCAATGCTGTGAGTGCAAAACCAAGAGTGTAATTGTGTGTATGTTTTGTTTTTATATTAAACGTGATGATTAACTTACTGGTGAAATGGAGAGCTTTAGTATTTTCAGGTCAATGACAGGTTGTCATGGTTTCTTTGGCAAACAAGATAGTGCATTGCGTCAAGCTTATTTAATTTTAAAGGTCTTTTAAAGGTAGTTAAATATGTTAATTTAAATCACACCTTCCAATTTTTTACCACCTTTTATTAATTATAGATAACGTGAAATTCTATTTCACTTTTACGACAGATATTTTTCAGTATTCTTTAGAGAATAGAGAGTTTCTAGTCCTCAGAGCAACCAAACCCGAGAGAAAAGTGTTCTTCATAAACATTTCTTAAATAATTCAATTTTTTATTTTTCGTTGTTATCAGAGAAATACCAGAGCTAAAATAAATTTTACCAAGTAACAAATCCATTAAGCGTTCATTTTTGGTAACTTTGGAACTGGATGATATTGCTACATTTCCTGCTCTCCATTTTTAGTTAAGTTGAAAACTGCTTAAACTCGAGAACTTACAGGGTTATCTGCACTACCAAGGAAAAAATTTCTACACGATGGTTGCTCCTATTCTATTTTTTTTATTATTCCAATTTTTTTTTATTAAATATGCAATATAACTTTTCTGCACAATACTTACTCCATAACCTTTTAATTTAAAATCATCCTGATTAATATAAATATTAATCCTTAAAAATTATAAAATATATTAATAAAAATTAATTTGTAATAAATCTAGACGCTAGATACTGCGTGGCGTGCTTCAGCATACGTCACAGTAGTTTCTAAAGAATCCTAAATTTAATTTTTACATATGAAGTTTCTATTGAATTAGAAATAGGCATTTTTATATATTTATTGATTAGAAGGCTTGAGTGTTCATAACATTTCATATCATTTAAAAAAATAAATGTTAACAATACAGGTAAATAAAGTTATTTAGTATATAATAGCAAATATTCCAAAATTGGTAATATACAAAAACATTTAATTCAGTATCATTTTTATTAATTTAGAAAACTGCTTCTTCAGGTAGTCAAAATGCTTAAACTCTACAATTTAACTGTAATATAAAAAGGGGATAACACTATCAATACAAATTAGCTTTTTATGTACTAAATGTTCTTTAAGTAGAAATTCGTCTAATTGAAATTGCTGTTAGGATCTAATTTAAATTAACACAATAAACCTTTATTTAAAGTTCTCCTAAAAAGAACTTTCGTCTCATGCAGTCTATCATTGTTTAAATATAAACAAAGATTAAGATTAGATAAGCGTTGATCAATGAGTGATGAAGTAACCAAGTTAACTTTCGCTTTATTTAAATTCAGTCATGGTGAATATAAATCTATTCTATTCTATTTACTATTTTTAAGTTAAAGCACTCTGATTTTAGCGAATTCTTGGTGGATTATAGTTGATTTAATTAGCATTTTATTCTTTAAATCCAGCGCGTAATTAATGTTTATCCAATGTAAACCGGCCTCATTGGTTTAGGTTAATTAATATTACTTATTTCTAACCACATTTTCAATCCAATTCCAATTGCGGATTAAAGATTAACAAATAAAAGTAAGCCGCAGACTCTCAGTCAGACCAGACAAAAGAGCGAGTAACGACAATATCAAATAATATTTAGATTATATTAAACCTATTAGAATTGCCTGTTCAAATATCTGGAAACTTAAGTTACTACGCAGCTCTAAATTCGTTTATAATTGTGTATTTATAACATCTAGATTGATCAATTATTCTGTATATCTTTGTTTACCAATCTACTCTTTTCATGTATGTTAGATTTATCTCTAAGTGGGAGATACAAATTCTCTTGCCATCAAAAACACGTGGCCTAAAAGAGTAAGCATTCCCCTTAAATTGATTCGAAAAGGGTCTTCCCAACAAAGCGCAACACCCAGTGTGGCTCAACTCAATGTAATCGGAAGCTATCGTTCCGATCGACAAAGCCGGAATATTTTGAGGGATTTAAGTCATAATGTCTTTTATAAAAACAAATGAGGGAGAGCAGAAGTCGCTAGATTTAAATGGATCTTTTGGCAAAGAACAATCATCTATTTTAAATGGCGTTTTCGAAAAATTATACACCTTTTAATATCATAGTCTATACTCGGAAGGTGATTCGACCTATAAAAAATCAATTATTATGCTGCACCATTATGTCATTTACATTAAAAAAGGACCTCTTATCTCCATTATACATTTCAAGGCGGTCTGTATGTTTATGATTTAATTCCGGATGTAATGTTTGAAGCGCTCCACCCATAGAAGTCTGAATTGCAATAATTACAGGATATTTATATAGAATCGCAATAAATTGACTTCGTTGACCAAAGTGCTTTTCTTAATCTATATTTTCCAATAACATGTAAATATTAGTCAAAATTAAACAAGGAAGTTATCATTTATAAATTCCCATATTTGTATTCCTGCATTATCCAATGTTTGATTAAGATATTAGTTTGTAATAAATTGAAGTCACTGCATAAGTCCGTTAATCTTGTCCTATTGTAAGCCAGGAGCGTTGAAAAAGAATAATATACTGTTATAGCAATGTCGTTAAATGGACTCTCGGCGATACACCATATATAACTATTTGTTGAGGGAACTTATTAATTATCTTTAGAGTGCATGGATGTCTGGTGGGCCGATATTATGTATATTCAATATGCTTAAGAAGTGGAACTGAGCTCAAGGATAATAATATTGCTATCATTAATAAAATAAAGTTTTATTAATAATAACTATCAACAACAGACAAAACGGAAAATATTGACATAAACAGAGAATGGAAAGGGTCGTGTCGAATCGAGCTAATCCGAGAATTACAAAAGATTTAAAAAGGTAAAACAAATATAAAGTTAAAGACAGGGGATGGTTTGCTATACCATTTAAAGCACAGGATAGAATTGACAAAAGGGTTAAATACTCAAAGGTAACGTTCGGCTTACGTAACTTATACTTGTTGTGCAGAGGAAGGCGACGTGATGGAATTTCGGTCCGTTGGCGAGTTCCAGCCGAAAGGGGGGGAATTAAATGATCCTGACGTGGCGTCTTGGGAATGAGAACCGTTTCTTGATGAACGGCTTGACGAACAATGGCTGTTATACTTTGTTTTCTTCTTAACAACAGGGGGGGGGGGTGAGAACCGTCTCTTGTCTACGGTTCAAAAACAATAGCTGTTCTAATGTTGTTATCTTCTGAACAACAGGAGAAGGGGTGAGAACCGTTTCTTGTCAACGGGCTCGAACGAACAATGGCTGTTCTAACGTTGTTCACTTTCTGAACAACAGGGGAAGGGTGAAAACCGTTTCTTGTCAACGGGCTCGAAGGAACAATGGCTGTTGTAACGTTGTTCACTTTCTTAACAACAGGGGAAGGGTGAGAACCGTTTCTTAGCGAACGGGCTCAAACGTACAATGGCTGTTCTAAGTTGTTCTCTTCTGAACAACAGGAAGGGGGGGGCGTGAGAACCGTTTCTTGTCAACGGCTCGAACGAACAATGGCTGTTGTAACGTTGTTCTCTTTCTAAACAACAAGTGATGAGCCTTTGTGGACTCGGCGTACGGAGGCTCGAACCTTGGCAAAAAAGAGATATTTTCCTTCTTCTGGACAACTGATGGTTAGTCTCGACGTCGAGGTCCCTTGGCGCACAAGGTGTGAGAGGGACGTGGTGATGTTTCGCAACGAAAATCTGGATCTCCAATCTGACCTTAGTGGTGAATTTTCAATCTAATTAGTCAAGACACTCCCTTGGCGTGGGGGACAATGGATTGGGAGCTTCGAGGGAATGCACAGCTGAGCCTGAGAACAAGCCTTATCTGCCCATAAGCCTAACTCAACCTGGCGTGATCGGCGAATGGGGGGAACGGGGGGGGGATAAACCTCCTTGTTTAAACATTGACTCAGGTGGCTGCGATAAGGCGCCCAGCTTCAAAGTGAGGATGCACGTGGGGAGCATCGTGGTTTTAAATAACATGTGATAGTGGTTGAAATTAACGAGGCCTTAACCCGTTCTATCACACCTCTGCATTCCGGGGGAAGTTGTCACTTCGAAAAAAAAGAGAGAAGGGACAACGATAGAGCTCCGTTGGGGGAACTCGTCTTCTTGTACCAACCGTATCTTCCTGCACCTAACTAGTATTACCTCAATACATATGATTATTTTGATCTTTAGATTACAGGGGAAAATAACTTCAATACAAACTTATTGAAAAAGAAAAAAAAAGAGCATGGAACAATTAAATGATATAAAATTAGTACATACGGGACAAAATAATTTATACGTAAATTAATGGGTACAAATATATATACATACAAAAAAAATAGACATTGAGCGTTACAAAATTCAGACATATACATTAACTAATTATAATACAAGAGAATCTAATTTAAGTCGTACAAGACGGTATATACCTACATGGAGATACTAATCCTATGAATACAATTACTCTACACTATTCGGTAACGCATTCCTACTGAGTTCGTCAGTGACCTAGTTATCGGAACCTTTTATATAATTTATTTTAAATTGATTATCTTGCAAGAGTAAACTCCAGTGCATGATTCGGCCGTTGAAGTGTCGCACATTCCTAATATAGGCTAACGGACGGTGGTCGGTTCTTATCTGAAATTCTTTTCCTATCAAGTACATTTTGAATTTGTCTATAACCCAGATAATTTATAGAGCTTCCTTCTCTATAGTGGCATATCTCTTTTCGCGTGGTAATAATTGGCGACTAGCATATGCAACTGGATGACTCGTTCCGTCATCCTCGTATTGAAGGAGTACACCTCCAATGCCCTCGTTGCTCGCATCGGTCTTAATCCCAAAGGATTTTTTTCCGGGTTGGGCAACTTTAAAATGGGGGCAGAAATGAGCTTACTCTTGAGTTGAGTAAAATGGGAAACAGTGACATCATTTCAACGTAAACGATCGGGGAAATTCTTTTTTTTGAAGGGAGCTGAGGGGGGCCGAAATTGCAGCAAAATTCGGAACAAATCGCTGATAGTGAAAGCTTATCCTAGGAACGATCTTAATTGCTTCTTTGTAATCGGGAGGGGCATGTCGGCGATTCTCTTAATCTTGTTGTCTTGGAGACCTAACTTGCTTTGTCCAATTTTAAAACCCAAGTATTTAAAGGCTTCGTGGGCAAAATGGCATTGGCTGGGGCCAATAGTGAGGCCATTTTTGCGCAGTCGCTCGAAAAGAGCTAATAGGGTGGTTAAATGGTGACTCCATTCAATTAGTTCTTGTAGCTAAATCTTTTGATGTGGTGTCAGCTGCGCGTCAATATCCAGGTGAAAGGGTTCAAAAGACTCGCCTGGTAGGAAAGGAGGAGGGTAATCAGCATCAGGTTGGGTGAACACTATCTGTATTACATTAAGGGACTCCGCGGGGTAATCTTCTTGAAGCATCGATGTTTCATCCAGTGCTACGAACGTATCTCCATGGGCGCGTTGGGGGTACTTTTTTTCTTGGGGTCCACGGACAGTCTCCGTGTCCTTGTCTTGGGCCTTATGGCCTAAGGGTGTTAGTAATTCACACTCCTTTTTTGCCGTCCTAAAGTCCTGGTTAAGGGTCTCCGAGAAATCGGACGGTATCGGAGTTCTGATGGGGACGGGCTCCTGGGCTTCTTTCTTAGCTCGGCCTCAAGGAAGGGCGGCCTGAGAAACACGGTGGGAACTTACTTGGGGAGCTCTGTCCTATAAGTACGGAGCAAAATTGTATGGGTGTTAAAATGACTTTAGCCCAGCCATCATAATATTGACACTGCAGGTAACATCTAACGATGGGGAATTGGTTCGCCCGCCCAAGGTAGTCATGTACCACCGCAAATTTTTCGTGGTTAGGGTCCACTGGGGGAAGGAGTTCGTCGGACAAAATAAAACAGGTACATCCTGTGTCCCTGACGAGAGTAAATACTCGGCAGCCGTTCAGGCTGCATTCCTCAAATTTTAAAGTTCCCGCTGAACTTTTATCAAAAATAAAATTTACCTGGTGGCTTGACGGAGGGGAAGAAGTTGCTGCTTGGGTCTGCACCACCGGATGAGCCGAAGTGGCATTAATCTGGTGAACTTGGTGGGCTGGTCCGCTTTTAAGCCTAGAATTTTGGGGGCAATTCTAGCTCATGTGGTTTTCTACAGCACAGTTGAAGCATATGATTGGTCGCTTCGGGAAGAGAGACGGAGGAGAAATCTTAACGGGAGGTTTGGAGTCCCGTTGTTGGTTTTGGGGAAAGAAGTTTTGGGGTTTTACGGCGCTCGGAAACTTCGTCGGCTTTCCTGTGAAGGGGCGCGACTCCTTCCTTATCTCCTTGTAGGGGGATTAGGGAGAAGTTCGATTCTCCTTTGAGTATAAATTATTCCTTGCGTCATAGACATCCGCTTCTTCGGTACATTCTTTAAAGGTCTGGCACCGACGATCCTTGATGAACTTGCGGATCTTCTTCAGAAAAGACGCCAAAAATTGATCTCGCAACACGAAGTCTTTTAAGGACTCGTAGTTCGGATCAAACTTTGAGGATTCTAACCAAAATTTCAAATTCCTCTAAAGAATGTATCCTAATTGACGAAACGTCTGTCCGGGTTTAATACGATCTCCTCGAAATTCTTGGCGGTAGAAATCGAGGGTCATATAATGAGCGGCCAATAACTCAGCTTTTAAGGTGCTGTAGTTAATTGAACATTTAGATGGTAAAGATATAAAAATTTCGCGCAATTTACAATTTAAAAGGGAAGTAATCTGACTACAACTTCAGCCTCTAGATTCATGTTATTGATTTCGAGGTTCTTTTCGAAGTAGGCTAAAAATGCTTCAAAATCCTCTCCGTCCTTTAAATTGGTGAGCTTTAGTGGAAGATTGGGGGGGGGGGGGGCTTCGGCTTCAAAACGAGCTAATTCAATCTGATGGTTGAGCTCAGCTCGTCCTACCCGTTCCTCTCTTTCTCTTTCTTCTCGTTGGATTTCTCTTTTTCTTTCTTCTCGTTGGATTTCTTTTTCTCTTTCTTTCTCTTTTCGTTGGATTTCTCTTTCTCTTTCTCCTCGTTGGATTTCTCTTTCTCTTTCTTCTCGTTCGATTTCTCTTTCTTTTTCTTCTCGTTCTTTTCTTTGCTCCTCTTGAAAGTACTCAATTAGTTCTTTTCCGGAAAGTCCCAAGGACTCTCCTTGCGCTTTAAAGATTTCGAACTGAGGCATCTTTGCACTTGGAGTGCACTAGTCAACCAATTAAAATTCCTCGCAACTAGAATTATGCCTCTATTGAATTAGCCTACCTAAATATGGGCACTGACCTAATCGTACATGGTTTCTCGATCTAAATAACCACTGACTAAAATCACACAAAAAAAACAAAAACAAATTATTATAACAGTTCCTTGAGCTACTCCAGCTACTTAAGTTTCAAAATAGGGAATAGCAATCGTTAAAACAAAAGGGAACTAATATACTATATTATTATAACGAATAACACTATGCTTTACTCGACTGAGACCAGTGTTTGCAAAGATATAGCGTTAAACCTTACACACCTGATACCAAACTTAAATAGTTAGTATATATATATGTCGTAGAATGGACTCTCGACGATATACCATATATGACTATTCGTTGAGGGAACTTATTAATTATCTTTAGAGGGCGTGGATATCTGGCTGGCCGATATTATGTATCTTCGATATGCTTAAGAAGTGGAACTGAGCTCAAGGATAATAATATTGCTATCATTAATAAAATAGAGTTTTATTAATAATAACTATCAACAACACACGAAACAGAAAATATTGACATAAACAGAGAATGCAAAGGGTCGTGTGGAATCGAGCTAATCCGAGGATTAACAGATTTATAAAGGTTAAACAAATTTAAAGTTAAAGAGAGGGGATGGTTCGCTAAACCATTTAAAGCACAGGATAGAATTGACAAAAGGGTTTAATACTCAAAGGTAACGTTCGGCTTACGTAACTTATACTTGTTGAGCAGAGGAAGGCGACGTGATGGAATTTCGGTCCGCTGGCGAGTTCTAGCTGAAGGGAAGGGGAATTAAATGATCCTGACGTGGCGTCTTGGGAATGAGAACCATTCCTTGATGAACGGCTTGACGAACAATGGCCTGTATACGTTGTTCTCTTCTGAACAACAGGGGGGGGGGTGAGAACCGTCTCTTGTCTACGGGCTCAAGAACAATGGCTGTTCTAATGTTGTTCTCTTCTGAACAACAAGAAGGAAGGGTGAGAACCGTTTCTTGGCGAATGGACTCAAACGAACAATGGCTGTTCTAACGTTGTTCTTTTTTGAACAACAGGAGAAGGGGTAACAACCGTTTCTTGTCAACGGGCTCGAACGAACAATGGCTGTTGTAACGTTGTTCTCTTCCTGAACAACAGGGGAAGAGTGAGAACCGTTTCTCGGCGAACGTGCTCAAACGAACAATGGCTGTTCTACGTTGTTTTCTCCTAAACAAAAGGGGGGGAGGGTAGACCCGTTTCTTGTCAATGGGCTTGAGCGAACAATGGCTGTTCTAACGTTGTTCTCTTTCTGAACAACAAAGGGGAAGCCTTTGTGGACTCGGCGTCACGGAGGCTCGGACCTTGGCACTCAAGGGATATTGTCCTTCTTCTGGACAACTGATGGTGAATCTCGAGGTCGAGCTCCCTTGGCACACAAGGTAAGAGTGGGTCGTAATGATGTTTCGCGACGAAAATAATGATCTCCCATCTGATCTTAGTGGTAAAGTTTCCATCTCAATAGTCGAGACACTGGAGTGGAAGCTTCAAGGGAATGCACAGCCAAGCCTGAGAACAAGCCTTATCTGCCCATAAGCTTAACTTAATCTGGCGTGATCGGCGGATGGGGCGAACGGGGGGGGGGGGGGGGGTTGATAAACCTTTTTGTTTAAACATTGACTCAGGTGGCTGCGATAAGGTGCCCAGCTTCAAAGCGAAGATGCACGTGGGGAGCATCGTGGTTTTAAATAACATGTGATAGTGGTTGAAATTAACGTGGCCTCAACCCGTTCTATCACAAGCAATTGATTGGGTTGCCTTCTCGATCCTCCTCATTTATTTCATTACAATTTATTATATATTAGTCATATAATCTTTAGACTAATAACCATAATAATTATTTTTATTAAGGAGACAAGTTTGGTGTTGAAGTCAATTAAATTAGTTTTAGTCAGGTAAGCTAAATTTTCTTCTAATATTATTCTATTATTCAAACTTGAATACAAAGCAGTGGCTAAAATTGATTTAAATGGATAATTCGAGAGAAGAATGTTTATTGTCATTAAATAGAATATTTGGTAAACGAAACTGAATTTGATTTAAATTGAACACTTGGTTGACGAAACTGACTGAAGTTATTTGTAATATTCGTCGAGAAATTAGAGTAGCACATGTCCCTGAACAAACGGGATTGTGGCATGACGTTTCTCTCCGAGTTCAGAGCATAAATAAGGACAAAGGCATCGTATAAAGGATAAAAAGAAGAAAACCTATGGAAAATTATTCAAGTTTCTAGACAAGATTTTTAATATACATATAATGTACTTCGAATAACTTATATGATTATTTTTCTCTATATAAATTTTGAAAAAAAAACACATTTGAATGTTTTAATTGCAAAATCTCTTAAAGAAAAAATAGACAAAGCATAAAATTTTTAAAATTATTCCTCCAAACTTTTTATTTTGCCAATCATATTTTGGGGGAAAATCCCTTGTTCTCGAAAGGTTCGCTCGGGCTGAAGACAAAGGAATTGGTTTGGAGCAGAAAAATATAAGGAAAAGTAAAGCTAATTTTATAAATCCAATACAGTTTTCAGTGAATGCCTTTATAAATTCTGTATTGATATATGAATTTATGATTTGGGAAGCCTAATTTGAATAAACTGAAATGTCAGTCTTCTTGTTGCCTTACTTGCCTCTCCTCTAATTTACAAATCTCAAAATAAAAAAGGGGAGATTAATAATTTATTTACCAATTAAGATTTATAAGCACAAATGTTTAATCAATCATTTTCTTCTGAATCTTAGATTAATAATTTTGGTCATTGGCCTTATTTTCCTTATTACACTTAGGAATCAACTCAAACTGAGATAACATTCAATGATTACAAACAATTTGTACATTACTTGTTCTTTCAATTGGATTTCAAAGGTATTTAAAATAAAAACATTCGGAGATAGAAATTTAAAAACTGTAGTAGTAATTATTAACTACAAAAATTTTAAAATTGTATTTAATCCTCTTTCGTAGTCATATAATAAGATAACAGATATATATATATATATATATATATATATATATATATATATAATAATAAATTAGATGACATAATACCTATTGTAGAAAGGAAGAGCAGCAAAATATATTAAGAATGAAATAGAGAGCAAGATTTAAAATGCATTAAATTGCAACAATTGCATCAGGCTTGAATTGTGAGAGAAAATGGCAGATATCAAGCATTTTCGTTTTCTCGCGAGTTTTTGAAAGCTATTAGCGTGTGAAAATCCGTCACTTCACTTTCCGACATTCGAATACCTGCAAAATCATCTTGATGGCACTTTTAAGGCACCACCTTTAAGACAAAAGGCTTTGCTCCTCATTTCACCCTCATTCCATTCGCGAGGAGCAGATGTATATAGATGCTGTTCCTCGTCCCCCAACATTTGCGACGAGGCATCAAGCGGCCGAATTCTCCCTGAACGGAATCCCGACGAATGATGGAATTTTCATTTTCGCGGCGAATTCTGAAAGTGGCGTTTGTGATCTTTTAAAGGTTTACGAATGTAATGATTTTAGGATAATTTCACACGTACTTGCGTCTAGTTAGACTTACTAAAGAATAATGAGAAAAAAGAGAAATGAACAAAGGTTCGGGAAGCCGCATTTTATCTCCCGGAAACCAAATTCTAGAAAGTGGAGTTTCACTAGTATAAGCTAATATCTTCTCGACAACAAAGTATCTTAAGGTATTTCAATTTGTATGAGTAAACTATTAAAATACATTCAGATCGTGATAATATACCTTAGATTAATATTTAATTTTTAAAGTATGTATTTTATCTAAGCAAATTCTGCATCAAGCAATGTTTCTCAAATTCCCCATTCGTTAATGTATCTCAAATTATGCAAAGAGTGGAGCTTTTCAAATTCTACAACCAATATTGCATCTCTGAAGAATGCGGAGCTATTCAAATACTTAGACCAGTAAAACTTTTCAAATTCTGCATTCAAAAGTGCATCACAAATTATTCATCTAGCATTAGTTCTCACATTCTTCATCCAGCAGTGGATCTCAAATTCCAGCAGTGATTCCCAATTCATTCATTTAGCAGTGCTTTATAAATTCTGGGTCCAGCAGTGATTCTCTCATTCTCTATTCGGCCGTGCTTTGCAAATTCTGCATCCTGCAGTGCTTCATGAATTAAACATCTAGCACTGCTACTCAAATTCTGCATCATTCAATCCTCCACAAACCCTGAATCTAACAGCGCTTCTCATATTCTGAATAAAAGAGTGGTTTTCGAATTCCGCATCTATCGGTGCATACAAAAATCTGCATTTTCTCTGCTGGTCAAATTTTGAATCTTGCAATCCTTTAGATTTTTCTGATGCATGTCATAAACATTAACAGGATGAGTAAGATAATATCCTTTTACTCTATTAGTGTTAGCGTAACATCTCCTCTAACGTAAGTTGCATCTGCTATTAATTCAATAATTAATACAGGACAAATATGAACAAAAAAAGAGAAATGAAAGGAAAAAAGGCAATGTGACTCTGTAAGCGGAGTGATCTCAGTCTATCAGAAACTGCGTTTTCTTGTTTTAATTTGATTGATCTCTC
Organism: Ceratothoa steindachneri; assembly: GCA_963969495.1. Lineage (NCBI taxonomy): Eukaryota > Metazoa > Arthropoda > Malacostraca > Isopoda > Cymothoidae > Ceratothoa > Ceratothoa steindachneri. The sequence goes on from OZ018337.1 coordinate 85,784,469, forward strand.
AAAAGGTGTATTGACAACCTCATCTTCTTCTCGACACTGTAATAGACAAAGAATAGAGCTTTGCTCATATTTCCTTGAACTGATATTCTTTGACTCTTAATTATAATTTACGTTAAGGTTTCTACTGGGTTTTCATTGCTTGTATCTCTTCTACCTTTATCATTTCATCACTATTCTGGCAAAGTTGGATTGCCTACGCAATCTAATTTTCTTAGTGAACGTTCACAGAGCCCTATGTCTACCCTCTGTATCAATGTTTTGACGTGAGGCTAATGATCCTACACTCACCTCTTTTCTTGCAAACTTAAACGATTAAGGAAATATTGTTTCAAGTTTCAGAGCTAATAAAGAATACATATAAGTTGTTGTATACGAATTTTCAATTATCTCAGATTAGATTTAGATTTAGTCAAGCTTTAGCTTTGCCATTCTATATATAAAGCACAGAAATAAAAGATATGTTTAAGAAAGACATAAAATTACAGAAGGAAATGGCCGAATTAGTAAATATCTTAAAGGGACATTAGGAGATTAAGGGGATAACACATTTCTTCTTGAGTTACTTTTCACGTTGTTTTGTTCAAAATTTGCATATATTGGTATTGTATATCATTTTATTGCAAATTTGTATGCACCTTTTTATGGTATAATTATTTTTTGGGCTATATTAATAGAACAAAGTGTAATAATTTATGCAAAATTGTATGTATTCGTGAAAACTTTTCTTGGATATTTAAAGATCATTTGTGAAAAACAAAACAAAAACTAAACCATTGATTATTTTTTTAAGTGTATTAGATCTGTACTTGTTTTAGGTTTTTTAGTGTAATAGTTTATGTTCAGTAAAGTCTATTTTTTGAGGAAAATCACTGTTTTAATTATCCTCGAACGAGTTAAAGTAGAAATAATTGAGAAAGTCCAGAAAGAAACCCCTTTTATTCATTCACTAGAATAAAAATAAAGATTAGCACTCTTAGAGAACGATCCTCAAACGATCACCGAGGCACGAACCTACGCCTCGAGTCCGAGATTATTTGGTTTATTAAACATTAATAAAACAAATAAATATATATATATATATATATATATATATATATATATATATATATATATATTGATATATATATATATATATAATATCGGCTAACCTACGACATATATATGTATATATATATATATATATATATATATATATATATATATATATATATATATATATATACGGTATATGTAACCTGAAGACTATATTCTCTATAGATCGTCATATATTTGAGCATTTAAAAAAAAACATATTTTTAAAGCAATTGTCAATAAAAGGTGTGAATAGCTGTAACTGCATCCGTAAGGTAAAAACTTAAGAGAATCAAGTCTTATGAACATGGAGGATACTGAATGCTTCCTTTTTATCCTATCACACGGTTCTCCACGTTTCTTCGACGTACCTTCTGACATCCCAATGATCATGAGGAGATTGCTTCCAACTTGCAATAATTTATGTTAGCAGCATGTCAACATATGAGTTACCAGTAATCCTTTTCCAAAAGAAAAATAATCCAACCAAACATCTGGATGATAAATCATACCATACTGTTAATCCTAGAAAATTAAAATGCTTATTCACTAAAACACCTGGATTCTCAAATGACCAATACCGGCCGTTGTTTTCTATTTGATGTGCTATTTATCCCAGGGATTTGAGCGCATTCACAATATTCGAGCCCGGAATCAGGGTCATTCTCAGGTATGCAATTAACATCCAAGAATTTCGCTTTCCATTATTACAACTTTAAAATCAAGTGAATAACTCATTCGCTGATCCCGGTTTCACAAGCCCATTGTCTAAATGATTTCTGTTGAGATCGAGTAAATTTTATAGAATAAGGTGAAGTGAACTGCATCTTTGATTTTAATGGTAAAATATTTAGATCACTCTGTACCAAATTCCCTGATCCATTGCCATTGGATTTCGGTCACATTCTCAAATTGGGTTCTTTTGCTGAACTCATTAATATTGATTGCTGTAAAGATTATATCGTTGGATGAGTGCGAATGCAATTTCTTGAAGCAGGCTTGTGTGTACTAGAAAACGTTTGTGCCATAGGCTAAGCAATTACTGTTCTATATATGGAAATATATAGTCTGAATATTTGATTTATAAGTTGTGATGTATTTATCTTAGTACACTGACTAATTAAACGAATCTGTTAGACTTCAATTTATTTTCTGGTTTTGTAAGTATACCAAACACTGCATTGTTATCTTTGGTAAATATAGTTCATGATTAATTGAATAAGTGTGCGTATCCTTCAGTTTGACTAAATTCTTTTCTCCTAAGGAGTTTAAGAAACTTTGATGATCTTAAGAAAACAGGTAAAAGGGAGTTGTAATATCACTCTCGATATTCAACGGTGCCCATCAAGAGAAAAACCTATATGAATTTATGGATTCAAATTCGCAAAATTCTCTAGAATTGTATAGAGTTTGGTGATGATTAACAGCATGATATGCCAATATGACTACATATTTTATGAAGCAAAGAGTATTATACATAAACTCGAATAGCCCAAGGTAAATAATGGCCTTAGAGAAGAAACATAAAATGACTACAGAGATTTGCCTGAGGTTGAGTAGTGCTGGGGGTTTCTGCGGGGTGGGCTGCCAAATGATCTAAGTAGTTTTACCGTTATTATGATTAATATATAGAAATGAATCACTCAGAAGAAGAATGAATATTATAAATATAGATTTTGGGGGTATAGGGGGAATATGTTGTGCAGATAAATTTCCTACAACTTTGTTTCTGATTTAATTTTCCTCATGGTACAATAAATAAATCGATGTATCAAGGAAACAGAAATAATTGAGGTAAACAACGATTAAAGACGTTATAGACACCCAACTATATCAAAATCCGTTCATAAACCTTTAGTTATACTCCTGCGCATTTATTCAATAAATTAGTTAACGTTAAAGCTATGTTATTATTAGGGTTAAGTTCTATTCCTCAACTGTCTCATTCAATTTATTTCAAGCGTTAATTACTCGTAAGTTTGACATTATCTCCTCTCTGGGAGAGAGTTAAACGTTGTTGCCCGTTTTCATCATTTCCGCCTTATTCCATTACCAACAGGGTCATTGGATAAGAGGAAACATGTTTCGTAGAGCAAAAAGAGGAGATAACACAAGGGATTTCGGCTGACTTCATTTTGCGACGTGGTTTGAGAAACAAGGCGCCATATTCGCAGAGAGATTTGCGTCTAAATAAAAAAACAAAACGTCTTTGTGTCTATTTCCTAGCTATGACTGAATTGTAAATGGAGTTCAATTTAAGTAACAATCTGGCACAATAATTACTTTTCCTTATGAAAATATAATTAAAATTAACTAATATATATAGGTGACAGCCACTATTCACCTAATCTCGTATTCTGGAATGTATACGGAATATCGGAAGAAAAAAATTGTAAATGCTTCTTCATTAAACCCACTATCTATATAAGGAATGCAATAGTTGTATCACATGATAAAATAGGGTAATAGATAGAAATTATTATAGAAAATTTACAGCGAATTTAAGATAGTGGCTTTTTTTGTAAAATTCTTGATAGTAGGTTGCACTCCTAATACTTAACTCATCTGTTAAAAAAACAATTTTTTAAGTGCAGATAAAAATGGACTTAAGTTTATCATTTTATTTTTATCCGTTAAAGAATTTAACTTTATTCTTTTATTGAAACCTATTTATAATAAAAGAATTGTAATAGATACAAAAACTGATAAACAGTTATTATAATTAAATTTCTCAAAGGAAAACAGATAAGTATTAATCTTGGGCTGATTTCGTCGTTTGACTATAAAAAAACTAGTGGTGAATAAAGAACGCATGAAAGTTCTTGTCTAACTGCACCTCAAAACGGCCACGCCCTCAAAATCAACCCAAACTAAGGGGCAAGAGGCCAATTTGTATCTTCACAGCGTCAGAAACCGATAAATATTAATGAGCGCCACATACACTACCAAGAGGAAAGCTTTTGCGTCAAATTAAGTGATTGGGCGATGTGTCGGCCGCTATATTTTACCAGGATCTTAAATATCTTTTACCACAGGAATAACTAATTCCTTTTTAAGGCTTTGGGTTTGACATGAGTAACCTTTTGGCTTTTACTTCTACCTCCCTCCGCATTGACCCCTTGAGGAAAGTTTAGTTGGGCAGAAATGGACGGTGTAAACAAACTATTTCGGGATCAAAAGTGAGTGTGATGAAAATTTATTCGACTGGCAGGATGAGTTATGAGGTAAGGGGGAAAATGATTGTATTTAAACGTGCTTCGTGGTCTATCTTTCTTTTCAAATCTCTAAGGACAGCGGAACATGAAAGTTAGTAAGACTCAAATCACGACAATCTTCAGCATACTTCGCCCTAACTTTTACGAGAGGTGAATCGAAAATCAATAAATCCCTGACTTAAACTCTGGCAATTTTATACTATTTGTTTTCTTAGTTGGGACGCATTAAGGAATTTCTCTACACATCCTTCTAAAAAATTCAACTCTTTCTAACGGTTGTATTTTATCTTATATCCTTCAACCCTTCTATTTCTTAACCTACTAATCCCTATTCATCTTTCCAATAGTAAAAAATATTAAGCAAAATCGGTGCCGCACGCATTAAATATTTCTATTAGCACTTGTTTCATTCTACAAATGAGAGATTAATAGATACTTTACTCATGTTTTTACTAAGGTTATATTTTTGCTCGTTCCTCGTCAAGTAAACCTTCTACTCCTCTTCCTATGAAAGTTAATCTGTCAATGACCCAAAATAGTTAAATAAACAGAGAAATTCCAAAGTAATATAATTTTGCCTTGTAAACCAGATGGAAATTGTGGTTGCTATTTATTTTTCATTTGCTCTTCCGACACACACCATAAATTATGACCACGTGTGCGTGAGACTCTTCCTGCTCCTTTCTATCAAACAAAGATACGTGGGAACTCAAAATTCATATTTAGAATATATCTAAAGAATAAAACGCCCAAAGGTAAATAAACTAACATCCAGAAGCGCTGCTTCAGAAGAAAAGAATAAACAAACAGACGCAAAAATAAAATATTTCCCTATACTCTGAAATAATTTTCCACCAGAACCTCAAGAAAGATAGTTGTATTTACATAAAATTGAATTAATACCACTGAATAAACTCTGGTCAACTAGAAAGTATAATCAAGAAGGAGAGAAGAAGAGATATTTTAAAATACAATGGAATTTAAGCATTTGATCGAATAAAGAAAACTTTGAAAAATTAACTGTCATTGAAGCTCAGAAATGTGAAGTTGCGATTCTTCTTTAAAGCAGATAGAGACCAGAAAATGAAATGTTTGTGTAATTAGAATCCACATCTGGGTTTGAGAACTAAACATGTTTTAACGTATCTATCATTACAAGAGGTATCAAATTCGAAAACGTTTGAATGGGTGTATTCTCTTCAACACCTTAGAGGATTTGAATGTTAGCTGTTTCTCTTTATGTATTAAATCAAAATCATTATTAAGAAATTCACCATTAAATTTTTCACTATTTCTATTCTCCAATTTATTTATTTTATTTTATTTTTTCAGTAAAAATGCTCGGATTTTACTAATTCCTAATGTACTCAATAGTGGAAAATTTAGATAGGAGTAGAAGATAGATGGTGACAGAAAGGTAGGGTTGAGGGGCATCATAGGCATTTGTATACTCTAATTACTGAGTATTTCTTTTGGTTTTATTAATGTTGACTTTTGTTTGCTTCTGTGTGCATTCTTCTTTATGTTCTTCTGTGTATTTGTCTCCTTATTTTGTTTATTTAGTCTTCGTGTAATGTTAATCTTTCGAGCCTTTATTTGTGATCAAATTTAGTGTATTACATCCTGTTTTGTTTGGTTGTATTTGTTTGTTCTTCATTAATTTTGGGTTTGATTACTCTCGTAGTTTTTGTGTCTTAATCTCTGTTGTTTATGTTTATGTGTAGATTGGTATTGTGATTTCCTGGAAACAGAGTCTAGCGCTTGGGAAAGGTCTGTTTCGATAGACCTTCCCGCACAATCTGGCAGGGATGTTTATTCTGACACCAGTTCTTCTTAGTTCTGGGATGATATCATTGGCCATTGTCCACCAGAGCTTTTTTGCCAGTTTCTGAGTTGCAACATTACTGGGTTCCAGACGATGTCTGCGGTGCAGGTCTCTCTGCGGTAGATACTCATTTCGTTTGGTTTCACTTATGCAGAGTTCTGCACTCGCTAGAGCCTCCACATATTGGTTTGCTGGCCGTTTGAGTCACTACTGCAGGGTTGATGAGCTTAGCCCGGATAAACATTAGGTATATTTTCCTGATATTTACCCAGCTAGGATTTCTGAACCTCTATAGCTTAGAGATTTCTCTCTTTGGTATATTTTGCCTCTCCTTGTACCGATTCAACTATCCGTAGTTGGAGATTTTTAGGACTAGGATGGTGCCTTTCACGGAGTAGCCATATCTCCTCGCATCTATCACAATCGGCCACGTCAACTTGCGGCACAAAGGGAGGATCCTAAATTATCTGAGTCTTAATTGATTCCCCCTACGTGATTTTTGGTATCTGAGTTGTTTTAAATGTTTCATAAAACAGTTTTGCACTGAATTTAAATCTGAAATCCGCTGAGGCCATTTTCCTCCTTCAATGAAGATTTCTATGTAAATATATAAATGTGAGAATAGAAATAGTTATTAATAAGTTTCCTTTAATCACTTTATATTTTTAATTAAAGAGATACCATATTACTGTTGATCACAAAGTTAGAGGTATTCATTATTCTAAAAAAATCACCGAATATGAAGGGAAAATGCAAAAATCAGCTAATAGATTTGTTGCCTATTTTGCAAAATTTGGCTGCCTAGACTTAATCGAAAATCACAATGTATGTAAAGTCCTGCTATGACGCCTACTTCATTAAAAAGTTGTGAGATTAAGATAAGTATTTCGCACCTCAAAGACATGTGTTGATTACTTCAGATGATGGAGCAAGGCAATACAGAAGACATTACCTATGGACATACATATAGATTAGAGATAAGGAAATGAAAATGTGATTAGTTTATACTTTTGTATAATAAACTTAAAGTTAATTAATTTCGTAAGATTCAAAATAATTTCAAAATATTTTCTTTTTTTCAGGAGTCAACAAGAAAGCAAACACGCTGTTAAATACTTAGGTATATCATCTGCATAAAGACAATCCCTCAGACACTGTTATTTCACTCCCAGAATTACTATAAATCATGGATATGGATAAATACAGTGATAAGGGGATAAAAATTAATTATAACTTTGAACCAAAACATGCACAATTTAATAAGCTCCCAAGAGAATAAGGACTATTAAAAGAATCATCCCTGCTATATATATATATATATATATATATATATATATATATATATATATATATATATATAAACAAGCGTATTAACCTCAATAGCTTGCCTTAAATGGAAGAAGTTACGAGGGTTATCAAGTTGCACAAACGAAGAGCAAACGAGATTTCCAATTCTGAGCTTCACTAAAATTTTGTTCAATCACGGAAATCATTCGAAATTGGGACTAATTTTCTCTCTTGGTTTTTAAATTCGCAAAATCCGCGACCTCTAGCCAAGGAAGTGGCTGATGCCGAGTAATTTATATCACATATCCTTTTCCATTTTGAGAAAGGCACAAGATGAATAATAGATGTGAAAACAAAATAAATTTTCAATTGTCAAGTTTTTTACCCTAGGCCTTAACTAATTCTTAACTAATTTGTATTCTATTAAAAAAAGTTATCAGCGTTGAAGAATCTTAATCAAGCTCCTGGATGCAAAACTCTTAGCACACAACGATATCCTTGCAGTTCCAGCCACAATTGAAAGTATTCAAACATTTATTTGGAGAAATATTACGGAATATTTAGATTATATTTACGCATCATTTATGAACCCATATTTTCCATCATTTTAGTCTTTTGCTTAAATATCAAAGCCCCTTGACACGAACTTACCTCCTACCGGAAAAGAGAAAAGAGATCCACATTTTTTATCCCATATTTTATAAATGCCGGCTTTTTAATAAACGTGCAATAATTAATTATTAGAATAATTATTCCTTTCATGTATATTTTTAAAGTCTAAAAAAGATAAAAACCATATATTTGTCCCAAATGTTTTGACCATTGCTCTATGTTTCCATGATTATAACCTCAATATTTTACATTTAAATTCAAAAGGATATTCCTTGCTAATATATTTAAAGCTCTTTCAAGTCGTAATGGAGAATTTGTGCTACAATTTTGATAATATTTTATAAATGCCGGCTTTTTAATAAACGTGCAATAATTAATTATTAGAATAATTATTCCTTTCATGTATATTTTTAAAGTCTAAAAAAGATAAAAACCATATATTTGTCCCAAATGTTTTGACCATTGCTCTATGTTTCCATGATTATAACCTCAATATTTTACATTTAAATTCAAAAGGATATTCCTTGCTAATATATTTAAAGCTCTTTCAAGTCGTAATGGAGAATTTGTGCTACAATTTTGATAATAGAAAACTTGATAATAGGGCAAAGTAACATTGAAAATTCGATAGAGTAAAATTGTAATAGGTCAGAGCTTGTGACGATTAAATATGTATCGCTTCGAAATCTCAGAAGGTCAACTAAGTACGTTTTGCCGAGAAAATTTCGTTACCTTTTGTCTGAACAAATTCAAGATTCATTTTATTATTTTCATAAAAATCTGGCTGGTTTTAATTTCTCTGTTTTTCAGTTAGATATAGAAGGATATTTAATTTTTAATATTGTGTAGAAGTGTGTAAAATTTTAAGAGTCAGGGATTTTATAAATACATTTTCCCCACCTTATTAATATTGTTTGTCTACTTTAAACGTCGATTGCAACACTCCACCTGCAATATGCGATTCACCACTCGTGTCCTTCTTTGCGGAAGAGGATCTATAGACATTTAAAGTGAGGTGGGTAGCACCGCGTATCTAAGATATGTTAGCATTGCGACACTCACTGTAGACTTGTAGATTGAGGGGATAACCAATACATCTTTTAAATATATTAAATGCCTTTGACAATTGTATTTGATTCATGCTTTCTTCTTAAAAATTCAAGTCGTACAAGAAACAATGAATCTAAGATGTGAGCCTAAAATAACACAGGGTTTTTTCCTTATTAATTTTGGCATAAATCATTGAAATTGCTTGCATGGAGAAATGAGGGTACAGTAATAACCCTTAGCGTGTTTTACAATTGCTTTGATGAGACTTGCCTAGAGAGTAGTAAGTTACAAATTTATGAGGTTTGCCGTAGGTATAAGGAACGCGCTTTGCCGGATCTAATATAATCAAAATTATGTCTTGTGAGCACCATCAAACAGCCCCATCTTTCGGAAAAAGGTAAAATTATTCTTGAGGCAAACACAGAACTAATCTGTTCAAAAACCCTGTTTTAATATATACTCATTTTCATTCCATTCCGCTCTTTACAACTTTATGGTTATATGTATATATTATACATTACTTTTTAGATGCAATCTCTTTTTTAGCTCTAAAAACGCTTTTATATTCACGCACTTGCATCACAGGTACTAAAACGACCTGTTGACAGCCAATGTGACAAAGAGTGTGTGAAAGTTGAGTAGGCGTTCAATAAGATCTTATCTAACATTCATTTACAAACACCTTTACTTTGCGTCGAAAAATGGTTTTCATAACTCCTTGAGGTATTCTTAATTATCAATACTCTAAAATGCCACAATACAATCGACTACATCATAGACTACACAATTCTACATCACGTTTGTATTTGTGCCTTTGTTAGTTCAGGCTTGAAATTTAACAAAATGAAGAATTGTTTAATCTTTAAACAATAAAAGCGGGTAAAAAGGGGATAAATTTGGTCCTCATTTATGATACCTTACTTATTTCTCTACCGGGTTCAGAAAACATAGGTTCAGCATCAATAATAAGGATATGGTGCAGAAAAATGCGCAGAAAACTGTTGCTTCAGACATAATTCTATTTGTTACGATCCAATTTTCGAGGTTGGAAAAGCTTGTTCATGATAATAGGAAGTTTGGTTGACATTTGTTAAGTTTGGTAATTACAAGTTTTCAACAACTGATAACCTGGAAGTGGCAATCGATCGTTCTAAATTACCGATTATCTGTGACTATCAGAAATATATTTTGGGAGACTGTAAGAACTAATCTTCACATTTCCTAACTAGTATTTTCAAAAGTTTTATCGTTCTTGATATTTAGAGACTAAATAAGATGTTAAAAAAACTTTTCTAACCCCTTAGGCTATTGCTGGTCTCTATATGGTCTCTCTCAGAGACAATAATTGACTGCTTCCGATCCAAATATGGGTTCTGCCCTCTCTCTTGCTCTGTACCAAGTCAGTTCCTCTCTATGACAAATAGATATATGTTAACATGTAGTAAATAAAATTCTGAGTAGAAGATAATTTGATTATTTATTTAACCACTAACACTGAGAATAATGCCTTGAATTATAACTTGCGCAGTCAAAGTGTTAAAGTCCAATGAGAATTTATGCTATTACAGATTCTCGCTGGCTATTCCAAATAAAAGTCGTGAATCTAATAAAAAATTAAGGAGACGGCAATTCTGTTGAAAGAATTGAGTAGGACATGAATTAAGGCAATATGTTTCCAGGAATCCTTCTTTTCACATATAGAATGGCTGATAATTTTTATTGGCTTTTATGATACTTTGTTGCATGTTAGGCGATATCGGGAAATCTTTAGTGGATGATATTCATTTAAGCCAATGTATGTAAGTATTTCGTGTTAATTAAATTTATTAAATAAGGCGCTAAGAGTAAATAGAGGACTTACGAATTGAAAAGTTCGGTATCAGATCAGAGCGACAAACTCATGGAGACTTAAAATGATAAGAAAGCTCAACTAATTTATGCTTCCAAACATTACCCTCTTTTGGTATGATACCAAAGCTGCTGCCAATGATACCAAATTATCTATTAGTGCTGAGCAAATGCTTTCCTTTTCCCAGACAACGACTGGTTAAGTGTGACAGTGTGCTCTTATGAATATTTTGACTCAAAAGACAAGCATTACTAAATATGTGAGCGTCGTGACCTTGAGAACAGAACGACTTGGTTTGCGTCTTGGTTTTCTAGTTGATTTTATCCGTGGAAATGAGCGTCGCATCAAATGGATTTGTATGGTCCATTCAAATAAGTGTTTTTCCATTCGGCTGCAAATAATTAGGCAATAGAGTTTCATTAATTAGCTTCAATACTTTCTACGGCAAGAGTCTAATGGTAAGAGAATAATAGATGACAAACTAAATTGGGAAAGAATTTAGGAAGGTACGCTTCACTAAAAGAGAGAAATGTGAGGAGAGGATCTAAGAAGCACAAATAAGGAGGAAGAGAGACTTCCTTCTTTTTTTAACTCATCTCATTTATCTGCTTATTTTTTGTGATTTCATTTTCTCGATTTTTCTATGTTGTAATTTCTTATCAGTACAAAATATGGTTTTGGAATTATTTTGGTCAGTGAGGGAATTCAGGTTCCTAAATTTGTGTCGTTTCATTTATGCAAATTTCTACCTTGAGTAAAGATGATAAAAGAGTCCTTGAGAGTAAGTAATGAGCAGACATGACGCAATGGAAGTACGTCACTCATCAATCACGCCATTGCAATAATTTCACACTAATTTCAATTTTCATCTTTATTTGACATTTTATGTTCCTTTCCCTCTTTTACCCTTATCTTTATTAATTTTGTTTATTGCCGGTTTCTATCTTTTGCTACTTTCTTTTCTTTTATCTTGTTCGTTTTAATTCATTTCTTCCACAAAGTTGTCTTATTCACTATGTCTCTTGCTCCTCTCACTCGTTCACTCCTTTCTTATATTTGCTTTATTCTCACGCTATTTACCTTTTTCTTTCTCATAATATTAGACATTCTCCTTTACTCATCCACTAGCTTACAAAAGCAACCCTCATTCATTTCTCCTAACACACTTTCAATTATTCACTTCATTACTTATCTTTTACTCTTTTATTCATTATTTTGTTCACTTTTAGTCTTTCTCACCTTAGTCTTCCAAGGAAACCCTTTTCATAATAAATTTTTTCTCCTAATATTTCTACACTCCTCTATTTTTTCTTCTCTACATCTTTCTCCCACTCGATTTGTTTGACTCCTTTACTCATATCCTTTTTCTGGTGGGGCAAACATTCTTCTTCTCAGACTGTGCCCAATTTTTCCTTACTTCCTCTGTTGTTTGAGGCTCGCCTCCATTGTGTCTCTCTGGGGCGATCACTTTACAGCTTTTGAGAAAGGAAATTGGTAACAAATTCACCTGAGAAGTGAGGGCGAACACAGACAGGGAGTAAAATAGAAATGAGGAGACTAAGTAAAGGATTGGAGAAATGAGGAAAATCTATGCATATCATTCAGTAAAACATATGGACCCGACCATGCAAGATGGGGGTGTAAGGGCAGTATTTCATTTTCTTGCCCTTTTAAAATTACAAAAGATAGACTAAAATCCCTCAGGATATTTCTCTGAAGATTATAAAATTAACCTCAACTAATCTAACCCTCGATGGAGGTCTTCAAGCGAAGAAGAAAGGCCCGAGAAATATAGACATGAAAGACTTGGATCAAGAGAAAGATCATGAAAACATTTAGGGTTTAAAGATGACAACATTTGGAAGTGATGAGGTTGGAAACTCATCACCTCCAAATGTTGGATCATGTACGGATGCGGTTTACATGTTCAGGATCACGTTCATCTGAGTTTGCGAATGTTAGAAGGGGCGAACATTAATTGGATTCCATTAATATCCGTCCTAAATATCGATAAAGCCTGGACAAAATCAAAGAAATAGATGTGCCCCTTAGGAACAGTGAAAGAGAATTGAAGAAAATTTGGCCTCAATTGTTCTTAATTAGCGGGAGGCTCTTAATGGCTCTTAAGTTTAGTCTGTAGTCCAAAAATACTCCAGGGAGAATTACCAAAACGGAATCCACTCTATATCTAATAACTAATCAACCTCCTTACTTTATTTCATTTCTCTATTTTTTTCAATTCTTTCAATTTTTATCACGAATTTGACAGAACTATTATATTTAAAGGAAAAATTTACCGGTGACGCATTTTTAAAAAATGTTGCCGATCGAAATTATGATGCAGTTCGAATGATATTTGAAAGCAACGATGTTCTTCAACAACCCAGACTTGCAATCATTACTATTAGGATATCAAAAGCTATCTTGATGCTACGTTACTTTACCTTTGGATGTTACGAATTAACCATAGATAACTCTCCAATCTGACCTGACATCACTCTTTTTTACTTTTACTTCTGGTTTTATCTGAGGGATACAGTTGAGGAGACAAACACTGAACATTTGAAAGTATACAGATGGCTAAGGCCAGAAATAAAAGAATAATCCAGGACCATTACAGTTTAAAAATTGGGCTAAACTACCCTTTCCTCCCTAATGGATATCTCAAATTATCCTTAGGAGAAATACAATGTACATCAGTTGCTAAAGGTAGTTTAAGGAGTGAGTAGCACTTAAAGGCGGACCTTTCGACCACCACAGCGTTTTAGAGGTGGTTCTTTTTGAGTTAATTGAAAGGAAGCGAACGGAAATTTTCCCAAAGAGAAGAGAACAAGTGAGTTTCTCCCATAAAGAGAGGCTACCATTAGAAATAAAGGAGAATAGAATGATGCACAACCTAATTTAATTGTTGGCAAGTTTAAATTTATTAATTATTAAACAGATGACACAATCAATTAAATGAGTTGTTAAAAAGAGTAGCAAAGTTTTTCATACATAGTACCAAATATGAATGCATCTTTATTAAAAAGAATAATCTTGTAAAGTAAACTCTAATCTCGCAAAGCCAAAACCTTTTACTTACACTACGAGCGAGACCGATCCGACTTTTGTCACAAAAAGATCAGCGAATCTAATTTTTGCTTCATGAAAAGGAGCCACTCCAAGTTATCTCCCTTAAAGAAAACACTGGTCAAGAATTTTAACTCTGTTTCTGCTCACTTAAGTTTGAGACTTGATCTTATGAAATTAGGGGTCACTGAGTCTAAAAATGGCAAAAGTTTCTTCTATACTATAAACTTTATATTTATAGACTGATCCATAAGTGTCCTACTCATAGTAGCAGGCTATCTTACGACCAAGTAAACGGTAGTGGAGATATTTGGTATTCTTCTTATTTTAGTTTTTCTATGTATTTACATTTATCTTTAGGCACATATAGATATATAAAGCAATTCTGTATAAAATATTTTTGCAGGTTTTTAGATTTTCTTAATGAAATAACATTCAGTAGTATGGCCTCATTACGAAGGAAATGTTTGAATTGCTATATATGTGGTTGTTTTACTGCAGACACTCAAAAAGTGAACATTAGTATTTTTATGAAAAAAGCATTTTTGGCTTACTTTAAAATTAAATTCGGTGATTAGGATAAAGTGTGGACCCCACACAATGTTTGTAAACCCTGTGTCGAAAATCTAAGCCAAAGACAAAAGGCACAGAGAAACTTCTCGAATACGGCATTCCCATGGTGTAGCCGGAGACCCAATTCAATATAAACCATTGCTACTTTTGTTTCACAAAATCTTCTGGCTATAGCAAGAAAATGCGACAAAAAATAAGTTACCTAAAGCGTGATTAAGCAATTCGTCCAATGCTTCATTTAGATCAAATTCCAGTACCTGTATTCAAGGAACTTCTTTCACGGGACAATTTAAGTGGAATCCGTGAATCTGATGTAAGCAATGAACAATACTAGTGATTCAGACTTTGGACATACATCCTCTCAAGAACGTGGAAACTTCAGTCAATTAAAACTGAATGATTTAGTAAGAGACTTAGGCATGTCACAAGAGTTAGCAGAAGTGTTAGCTTCTAAGCTTACAAAGAAGAATTTGTTGCAGAAAAAAACAAATGAAACGATTTATCGAAACAGGAAAAAAGATTGCTTGCCATTCTTTTAAACTGAATAAGATTTTCTTAACAATTCTAAAGTACTGGGACTAGTAAACGCAATGGGAGCTTCAGAGTATGATTCAAGTGAATGGAGACTTTTTAGAGATAGTTCAAAGAAGAGTATAAAATATGTTACTCCATAATGGATAATTGTTTGGTGCGCTTCCTATTGCTCACTCTGTGTATTTAAATGGGAAGCATGAACACCTATTATCTGTATTAGATTTACTCGAATATGAAAGGGATCATATATGTGGATCTGAGAAATGATAAATTTTTTACTTAGCCAACAAGGAGGCTATACAAAATATCTGTGCTTCTTGTGATTATTGGACAATCGAGCCAAGGACAAACACTAGGAACAGAAACTCTGGCCAGTTAGAGAAAGTTTGACTGTTGGTGAGAAGGATATTATACACCACCCACTTGTTGAGAGAGAAAAAATCATCTTCCCACCCCTTCATATTAAAAGAGGGCTGATGAAACACTTTGTGTAAGCTCTTAATGTGGAGGCTGACTGTTTCAATTGCTTATGTACATAGAATATATTACTTACTACGGATTTGTACTTCTTTGTTCTTGACTAACGAAAGCTTCATGTCCATTTTTTTTTTAAATTGTTTAGAACTGCACCTGTTGCAAAGATTCTCCTGATAATAATTTTAGAAAAAAATTTCTTCTATCTTTAGTTTCAAATCTTAAACGAGAGAGTGAATTTAACCTCCTGTTTTCCATAACCATGAAGGAGAATTGCGTCCTTACAATTCGCACTCTTCCCAGTAAATCTTTTCACAGTCCTCATCATTATTTAAAGAAAACAACTCCTAAAGCGATGGCCCAATCAGTAGGATAATCCTGCGCAAATGCAAGCCATAGTTGGGTTCCAATTTATTGAATCTAAATAATGCGATGGATTCTAGACAAAAAGGAAGCTACAACATGGTTAAGCATTTAGAAAAATAAGGCAAGACTCGTGTTTATTTATTTTAAAGATATTGCGATTTTATGCTTAAACATTAAACTATCCGCCCCAATAGCATAAACTTCCCTCGGTATAATGTATAGGTTTGTTATAGCAATGATTACTCACCTTCACACTAGATACACAAGGCACGCATAAAGGACGCTCTTTATCCAAGCCAATCATCATTTAGTATCATTTAGTAATTTTAGCCTCTTCTTTGGCAGGCCCAGGAAACCGTATCCTGTGATATATTGATATAGACACTTGCTTAGCGTGGATAAAAAACGCCCCCCAAGAAGGCCCGATATAGGCAAAAAGCTATGTTCAGTGCTATACATACCCCATGCCATAAATGGGTACATTGCACTTTTCCTTACTATTATTAAAGAAGTATAATTCAAAGTGTGAGAATTGTTCATTCCGCATTAGTTTGCTTTGCCTATTACACTCGGTTGCCTTAAATGGGTGGGCATCACTGTATCGTTCGAATTTGATTCCAAAAGCATTTCTGCAAAAATAAAACACTTCCAATAATATTAAAGGGTATTTAAAAGAATTAATTTTAATATCTAATTTTGTTATGCTTTAAATTGTTTCATCCCTTTAAGAGTGTGTCAGTGAGAGAGATGGATTCCTCGTCATTACTAAGGACAGAAATCTATGAGGCGTGAAGGAAGAAATGGTAAGTGATGTTAGTTTGGGAGTTTCCATTGAAGTATCTGATAAATTATCATTTAATTACATCACAACAAAATCATTTCAAGGTATAAAGGAATTAGGATGAAAAGGAGAAAGAGGAAGAGCGAAATCAGTGTTCGAATTTCATCCAAAGAAGATTCTCTAAGTCAAAATCTACCATTTTGTGAAGTTTTTATAAAACATTTATAAACTAAGGATGACTTTATTTTAGTTTATATCATTTAATGTAACAAATAAATTATTACAATTTACTAACAAGTAAATATCAAATCAAATATATTCAGAAATAGTGTGTTGTTTTTTAAAACGAGTAATAATAATAAATTATAATCTCCCAACTCTTTCAATTAAAAACAACACTTTCAAATCAAGTGAATTTTTTTCACTCGAGCAACAACTTTGCTTCATAGATGATGCGTGAAAATCATGATGGTAATGTAGAACATGGATGATTGGTGGTAAGTAATCTTAAGATGAAGATTCGGTTAAAATCTGATAAAGTGATAAAAATTGAAAGAATGAAGAAAATAGAGAAATGGAATGAAGAGGTGAGATTGATTAGTTATTAGATATAGACTGGATTCCGTTTTAGTAAACCTCTCCGGAGTATTTTGGGGCAACGCACTAAACTTAAGGCCTTTTTAGCCTCACACGAATTATGAGCCATCGAGGCCAAATTTTCTTCTTTCTCTTTCACTGTTCCTAAGGTGAGATTGATGGAATCCAATTAATGTTCGCCTTTTCTAACATTCGCAAACTTAGATGAACGTGATCCTGAACATGTAAACCGCATCCGTACATGATCCAACATTTGGAGGTAATGGGGTTGGGCACTATACCCCTTGTGATCTTTAAACCCTTAATGTTTTCTTGATCCCTCCGTTAATCCACCCTTTTTTATGTCTTATTTCTCGGGCCTCTCTTCTTCGCTTGGGGACTTCCATCGAGGGTTAGATTAGTTGATGTAATTATCAAATCTTCTCAAAGATCCTGAAGAATACTAGGCTATCTGTGATCATTTACAAACGACTGAAATAATGCACCTACACACCTTTCTACTTCATCGGGTCCTTATGTTTGAATGACTGATATCCATAGATTTTCCTCATTTCTCCCATCCTTAACTATGTCTCCTCATTTCTATTTTTCTTCCTGTCTGTGTTCGCCCTCACTCCTTAGGTGAATTTGTTACCAATTTCCTTTCTCAAAAGCTGTCACCTGATCGGCCCAGAGAGAGACAATGGAGGTGAGCCTTAAACGACTGAGGAAGTGAGGGAAAATTGGGCAGCGTCTGAGAAGATGAAAATTTCCCCCACCCACCAGAAAAAGAGAGAAAGATGTACACGAGAAAAAATTGAGGAGTGTATAAATAGAATGAGAAAAAATTAATAATGAAAAGATTTCCTTAGAAGAGTAATGTGAGCAAGACAATAATTAAACCAAATAATGAACAAAAGAGTAAAAAAAGTAATAAAGTGAATAATTAAAACTGTGTAAAGAGAAATGAAAGACGTTTGATTTTGGAAGCTAGTAGATGAGTAAAGGAGAATGTCTAACATTAGGAGAAAGAAAGAATTAAATAAAGTGGGAATAAAAAGAAAAGAAAAGGAAGTATAAAAAGCTAGAAACCCATAAGAATTAAAATTAATAAAGAAACGATTATAAGAGAGAACGGAGCATAAAAATTCAAACAAAGATGCAAATTGAAATTAGGATAAAATCATTGCTATGTCGTGATTGATGAATGACGTCCTTCCATTGCGTCATGTCCGCTCATTACTTACTCGCAAGGACTCTTTTATCATCTTTACTCAAGGCAAAAGTTTGCATAAATGAAACGACACAAATTTAGGAACTTGAATTAGCCACCTGCCAAAATAACTCCTAAACCATATTTTTTACTGATAAGAAATTACAACATAGAAAAAAAAGAGAAAATGAAATCACAAACGATAAGCAGAAAAATGAGTTGAGTTGAGAGAAGAAGAAAGTCCTTCTTCCTCTTCATTTGTGCCTCTTAGATCCACTCCTCACATTTCTCTCTTTTAGCCAATCGTACCTTACTAAATTATATCCCAATATAGTTTGTCATCTATTATTCTTTTTACATTCGACTTTTACTGTAGAAATAAATGAAGCTAATTAATGAAACTCTATTGTTTAATCATTTGTAGCTGAATAGGAAAACTCCTTATTTGAATGGACAATACAATTCCATTCGAGGCGAGGCTCATTTCCGCGGATAAAATTAACTAGAAAACAAAGAGGCAGACAAAGTCGTTCTGCTAGCCAGGTCACGATACTCACATATTTAGGAACGCCGACCTTTTGCGTCAACATCTCCATGAGAGCACACTCCCACACTAAACCAGTTGTGTTCTGACAGGGAGCCAGTGCAGTTCATGCAGCAAAGGTGGCATAGTTCTGTACAAGTTGAAGGGGCCGGAGAGATGAGGATGGCAGATTCACAAGCAGAGAGTTACAGTAGTTAAGTCGTGAGGTGATGAAGGCATGAACAGTGGTCTCAAAACTTTGGCGATCAAAGTGAGAGCGAATGCGAGAGAGGTTACGAAGGAAACATAGAGAGGATTTGCTGATATTGCGGATATAAGGCTTCAGGGGGAGATTTTCATCAAAAACAATAACCAGATTCCTAACGCAGTCAGCTAAAATGATAGTATTCCCGCTTAGAATAGGCGAGGGAAAGAGAGATTTAAGTTTTTTGACAAGAGAAGGGGTGCCTACGAGGAGTGCCTCAGTTTTGGAGTGATTAAGCCTGAGTAAGTTGGTAGAGAGCCAGTCAGAAATGGAGGAGAAGGCAGCCAGGTCATTGATAGAGTACTCAGGAGACGCAGGGGATGAGAAAACGGAAATTTGAGTGTCATCAGCATAGAGGTGGAAGGAGAAACCGAAATTACGTAGAAGAGAACTAAAAGAGAGAAGGTAGATACGAAATAGTAGAGGAACAAGGACATGCCTTGTGGCACTCCAAAGCGAATGGGGGTAGTGTTTTTTCTCTTTTATCTCCCCTTTTTGTTTCATTTTGGCTTGCTTTCACACATTCAAAAGTAGATATAGGCAATGGCCAAAGGCAGTTTGGTTGATTATTCATAACTAGTCAGACATAAATGCTTATACAGTATAGATAACTTGTAGTTTATAGACTTTCCATTATCCTGCAGGAAGGTTTGGCTAGATCTTATTCTTAAAAGATTATGAGAGGGATAAGGAAACGGACAAATTTGAATACGGCGAACGCCATCACCTCGTTCATGGACAATTCGTTTGTTATAACAAATGGCTTAAAGTGACGAAGAAAGAACGGGAACTAAAATAAAAAAACTAGAGCCTTTGGTTAACCTAAATTGAATAAAATTAGAAAAAGGGTTGGATGGTAAATGGCTGAAATAAACTCATGAATGGCAGACACGTTCCTTCAGGAAACGGCTTAAATTGATTGGTGCATGGATGAGATGGTGCGGCGAATAGAAGAAGATTTGGTATAGGAAGTGAAACATAATTTAATCAAGAAAGAAAGAAAAGTATGTGAGAATGCATGAAAACATGAGAGCCGATTTAAGGCAAAATTGAGATAGAGAAATTCGAAAACTCTTTTTCGAAGTAAAAAAGGTAAGCTTCGATGTGGAGTGTGTTAAAATTAGTCGTGGGATAAAAGAACGCTAAAAATAAAGAATATTGGTTACTGAAGAGGAGCTGCACTTAAAAATGTTTAATGGAGCTTTTCCGCTTTTTTGTAGCGAAAGGTAAACAGTCAGAAGGTCTCAATGGCCTCAAACATAAGATATTAGGCTTCTGACGTTATGTGACGGGTTCTGTCCCAAGCAAGGGTTGGCACAAAGGTCACCGGACGGCGATATCTGGCCACCGACATTTGAGTGTCTTGAACTCACCCCCGCATGGGTATATGGATCTTACAGCCGTATTGAAAACAACACCGCTATCTTTCCTCTCAAGCCTTTGGAAAGGATTCCGTTCACAGGGATGACGAAAGTTCCTACCTGATAGCTGGTTTGTGTCAAAGCGTAAAATCCTTCCCCCACACCTACTCCACCCAGCAAACGAGGTTAAGCTCGAGGTTCCTGCGGTCTCACCCACCATTTTCATGCTGATCTTTATACTATTTTTATTATGCCTTTAATCAAGAAAGAAAGGAAAGTATGTGAGAATACATGAAAACATGAGAGCTAATTTAAGGCAAAATTGAGATAGAGGGAAGGGAGGATCTGCTCTGCAGGAGGAAGGAACTGTTCCACGAGTAAAAGAGGAAGGGTACAACATTTGGCAAGAATAAAATATCAAACATTCATTTAAAGATGGTGGACTCAGAGGAGGAAATTAATTATAATGCCATGTAGTAGGTATTACTACCCAATTGTCACCTTTCCCCACTACCCATCAAAGAGATAGGATAAAAGTATAAAATTGCCCCTACCCTACTAAGTAAGTCCCCTTTCTTTTAAATAAAAATAATCAATAATCATTCGCGTGCTAAAGACCAATTATTTATAAATTCATGTCACGCTTTCAATTTGTAAGCCAAGATCCCAAATAGATCCTGTTTCAAAGATCTTTGAATATAAAATACCTACTCTATGAACAAATGTTTTTTCCAATCACTTTATTTTAGCTGTGAAATAATTAAAAATTAAAATGCTTTCTTTTCTCAATTTCGGGACCGATTGATGAGCAGGAACAAAACCACTTTTTGGCAAAGCATCAAATTGATTCGTTTAGAGAATTAACTTAGGAATTTACTAAAAACGTAGCTTTGACATTTATGAAATCATTAATTTCGAAGGGAATTAAAGACGCAGAAAATATCTTTAATAGAGAAAAATGTTAGAAGTAAAACATGATTCATTAAAATTTAATTAATAGAAATATTTGTTCTTTCCCTTACGAATATTTATGACTCTTCACAATTTGATGTAGTATTTTTGACACTAAGACGCAGCTATACCTCTTAACAATGTCGTACGATTTTTTTACATTTTGAAAGCAATTAAGTTTTAATTTTCTCATCTCGTTATTCCCTACTCTAACTTTACCTTCCTTCAAGAGAATTCACATCTTTTTCAATATATATATATATATATATATATATATATATAAAAGGTGTCCCATAAAACAGTTAACTGTACTTTGAATTAATATAATTAAAAAAATATTGGAGATTTGTGTGTCTTGCAAAAGGCAGTTTATTTAACAACTATTTATACTATCGATTCTATAAATTTCATTAAATTCCCGAGAAGGATATTGAAACAATAATGGGTTTAGTGGAGGCTATCAAAGATATGTTTGCGCAAGGAAGTAAAATCATGAAACGAAGCCTAGGAAGGCTAGGCCACCGTGCACTTCCGAGAGAAGCGTAGGGAGCCTACGGGTGCCTAGGTCACTGTGCGAGTCTTCAAACAAAGCCTAGGCCATTTTACAGTAGTTTTACAGCCGCGCTGTGGTATGGTGTCGTCATTATTGCTTATTAAGCAAATCAAAGCGTTTTTTGTGTAAAAGTTTATTTGTATTACCCATATGAAGAAATGTTTGGTAAATATGTAGATTATTGGCGCGAACGATGGGACGTACTATTTCGTCGATGTTCCAAAATGTTTCACGTTTTGGAAGTACATTTAAGTTAACTGCTCGTGTGGAAGTAAACACAATGGGGAGACTACACTACGATGATCCTGAGTTTCATTAAATTGGGGGGAGTCTGGAGCGCACAGCTTCCCAGTATATAATCCTAATTGTTTATAGAATAATAATTCGAAAAGGACTCAAACGCGCATAAATATTCCGACACGAGTGAACGATAATATTTACACACAAATTTCTTTTTCGGCCGGGCGCTAATCTACATATTTACCAAGTGTTTTTGTTAAAAATGTATTTAAATTCATTTGTTGATTTTAAACCTCGAAGTTTCATTATTTTAGTTCCTTGCGTAAACATAATTTTGATAGCCACCAAAAAACCCAAGGAAATTGAATGAAATTTCATGAATCGACAGATAAATATTTGGTAAATTTAGTTTGTCTAACCGGACTTTAAAATCTCTAATAGGTTTTGAGTTATACTAAATTAAATTACCGTTAACTTTTTTCTGAAACACAATCTATATATATATATATATATATATATATATATATATATATATATATATATATATACAAATGAATTACCACAGACAATAAGTATTTCACTATAAAGAAAGCTTGATAAAGAAAGAGAGTCGATGTGAGGTCGGTCAACTCTTGATGACTCTATGGCATTAAATGTGATCAAAGAGTTCTCTGATGGAGATCTCGGAGATCTTTATCAACTTCACTTTTCTCCTTCAATTAAATTCTCTAAGGGACGTTTTATTATAGAGCAGGAAATTTTGAATTAGAGAGTTAATGTACCCTCTTAGATGCGACGCTTGCATTTTGATTTCCCTAAAAGTCGTGAAGTTCAGAAATAAATATAAGTATCGAATGTTTGAGAAATTTTTAAAAACCTAAAGAATTACAAATGGTGAAGATCAGAAAATCGATTTTTATATATCTTCTATGGCTATATTTTTGCAACGTGATATTTTGAAAATAGGGAAATTTAGTTTAGAGTTCCTTTTTAAAATTATTATAATTAGCGAAGTTCAGAAAAATTTGTAATAAATAATCTAACTAGGGCTGATTTTTTAGATTTTAACTTTAATCCTAGTAGCGAAGCGCAAGCTCCCCTCGTATGGGGAAGTGGTGAAGCCATTGCCTGGTAACATTATATTTTAAGAACGGTTATCATAGAGTTTGAATAATAATAATAGATATTTTTTGAAGCTTACTTTGCTTATGACCTAGTTATTTCTACAAGTTCTAGTTTGAAAAAAACAAATGGTAAAGTGAAAAAAATGGATGATTTTGAAATATTTTTGAATTTTCAATACCAAAAAGAATTGCCTGGTAACATTATATTTTAAGAACAGTTATTAATATATTCTTTTAACCAAAAAGCTTTTCTTTTACTGATATTTGGTTACCGATACAATTTCTATTCCAAACTGAATATGATCGTCTTAATTAGTAAATTTACTAAGGAATTCAGCCTACTTCAACCTTTCGTTTAAGTGTTTTTTTGTTCGATCTATTTTTAACTGTGAACAAAGCTTTCTTTCCATCTCGAATCCTTCGCAACCATCATCTTTTAGAGCCTCGAATTGATGACTATGGAATCTTCTCTGTTTAACAAACCTGGAACAATCATGTTTTTAATAATGGAGTCGGTCAAGGGAAAGAGAATAATCCCATTTGCCACAAATTTAGCTGGCCGTGAAAGAAGTGTCCTTCTACCTTTATATGACTAACCCTTCTTCTCTATCACGCCACAACAATACCTGTTTTTTAATGCGAAATAACCTGAAACTTAAGAAAGTGAAATATTGTTCTTTAAGGGCGTGGCTCTCTAAAAGTGAGTTAAAACTGGCGAAAAGGTGAAATCTTATGATGTTTGATGTAGTGCAACGTAAAGGAGGCAAATATATTTTTACTTGTTCCATGTTTATGAATGATATCTACTTCAACCTAAATTGGAGAGAAAAAATCGCTCTCATTCTCGTGTAAGGAATTTTATGCACAAGTAACCCTCTCTTACTCAATTCGACATGATTGTTTTTTCAGTAATTCAGATAACAATAATTTTTACTCCCACAATTTTAACGCAAATATACAAAATATGTGCTTAACAAAAGGATATCAGATGACTAGCATTCATTCGGTCAATTTTCATTCCACCTCTCTTACACACAATTTCAATTAGTCTGTCCACCATAATAACGTTGCCTTTCACTCGCACCGAATGCATCGGAGATAATCAAATATATTTATTCCCTTCGCTTAAAAATCCATTCTCATTAATTATTTTTCCCTTCACACCAAATCGTAATTCTTTCACAATGACAAACTCTTAACACATTTTTATACACAATTCATACATCTCATCCCAATTCCTCGGGTAATTCAAAAAAGCTTTTAATTACAACCAATGCTCTATATCTACTCCATAAATTTATTTAACATGAAAGAACCCTTCTCTATCTGTACAATCATGCGCTTTCTATAGAAAGACATGTCCTACAAGAACATCAACTTATTCTACATTGCTTTCTCAGCCACCTGCTTCAATAAAAACAGCTGAGCCATACAGTATTTGCTCTATACCTTCGTTGCTGATAATCTTCTTAAATGATGAATCATAGTTTTTACCCTGCAAAGCCGCTACTAACACTGGACAACCCAATTTCCCTCTTAAGCTCGAAGTTGCTTTTTTCTCTTTTCTCTTCACACAAAAATAATATTACCATATAATTCTAGTCTCCTGCTAGTCATCTTTTCCAAAGATCTATCAACACAACCACCATATTCATTCGATTAAAAATTCATCATATTTATTAATTATCATGGCCACTCTAATCTGCTATAAAATTTTTAGTTTTTTACATTCCATTAAGACTTGTCTCACACTTATAGGTTTCAGAAACTAACATATTATGCGTTCTTACATTCTTGTATAGTCATACAATACGGCATTTTAAAATATTTTAGCATTCGACTATTAACTTTTTCTTTGCTCAAGAGTCACCTCCTATCCAGGTCAAACAACTATTTTGTTATTGGGATGGGATAAAGCGGCTAAGGTGGACTTTTTATTTTTGATGGGGAATTAGCCAGTCCCGATCGTCTCCATCATCTGAGGGGTCATCGGTTATGGATCTGTCTCCCTTCTTGGGAGAGGATCACGCCATAAGCGGTGACGAGGCCTACTTAATGTTAATGGAGACTGTCCGTGTCACCACCTAGAAGTCTGAATCTCTCTGTCAGAGTCAATGTGTGTGGTATTTTTCTCTCGCTGAGACAGTGTTTAGGGGTTTGTTACAAGCCCTTTCAATCTAACCAAACTAAGGGGCTTGGCTCAACTTGTCCAATCTGAGAGATGGGGGGAGGGTTTCTTTTGTCAGAGGGTATGTGCGTGTATATAGTGTACGTGCATGTACACCAAGAGAATGTTCGAATTTGAAAAGCTAATTTCTTTCTTTCAGGACGATATTTGTAGTAACATAAAATTTTGTCTGTAGCGGGTCCATGTCAACGCTGGGGGCTAAGACATCCCTATCTACTAAACCCATTATTTGTATGCATAGCTGTTTCAATTATGTTCGTTATCGCCACTCGAACAAAACGGTAGACTTGTACCTGTCTTCTATTTAGTGAATGTTTGTGTATTTACGGAGGACACCGAATTTCATTACCTCGTGTTTGTCCAGCATAATTTACAAATCTACCGTTTGCTTTGCATTGATACATTAATTAAAAACTAGCGGTATGGCATTATTTAGAATTATACGGGGGCTTTGTGCTTTGGATTACCTATTTATTAAAATATGGCATAATATTTAAGTGTTTGGTTGGTTTGCGCCTTTCAAAATTTCATAGGGCCAAAGGTGTGTTAATTCGTAAGGATCTTTGTTAGCTCTACTTCACCTCGTAATTACGCGCTACAAAAACTCCGCTTTCAATAACACGAAGTATTATAAATGCTATTTATTAACTCTAATATATTTCTTTGGCAATAATCATTTTGTCACTTAATTTATTGTTACAATATTTTACACTATATGTTACAATATTTATTTAACCTCTAGGTAAGCTTTATTACGTAATATATTGTCTATTACTCGTTTTACAGACGAAAGTCCATTTACCTTACATAGGCATATCTACCCAAAAAATATTGTGCGAACAATTTGCCTTCTTTTATTATAATTGTGCCTTGGCAACGGAGTGTGAATGTACATTTAATATTTCGTGACTAACCTACTTCTATACAATGCAGCAGGTCTCTTAAAGTTAAAAGAATAAGTGAACTCTTATTTTAATGACATCTTTACCATAGTTCTCGATTCTTTTGAGTTCTAATTCTTAAAATATATTATTCTTTATGTCCATAATTAGGCACGGTAGTTAGCGGTTCTTTGGAGCGTGCGGACATCGGAACTGCAGCTCTTTAATGCGAATAGAATTCGTGTGTGTGTATGTTTGTGTGCAACACCACTTCAAATTGTTAACTTTTACAAATTTGAGTACGCGCCCCAAAACATTAAATCCACTTTCTTATTTTATCTTGTTATGCTTGGTTGCAATCATGAACTTTTGTGGCAACAATCCTGCAATTATTTCTTTAAACCATATAATGAGGAGCGTCTTAACATTTGGGGTTTCGGATGTCCGAGCTGCACTTCCTAATCTGCGAAACAAAACCTATCCCATTTTTCCTTCTTTATATACATTAATGTGCGTTCGCTCCACACTACTTTTCTAATTAACGAGACGAAACTAAGAATACGGGATTAAGTCTAAATTAATATTTACACGGACTTTTAATATTACTATGGAGTTAACTTTAAATTAATATATTTACATACTTTGTATATTTGATTCTTTGTATACTTGTTCTGCGTGTTGTAGAATCGAATTTTTATATACGACATTAGTATCAGAAACATATTTGACGATTGTTATTATTAATTTTTAAAAAAACTACCCGAACGTAAGGCATCTGTTCGTCCATTGTTCTCTTATTAATCTAGCATTTTCTTTTTTAGCTGTGATAATGGGCGCTGTGTTCGTAAGTGGAGACTGAAATTGTGCCGGCTTAGATCTTAACCTGTCTCTAACTGTAGTAGTTCAGCGTAGCTCATCCAGGTCTCCTGCTGTGGTCCCGTGCGTTGAAGTCAGCTTCTTTACCATGCTAACGGCTGGATCATTGAAAGGAGAGGTCGACTGGAATAGAGACACTATTTTTGCTGTTGGCGACTTCCGTTATGCCTTGTTCTGCGTGTTGTTTGTCAGATGAGTTCATATTATTGTTTACCTCTTGTCCAGTGAAAGGGGTCATCATTTCATGGCGACGGGCTAAGGCTGACTCTTTATTTTTGATAGGGAAATCGCCAGTCTTTTTCTTCTCCGTTCTCAGAGGGCTACTGCTCATGGGTCTGTCTAATTCCTTGGGAGCCGAGCACT
Source organism: Ceratothoa steindachneri (assembly GCA_963969495.1). NCBI lineage: Eukaryota > Metazoa > Arthropoda > Malacostraca > Isopoda > Cymothoidae > Ceratothoa > Ceratothoa steindachneri. The sequence goes on from OZ018337.1 coordinate 85,812,289, forward strand.
ATATAACTGTTGACGAGTCCTACTTCTTCAAGCATACTTAATGTTTACGTAAAAACTCTTTGTAACGACTTGGCCGTTGGGATGTCGTGAAGTGAGAGCCGTCCCATCAGATATCAAATTTTGGCCTCGAGTTGTTACTGACCTTTCTCAATCTTGCTGTGTGTCTCTTCTTTTATCACTCTCACGGTTAGAATGTCATTCTGCGTTTGTTACAAGCCTCTTTATTATAATCGAATTTATAGGGGCGTGATTTCCCTTCGCGAATCAGGGTATCTGCGTGTATTTAGGGTAGGCGCATCTACACCAAGAGTGTAATCGAATTTGGAAATAGGATTTCTATCGATCCGGCCAATATTTGTGGTAATATAAAATATCGTCTTTTGCGCGTCTATGTCAACGCTGGTGGGTCAAACTTCCCTATCTATCAAACGATTATTTTTATCCAGAGCTGTTTCAATTGTCTTCGTTATTGCCCTCGGAAAAAACGGCCGGCATGCACTTATCTACGACTCTTTGAATGTTTGTCTGTTTATTGTGGGATCACAACGATTTCATTACATATTTTGTAGTTTTAGCATTATTTACAAATATACGGCTTGCTTTGCATTAATACATTAATTATTCACTATCGCTAGATGAGCTCTTAAAATAAAAAAACTTATTCACTAGCAGTAAGACGTTATTTACAAGTATAAGGGTTGCTTTGCATTACTTGATTATTATCAAATGGCATATTATTTTAGTGCTTGATTGGTGTGCTAATTCCAAGAATTCATAGGGTCAAGAGGTGCTTAGTTTGTGAGGTTCTTTTATATCTCCACTTCTCCGTGCAATTTAGCGGTACACCTCCAAATTACTTGATGCGAAAGCTCTTGTTAGGAATATGCTTTTAAGGGAGATTTATAGACACTAAACTGCTTATATATTATCTTGTTATATGGGGTAAAGTTTGTACTTCGTAATAGTTATATGCCTTTTTTTGTTATCTTATGCGGTTTGCAATAGCTTTTTCTCGTTTTAGCAGGCCGCTTATAAATTCAGCAGATTCACCATCAATTATCACTTCCTTTAGTGATTATTGTTCTTGTTCCACTTTTAGTAACTGTTGAACAGCCATTGCCATTTGTTTCATAGATATAGGACGAAATGTCTCTATAAAATATACAAGTCAGAATAGGTGCGATTTAGTAGAGTATAGAATTTACCCCTTTTTTGCATACCATTTGCTAATAGACGGGTCCGTAGCGCTACCGTTTCAACAGAATCTTTGATATTTGTGCCATTTATAAAAGGAATTTGGCAGCTTGCATCTGAAGCCTTTTCATTATTGAAGATTTTATGTTCATAATATCGAAGTATGAATTTATTACAAATAATTTTCCTAGATTTTAGCAAGATTTTGTGAAGGGAAACGTTTATATATCTCTATTTAATTTATAGAAATATACATATAATGATATTTTAATACTCTCACTTATAGAATTCTTTAGCATATTCGAGTAGGCTTGTTACATTTTTTTAATTGTCAGGAGGACTATAAGTAAAATAGGTTTCAAACGAGTAAGAGTATGCTTAGACCTTGATCCCTGCTCGAATCTTGCAGGAAAATACCTTTTTCTTATAGCCTTAAACCTTTAGCCCAGAAATATGAAGGATATTGACACAAGTCAGCTCCTGTTGCCAAGAATTATTAAAATTATTCTTTCGTTCACGAAGTGTTTTAAAATATTTTTAGTAAATAATTCTAGTTATCAGAAGTAATTTTTTTTATTAGTTAGGCTTATATGATGATTAAATTAATATGTCCCCTTAGATGGGGATCTTATGAATAAATCAACATAGCTAAGTCAGAAAAGAGTCTTTTAACTAAGAGAAACGATTATGCATCTTATATTGTCGTTGTAAGAACTTTATTTTGGAACTCTTTAGCCAATTTCTTCCCTCATGAATTACCTGCGAAGATCTGGAGTTGATTTGGAGGAATCTTGCTCATTTATTTGGGAAAAGGATAAGAATGCAAATATTAATAGTGCAAGATGTCTATTTTTGAATATTTTTTCTTTATTTTCATTTCGAATATTAAGTATTATCCTTAAATTTAAGCTATCGCCATATCGCATTGATAGTCAATCATTTACGTTTTAATAGGAAACAGCCCTCTAACCAATTCTGGGCACCGGGGGCACAGTGACATAGCGTTTTGGAATATTTCATCGTATTTTGAGTATATTAATGGTTTCAAATGGTCACCAAAACAGTGCGATTAACAGTCACTGGTCAATACGTGTTTAGGCGAAACAGCGAAACCATCCTATGCTGCGTGATCCCCATCCAAACACACACCAGTATGGAACCAGCATCTGCCTGCAAAATTCCTTGTCGACCAGAGGGGTCCATAGCCCCTTGAAAACAGCGCACAACTGAAACCTACAATCAGCACCTACCAACTGCAGCCGTGACTCATATGTATTCTATTAGAGACGTCACGAGGTCCACTGTGGTGCCTTGTTCGGTATCATGGTATTAACAGGAGTATTCTGCTAGGTATTCTGCTCCTATATGCCATGTAAGGTAAAGAAAGCCGGAGTGACCAAAGGCATACGCTGCATGGACCCCATTCCTTAAATGTAAATGCGATTTGAACCAGTGCTACGTGTTTCATCAACATAATTAAGCCGTCTGTTCTGGAGGCAGTAATGCCTTACATGAGGTCTCATCACTAAAATCTGGTCATGGTAGATCAAAGTTGTTGAATATCGGAATTTTGACAAAAACGAATGTGGCAAACGTCAGCACAGATCTCCTTAATCGCTATTGTGACTAAAACATGAGCAGTTTCCAGAATGAGTCAAGGAACTTTAAAAAAATCCCTAAACAACTCAAATGTCAGTGAATATTTATTTACTGACCAAAACTGTAATATTATATGGCTGAGCGTCTAAATATGCGTATAACATATGTTAGAACTTTCTCAGACACAAAATAAGTAATATCATCTAATTCCTTGACCATGTAAACCTCAAAAGCATTTGGAATCATGGTTAATTTTTCTAAGTAGTGTTTGAATAATCAACAAAATTATGAACCGTGCCGGTGGAAGTGATTCGGATTTCTTCTCCCCATCACCCATAGGCCAAATTAAGTAACACCGTATAATTCCTTTTTCTCAAAAGTCAACCTAGGAATCACCTGTCCATCTTCATTAGTTCGTGAAAGATCTTAAAATGCTGATTTTCTCTATCGGCAGTTCCGGGTCTTGTATTTGTCCAGATCTAAACTTTTCCCTTTATAACTGATGGATAAAACCTTCTCCAATCAACATTATATCAGCTTAACATTTGTGGCGGGATTATGTTTCTTCTAATCCCAATCACTCTATTATGATCTCAGCTACACTGAAGTAATCAAATTGTGCATATTGGAATTTACTTCATAACTTGTCTGTGCAGAGGCATTTTCATTTTGAAAAGACTATTAATTTTATGACCTTAGCTAATTCTGAGAAAAATCCCTCCAATCGGAATGTTAAACAGAGTGAATTCGAGATCCAGAATCCGTTTCAACTCTTGGTTTCTCAAAATGAACCCTTTTTCCCACACACTCTCATTGAAATCAGTCATTAACTTTTTAAATATCTTTTCCACAATTAGACTAACAGAAATCTACTGCTACTAAGATAATCTCTTATCTTCTTGTTTAAGGGGAATAACGAAAGGAAAACTCGGCATAAAATCGAATTTTGAGCTCTTAGGGAGTTAGCATTGGATTTCTATTTGCCTATACAATTTTTTTCCACTGTGGATCTAGAGTTTGGCCTGGCTTTCAAACATAAAGTGCCTATAGCACATAACTACCACCAGAAAGTCTATCCAATTTAGCAATCTCTCCACCAACTTATCATAATCAACTACGCTAAACTTCACTCACCTAGAAGAAGTCTAATTCTAAAAGGTGAAATTAATGATAGAAATCTCTTCCCTTTTTTCTCATACACATACCAGCATCTCTGAGGCCACGCCAGACTCTTTCCTCTAATTGTCTTTAAGTGATTTCGTCGGTTTAATTAAGCAGATGGTCGCAAATGGGGCCTCAGCTGCTGGTGAATTTTCAAGAGTAATTACACGATCCTCAATTAAAATAAAAAAATTATAAAGTTCCGTTTTTTATTCGATTAAATGCGAATCTTAATTTAAGGAGTTTTTTAAAATGAGCTACATTAGACGAATTTAAACCTTTAATTGTAAGCCATAAGATTTCTCTTCATAAACTCTTAATATCAGTGGTTGAAGGCATGCAGTAAGTGTTCCCCTTGATCACTTATCTGTATTACTTTTGAAAATAAAATTTAATTATGATGTTGACTTATGTAAAATTATTAACTATTATTTTCTTTAATAAACTATTTAAATGTGCTGAAAACAGGGTGTTAGAGATTTTTTTTTCATTCGAAGGTCGAGAAAAACCCCAAAGGCTCATTCTACTTCTCCTTTGCTTGAACTTCTCTGGTACCGATAATACTCCACTCGATTATCTTACTCAGTTTTTCTAACTGAGAGAATCTATGGATTATACACACCCTGTAACAAAAAAACATACTAAAAGTCCCATTGAGACAGCAAACGTTCTCTCTACGTTTAGTTAGCCATAATCTTCTTCTATGTTATCATCATGTAATGAGAGAATTGTTCCACCTTCAGGTGCGCTTGTCAAAGCACTAGATGTATTTAATCACGCGTAATTATCAATCAAATAAACACTAAAAATATTAATAAATAGTTTTACATGCTTTAATTGACCCTGTGTTTACATATATAATTAGAAAAGCTACAGGGAAGTGAATAATTCTCTAAGTACATCAAATTCTATATGATCAACTTAATTTCTAAGAACATAAAATTTAGAGGGTATAAAACATTTTAAAAAGTTTTGGAAAAATTCAATTCACATAAACAAAAATGTTTGAAGTTGTACTCGTCAAGATTGAAGTAACGAAGCCTAAGTTAACTTTAAAAAATGTTCACTTTGTCATTTTTGTCTTCAAGATGTTTCGTGTATTTCGACAACCTCATTATACGGCGTAGAGAGAAAACATTTAATGAAAACATCAAAGCGACCAGAATAAATTTATATTTTTTCCTTGCAAGTAGCCCGTAGATAAAAAGGGGTCATTTTTGAGCTTGTTTAATGTTATATACCTTCAGAGGCGATTTTGCATAGTAAAAAATATATTACAATAGAAATAAGGATATGGAGAATTTTTTTATAGTAAACGAGAATAAATGTTTTTCAAGTTATTTTATTTTGTACTTTGATTTGCCACACAAGCAAATCACGAAAAATAAGATTTAACATTCTTGGTTTGGCCTATATTCAAATTCCTTTCACCGGAAGAAAAGGTGTATTATTACTTTAAATATTAACTAAAAACACAGCCAAAATATATGCAAAATAGTAAAGAAACTAATGATAATTATATAAAATAATCGGATTGTAGAATCTTCTCTTCCAGGTATGTGAACACCACATAATTATCTCTAATTCTTTAAAAAATCTGATTGAACCCTCCTTGAAGAGTGAGGAAACCAAAAGAAAGATCTAATTACCATTTAAAGGGATTTTATAAAGTAGAGAGGAACGTCTCTCTAATTAATCTTTACTATACTCATTGATTACCAGGCTCCATTCATTAAGGTAATTACCGAGCATGGCAAATGTTCTGTTACACTCGTTCTTTATCTTTCGAGAGTTTTAGGTGTGTAACAGAAAACGTTCAGTCAAACAAACTCTTTCAAGTCCATTTTTTGAGTACCTGTCAGTAAAAGTTCTTTTCCATTGCGTGTATCTATGTGAGATGGATGTGAAAAGAATAAACATCTCTGCTTTCCTGCGCGCGAAACACATAAAATCCGACATCGCTAATCGGCTCTAAGTCAGTCCGATTACCTTCCAAAGAGTCGCAGTGAGGTGCAAGGAAGGAGAAGACTTCAAAGATCCACCTCATTTAGGCAATTAGATTAAAGGTATGAAATGAATACAAATTTAGCCTCCAATGGAATTTAATCAGACTAACCTCGCAGAGAAAACGCTCGGATGTAGTCGAGCGTGGTTTATCGTCACACATTATAACATTTACCAAGTTATAAATTATTGCCTAATGTAAACTATAATATTTTCCATCCTGCTCCTGTAAAATATTAAACTGAATCAAACATATTAAGTAGCCTTTAAAATGTCACTTAGAGCCAGTTTATTTCTTAATTATATGTAAAGAGCCTTAATTTGTATATAATTTAATGTATCAACTTGTAACATCATATAATTCAGCCTCTGTTCTCTTTGCAAGTTACATGCCTCAGAGTATATGAAATCTAAGTTACCCGTTTGGTTTTCGTTACAAATTGTATAATCTAATATCAATTTTATTTCATTTTATTTCCATTAAAACAATTACTTTTCTTTTTATTATGCGATTTCTTATGTGGCAAACTCTCACAATCATTCAGTAAATCTAAATAACTGAAAGTCGTAAAATAGGATGGAGTTCAATCCTTTCTGAATTTCTCATCCGAGAGAGATAACGACTGTGTGCGAGAGAGACTTATAATACAGAAAGAGTGCAAATAGCCGAATTTAGGTTGGCAAAATAGTCAGTTATATTGAAATGTTCTGGAACAATAGATAAACGAGCACAAAATAACTTTACTAATTTGCAAAGTAATATTCTTTTTACAAATGTTAACAAAGGTTTTGAAGCAAGCTTTACAACACATTCAACGTACAGGAGTCTCAGCATCTTAAAGAAAGGGGACTTGGCGGTGACGGTGTCCGTACGCACGAACGAACCATACAGACCGAAGGGTCGCTCGAATGACCTTAAGCGTACACGAAGCCGACGATGGAAGCTTACACAGGGATAGGCTAGGGGGTAGAGAGAGAACTTGCGCAGGAGAGTTGCGCGTTGCTGTTACCTCGAAGATTTCGTCCAAGTGAGTAATCCTTGCTTTGGCGCAAAGTTCAAATAATAGTTTATTGATAATGGCTACTAACAGGATAATCTTAGATCTTGCCTCCGAGTTTATAACCCCGAATCGAGACTGGGCGCGTTGAGTTCGAGGAGCGGGTAACAACGAGTTCGGGGTAGACTCACGCGAATTAAACGATAATACACGGAACTAAAGGGTTCTGTGATCAACGAATAGCGGATAAGAACCGGGAAGTGCAGATGGAAGTTAATGACGGAGGCGTGTAATTGACGGATAATGGCGGTGCGGGAAGGCGACGAATACTGACGGGGTGAGTAGTTGACGGATACTGCCTTCCAAATCTGGCGGCGGAGGATTTAGAGTGGGGTCGAATAGGGTGTTTTCCCCCTTTGCCCGATGAGAAGGCTTCTATGCGAGGGTAGTCTCGCCTAACTTTCCTAAGCTGGCGAGGCGAAACTTTGTCCGACTCCCAAAGGGACCTACAAGGTTCTCACGGCCTCTCGTGAGTTCGCGCTTTCATTAGCGCAGACAAAAAGGGTCGACCAAGTGTCTTTTCTCTCTCTCTCCTTAAAAGGCAAGGCCGCGCGTCTCTCTCTCTCTCTCGCTCTCTGATCTCTTTCACTGCATTTCGTAATAAAGTTGTTTTATCCGTCAAACAAATTAATATTTAACCTGTCAGTTATGAAATTAAGATTGGTGCTGGTATGAATTCATTGTTAGGAAGAAACATTCTACATTTCAAATGGAAGGAATGTTTTAATATTCCCAAACTTTGTGCAGAAGAAGGAATATTCTTAACCTCTGGGTCAACTGTCCATTACTTGAGCTGCTACTATTAATTATAGAAAAGTTAGTACAAGTAAGACCCAAGTATATTAGAATATTTAGATTATTAAATAACTTACAATTATACAAAATCCTCAAATGTTTTTTTATATTCCTTTTTCTCATTTTTCTATCACATGTTAATATTGATATATAAGCTCTAATATTTTGTATAAATTAGGGAGATTATCTATAGGTTTTAGCAGAGTACGCAATGCTTAGTTTGCTTGTAGGCAGATCACTCCGAATATCTAGCCTCCTAAATCCACAGAAAGCAACCCCTTGGACGGTGTATAGGCGGGGCTTGGTTTCGGTAGAGACTATCAAGTCAACCAGTTAAACAGAGAGACTGTCGTAAAGAAGGTTTTCAGCATGTTTCGAGGGCTACTCAAATATTATTCAGGTAAGGGAAAATAATTGGGAGGAACGGCTTATAAAGACTAAGATAAGAGGGGAACTTGAAAACTCTGTCGTATATTACGCCATAACGAATATGTAAATTCAGTTGCTTATCCATTACCTAATGGATAAAGAAAGTGAAACTTTAATATTTGACACAAATCTGGCTAGAAATGTAATGACGAATATTTTACTTATTTTCCATGGAGATTTTAAGTTTCCCTTAAATGATCACTTGTTTGACCTCACCCTTAGAAATATTAGGGTTTTTAAAAAATTATCACTGATTCTTTCAAAATTCTCTAAAAAAACCTAACATGGTCAAAAGTAAAATAAATATTGTGTTAATAATCTTGTGTCTCCAATCCATTATTTTCTCTTCTCTAACTATATAGTGATTAGTAATTTAGCATTTATTGCTAACTACAATAAGAAAGTAGAATTTACTGATTACAATTGATTAAAAAAATAAATTAGCTATAGTTGAAGGCCCTGAGAATCTGTTCGCCTGTAACGCCTAAAGAGGCAAATTTAACCCTTCTCAACAAAATCAAATGGAGTCAATAAAAACTTTTTTTTAGGTACGTAGGTTAAAATTTAAACAGAATAAACTGAATTTATTAAATTTGACATTAAACTGGGAACTACATAACTATTTATTTGCAGATTCCTGTTATCTCTATGTTGCCTTGTGTTTGTTCTTTTGACTAACTCGACATTTTCGCACATTTTGTTAACTAATTTCGGATTAGATTAATCATCAATATCACAGAATTTCGATTGTTAGATAGTCTAAAACCTGATTTTTGTGAGCTGCATTCAGTTTTTCAGCTCGCAGTTGTATACAACTATTTCTTGAAATATATTTTCGTGTGAAAGCTCGATTTTTATCCAAGCATTTTTCCATAACATATAAAGAATGCTATAGGTAGTGGTGGTTTGGCCAGGCCAACCTCTTAATGCTGCCTTTACTATATAATGCTTTGCCATTTGATCAAGGATATCTAGTGCAAACTTTGTTAGATTTTAAGAAGTTAATATTTAATGTATATTCTTTTCTCTCGAATCAACTCTTAAAGATTCATAAAGACTAATCATTAAAAGAACATTTTTCCTTCGTTTCTCAATAATTTATGAAAATAATTTCATATTAAAGGATTGATATGTGGAATAAGGTTTGGTATTCACAGATATAGAAACTTCTGTTTTTACGATCCAAACTAAGGCTAGAACACTTTTTTGCTAAATCTATAGAAGTGAAAACTTTATGTTACACATTCATTCTTCTGTTTGTAAATGCTTGGATTAGTTTTGTACAACATATTCAGGTAATATTTCATGAATTTAAATAAGTAAATGTATTCAGTAGGTATGTGAAAGAATTGTAGACTGCAAGAAAAATAATGCTCACATTTGCCAGTCTTAGTTGCCATAAACTAGGTATTTGGACACTGCCCGGCTTAGATGCCATAAACTTAGTATCTTTACATTGCCAGTCTTAGATGCTATCAACTTAGTATCTGGACATTGCCAGGCTTAGAGGCTATAAACTTAGTATCTGTACTCCGAGTTTTACCTTCAAAGAGTTGTTTAACAATTCTCATATTTTCTGAATATTTATAACAGGCCAAGCATCTTCAAATTAATTTGTTCCACACTTGAGAAATAATGAGCAGTTTTGTCTGTGTGGAATCGAGCTGAATTTGTTGATTTATAATCAAATCTTAAAAACCTCTAATTTTTATAATATTACTAGTGGCGTGCCCCAGGGGTCTGTGTTGTGGCCAATGTTGTTTCCTATTTAAGTAAACGATGTGAATACTGATCTTTTTGGTATATTATCCAAATTTGCGGACGACCCAAAACTTGGGGGTAAAATTTTAAATCAGAACGATACAGAATTAATTTATTGGGATAGGGTTGAATGGTATAATAAATGGAACATGTAATTCAATTTATACAAGTGTAGAGTTTTGCACGTATGTTGAAATAACACAAGTTTTAAATATCAAATGGGTGGTAAAACTCTTATCTACGTTGACAAAGAAAAAGATTATTGAGTGCGGGTTTCAAAGGTTCTTAAGTTAAACAAACAGTATGACGAAGCGTGTGAGCGGGCGAACCTAGTGCCTCGATTTATTTTGAGTAGTTTTCACTCCAAACAGCAACATATAATCATACCTCTATATAAAAGTTTAGTAAGGCCCATTCCTAGAATAGGTGATACAAGTCTGTTCACCTTCTAAGCATGTAAACTTCAATAAAATGCAAAGAATTTAACGACGGCACACTAAACAAATGGAACCCACTCTCAGCACAGATATACACTAAAAAATATTGTTGTGAAAATGGATTTATGATTTCTGAAAAGAAATTTAATAAGATATGAGTGTGATATGTCTTTCATTTTCTCAAAAAGAAGAATAAGATCTGAAACCTTATTATATATAATTTTTGTATCCTGGATTATGTAAAGTTGCGTTTGGTTGGTTGTTTTTTTTTAAATTAGGATCTGAATTTCACGCTATAAAAACAACGAAAATATTTTTATAGTGCACGCTAAAGTTACTCCATCTCTGGAGCGAAATCTAAAGCTAAGTAGAGATATTAGATACAATTATTTAGAGACGATATAGAAAACAAATAATATAGCATTAGATTAACTTACAAAAAAAATCTTAAGAGCTTTTGTCAAATCTTGAATCCCCTATGTTTGTGTGAAGAGAGTAAGCGGTTTAAATGCAACTCTTCCTTCTCTGTTTACAGCACAATCAGTTTCGTTGGCTTCTGCTCTCTGTCTCTCATTTTTCTCTCTTCGAATAAATATTCCTTTAATGTGTACTTGATATGAAAGGAAAAATGTTTTTTTTTCTACAGTTAATACTTTCCAACCTATGTTATTACTATTCTCCTGTCTCAAATACTCCTGCGAATGTAAATTTACTTTACATCTATTTTCTACAAGTCCGTATTTAGAATTCATTACTTTCTATTTATAAAAGTGGGATAGAATATATATTTTATAGCAATTGTAGTGGCGATAACACATTTAGACATCTATTGAATGATAAGACAGTTTAAAATAAAGACAGTATTGCAATTACACATGCAAAAAATGCTACTTTTGAGCAATGAGAGTTTCAAAAAGAATGGTGAAAGTAGTTTGGTGACTTGAACAATGAAAATAATAGGAAGCACAAGCAAAATTATTTGCCTCCAAGGCTGTAAAACTAATTAACTAGCATTAACTTAAGCAATAGATATGCACGAGTTTGATACTGATAGAAAAGGTGTAAAAGATGGCAAGGTTGGAGGGAGAGTTGATATAGTCACGGAGATGATATTAGGTGGTAGTGATTGCGTCACGGGATAGCGTTGGGGTTGTATTGTAAGGCAATCGTAAGCGAAAAAGTGCATGAGGACTAGGAAAACGTGCGATAGTACCGATGATTAAGGGAAAATGTAGAATTAGAGTAGAATTCTTATTCTAAGTGTTGTCAGCAATGGTGTCTAGTGAACTATGGGGGTATACAATATTAAATAAAAGATTTAATGTTTATGGTGAATTAATGGATATAAAAAATGATAAGGTTCTTGCAGGTAACATAGTCCGAGGAATTTTGGATTGAGTGGAAGTTTAGTTGGTAGTGAAAAGATATTCATGCCGAAAGTAAGGGGGGTTATCTGCGGAAAAATTGCCATAGTGATTGGTTGGGTGGACATGGATGGGAATGGCAAGGATCTGTGATCTCGTTCTAGCTCTTTAATATCTGTGTGTCTGTAAAGAAGGAGGAAAGCACTCGTTAAAGGGAAGAGAAAATTAAAAAAATAAATTGGAGGGAAGTATGGGTGCGAAGGATATATAGAGTTAGAAACGACCGTCAAGTGGAGGATAAGATTTAAGGAATAGTGTGAATAAAATTGTAATTAAGAGAGTTTTGACGTGAATTTCCATTTAATAAGACTGATGAATTTGGAATTGTTAGGGCATTAAAGGGAGTGAGTTTAAGTCAGTTAGAATCGAAGGAGGACTACGTAAAGTGAAGATGTATTATGTGATTAGGGTTTTTAAGAGAGAAAATGCTATTAAGTATGATGGGTTTTGATTAATAGGTATTTCTAATGAATTCGCTTTGGGCCGATTACTGACTAGGACTCTACCATGACCTCGAGGCATGGTACAGCACGTACCAGTTTACCACTCCAAGGATCATTAAACAAAATTAATAGAGCCTCTGACTTTGATGGAGCATCAAGTGAGAAGATGTTTCCCTAGATTTCTATTGCATTCTGCGAACTTTAGTGTGAAACAGTTATGAAAGAATATGAAAGAGATGAAGATAAATTAGATTTTTCTATCACAAGAAGCTCTTATATTTGAGGCTGAATTTGGCCTCGGATGATGAGCACTTAATGCTAAACAAAACCATCCCCCTCAGTCCTGGAAAAGCCCATATCATACCTGTATTCAAACCTGACAAACACGCAAATCAACACAAATAATACCACCATATATAACTACTCTGCACACTATACGAAACAATAAGAAAACTAGTACACAGGAAAATTTCTCAAAATACAACCCTATCTCAAACAACACAGTTTTCGAAAGCTCCACTTGATGACGATCTACCTAACTTCAATTTAATCTTCACGCAACATACACGAGGGCTTCATCATTAAACTCCCATCACGCACAATCTAAGCTACTATAGACAAATAAAGCCTTCGACACATTACCAAAACACACTCACACAAAAAAATCATGAACACCACTAACAATTAAAACTGTCTACAAACTTAATCTTTGGCAGACAACGCCAAGTGACACACAAAGCACACGAATTTTGTACACGTGAAAGTAATAAAAAAATCAGAACTGTACGACTAAAGTATAACTACAGTTCCCATTAGAAAAGGGATGTGCATAAGTAATTTATCATATTAAGATAAAACATCGCATGTCATGTGGATATGATTCCAAACATTGAAGTGTACAACTAGTGGGAAAGGATTATATCTAGTCACTATAAGGAGCTAGATGAATAAATAATTCTATATATTCTTTTAGAGCATCGCATTTATCACCTTACACTGTCAAGTAATTTTTGGTAATTATAAAACTTGGAATTCTTTCATCATATTCGAGGTCTGCTATTGAATTAGGGAGAAGCTATTATCTTAACACCAAAGATTAAACTCCTTTCTTGTCAGTGCATAGTGTAAGTTCTGAAGGTTGTGCACTATCTAAGTATTTAGCACTTCACTTTTCTTCTTCTCCCATGATTGTTTGTATTTATTCATTTAATCAAACTATGAGTCACAACAGACAATCAAATACTATCTCTCAGAGATTATTTACTTACTGTCTAGAATAAATCACCTTTCCAATCAAAGTCATCAGAATGGATGGGGATTACCTCAATCACCTGAGATTCAGAAGGATATTGTACTCATAGCAGATAAATTATAAGAGATTGAAACAATTCTAGAAATTAGTAAATATTCAAAGCAAAGCATTCAGCCTAAAATTAAATCTAACCAGAAGTCCACATTATATGCATTACAATTTATATGACCAAGAGAAATGGTCAACTAATTACAATATCCCCTGGAAGAGATACAAAATTCCAGCGCAATTGTAATGATTATCATCAGCTTCCCCAAAAAAATTTTAACTGCCTGAAAAGAAATGTGTTCAACCAATGCGTAATCACAAATATGACCTATGATGCCGAGTTTAAAACATGACCTATGAACGTATTATGATGGCTAAAACTTGCCATGAGAGGAAATCAACCACATGGGTGAGTGGAGAAAACAAGCATTACGATGGTGTGGAATCTAGGAGAAATCTTTAATGAAGATCGGCAGACCATGTGGCAAGATTTGCATCAGAATATCGTTTATGTTGTGATATATTCACCCAATTTTCTCACGACCGCAATGAACGCATGAATCAGTGAATTATTATATACTTTCAAATCTCAAGATGCTCCTTACAGGAGCATCTTGAGAGATTCAATCAGGGCATCACAACAATGGAAAGAAGAAATGAGAACGGTATGTTCTGAACCACTCGCAGGCTCGCCTTTCATCATGGGATGTGGGGCATATTCAAAAGGTTCAGGAAATTAACGGACAAAAAGTTTTTTTCTATGCTTTACCCTCGAAAGTAAGCAGGGATCTAAAAAACACAGTCGAAGATTAAATTATATAAAAATTAGGCAATAGCTTCGCCACTGTCCCCTACTGGGCGAATTGCGCTTCGCAACTAAGATTAAAATTTAAAATAAAAAAAAAGCAGCCATGCTTCCATTTTTAGGAATTTCCGGAACTTCGCCAATTATAATAATTTTTAAAGGGAACTCTAAACTAAATTTCCCCCCTTTCAAAATCTAACGTTGCTAAAATATAGAGTTATAGAAGATATATAAAAATATATTTTCAGAACTTCACCATTTGTAATTCTTATTATTCAAATAGTCAAAAAAATCCCCTTTTTAAATTATATAGTTAGTGACAAGAGGAAGGCTTAGCCACTCCTCCCTACAGAAGGCGTTTGCGCTCTGCTGGCTGACATGTGGGCTGTGGCCAACGGCCTCTCAAGATTCTTTTTTTTTCTCCATCAAATGTGCTCTAGTTATTTCCACGCCATATTTTAATTCTTTTAGTTTTACAATTTCACAAATATTCGATACCTATATTTATTTTGGAACTTCAACAATTTTACTTATTTGATATTATAAAGGAATTATTAGAAATAACTCTAAAAAAAATTAAATATACTTAAGTGAAAACCAAATTAAAAGAAAGAATTTTATTCAAATCGTCAAAGAATCTCTTTCTTAAAATCTAGGGTTATGTAGGAGAAGAGGAGCGGCTTCGCCAGTTCTCCATACACGAGAAGCTCCCTGCAAACCTAATTCTTTCAGCGCAACCCTTTTTCTAGACCTTTAGAAGCCGTAGGCATCAGACCACGAGAGTTTAGCTGCAAAGTGAATGCTCCTCTTATAAGGGAGAGTAACGAAGTAAAAAATTGATTTTCATAATTAATTTTGTACTCTTCTCCTTGCAAGTTTAAAGTTAGTCTTACAATTTTACTGAGTACTTTTTAGAGGAGGTGTTTAATCCTCACCCCAAAATAACTAAGTTGTCCTTTGACAAAAGATGAGCTCATATAAGTGTGCAATAAAACAACCTCTGACCTCCTCACGTTATTTAGAGACCACGTGCGATTGTATTCCACCATTGGAAACGTCACTTCTTGTTCAGGAACATTCGCGAATTTACGACTCCTGAGAGCATTGGGGAAATATTCCCCAATCCTAAGAACTCGTCCCAAGCCCCCCTTCCCCCGATGACGAGGCGAGAAAGAGCTGCTATATCTCGCACCTGGCTGTATCGAATCCACCTCTGGATTAATGTGCCTGAAGCTTGTGAGTCCTTTTCCAAATTTCACTGAAGTTTGTGTAGTCCAGCACGTATCTCAAGGGCGTCCCTATCGTCTCGTCGAAGTCCCGTGAGCGTTATCCGGCAAGCAAGACTTTCTCCGGCATCATTATAGACTAGTCAATTGGTAGTTTCTGTGAACGGCAAGCCTTTGAATTTGCGCAACAGTCTCCCTTTGTTTAATCGAATAGAAGAAAATCCCCATCGATTACCTTTGAGTGAAAAGAAGTTTCCTCTTCCAGTGGAATTACGATTAATGCCACATTTCCTGTCAACCGTCATCTTTGAAGATTGGCTATCTTCATCGGAAGGTTAGTTTGGATTGTGCCTCAATTGCCTCATCGGACCGTTTCCCACTTGCCTCCTCGCAAGACGAACCTTCTTCGAAGTCAACGACCCCTAACAATGAAACCACCTTCCATTATTAGTATTGTCAAGTCTTCCTTTTGTTCTGAGGCTAGTAATGCTAAGCAATTAATTCTATTTGAGAATCCCTCCTCATAATACTTATCAAGAGAATATATCAATTTAAATAATTCCCTTTTTCCTATTTTTATTGTGATTGGATCTTTGTAAATAAAATTATATTTTTGTCGTTTCATCTTTAACTAACTTTGAACGATACTCTCAGCCTTTTCGAGTAAATCTCGCCAACCATTTATGCACTGTGTCTGTTTATTAAGGATTTGAACCTCAATGCCTTAAGTTTGACCTCGCACTAGGTCTTCATCCGAAGTACGGGATTAAATCACCACCCCCAGATAATATAGGAGTAGTGTATGATATAGAGTGATCTACAACAACAAAGTGTGACTAAAATAAAAATAAAATCACAGAATTCCAAATAAAGGCTATCAACGTTTCCTTCATGGTCGAATTAAAAAATGTATATATCTTTTGTTTTAAAGAAATTTTCGCTTTAAGGAGCCAGATTGGCTACGTTAATTATCCCCAAACCGATAATAATTTGCTTAATCGTGGACATCATAGAGTATGCTAATTTCATATAGACAATAATCACGAACCACACGTTATCATCGAATTAAAAGTAATAGGGAGAGTATATTCATAAATATGGGGTGGTGCTCCTCTTACACATTCAATATGCCAAATGAAAGAGAAAGATTAAATATTAATTATTTCTCAATCTACCAAAATCTACTCAAATAGACTAAAAATATATGTTGTTCTAAAGGATCGTGTGGAATGTTATTTAATATGAAATAAATCAAGAGGAAATAAGATGTTTTGGTTGTCGCCAACTAATATTCAGAGGGAGAAAATAAATTTATATTTCCCAATTTTGATTTAATATCATTATTCTTCTAAAATTAGAGGGGAAATCCACTTTTAATCTTCGGATATACATAGTCCGAACCGCAATTATTTATACAAAGTTTTAGGTCTGTATGCCGCCATAAATTAAACAATATGAGGGTAACATCAGATCTGAGACTAGTCAGTTTTGATGTCACTTCATTATTCGCCAAAGTGCCCATTGATGACTTATTAGACTTTCTAGCCTCTATTTTAAGTGATTATGACCTCTTTTTACCAACCAATACGATCATTGAGCTTATTTGTTTATGTATTAAAAAATGTAAATTTAGTTTCAACGGAAAATTCTATGAACAAGTTTTTGGTATGGCTATAGGTAATTCCTTATCTCCCCTATTGTCAAATTTATATATGGAATTATTAGAAACATGGTTGATCCCCCAATTTAGTCTACTCCGATTGTTTGGTTCTGGGAAGTTGACGACATGCTGGTAATTTTGAACAATAGTTTTGCCATCGATAGTTTTCTATTAATTATCAATTAAATTCACCGTAAAAAAGGAAGTAAATAAGAGCCTTCCATTTTTAAAAGTCCTAATAATTAGAGAACCACATAGATTTAAATTAACTGTTTATAGGAAACCAACAAATAATTTATCTTATGTCTATTTTTATTCAAGTCATGCCAAAAATATAAAATCTACTATTTTTTTCTCCATGTATCTTAGGGCTCTTCGAATATGTAGTCCCGAATATATAAATAAAGAATACACAAAAATTGAAGATATTGCTACCAATTTATGCTACCCTAACTACTTTCTAAAAAATGTCTGAATATAGGCATAAAAACAATTTATAATTGTAAATTAGAAACAATAGAAGCTTGTAAAAACCTATTAATTTTACCCTATCATGATAATTTTATGTCTGTAGTGCCCATTTTAAAACAACTTAATATTAAGGTAGCCTTTAAATACTATCACACATTAAAAAATCTCAAAATAAAGCAGAGCCTTAATAATGATAATCCAGTAATTTACCGAATTCCATGTTTAGATTGTAATTTATTCTATGTAGGCCAAACTTCCAAAAATGTTTCCATAAGGACCCAACAACACAAAAATGCAGTAATTAAGGGATATCTGAATAATGCTTTAGCTGTCCACAATTCCAAGATGGGACACGGAATTAACTGGTTAAAAACTGCTACAATCTTCCCTAGTAATGATGTTATAAAGAGAAATATCCTGGAATCATTATTAATCTCCCACACAAAGGAGAGTAATCTCAACATTAGCCCAGGGCTGTTTTCGCTAGATCCAATTTTATCACTTTTTCTAAAATCAGACCTATCATTAGCATTAAAAAGTTGACCCCATATGGAAACGTGCTTAGTATGAATAATGTATGTCTTCTTTTTATTTACCATTGTGAGTTTGAAAATGTTGAATAGACGAAAGAATTAACTCCAATCCGTCTTTTATTCATTTTCCTTCCGTGGTACATATTCATATTTATGGTTATCACGCGCTAACTTTTGTGATATACAGGGTGTCCACAAAGTCTGGGTACATAGGGAATAAATAGATACCTTTAGAACAAAACAATATTATTTAAATATAATGTTAAGAAATTATATTTTCAATATGATTTCCATTATTTGCAATGCATAATTCGATGCGCCTTGCTAAATTCTTGTGAACTCGATTGAATAGGTGTACATTGCCGTCAATTTCAGCACACTGACTGATAATGCGTTCTCTCAAGTGGTTTAGATTTGCAATCTTCATTGAGTAAACTTTCTCTTTTAACATACCCTAGAAAAAGGAATCAAGGGGAGAAAGGTTTGGTGAACGAGGGGACCACTCCACATGACCTCTTTTTCCAATCCAGTGAGGAAAAGTGCCATTCAGCCAATCTCTTACATTTGTAGAAAAATGGGCGGGGGCTCCTTCCTGCTGAAACCAGTCCGGAAGTCCCTTGCCTAGACGCTCAATTTGAGGCATTAATTTGTCTCTTAACATGTTCAGATAAGTTTCGCCGGTTACATGTTCATCAAAGAAGAAGGGTCCTAGCACATGAGTTTTCCACAAACCACACCACACCATCACCTTTTGGCAGCCTTGCTGTTGGATGTATCCATCCAATGTGGATTGTCTTGAGACCAGTATCGAAGATTCTGTCTGTTGCCTTTACCATTAACATAAAACAAAGCTTCATCACTGAACAACAAAAGGTCTTTAGTAAATTTGATATTTTCATACAATTTATCTGAAAACCATTCGCACATCTGCATTCGTCTATCGGGGTCTTCTTCATTTAAGTGATGCAATATCTGTAATTTGTACGGATTGAACTTTTGCTCTACCAGGATTTTGTGGATAGTTAACCTTGGAACACCCAACTCCATGGATGTCCGACGAAGTGATTTCTTTGGGCTAGCAGCAATCTTGGCCATGACAACCTCTTTCGTTTCATCTGAAGTCTTTGGTCGCCCGGAACGGGGTTTGTCCAAGACACTGCCTGTTTCTTTAAACTTCTTGACCAATTTCCCGACGGCAGTAAAATAAATAGGTTGCCGATCAGGGTGTCGAAGGTTAAATTCAACGGCGATTTTGCGATAAGACCATCCTTCTCGTCCACTTAAGAGTACCAACTCGATTCTTCCTTCTTTAGACAGAGCCATCATTCGATCTGTGGAGGAAAAATGACATAAATAACTAAAATATTAAAATTCCTATGTACCCAGACTTTGTGGACACCCTGTTATATATATATATATATATATATATATATATATATATATATATATATATATATATATATATATATATATCCTTGGTCAAAAAATTAATTACTCTATGTAATCTTCCATATAATGCAATTAGATATTTGTGGAAATTTGTAAAATAAATTAAGTATATATATTATCAATTTATTTATTTTGATATTTAGTTCGACAACCCTTTATCTCTAATTACAGCCGAAATTCTTCTGATCTTAAATTTCACCAGAACTTTTAAGATTTCTTAACTCAACTTGTTAATTTTCATACAGTTCCGTTCCATTTGTAATTCAAGTACTTTTTATTATTTTTTCCTTATACCCAGGAGTGTTCTATTCGACATGAGTTTGGGCTCTCCTGTGACCATTTCCTAGAGAAGTTCCACAATTCTTAACATCAATTCTTGGCCTGCCTGGAAGTATGGCATGGAGTAGTATTGATTGCTTGGTGTTGTGGGATGCAATTTCTGGATAGATCGCAGGCAACTTTTTACATCTCAAGAGTATCAATGGTAGAGTTCCTTCTTCTCTCGTATACACTTCGTTGGCTTGAACTTTCAAAACACTTAACTCTTCCACTACACTTTATTGATTCAGAATCCAAGATTATTTTTTTTAGCAAATTTTAATTAGTAGTTGGATAGATTTCTCTTCCATAAGTCCAAGTGTCTAGAAACTTACAAAGTCTTAAGAAAAAGTCAGGAATTTTTAAATATTTTGTTCTTCCTTACTCTCCAACTCTACCAAACAGTAATCTCAGTCATCTAAGAGAGCTTGATGCAATTAAAAAAAGAATATTAAAGAGGATAACGTTTTTGTTTATATGAGAAAGTTTACCAATTTCTTAGGAAAGTCCATCTAGGTCGAAGGACCTTGTTCAGGGCCGGTTTGCTGAGGACATCAAACCTGCACTAGATTTAAACGAGTAAGAAGACGTGCTTACTTCAGCCCTGTATCTTGACCAGGGGAGAAGAATCCTGTTGGCAGGAGAGGACTCAAGACGACCAGGCTTCATTCTCGGCTGCAGGGGGCTGCCGATACACCGGTCTACTGGTTCTTGCATATAGTCGCCCCTACTTCTGAATTTATTATCGAGGTTATCCTTCCTCTAGCCTTTACCTAAAGAGGTATACCTACAAGGCAATGGCTTCGCTATTTGCTACTCTTGACGAGCTGCATGAAGCTGGTATTTTCATTTACATCGATTATTCAGAATAAACTGCACGATGATATTGAAATTAGGTTCAAAGATCTCATAGAAATGAAGATTCCTGAGCAGCTGAGGTTGACATCATACTATTAGAAAACCCCGTTGAGTTACAGAGAAATCCAACTGCCTCACGCTCGAGCCAGCCATCTTGGTATGGGAAAGCGCTTCTCATCCACTCACAATTAATCACTGTTTCTAATAACTATGATAACAACCATATTATACCCCTTCCAAGCGGAGCGCCTAAATATTGTCGCTCCGAAATATCGATTAATTTAGCAGGGAACTTTAATTTAGGCGCTTTACACAATTTTATGTTTTTAAATAAGTGGCTCGTCCTAAATATATTGCCTGAGAATAATAGACAATTGGCAACTTCTGTGAAAGAATTAGCTGCCGGTCATTCTTAAGTTAATCGATCATTCCAGTGATCAGTCTCATTTGTATGTTTGGCACATATATATCTGTCGTCCATGTTTTTAGAATTGCTCAGAAGATTATTTTGTTTTGCTGCAGTTGCGAGTAACTGAAATCAAATGGGCCTAGTTATTTTTATACTTACCAAATAGCCTATTCTATGTACCCTAAAATATATCCAAAAGGAATACAAAAATGCAAAATTACGGGAACTTGAAAGACTTCTCGATTACCTTGATTTGAGTGATGAATTTATAGAATAATTAAAATCAAATAAAGAAGGATTTGAAAGTTCGAGTGATTAAGATGAATATTTAAGTGAAATTTATAATACGTTCGCAGAGGAATCAATTGTTTGCGATGAAACTGACTTCCTTTCTAGATCTTGGATAGATTCTGCCACGAATGAAAGAACTTCTTATGTATTTAGTGCTGATGCAGGACTAAAAGTTCTACTTGAAAATCCTATAAGCCCTGATGATATTTAAAGTATTTATTGGTGGAGACATTATCAAACTTATAACATAGGAAACACATAAATATGATACCAAGTATAGTGATGAAAAACGCATAAAATGAAAGATTATGAGAAAAAGTCTTCAAATTCTTTGAAAATCTACCAACGATGAGGAAAGCTTGTCTTCATAGGCCTTGTAGTACTTCAAGGTACTGTTCAGAAGACGAATTTAGACACATATCATTCAAAAAATCCTCTCTTGCATACGCCAATGTTAGGAAAAGTGTTGCCCAGGGATCGATTCAAACTTACTCTACAATACTTACATTTGAGTGCTGAAGATCAGTCAAATGATCAAGGGTTAAAATTTAGAAAGGTTCTGGAACTTTTCATACCCAAGTTCAATGCTAATTATATCTGTTTGGGGTAAACCGTGGGGTTTTACTGGTTTATTTAAACCGCAAGTGACATTTCAATAATGGAATGAAGCTAAATAAATTATATTAAAATTTGAACAAATTCATAGAAGCATAACTTTTTATATAATACAAGGAAAGTGGTTAGGTAACTCCTCCATATAGGAGGAACTTGCGCTTCAGGGGCAGCTTTCGTCTTGGTAATTGTATCGGTTTGCATTTCAAGGTGGAATTGAGCAGGTACAATTTAAATAGCTTCAAATAATTATTAAATATACTTACTCTCTTCTTTTTCTATATCTTCTCCCAGTATGAATTTTGCAATATATATTTGATGTCAGCAATTTTAACTTATTTGGATAAAAGCTGCAAATATGCTCAATTGCAAATGTTAGAAATAAATTTAATAAAAGCTTTTAGTGTACGAAAAACAAATCTTTCGCTCTCAATTTTCTATATCTAAATAAACTATTAGAAATAACTTTGATAAAACCATTCAATATCTGGTTCAGGCAAAGTAGTTTTGGGCCAAAGATTTGTAAAAAAGTTTGAGTACATTTCTCCTACTAATTTACTTTTGTCTTTGCAGAAAAAGTGGAAAAGCCACTCCTCTTTTCTCTCTTTAATTTACTCTTGGTCGGTTTTTTCAGATCCATCTTTATTTTCTAGTATTAAAGGTAAGTAAATCTTTAAAATTTCATTTAAATGCCCCCAAAACAATGCTGGCAGCTCCTTTGTCCCATCTATGTTTTCTGGATTTCATTTCATCTTTATATGAACCATTTGAATATACGAAAAAAATTCTAAAACATTTCATAGTCATACTATTTATTCTGAACTTTACTCTTTGTTCTTGAACAATTTTAACATGCAACTAAGTGAAACAAATATTTATTTTTATTTAATCGTCCCCAAGAATCCGTTCTTATGAAAATCAGCATTGCTCTGTAGTTGAAATCGTCTTTTGTTGTAGATTTAGTTCATTTCATCAAATGGTGGGTGAATTCTCATTTTTATTACTTGAATGTCGGTGACTATTTGGTGGCGTAGATTTTGACTTAATTTCTCGATAGGACAGAAAAGACAGAAAGTGTCAGATGTGCAGTTTGTGGAGGCGAGAGCATATTTAGGGATCCTTGGTAGCCTGCTTGAGAAATTGGCATCTCTTCAGCAAGTACGAGTGATAGTACAGGTCCTGGTGCACTGCCTCTCTCACACTCATGGTACTGGCAAGATTTCGCATGGTGTGACCAGGGTCCTCGCACAACTTCTTCTTGATAATGGTGACGAATATCTTGACGGTAACTTCGTCATAACCCTTAGCCACACCATACTTTCATTTCACTTTATTAACAAAGGTTCATCGGAAAGTTTTGAAAATCACACTCTCTTTCACGCTTTTTTCGGCACAGAGGACCGCAACTATATCGTACTATTTGTCAATTTGCGATCAAGATTCGTACATTGTTACATGCAGTAACGCTAAACCCATATTGAGCGTGACCAAGGCTAAGTAACCTGTATTAGAGCAGTTATGAGCCATTAAACTTTGTATCGATTCATTTCAAATGCGTTTTATGCTTGTATATTAAATTTTATCATTTATTTTCATTACCTACATTGATTAACCATAATCATACATATGGCCCACCATCCGCTCACAGACATGGGCCCTTATCCCTATGGAGAATAATTTTACCGATGCTTGCTTTAGAATATACAACATTATGCACCATATTTAAAACAAAGATTCATAGAATATTCGAATAAATTCAACATTGCTTCGAAATCATAACAGATTTCTGATACATTTCGATTTACCCTCATTTAATTAAAGGATGCAACACAATTTCCACTATTATAATGCATTGTCTGTAATGATAATTAGAAGAGTTCCTCGAAGGAGAATTATATTGATAACGACCTTGATGAATGGACGAAAGGTTATGGAAGATGACATTTAAGACAGGATCAAGTTAACGTTTCCAAAGTTCCGAAAAGGTTTTACCAATCGACACGAATAACATCAATGCATGGATATTGTCTAACGCAGGATTTGACCGAAAAGTTTCGAAATTTCTTTGCCTTTTTTTTAATAATTTACATACCTTAAATGTTTTCGCATTCCACTGTTTAAACAGTCTGGCGCCTCATATAAATGAATTACCAAGGTTTGTTATTCGGTAAAAGGACCTGGTTTCATTTCGTTAAATCTATTCATACATTACAAGTCAAAAAGATTTAAGTATTTTATCCAAAAAAGTTACCTAATAGTCTCCATCATAGGCATTTACACCATCCACACCTTTACAGAATTGCGAGGAGATGAAGAAATAATAAAAAAGATAGATTTAATACTTGAACGTCCACTGAACCTTTTTTCCTTAAACGCCCAAGTGGGTTAAAATGACCCTATGTCAATTTTTTCATATAATAATTAATAATTTAATCAAATATATGTTTATTTGATTCAACAAAAGGAAATAAATATATTTTTATCACCCAGAATATTTTTTTCAGACTAGCATAAAAGAAAACCAACTTTTAGATATAAAAATAATTTTTTCGTAAAATTGGCATATGAAATAAGGACCACCTGAACCCCATGTTGGACACCGATCACGAAAAGTGAATATGGCTTCATGTAATTGGATGCATAATGCCTATAAGCCATTTCTGGTAAGGGCTCTTACTGGAGAGGAAAAGTAGGGATTTTATTTTAATATGTAGGAAGCACAGAAAACAATGGCTTGATCGCAAACACAAACATATTAATGTTCTTAGACATCGTTTAATAATAAAGAATGCTTTGCTTTGCCTTCGTGTGATGGGAAGGGAGTTATTCATTATTAGCCTACTCTATAATAAGTAACTAAATCTGAAAACTAATATTTCTAACGCAAACCATGTTTAAAAAAACCCGCTTGAACATTGCTCAATGTGGTGAGTTTGAAGTTCTTCCTCAACTTTCATATGTACCTGCTTTGAAACATCATTATTAAATTTATCTATATCCTTACACTATTCCCTGAACGGCAAAGTTTACTTTGATATGGAGGAGATGAAAGAGAATATTAAATCATATATCTCACAAAACCCGAATTAATTTATTAAGAAACGTATATACTGCTTATAAATGCCTGCTAAAGCAATTTCAATAATGAAAGTATCTACTTTGCTGCTTTATTTACAAACAGAACTACTAACTAGTTTCGGCTTCGCTATTAACAAATGTGCAATGAACTGCAAGGAACGTGACTCCAGGAAAAAGGCAAAATAGACTAAACAAAATGAATAACTGATGCCAGAAGCAAGCATATATTTATGTCTTCCATTTTTGTTCTCTGTTTTCCTTTTGTTTAGTCTTTACATACTGGAGTCGCGGGATTTACATTTCATTATACAGTTGATAATGGCAAAAGCCCATGCTAGATATTACTCCTATTTGTAAATAAATCGGATTATTCTTTGCAATATGTATCTCTCTCTCTCTCTCTCTCTCTCTCTCTCTCTCTATATATATATATATATATATATATATATATATATATATATATATATATATATATATATATGAGAAAGCTAATGGTAAACCAAAATATTTGAATCAAGAATTTAATAATAACTATCGTGGTATTTTCGGCCAGATGCCATTTTCAACTAATAATGAAGAAACTAGGCAAGGGAAACAGTATATATAAGGTACGTCACCTCCTAAACAAAATTAAACCGCACGAGGCAATCTGGGAAAAACTCAAGTGTATCTTGCGCAAACGACAAGCTAAACAAATTAAATAAAAATAGTTATGTAGAAAGACTTAAGTGGTTCTACCAAATCACCAAATAATAAACTGCACTCGAATCCAGCAAAGATTTACAGTGATAATTAAGAGAAGGAGAAGACTGTAAAAAGAAATAAAGTTTGTCATCTTCTATAATTGAATAGATTAAATACTAGGAGTTATTCTAGCGATTATAGAGGTGGATTTGGCATTGATCTTTGCTGTCATACTCTTAACCAAATTATCTGATAATATTTATCTACTCTCGTTTATAAAGCTTTGATTCATAGTTGTTTAACAAGATATATTATCTCCTTAAATCAGTTAATCAGCGTTATATTATTCTTTCATATGTTGGGGTTTAACAAAAAGCGAGCATCATGGTGGGTAATATGCGAGAGTACCTGTCCCTCAATTCTACCTACCCAATTTTGTGTTAAGTCCTGCTCATTGACACTTTCTGGTCTATGATTTTTTGTGGTATACTCTGATATCTCAACGTTTTCTCTTTTATTCTTTTTCTTATCTACCAAAAACCTAAGTATATTTATCCATTTTATTCATTCTTGACTAATTGTAGTTTGTGGCAGTTTTTTTCGATTTAAAAATATCAATAATCCATGTTTTTAAATTATAAATTTATTCTATTTTGTCAATCTGGTCATCTTGAGTGTATATAGTTGGAAACTCAAATTTTAGTTTTATATATATATATATATATAGTGAAGTTTGCTAGATCCATAGTAATAAGGCTCTGCACTTAAACTAAACGAGCCAGGACAACTGCCAATATATTTTCAGTTTCTTATTGGTACACTTAAAGAAACAAAAAGATGGTTCCTTGAATACCAACCAGCGTGAGAGAGAGCCGATTTTAGCGGTTCACGAAGCCCCAAGCGCAAACAAATAGTCCTAACTTGCTAGAATGCAAATCAATTCCAGCATTTGGGACACAAAGAAGTTCAATGAAATTCACTAACAATAAAAATATATGAAAATGGACCGAAGTAATAAAACGAAAAAAATTCTTTAAAAAAAAACATTATATGTACCGGGAATTTTAAGGTAGTTTTCGGAGGAGTTTATTAAATTAAAGCAGAATATTAAATTGAAAATGCCTTTCGATTGAGGGTGGAGAGCTGTGTGAAAGAGCGAGAGAAAGAGATACAGAGATTAAATAAAGAGGGAGAAGAAAAACACTAAAATTTTAACACATTATCTAAAAAAAAATTCCCCCCCAGAGTTTCGCGCAATATTTAAAATATGATATGGTCGATGGCGAAAAATATTCAAGGTTTCCTATAAAATCTTTGGCATCTCTGATTTCTTACCAATTTCAGGTTGATGGGAAAATTTCCCAAAGATAAGTTTGGGCTTCTGTTATCTCTTCATGTATAATATATGGATTTGCTTCCACAAGATCATTTGGCCTTTGATTGGCATGTTTACAGCAACATTGGCATTGGCTTGAGGCATTCGAACTTAGGAAAATTAGGGATAATAATTACAAGGTCAAAATTAATTTTGGGAAGCTATATATTCCTGTATTGACTTTGCAACTCAGACAGGGAAAATACCATATACACTCTCTGCATTAATATCCATTTCATTACGCAGTTTATTTACTTAAATCCAGTAAGTTTTAAAATACCTGGGACTCTAGAAAATGTGCAGAAGTCTTTTATCACCCCACTCAATTCTAAAAAGCTAAGACCCACAGATGCACAAACAAACGCCGCATTATTGAGAAACTATAGAATTCTAGTCAATTCCACGGAGTGTCAGTATAGTGAACAAGAGTGTCGTAGAATGACCCTTGGCTTTGATCACTCTACGCTTTGACACCCTTTTAGTAGCGGTATGCTTTAAGGGGCGTGAGTTACTTCTATGATGAAGTAGGCTTTGTTCTAAGAGTGCTATTTTAGTGGTTTAGTCCTTAAGGAAGAGCTATTTTTAAACACATAAGGATAAGAGGAAACACCAGAATCTACCAAAAATAAACATGTATTTTAAATTAAATATTACAAACCAACAGTAAAAGCATTTCTATATTTGTCCTCAAAGATTTTTCAATGACAAAACATAAATAAGTAGGCTTCCAATAAACAAACCAATTGCCAATTAGTATTTTTATCACGACCCTATTTGTTTAGCATACAACATTAAATTAATGTACTGTCATCTACAAACACATATGACCTAGGTTCAAGAATAATGGTTTCTACTCTCATTTAAAACGCGGGACGTACTAAACTTCTACTATCGCAATAGAGATATAAATGTTATTGTTAACTTACAGGTAGGTATTAGGGATTGCCGGATGTCGCTGGAGGACTTATCTCTCGCTTTGAAGTGGTGTGGCCGCTGGTTGAAATTTTCGAGGACGGATTGCTTGTCGCCTGTGATGGGGCTGATTCTGCAACGTAATTAAAGAACGGGAGCTCGTTGGGGCAGGGTTCTTCTTCTCTCACTCTTGCGGTGCTTGAGATGTGAGAATCACTCGAGTGTGAGCGGCTTTGCTTTTCTTTAGTCGGACTTCTTTGCAGACGGAAAAGGTTTCTTCGGTATGGCACCGATATAAAACTTGACTAATTAGGTTAATATGGCCCTGAAAGGGGGGGATCGATTTTCTCAATCTGATCCTATCGTTTCTCACGGAAATAGTCTTGTATGGCTGAAGGATCGATCTTTACGAACTAATCTTTCTTCTGGCGAATCGACTTCTAATAATCTTCTTGTCTAGCCGATGGATGGATCTTCACGAACTAATCCTATTCTGGCGTAGCGACTTCAGATAATCTTCTTGTCTAGCCGATGGATCGATCTTCACGAACTAATCCACCTCTAGCGTATCGACTTCTGATAATCTACTTCTCTTTCTTTGCGGGGCTTATATATAGGCGGATTGCCGCCCCATCTAAAGGGGGAAGTGACCAGGCTACAGATGCAAAAGGAAGGGGGGGAGGAGCGAATGGAGAGTTAGCATCTGGGGAGAGCGAGAATTCCTGAGGTGGCAGTGGGGTGCCTAAGTCAGCTCGCAAATTATAGGCTCGCAACCGCACCGCTCCTTGGCGTGCCTTCTGACTCGCACCGTTTTTTTTTCCTAACCACGGGTTTATGGGTCTCGTAGGTAATACGATCGTTAGAGCGTCGTTTAAGGACCTTAGGTGGTCGCCTTCAAACATATGTTAGCTCCAACTGCCCAAAGCGGCGAGGAGATCACACATGGTAAGCATTTTCGCCGGCTCCCTTTCCCACGCTTCTCCTCATGAAGGGAGGGGGGGCTTGAATGTACCTATACTCCTCCAGGAGGCGTAATGTAGCCATTTCTCCACAAAGAGCAAAGCTTTGAATGATTCGGATGACTTAGAGAAATAGGAAAACAAAATGAATAACTTGGATTAATAGCTAGCTGAATTATATACTAAATCATCACTTTTCTTTACTCCAAATCTTCAACTAAAGAGTAAAGATAACACCATGCCAGTTTGTATATTTGAGGCTCCAATTAGCCTCATTTGCAGCACTATTTTCTCGATCATTTACTCGTGAGGCAAAAAGACCAGATTTCTAATTACCTAACTATAAATATACATATATATAACTAACTAAACATAAAGTTTATTTGTCCTCCACAATATTTCGACCAAATAACGACTGCAGGTCTGCCATCAGAAACTCGCTCAATTAGCAACGTCAGTTAAACTAAGGGCATGATTCATTTAAAGTAATTCGAAATTCTACTCATTCGAAGATATAAAAGGATATTCCATGACTCCTATCCAAATGCACTTTGTAACCCATTACACTATTTTTAATTGGGAAAATTTTGTGATATTTCATAAGTGTGAAAATGATCATGTTTGTTACTTTATTCAATATTTGAAGCTCGAACTTTTTCTGTACAAATATGATAAGCGAATATTTAGTAATTTTCAAAGCAAAAAGAATTACAAATTGTCTTGTTCAGAATAAAATTATTAAAATTAAGGCGTGGCTGATTTTGGTGTTTTAATTGTATAATTTAAAGGTTTTATCGAAGTTGTTTCCGATAAACCTTTTACATTTTAATATTTATTTACCAGGCTTATTTTTTTTTACATTTAAAAGAATTCTGCTACAAGATCTTTCTTGACTTTAGGCATAGAAAATGACCATGGACCTAAAAAAGCATAGACCAAGGCTAAATTATTAGCAGATAGGTATTGGAAAACTTTTAAATGCTTTTGACTGAAAGCCTATTGACTGAGCTGGATAGGCCATATGCCACAGCACCAAGGTCTACTTGCAACCTTAAGCTCCTCCTCTAAGCAGGGGTGCACTCAATTCTTCTTGGTTTCTCCCTGAATAAACAATATCTTTTTTCGTGGAAAATTTAAAAAAATAGGAAATTTGTATAGTTCATGAGAAATTCCTGGATGGTATTAAAAAGAAAGGGAATGACATTAATTTGAATGCAAATATTTTAATCCAAATTTCTTCTGAATTTTTAGAAAAATTACCTCACAAAATCTTATGTTATACACTTTCAGATTTTAATGAAGGAAACCTGAGTTTGAAACTTGTACCTTTATTTTTAAATAAAAGTTTGAAGTGGATTTTTATAATAAAGGTACTATAATGTCTTTTCTTTCTGTTTTGAAACCACTCAAATTAACTTAAAAAATTTGGTCTCTAAATTCACTTGACCCGTTCAGGTAAGATTTAAGTGGTAGTTTGGGTTTGGTTAAATACGAATATTCTACGACAATATGCGGTTCCAATGTTACCCTACTACGTTTCAAGACTCAACTTGCACGAACCACATGGACAACTGACTTAACTCCACCTTTGATACTTTACATAAACCTATTTTCCACAAATGTTACGAGCAAGAAAGAAAAAATATGAAAGATACAAAGAGAGAAAAGGGATATCAGTCATGATAATGAGATTGAACTCCATTCTGAGTACCAAAAATTGCCACATTTATACACTTTTAAGAAATCCCTCTCTAAACAATGCCTATACTCTTGATTTCTTTCTCTTAAAATTAGGGAAAATATAACCGCGCCCATCTCCATAACTGCCTCTAAAAGTGCGCAGTTACGAGTTGCACAAACGGAGAGCAAAAGAGATTCTCAATTCAGTGCTTCACTAAAAGTTATGCCAAATCACGGAAAATATTTGAATTTCTGAGAAGTTTTCTACCTTGATTTTTACCGTGTGAAAGTTCGTGCCATGTTGGAAAAGAAATGGCCAATGGCGGAAGATTTCCGCACCTTACTTTAATAAAAAAGCACATTAATAATAAATGTGGAAAAGGACTTAAAATAAAAACGCCCATTTTAATTTTACACTTGTGCTTCATGAAGGCTATTTCAATTTTACTTCAGTTAACGTTTACTATCGTAACAGTATCATATTAATGCTGCTTAAGTAAAGTAAAGTAGTTTCTTGACGACCTACTTTCAAAGAATCTTTTCCAAAGAGGCTCTCGTTGGTAGTCCAGTAGTTATAATTATTCCCAAATACGTTCACTCGCGGGAAATGAGCTGTTATTATGAAAAGAAATTCAAAGGGGTTGTATTGATTTGTAGCACAATGAATGCAGTGTATCAATGGGGTCTGGCAGCTATCAGACAGGAGGGTGAATACAAAGCCTCAGTTAAGAATTTCGGAAACAAGATTACATCAGTTCGCATTTATAAGAGAAAATAAAACAATTTGAGAACAAATTTTAATTGTATGTAAGTAGAGGACAAGGTCCGAGAACTATCGCTTCAGCCTTCATCTTTAGATTAATTAGCGTGACAATTTATCTCTACGGACTCGTAATTACAAATTCGAATTTCCTTTCTTAATCGAATTCCGATCTTCGTCTGTCTCTCTTAATTGGAATTCCTTGGTTCACCGTTGGCTAAATTGCCTTTGCTAATCCCTCATATTTTTCCTTTACTAAAATTGCTCTTTAGCAGAAGGATATCCAGGAAAACAGACCATTTTGGAAATTAGTACAAGAACGAACATTATTCTATGTAGATATTTCTCTGAATGACCATGTATGCAATCTACAACCTCGCATACACATATCCAAAAGCCTTTTCCTGCTTTTTGTTATAAATCTTTAGTAGAAACTTAGCTACATTAAACATTCCATTAAAGATACATAATTTTTCATTGACCTTTGGACATGTGTACGTTTTCTTATTTCTATTAGAGCTGCAAAAGTATTTAGAGAAGTTCATCCATGACTGTTTGGCCATAATTGACTTCCAGTTCACAGTTCCCACCCTTTACGCTGAATTTCATTCAGTGATAATCTAATATAACATTATTTAATAAGAGATGGAGTTTTTGAGGTTTAATTAGATATAAATATACTCAATATGAGAGTTAACAATGA
The DNA here is from genome assembly GCA_963969495.1 of Ceratothoa steindachneri. Lineage (NCBI taxonomy): Eukaryota > Metazoa > Arthropoda > Malacostraca > Isopoda > Cymothoidae > Ceratothoa > Ceratothoa steindachneri. Next base: position 85,844,677 of record OZ018337.1, read on the forward strand.
AATTAATTAAATTGAATGAAATTTGTTGCGTTGTTGCGGTATTTCAAGAAATTAGTGGAAACATTTTGAAAGAGTTTTGTTCATATCGAGGTGGCCAAATTTCACCGATTTTTCCCAAGCTGCATTTAATTTATATATATATTTTTAAGGGTTAATCATCGATAACACAAGAATCTTCCAATTAAAATAAGGATGTTTTATTTTAGCTTTATAATTAAGTTTCCAAACTGAATTAAAAAAAATATTCTTCCTTGGCAACAAAGCTCATCCAAGCCTAACGTGTTTCGTCCAAAACTATTTATAACTAATAAAATTAAGTATATCATAATTAACTTGCTTTTATTTTTCGAGTATCATAAAACAGATTTTCTCCCAATTGTGTAATATTTTTCAAATTAATAAGGAAAATTAGGAGCTCTCTAAATCCATAAGTGGACATCAACTGTAGAAATATTAATCTTTCTAAAAATGACATTCTACAGATTTGACGTAATATTTAGAACGTCACAGCTATGAAGAATGTCTTTGATTAATTTAAAATAGGGATAATTATAAATCATTCTTAATCCTAAGTATCACCTGTTAGGTTTTCACTCTTTGAAAAAAAGCCAACAATTTGATAGAGGTGAGTCAGTGAATCACTATTATACGATGGCAATCATCTTAAATTCAATGATCTGCAAAACCTTAATAATATCTATACCTTATCAAATCTTCACTTTAAGCTTTTGGGTTTCGTTCCAGGTATTTTATTATCCCAGATGACAATTGCAATTCTGGCACATATCAACTTAAGAATAAATAAAATCCTACCTGTAGGATTTTATTTAACAATACATTCCCCTACTTCTTTAACATCAGTTAGTGGTTCTTGGCCAAATTGGATTCGCCGCCTTCGTTATATGTTTTGAGATTCCAAGAACAAACACCAATTACTGCGAATGAATTCGGAGCTCTAGATGAAAGTATTTCTTCTACGTTCCTGATTTTATATGGGGCGATTAGAGGGCCTTAACTATAAGAATATAGAGTGAGAATTTGGACTCACACAACCCAAGATTACCAACATTCGTACGTAATATCTATGCAGGATGAAAGATAGATCCAAGCACGGCAGCAATTAACTATTTTTGTTAAAGAAAAGTAATATAACTATATATTTATATAGGTATATATACATATATATATATATATATATATATATATATATATATATATATATATATATATATATATATATATATATTTAGAGAGAGAGAGAGAGAGAGAGAGATAATGACAGAGAAAATAACTATTTTCTGGATAGACGACGACATGCTGGTAAAAAAATTCTTAAATTCTTTTTCTTCAGTAGCTATTTGTACAATGAGAATAAAGATTTTATTTTAATGAAATTGTTTAAGAATTTGATTTTAAGTTCGAAGAGGTATTTTGTAATTAACCTGCTTCCATCATCAGTCTAATAATAATAACAGAAATGGCCAAACGGTCTTAGCAAAATTAAGCCTCTACTACATTCAGGAATACATTGGTGGCTAAATCTCGCATCCTTCTTCTTCTTTCTATTTTAAAACTCAGCCACAAGAGAGTCTTTTCTGATAGTGTGTTAGCACGCATGAGAGTTAGTTTCCAACAGAGGTTCCACAAATCTTTAAAATGCCCTTGTTTTCTACGGATGATGTTATAATGTATATTACACTAAATAATTCGTATCATGAGACCAAGAATTAAAAAAAGTGCTGATATCAGTAGTAGTTTCTTGGAACAAAAATCTGACCTCCATTTAATTAAAATCTAAATAAAAAAATTGAATTTCTTAAATTACAGTTACTTGGTTGGTTGATTCAAGTAAAAAGTTAAGAAGGAAATTATCGCTTTAAGGAAATGTTTTTTGCATATAGAATTTTTACTTAAAATACAAAATTCGGAACTAAATAGCCGCTATTATCATGCCTAGTATAATAACAGCAAGGGATATTTTCATTTCACCTTATAAACAAGCCTTAAAAACCGGTGGCGCAAAAGGTTAAAAAATATTAGTTGAAGAGAAAATGTCTTTTAAAAATCCCTATCAAAAAGTTACGTTATAAATATAAATAAATACTTGAGTGTACAATGCAAATACCTATGTAAATAAACAGTAGTGATATGAAATATGGAAAATACTAATCAGATGGTTCTAAGAATTCTAATTTTGTGGTTTTCTACTCCCTATATAGAGAGATTGACAATGATCATATCGGAGCAGGAACCTTCATCAGCGCAACGAGCCATTCGTGAACTTCATTTTGGGCTCTTGAAGCCCATTTCGTAAAATGGCCAGTGGTATAAATTAATATGTTACTCATTAATCCGTTAATAAGTGGAGCAAATTACAAACGCCTGAATACTTAATTTGTAGTTAATATACTTGTAAATATATAAGTTTTTCATTAGTAATATATTTATATTAACTTTAATCTCCGTACTCAGATAATAAAGTTGGCCGTCGATATTGAATGAAGAAAAAGGATGCATTACTTTTATGCTCTCCTGGTATATATATATATATATATATATATATCTTATTGACATAATCTTAAAATAATCATTTAATCCGATAAGGTTGATTTTGCTGAAGTTATAATATCCTGAAGCAGCCACAACGAGCATTCTATCTTAAACCTATCTTCACACAGGGAAAAGATTTAATAAAAGTATGCCACTCAATGGTTATTACCCCAATAAGACCAAAGAGATCTACCACTTTATCTATGAGCACCTAAAAAGTGCAACTCCGAATGAAAGTATTTGGAACGAGATTCTAATCGTTAGCAACTGTCAAAAAAGGTAATTACTTCCTGAGGAGAATAAATACAAGGTAGTATTTTAGTACATTCTTTCCTAGATTTTAGCGGTAATAACTTTTCTCTAACTATCATTTTCCTACCTAAAGTTTCGGAGAAGAGTTTAATACAAAGAAGTATTTCAGTACATTTTTACAGAGATCACCGTGCAGTGTGCGCTAAGGCACCGTTTTACCGACATTTTAGTGTTAACTATGCTCTAGCTATCGTTTTCCTACCTAATGTTTGCTAGATAAATTAACAAACATTTCAGTACACAGAATTGCGGCCCCACCATGGTTTTCTCATCTCCAAGCGTCCGAAGCACAACCTAAAAATTCTTTGCAAATAAGGTCCCCTTTTAAAAAGTAAAATCGGTGTATTCTTTCATGGGCAACGAGCAAATCCCTGCTTTCTAATGCCCTTCACAGAGTCTATACCCGAATCTAATTAAAAATGTTTGGAAGACACTCTGACAAATGTTTAAAGTGGAGAATCCGAAAGCAGTTTAAAAACTTGGGAAAATTATTCAAATTGATTGGTGCAAGATTGCTACGCAAGAGGCATAACAGTTAGATTGTTGCTAGGGCAGATGGGAAAGTATCTTTCATAATAAAGCCATCTTTATCAAATTGTAAATATTGTTATAATTATCAAATGTTTACCACTAATAAATTTAATCATTATATTACAGTGGGAAATATTTTCAGCTCTCACCGATGAAAAAATCTATCAGTCAATCATGTCAACATAGACTCGATAAACTTTAACATAAATATTGTGTCTAATAATCTTTCGACTCATTTTGGACTCTTCAATTTGTCTAGTAAGTTGCTTATACCTCTTCCTTTTCTTCACCCAACTTTGCTTAATCTTTGACTTTTCCTGGCCAATATTATTAAATAGGTCCTGATTGTAATATATACAGGTGTTCCGAACACTTTGAACCGTAGAGTAGACTTAAAAGTCCCTTGCAAAAAATAAAGATTTATGTAATTATAACATGATCAAGGAAGATTTATCTTTATATCTACCTTTTACAAAAATACAGAACATCCCCAATGATCTAAAAGTCCTAAAAATATGACCGAAATATTCAAGGATAATTCAGGCCCTCTCTTCTAAAGATAAGCTAAGCTTTGCATTTTTTCAATGATACACAAAATTTTGTAAACAATTGTCTCTAGGATTTTATCTATTTATGAACAAATGGTATCATTTTGTTTACCGTAATTAAATTTTCTGCATAATGTGATGCGATATGCCATGTTTACATTTTGAAGCATTAGATTAAAGGCATAGAATGAATACAAATTTAGATTCCAATGGAATTTAATCAGAACAACCTAGCAGAGGAAACGCTCGGATGTAGTCGAGCGTGGTTTATCGTCACAAATTATAACATTTACCAAATTATAGATTTTGGCCAAATGTAAACTATAATATTTTCCATCTTGCTCCCGTAGAATATTAAATGAATCAAACATATTAAGTAGCCTATAAAATGTCACTTAAACCCTGTTTATTCCTTAATTATTTGTAAATGGCCTTAATTTGTATATAATTTAATATATCAACTTGGAACATCATATTATTCAATCTCTATTCTCTTTGCTAGTTACATACATTAGAGTATATAAAATCTAATTTACCCGTTTAGATTTCGTTGCAAATTGTATAATCTAATATCAATTTTATTTCATTTTATTTCCATTAAAACAATTACTTTTCTCTTTATTAGGCGATTTCTCATGTGGCAAACTCTTACAATCATTCAGTAAATCTAAATAACTGAATGTCGTAGCATAGGTTCGAGTTCAACCATTTCCTCCTTTCTTATACGAGAGAAATAATGGCTGTGTGCGAGGGAGACTTATAATACAGGAAGAGTTTAAATAACCGAATTTAGGTTGGCCAAATAGTCAGCTATTCTTTTTACAAAGGTTAACAAAGGTTTTGAAGCAAGCTATACAGCACATTCGACGTACACGAGTCTCAGCATCGTAAAAGAAAAGGGACTTGGCGGTGACGGTCGCCCTACGCACCAACCAACCATACTTACCAAAGGGTCGCTTGAAGGATCTTGAGCGTACACGAAGCCGACGATGGATGCTTACACAGCGATAGGGTAGGGGGTAGAGAGAGAACTTGCACAGGAGAGCTGCGCGTTGCTGTTACCTCGAAGATTTGGTCTGAGTGAGTAATCCTTGCTCTAGCGCAAAGTTTAAATAATAGTTTCTTGATAATGACTACTAACGGGATGAACTTAGATCTTGCCTTCGAGTTTAGAATACCGAATCGAAACTGAGCGCGTTGCATTCGAGGAGCGGGTAACAACGATTATGGGGTAGACCTACGTAAATTAAACGAGAATACACGGAGCTGAGGGGTTCTGCGATCAATTCTGCAGAGTGAAACGGGGCACGAATAGCGGATACGAACGGGAAAGTACAGATGGCAGTTAATGACAAGGGCGGGCAATTGACTGATAATGGCGACGCGAGAAGGCAAAGAATATTGACGGGCGAGCAGGCGACGGATAGTGCCTCACAACTCTGGCGGTGGAGGATTTAGAGAGGGGTCGAATACGGTGTTTTATAGGGTGTTGATTTATAAATCAACAAATTCAGCTCGACTCTACCCAGACAAAACTGCTCATAATTCTCAAGTGTGGAAAAAATACATTGGAAAATGCTTGGCATGTTATAAATATTCAGAAAATATGAGAATTGATCAACAACTCTTCCAAAATAAAACTAGGGGTGCAGATACTAAGTTTATGGCATCTAAGACTGGCAATGTCCAGATACTAAGTTCATGGCATCTATACATTAAACAATAACGTTTTGAAATATAACAAAGTTTGCACTAGATATCTTTGATCAAATGGCAAAGCATTATATATTTAATTATAAAATTCAATATTTAATTATAATATAATATTAAAAATCTTCTAATTTTTCTAATATTACTAATGGCGTGCCCCAGGGGTCTGTGTTGTGGCCAATGTTGTCCCATATTTAAGTAAACGATATGGATACTGACATTTTTGGTAGATTATCCAAATTTGAGGACGACATAAAACTTTGGGGTTTAATTTTGAATCAAAACGATACAAAATTGATTCATCGGGATCTAGATAATGGTATAATAAATGGAACATGTAATTCAATTTAAACAAGGTTAGAGTTTTGCACGTAGGTCTAAATAACCAAAGTTTTAAGTATGAAATGGGTGATAAAACTCTTATCTACGTCGACAAAGAAAAAGATAACTGGGTGCGGGTTTCAAAGGTTCTTAAGTTAAGCAAACAGTATGACAAAGTGTGTAAGCAGGCGAACCGAATGCGTGGATTTATTTCGAGAAGTTTTCACTTCAAACAGCAACATATAATCATACCTCTATATAAAAGTTTAGTAAGGCCAATCCTAGAATATGCGATACAATTGTGTTTGCTTTCTACGCATGTAAACTTCAATAACATGCCAAGAATTTAATGACGGGCAACTAGACTAATTCTCTCGATTAGAAATAAGTCATATATAGAATACAAATAATATAGCATTAGATTAACTAATGAAAAAATCTTGAAAGCTTTTGTGATACTTTTATTCATCTATGTTTTGTGTAGAGAGTAAGCGGTTTAAATGGAACTCTTCCTTGTCTGTTTCCTGCACAATATCGGCTTCGTGGGCTTCTGCCCTCTCTCTCTCATTTTTCTCTCTTCAAATAAATATTCCTTTAATGTTTTCTTGAGATGAAAGAAAAAAAAAGTTAATTTTTCTACAGTTAAGACTTTCCAACCTATGTTATTACTATTTTCCTGTGTAAAATACTCCTGCAAATGTAAATTTACTTTACATCTATTTTCTAGAAATATCTATCTAGAAATTTTGAATTTCTATTTATAAAAGTGGAATAGAATATATTATTTATACCAATTGTAGTGGCGAAAACACATTTAGACATCTATTGAATGATTAGACAGTTTGCAATATAGACAGTATTGCAACTACCCATGCAACTAATGGTACTTATGAGCAATGAGGATTTCAAAACAAATGGGAAAAGTAGTTTGGTAACTTGAACTATGCTCTTATGAAAGAAGTAGGAAGCAAAAGCGAAAGTAATTGCCTTCAAGGCTGTAAAACTAATTAACTAGCACTACATTTAAGCAATAAATATGCACGAGGTGGTTAGTGATAGAAAAGGTGTAAAACATGGCAAGGTTGGTGGAAGAGTTGATATAGTCACGGAGATGATGTTACGTGGTAGTGATTGCGTCATGGAATAGCGTTGGTATTGTATTATAGGGCAATCGTAAGTGTGAGAACGCATGGAAAATAAAGTAATGTGTGATAGTACCGATGATTAAGGGAAAATCTAGAAAGTTAAATAGAGGAATTTCACTAGAATTCTTCTTCTATGTGTTCTAGGCAATAGTGCCTGGTAAAGTATCAGGTTATTCAATGTTCAATAAAAGGTTTCTAGATGTAAAAGCGGAGATGATGTGCGAGAACCGTTTATTTCCAATGGACAGCTACCTTAGCAATGTAAGGATGTAATGTTTATGGTGAATTAATGGATATTAAAATGCTAAGGTTTTGCAGTTCACATAGTTCAAAGAAGGGGGGATGAGTGGTAGTTTAGTTGGTAGTGAAAAGGTATTCATGCTGAAAGTAAGTAGTGTTATCTTAAAAATAAATGGGAGGGAAGTATAGGTGCTAAGGATAGATAGAGTGAGAAACGACTGTTAAGTGGAGGCTAAGATTTGAAGAATAGTATCGAAGAAGTTATAATTACGAGTGTTCTGGCTGAAATGTACAGTTGATAAGACTGATGGAATTGGAATTGTGAAGGGCATTAAAGAGAGTGAGTATCAGGCAGCCAGATTGGAAGAAGGACAACGTAAAGTAAAGATGTATTATGTGATTGAGATTTTAAGAGAGAAAATGTTAGTAAGTATGATGGGATTTGATAGATAGGTGTGTGAATGAACGCGCTTTGAGCTTATTGACTAGGACTGTACCATGCCTTCAAGGCATGGTAAACCAGGTACCAGACTACCACTCCGAGGGTCATTGGAGAAAATGACTTAAACCTCTGGCTTTGATGGGGCATCAAGTGAGAAGTTGTTTCCTTAGATTTCTATTGCTTTCTCCGAACTTTGGAGGAATCAGTTGTGGAAGAATATGAAAGAGATAAAGCTAAATTAGATTTTGCTATAGCAGTATTATGAGCACTTATTGCTAAACAACACAATCCCCTTCACTCTAAAAAAAAAACAAGATCTTATCTCTATTCAAACCAGACAAACACGCAAAACAACACAAATAACTATTGTGCACATTATCCGAAGCAATAGGAAAATTAATACACAAAAAATAACTCAAAACACAACCCTATCTCAAACAACACAGTTTTCGAACGCACTACTTGAAAACGATCTACCAAGCTTCCTTATAATACTCACGCAACATACACAACAGAATCATGAATTAACTTCCATCACGCACAATCTTCGTAGCTATAGATAAATAAAGCATTCGAAACAGTATCAATAGACACTCGCACACAGAAATCATGAACACCAGCAACGATTAGAATTGTAATAACAACTTGATGTTCGGCAGACAAGGCCAAGTGACACACAAAACACACAAATTTAATACACGAGAGAGGAATAAGAAAATTAGAACTGTACGACTAATGTATAACTACAGTTTTCATTTATAAAAGGGATGTGTATAAGTAATTTATCATGTGGATAAGATTTCAAACATTGAAGTGTACAACTAGTGAGGAGGGATTATATCTACTCCTTATAAGTAAATAGATGAATTTATAATTCTAGATTATTTTTAGGGTAGCATTTATCACTTTACACTGTCAAGTAATTTTACGTTATTATAAAACTTGAACTTCTTTAATTATATCCGAGTATTGTTATTGAAATGAGTGCAAGCTATTATCTTAACATCAACGAATAAAATCCTTTCTTGTCAGTGCAAAGAGTGTAAGTTCAGAAGATTGTGCACTATCAAATTCTGTAGCACTTCACTTTTCTTATCCTCCTATGATTTTTGTATTTACTCATTTAATTTTCCTCTACCATTCGTGTAGTTACTATGAGGTCCAAACTACAAGTAATAACAGACAATCAAATCGTATCTCTCTGAAATTTTTTACTTGCTGTTTAGAAGAAATCACATTTCAAAACAAAGTCATTAAGATCGATGCGATTACCTTAATCACATGAGATTCAGAATGATATGGTCCTTATAGCAGATAAATTAGAAGAGATTAAAACAATTCCACAAATTATTAAGTATGTAATCAAAGGATTCAGCCCAAAATGAAATCTAACAAGAAGTCAACATTATATGCATTACAATTTATATGACCAAATTTAAATAGTCAACTAATTACAATATCACCTGGATGAGAAACAAAATTCCAGCACAGAATCACCCTAGTGTGGAAGGTAATTGTAATGATTATCATCAACCTTAAAAGCAAATTTCCAACTTCCTGAAAAGAAAAGTATTTAACCAATGCGTAATAACAAATATGACCTATGATGCCGAATCTTTAACCTGACTTAAAAATTTACTTTAAATATAAAAAGAACACAAAGATCTTAAGAACACCTTATGATGGATTAAACTTGCCATGTGTGGAAAGCAACCACTTGGAAAAGTCGAGAAAACAAACTTCAGTTGGTGAGGAATCTGGAAGAAATCTTTAATGAAGATCGGCAGACCGTGTGGCAAGAATCGCATTAGAATTTGGTATACGTTGTGGTATGCTCACCCAATTTTCTCAAGACCACAATGGACGCGTAAGGCAGTGAATTATTATATACTTTCAAATCTGTTGTGTTATTTTATCCTTACAGCGATGTAACTTGAGATGTGCGTGCTCAACAGTCTTTGGAGGTCAAGACACTTTTTTGGATAGTCCTTGAGAATTTTATCATCGGGTACTAAATTCATACAGGTGGCGAAATTGTAACATAATTCGTAGAGTAGAGCTAGAATTCCAAAGAGCTCAGATTGATATATTTCCTCAAAAAACAGTAGTTTTAAGAAAATGGAATATAAAATATTAGAATTGCATCAGATTCAACTAAAGAGCGCGAGATTTCTTTTTCATTGTAATTAAGTGTTGTGGTTGAAGATTGTAGTTTGCTGAATACAATCATTCCGTTCATATGATCTTTTGACAAGGTCCTAATAAATATATAAATTCTTTCATTTGTAATAAACAAGGGCCATTATAATTTTAGAGCAACTTTATCGACAACGATAGGGTATCTTCAAACCTAAATCAATAGACTACTCATTATCTATTATTCCACAGTCTTACTTTTGAATATTAAAACTTCCTGGAAACTGATGCATGGAACCTAATGACGTGATTGAAGGCAACTTCTTTTGGTCGGGATTCTGATTATTTTCTCTTTAATGGTTTCATAATTTTTATAAGGATTTCTGCGCGGAAAACTAAATAAGCAAACTAGTCGCGCTGGTAACACTGACGCCCTACATCAAAGCAAAACACGGGAAAAGAAGAGAGAAAAGACTAAGGTATTTCATTCACATAGACATTGCATTTTTTGTATTCCTTCTTTCATCAGTCTTCGTCAACTATATGTATTTGCCTTCACTTGTACTTGCATTGTTTACTAACACTTAGAATAAAGGTTATTTAGATACACCCACAAAGGAAAAGGGAAAAATGATTCCCAGCGCTTTTGTCTTTATTTTTAAAGACCTTTTCAAGAAATAAAAAAATTATAGGAAAAATTATTTAACTATACCTTTTCATTTCTTGAAAAGGTCTTTAAGAATAAAGACGAAAGCGTCTGGAATCGTTTTTTACTTTTCTTATGTGGGTGTATCTGCACTGTTCTTCTGAGTGCTTAATACCACTGCAATATGCATTTTAGCTATTTTCGTTTACAGTGGGAACAATTATTATCAAGCTTACGTGGTATTGAACATAGGGCTTTCCCTTTCCAAGTCTCCTGATGTGCCTCATCGCGGTCACACACGGTTTTTTGGGCTGCAGATTTTGCAGGAATCTCTTGGTTTTCTTCTCCTCTCGTCTCTATAGATTCACAAGAGGATCGGCTTCACAACTGCTCCTTACAGTAGCAGGTTAAGGGATTCCATCAGGGCATCGCAACAATGGAGAGAAGAAATGAAAACGGTATGTTCTTAACCACTCACAGGCTCGCCTTTCATTATGGCATGTGGGGCATATTAAAAAGGTACAAGAAATTAACGGACAAAAAGAGGACAAATAGTAAATCCTAAAAATTAAAAATGATAAGGAGACAAGGCAATGGCTTCACCGCTCCGCCCTACGGGGGAGCTTGCGCTTCGCCACTAAGAATAAAATTTAAAATCTAAAAAAAAGCAGCCATGGTTAAATTTTTATAAATTTTCTGAACTTTGCAAATTATAATAATTTTAAAAATAAAATCTAAACTAAATTTCCCCCATCTAAATTTGCTCTAATAATTTCTAGAACAAAATTTTAACTCTCTTTGTTTTGAAATTTCACCGAAATTTTATACCTATTTATTCCTGAACTTCAACCTTGTACTTTTTTGATATTATAGAGAAATTATTATAGAGGACAAAACGAGCGGCTTTGCCAATTCTCCATACACGAGAAACTGCACTGCAAACCTAATCTTTTTCATCAAAACCTTCTGCTAGTCCCAGAGAAGCCGCAAACCACAAACGCGAGAGTTTAGCTGCGAAGCGAATGCTCCTCCTGTAAGGGAGAGTAGCGAAGTAAAACCTTTCTTTTTCAAAATTAGGTCTGGTACTCTACTCGCTTGAAGGTTAATGTTGGTCTTACAATTTGGGCGAAATTCTACTCTATCCAATTGGTAGCTTCTAAGGAAGGCAAGCTTTTGAATTTGCCCAACAGGCTCCGTTCGTTTAATCGAACGGAAAAAAATCTGCATCGATTAGCTTGGAGGAAAAGAAGTTTCTTCTTCCAGTGGATTTACGAGAATTCCCATATTTCACTTCAAACGTCATCTTTGAAGATTGAATATCTTCATTGGAAGGTTAGTTCAGATCGTGCCTTAATTGCTTCATCTGTACGTTTTCCACTCGCTTCATTGCAAGACGGACCTTCCTCGAAGTCAGAAACCCTCAACAATGAAACCCCCCCTTCATTATTAGTATTTTCATGTCCCCCCTTTTGTTCTGAGCCTAGTAACACTAATCAATTAATTCGGAAAGAGAATCCCTCCTTATAATAGTTATCAAGAGACTATTTAAACTTTTAATAATTCCCTTTTGCCTATTATTATTATTGTTATTTTAATCTTTGTAAATAAAATTATATTTTTGATGTTTCATCTTTATCTAGCCTAAAACAATACTCTCGGTCAATTCAAGTAAATCTCGCAAACTATTTATGAACTCTGTTTAATTATAAGGGATGTGAAACCCAACGCCTTAAGTTTGACCTCCTATTCGGTCGTTGATCACTGCGAACAGTCTTTAAACGGTTTGCGCTGAGGTAGGTGATTAAGTCAACCCCCATATAATATAGGAATAGTGCATGATATTTACTGGTGTACCACGACTTTTGAACAAAATCAAAATAAAATCATAGAATGAAAAATAAAGGCTATCAACCTTTCTTTATTGGTTGATTTAAAAAAAGTATATATCTTTTGTCTCAAAGAAATTTCGCTTAGAGGAGCCAGATTAGCTACGTTAATTATCCCCAAACTGATAATAATTTGCATAATCGTGAACATCATAGAGTATGCTGATTTCATGTAGACAATAATCACAAACCACACGTTTTCATCGAATTAAAAGTAATAGGGAGAGTATATTCATACATATGGGGTGGTGTTCCTCTGACACATTCAATATGCCAAATGAAAGAGAAAGATTAAATATTAATTATTTTTAAATCTACCAAAACCTACCGAAATAGACTGAAAATGTATGTTTTTCTAAGTGATCGTGTGGACTGTTAATTAATATGAAATAAATCAAGAGGAAATAAGATGTTTTAGTTGCATTCAACTAATTTTCAGAGGGAGAAAATAAATTTATATCTCACAATTTTTATTTAAAATCACTATGCTTCTAAAAGTAGAGAGAAAATTTATATTTAATATTTTGATATAAATAGTCCGAACCGCATTTATGTATACGAAGTTAAGGTCTGTATGCCACACCATAATATGCACTCAACCTGTGTTCTGTTTATCAGGAAAAATTGCAGAGTAACGAATAAGATTAAGTATGGAAAAATACATATAATAATATGCATCTTACCAACTATTTGTCATTGCCTCTAAATCTTATTTTTTCTTAGTATCTTCTGAAATTGAATTTTCAAGCTTTAAACATATCTATATATATATAAAGGTTCTTTCAACAAGGACGCTCGAACTTGGTCAGGCGATAGTGGCCATGTTCTTACAGCGACATCTGGCAACCTCACTGTGAATTGTTCAACAGTATTTGGCATCATGGAAGGTTATATGGTTGAACAGCGTGGGCAAATCATCAAATGTTACTATCAAAATCAGGGCTCTGTTCGACAAGCGTTGCGCGCATTACGTGATTTCTATCCTCGCTAGAGCTGCGAGGCCCATTTTCGGATGAATTGATCTGTGAACAAGCAAAATTGTGGGATTTGGGAGGAAAACAATCCACATGAGATACACCAGCACCAATTGCATCCCGACAAAGTCACTGATTGGTGGGGATTCTCGTCTAACGGAATCATCGGTCCGTATTATTTTGAGAACGAAGATGGGATTGCCATAACAATCAACGGCGAGACCAACAGATCGATGATAAGCAACTTCTTATGGCCTCAACTGTATTATATGCTTAATACTGATACTGAAGAAATGTGGTTCGAAGAGGACGGTGCTATGTGCTACACTGAGCACGCCACGATAGACATTTTGCACCAGCGATTCCAGGGCAGGGTCATCTCGCGCGGCGGTGACGTCAACTGGCCACTGAGATCATGCAATTTAACGCCATCAGATTACTTTCTTTGGGTCTTCCTTAAATCGCAGGTCAATGCAAAAAATCCGCAAACAGTTGATGTCTTCAAAGTCAACATAACGAACACCCTCCACCAAATTCAGCCAGATTTATGCGACAAAGTCATTGAAAATTGGGCCTCGCGAATACGTTCCACCAAGCGAAGCCGCAGCGGCCATTTAAATGACGTCATAGTCCACACTTAATGCCATAAATATCCTTCCAAATTTTAAATAAATTGAGTGCAATTATCACACACAACTTGTCTTATTTACATTTAGACTTCGAGTGACCTTATTGAAAGATATATATATATATATATATATATATATATATATATATATATATATATATATATATATATATATATTAATTCACATTAAACTGCTATAAAATCCCTTTGGATTACTCCCATTTAACTGTAAAGCCTCAAAATGCCCGTTTTTACTCCTCACCATGCTACAAAGACCCTCTACTCGAGGTCACCCTTCAAATGTCGCTTCTTGAATCACTAATTACACAAATGGATTGAAATGATGAGATTAAATGTCATAAAATCTTACATAATTAGATTACAATATTATAATTACAATGAGTTATTATTTAGTTCTGCTTATTGCATAAAAATTTACCTCTTACAATCTATACCTATTAAAGGAATTTAAATCAACATACTAAAAAATCTATGTAATGTTGATCCTCTAAAAACTTGTAAAATGTTTACATATATTTTGTATTTATATACCTGAATTCCTTTATATTATCAGTATATTTTTTAGAAAATGACCAATAAGCTCAAGAGGTGCCTGGGGCTAATAATAATAAATGATTCACAATGATCTTTATGATCTCTTTTCTTTAAAGTGATACTCACTTAGGGAAGTTAAAAAAGTTATCAAGAAACTGAACAATGCCTTTTCTGGTACCAAATATAACAATTACTTATACAACATGCCCTCATTATAATATATGCATATATACACTCAGCGTCTCTCTTAACATTCAATTTGAACTATTTTAATCCCTTATAGGATCAATAGTTTTATTATCATCAGTTATATGGACAATCAAACCTGCTTAATGATGTGGAACTACCTTTGTCAAATCGCGTTTATTATTTTCTAGCCGCATTGAAAATGTGAAGAGAAAAATCAATTAACAATTTCGCGACTTCCAAACGATTTTCCAGACTGAATCAAAAAAAGAGGAGGAGCCGCTTATAGGAAATGGAAAGACTTCCAAATTATTATTTATTCATCATGAAATGAACATCAATATTTTTCAACCAATTTCGTGATCAGAATTTTATATCTCTATGGAAGCTACTCTCTTATAATGCACTTTAGGATTATATATACTATATTTCAATACACAGAGTATAATTCTATACTTTTTGATATCATTGATTCAATAAAGAGGAACTCGAGCTTTGGCTCAATCTAATGGCACTCATAAACCGAGAATATCGTGAGCTTAAATTCCTTAATTCTATTTCCACCGATTTTTGACTACATCGATAAAAGAACAACCAACCTTGGTGTTCAGCACTGAAAACCAGAGCCTACCCCAAGGTTAAACCAATAGAATACGGTTTATGAGGCAAAGGTAAAGGGTATTCACAAGGGCAACCAGGGCAATTAACTAGATATTATCCATTTATTTATTTAAATAATGAGTAACCAACAGAGACATAACTGACAGAATTGTTTTTAAAACGGCTACTTAAAAAATAGAAGAAGATTAGAACAGTACAAAGGACTTTGGCTACAATGGTTGAGTAGTGTACGAAACCCTCGTGAAACCAGCCCCATTTGTTGGACCTCTACACAATTGATGTTTATGGAGGGGTGAGAGGGTAAGGGTGAAAAACAGGGGGAAATCCAGCCTGGGAGTGGTATAATAATGGATGATCCCATAGGATAGGGAACATTCGGGAAAAACAAGAAAAAGAGATGAAGAATTCATCTCGGCCTACATTAGTAATGAATAAAGATGGAGTCAAGATTGTTCAGCTTCGTCCGAAAACATCACGAGTAAACATCGCAGTTATTCGCTCTTCTACTAGACAGAGATTTATTTATTACAGTACAATAAATTAAAACAAACAAAACAAACAGCATACCTAACTTTCAAGCAACAATATGGTTATTATTTTCTGATTCTAATCGTGAATATATCTGTAGTGGAGGATTTTTATTTTCAGAACCATAAAAAAAGATCGCCGAATAAATGTAAACAAAAATGCAAAAATAAAGAAAGACAAAATGCAGAATGAGACTTAAGTTTAGGAACATTTTCAAGGTCGTATGAAATTTTCCGACCAATACAAATACAAAACAAGAAGATGCAATCCAACATTATTGAAGGATTCAATGAAGAGGAATACAAAAAGAGATTTGATGGAGAGAATGAATATTACAGAAGCGAAAGAGAGTAGAGAGGGAAAAGAAATGCTTTTCACCCTTAATTGTTGTGGGAGGTGGAATTAAAATCCCCCAAAGCAGATTTTGACAAAGAGCAGAGCTAATTCGGGGTATCGAGTAGAATCCCTTTAGGGTGAACAACAAGAATTGTGGCGGGAGAACAAGAAGTTTCTTGGCAAATAAAGAAGAATAATTATAGCTGCAGAACAAAAATAATTAAGAGGGATGAACAAAAGATTTGTGCAGTTGAACAATAATTGTCATGGCTAAGAAAGCAGAATAATAATGGTAGATGAACTGGTGTTATAGAACTTGGCTCAACTAGCTTTCATCTTCACTGTCATAACAATGACTAAAGAAAAGAGATGTGAGGAAGGCGCTGTCGGATTGTTCGGTTTGAAGAGATTCGTAATTTATGGCTGTAAATAGTAAAGAATTAAACTCAGGATTTTGAATAGACATTCGAGCATTTTTATTTCCGGACCCTCCAAAGAAGAAATTAATTATGGGAAAGAATCACACTTAACAGTATGGTTATCAGCGTTTAAATGGGGATTTTAGCTTAAATTGGTTCGTCCCAAATATTTTGATGAGGATATTTTATTTAAAAATTCGTTTGTCCTTCACTTTTAATACGGCAGTTGACCCGGTAGGGCTGGGAATGAAATGGAAAACTACCATTTATGGCAGGTTTGAATATTTTAAAAGGCAAGTAAATATTTGAACATGAGACAAGGAAACTGGTGGGCGGGTGCCTTTTCCCCTTTCCCCTCCATTTTCCTATTTTATGTGGTGACATTAAGGGTATAAAAATAATGAAAGTGGAAAGAGGAAGTGACTATGAATAACCATGTAACGGTGCTGTATGGAAGCATCTGATTCTTAGAGGTTGCGAGACTTGTTTCTTTAGGATCAGGGAAAATCGAGTGGAGAAAGCACGCGTGCACTGATCTCAGAGACGTCTAAGTCGCTGGTTTGGAGATCGACAGGAGTTTTCTATTACAGAAGGCATTCATTTCCCTTTATACACCTTTCATCTCTATCAGCTATTGCACTTTCTTGCCACCGAGGGAAAAAGGCTGAAGGTCTGGCTGGCCTGAATCATACCAGATTAGGCTACTGATATCAAGGTGTCGGGTTCAGTCTCAAGCGAAATTCCCAGGAACATCAACAGAATTCGAGATCTGGCCACCGTTTGGTCGACTCGCTGTGCTTACCTCCACGTCCCCCCCACCAGGTGGCTTGATCTTACAGGCGTCATCACAAATCAAGACATTCATAACACAGCTATCATTTCTCTCTCGTCTTCTCATCTTAGAGATACCCTGACGAAGGCAACTTGTATCCATCTCCCCGTAAAGTGAAAAGGGTTCTCTTCTCCCAGAGCGACGAAGGTTCCTAACAGATCAATAGTTGGCCCCAAGTACCTGCCAGCTCACAAGCATTTTTCATGCTGATCTTTATTTTAGTTGCCTTATGATATATTTACCAACTTTATGTAATGACTTTAATGATCTCTGTCCTATTCATTTTCCTGAATTAAAACGCCGTCGACCACAACCGCCCTCCCCAAGCGGCGTTGGAAGCGCATTAATAGGATAATTCAGATGCCAGAAAATGAAACTCTTTTCATCCGAAGACTTTGAAGTCAGTGAGTGCCGGGCAGGAGTTTCCAGCCTCCCATCTTTATTAATGAGCTCATCCGCCGTTTTCGCTTTCTACATAAAACTCAAATATTTTACTCGTTTTGATGAGGTTTTATCACTAAAACATAATATTCAGATGAGAAGAATAGTATTAAAAAGAAGGAAATGGATCATCGCCACAAGATGAAAATATATTTCTTTTCCAAGGGAAATTCTCAATTTTTCTGAAATTCAGTTAATGATAAAAAGAGGAAAGTTAATGATCCATTTTATTATGAATTTCTCGCATTCACGAAGAAATACACCAGCTGCATCTTAAGGCAGGTCTCGTTAATTAAAGTAAAAATATGTGAAGA
Source organism: Ceratothoa steindachneri (assembly GCA_963969495.1). Lineage (NCBI taxonomy): Eukaryota > Metazoa > Arthropoda > Malacostraca > Isopoda > Cymothoidae > Ceratothoa > Ceratothoa steindachneri. Next base: position 85,862,978 of record OZ018337.1, read on the forward strand.
AGATGCAACCTTTCAATGGTTGCATATATTAGTATTACGACAGCAATACCTTTAATGTTAGGGTAATTCGTTGTGGCTTGTTCTTTAAGCTTGGTCTTATCTTTTTATTTGGGGCACAAATTAACATGGACGATTGATTTTTCGTTAGTTACACTCACATTAATTATGTCCTTAATATAAAATTTTCATACGTAATGTACTTACATTCTGTGATAATCATAATTATGACCATAATTATATTTTTAATTTGCGATACCAAAATAATATTAGTGTCATAATATAATATTTTAAGAATGCAAAAAAATATAGATTTAAAATATAAGAAGTTTAGTAAAAATTACCTGCAGCTGAAGATCATTCGCCATCTCACAAATTTCCAGAACATTCAATTGAAGAAAACTTGGATAATTAAGTGATGAATAATGATTTATATTACCTTGCATACCCTAAGGGCAAGATATTTTAAGGAGACATTTAATACTATATTTCAACTTTCAAACATCTCCTTATTCCTTTCTATGACCACCTTTATATTTATCTCTAATATGAGAATGATATATTATTTAGCTGTTCCTTCAGAGATCATGAACTTTCTAAATAATCCTTCGTCTTTCAGACCCTTAATTCAATATAATGCATCCTATTCTGTTAAAAAAAATTCATTCTATTATAATTACACTATATTCTTGAAAGATTACATTTGATCTGGTCATAAAGTATGTTGTTCATCTGTGGTTGTTTTTTCCCAGAAGATCATCGTTTCCCGAGAGTAAAAAGCCTGAATTATCAAATGAGTAAGAAGATTTTAACCTAAAAATGATTCCGGAAAAGAGAAACGGAAAAATTGGGCTACGCTTCAAATCTTTGAAATCTGAGTTTACAGAAAACCAAACCTCTTTTTTTCTCTACTTTGTCAATTATAAAATGTATATCAGATGTTAAGAGTCAAGGAAAAGAGGTTTATCAAATGATAAAGTTAAAGGGAATAAAAAGGTTCTAGCCATTATAAACTACATATCTTTTCTTGCCCTTGGACGAGGGTATTTCTCAGTTGTACCATTATTATAAGTACACTTCCCTAAAATCGTTCTTATCTATTCTGAATTATTAGAGGAAACCAAAGAACCATAATTCTTGACCTTTCCTCCCTAGAGTTATGACCTATTCTCGGTTTATCATGGACACAGGCTAGGATAAGCCCCCCACCCCACCTAGTTTTCTTCTGTATATTTTCCCCAATTTATTTATCGATCTCATTTGAATTATTTTGTACTAACATACAATTGTTGGTTTTGCTGACTTTAATCAAATAACTTACTTTACTTCCTAAAATTAAATAATGACAATAATCAATGTAAGGTAAACAAAGTAATTGGTATTAGGAAAATGGTTCGAAAATTAGTACTGATTCACTCGATGGTTCATAGCACCCCTCCTCAAAATAACTTTAAAGTTGTTTTTAATTCTGAAGTGATTTTTAGGTCGATCAAATAAGTTGCATTGAAAAATGATAATATCTGATTAATATTAATCATATAATCTTAGTATGAGGTATTTAAATTTGAATATATCATCGATTATATGTCATATATTTCTATAGTGTATTTTAAGAAATGAAAATCCTTATTCAAGTTGGTCAACTTTGTATATTAAGAAAAATTAGGGGGAAAAACGTTATATCCATTTTCTTTGAAGATAATTCTACAGCAGAGGAACGAATGTAACTTTGAACAAAAGAACTACGCAGAAGAAGTGGAAAGCAATATGTGAAGAATGAACTTTCGACTTTGTATTTCCAAAATTAAAGACAGAGGATGAGATTACAAGAGTATGTACAAAGGGTATATGATCCAGAACACCAATGCTAATAACCAGATAAATTTTACCATATTTTACATCAAGAAGTCTTTCAACGAAAAGCATATTGGAAAATTTAATAATGGTGGTTATAGAGAGGGGAGATAAAATAATGTACGAAACAAATGAGGACAAGGAGAATGAGAAAAAGCTAAAGATTAAAGACTTTGAAAATACACCCATTTAATCAAATATGAAAAATGAATTCAAATTTTTGCAAAAAATGTTGATTTTTTCTCTTTGGAGAGCGCATAAGGTATTCTAAATAATTCAAGTAAGAGAGATAAGTAGAATATTAATTATGTTAGAGGTGACACAGTATGTAATGCAACTGCTAAGACGAGAAGTAGCTATTGCAAAGCGCATACGATAACAACACTCAAGGTATATAACTCATAGAAAGTACAAAGGTATACTCATATGACAAGATAATTTATAAGCAGTTAAGTGTCTATAGAACTCCCTTAAAAACATACTCTTACAAAGAGCTGTCGCATCAATGAATTTAAAGGTGTAGCGCTCAATTACACGGTGAAGTGGAGGTAACAAGGAACTTCACAAAGTGAGCACCATGTTAGCCCTATGAAATCTTGAATTGAGCGCACAAACAAAACACTAAAATAATTTTTCATTTGTTAATAAAGAAGTAATGAAAAGCGAATCTTATATTTGTAAATAACGCTATAATGCTAGTCAATAATTAATGTATGAATGCAGCAGCAAACATTATATTTGTAAATAATGCAAATCTACGAGGTAATGAAATCATTTTCCTCCCACACTAAACACAGAAAAATTCACAGAGAAGAAAATAGGTGCAAGCCGACCGTTTTGTACCAGCAGCGATGATGAAGATAATTGAAACAACCTTGGATAAAAATAGTGGGTTTGATAGATAAGGAAGTTTGACCCATTAGCTGTAACATGGACCCGCGAAAGACAAAATTTATATTACGACAAATATTGGCCTGATCGTTAGAAATCATATTTCCAAACTCGAAGACCACTCTCTTGGGGTATATACACCTACAATAAATACACGCATATACCATGTGATCATAGTAGCTTCACCAAGCTCTCGGATCGGCGAAGCGGAGCCACGCCCCTAATATTTGGTAAGAATAAATAGGCTTGTAATAAATGCAGAAGGACACTCTGACCTAGAGAGTCATATAAGAAGAGACAGTCAGAAGGATTGAGAAAGGTCAGGAACAATATCAAGGCCGACATTTAATATCAGATGGGAACAGTCTCCTCTCCCAAGGAATTAGACACACCCATGATCGGTGTCCCTCGGAGAACGGAGAAGAAGAAGCCTGGCGATTTCCCAATCAAAAATGAAGATTTAGCCTTAACCCGTTGCCATGAAGTAAAAACCCCTTCGACCGGACGAGAGGTAACCAAAGATGTCGATTCATCGGACAAACATCACGCAAAACAAGGAGGAACGAAAGGCACCAACAGCAAGCATACTGTCAGCTCAAGAAGAAAGAGGCCTGGAGCACTCCATCTTCTACTCACATTCCACACTCCAAACCTTAGCAGTAACTGACGCTGAGATCATCCATCCATAGAAAACCTTATGTTTGATACGCATTGCATCTTTACCACTCTTAGTCACAATAATCACACATTCTTTGAATTTCCCACTTGTTCAAAGGTATTATCACCCACTCCATTATTACTTCCATCCCAATCCTAGAACGCAATAGCCATTATCTTAATTTCTTCCGTATTCACTCTTAGCCCTCTCCTCACACTCACACACTTTCAAAGGTTTTGAAAGGCATTTCTAATTCTCCCTGACTCTCTCTCTCTCTCAATAATACCAAGTTATTAGCACAGACTAACATTGATCGAAAGCATCTCTCAACATTTCTCCTCACTCTTTTAACCATTTTCTGCAATGTTATTCCTGCCTCACCTTTAAGTAGTTGATACATGATGATATGTATTGAAAAGCCATGTAGAAATCACAATATTTTCATACCCACCCACACTTATATGTACAATCACTCATTGAACACTCCATACCTAATCAGAACCAAGCCAAATTGCTTATATTTATACGGAATCCGAAGCTTTCTCCAGATCCCCATAATTTCTCCACCCAACTTCTCTGTTGTTACCCATTTTATTCATCCCACACCAACCAATCCTTGAGTTTTCATTATTATTTACCCAATGCGAGTTTTTACCACCCACCTTGCTTACAAAACCATAGTGACGTTTACCCTGTATTTCTTCCATTCACTTGTCGTTGTTTTGCTGTAATACAACTGTAAAATTACATTATTCTTCCAGGAATCTTAAACTTGTATTTGCCTTACAACAGAGCCACTAGATCAATTCTAAAACAGAATTACCACCACGTTTTAGCAACTCAATGCCTCTATCTTCTCCTCCGACAAACTACTACAATTAGCACTAACAAACCAATTTATTCTGAACTCGTGCATGCTCTGATCGAGCATCTGGTTAAAACTCAAAATTACACACATCTTTTCATTCACTTCCTCTTTGATAGTCACAAAATTCACTTGCCTTATCAAATTGGTTTCTCACCTTTCTCCTTTCTTTCCACAATAGCTTCTTGTACAACTCAGGATTCTCATTCATCTTATTTCCAAATAATTGATTACCCGCTTTCTTATTCTGACCCTTCAGTTGTGCCGCTCTTCATTTTTCCTCCTTGTGTGCATTCATCTGCATCCTTCTGACATTTTCGGCTGCACTGTAAATTATTTGTAAGTGCACTTTCTGTTCAGTAAAAGTATTTTAGATATGCTCCATCCCACCTTTAACCTTCATCTCCTCTCTCATTCATGGAATTTTCACACACTTTCCCTTTCTCTTTGATTCAACAAGCAATCACCTCTGACTCCACCTTCCTATGCTATTCGCACCGCCTGCTTCTCTATGCTGCAAACAATTTATTCCTTTTTCTGAAACAACGAGTTTGTTACTCATGTGTTTTTTAAATCACTTCATCCCACCACATTTTCTCCAATTTTATTTTTCTTCATGTCCCCTCTTCGTCCATTCATACGTATTGTTTTCACAAAAATCTAACTGAAATCGAAGATACTCCAGCGATCCACCATGAATGAGATCATCGCATTCTCCCTATTCCATTTCGTTTGTTTCCTTTCTCTCGCATAAATCATTTTCCGATTATTTCAACTAAAAACTTCGAGCGAGAGAGTTAATATTTTATTGACTTCCCTGTAAAGAATATATGCATTTATGTATGAATGGTTATGAATATTCAACTAAACTTCCATTGCACATCGCCTATATCCAGTTTTGCAAGTGTGATAACAGCTATTTTGTTCACAATTCACATATACGACCACTTTGCTTGAATTATAATGCTAGGACACTGTTTTGTCTATTTTGCTTGATTTGAGGCATTAATTCCCTCTGACCAGTGCATTAAACTTGAAATGGACACATTTTTTTATTTCTCATCTAATAAATGGTAAGGGAAAATTGTGTTGGGGAAATGTATTTTTTAGAATGGTTTTTGAATTTAAATACTGTATGTCCTCTTCACCACTTATTTTGTATTACTTTTGAAGCTAAAATGTTATAAGGTTAACTGGTGGAAAGTTATTAACTATTATTTTCTTTGCTAAACTCAGTCAATTAGCTAAATTCAAAGTTTGAATAATTTATTTTCCTTAAAGGTAGAGAAAAAATTATCTGAGGTTTCATTAAAAAACTAACTAAAACTTTATCCAAACTTTGCGTATGGTTGTGTTTGTGTGTCGAAGCAGGACCAAAAAGAAGTTGACAATAAATGCGCGAAAGTTGTTTTAGTCCTCCAAAAGAATTTCTGTCAGAAACCAAGAAATCAGATGTATTAGTGTATACAACTACCTCACAACTTGTTAACACCTTATGAATATTCATCTACTTCGACGGTGAACAAAGTCGTTTGTCAGAATGTAACTAAATTATACCAAATCAAATATGCTGAATGATTAAAGGAGATGCCTGATTCAGCATTAAAGAAGAGCTGTACGGTTGTTCCTATTTCATGCAATACTCTATGTTATGCAAAGTAAATAAAGTGAGAGTTCGTGAAAAGTAAGATGGAATGTAAAGGAGAGAGAACAGAGAAAGCGAAAGCGAAATGATAATGTGAGAAAGAAAGTAGTGAGAGAGAGAGAGTATTTCGAGCTCTAGTTTTCCTTGCTCCTGTGCCATGTCAGAGTTTTCCTCCTTTATTACTACTTATAGCTCTATCTATCCATCATATTCATGAGCAGACTCTCGTAATTTCCTTCCTATCTCCCTTCCCCTCACACATTTCTATCTACCTTTATTTATTATAGAGAGGCCCATTTCTTTTGAATTTGGTATCTTCTTGGACAGAGCATAGAATGCCGGACGAATGACTCTGTTGAACGGTGCGTCTGTGTCGACCAACTTCTTTATCCAGCCATTTTAGGAGTCATGGACAGATATAAAGTATCAAATGACAGAATAAAACGACGATAATTGTGGAGAGTTACAGCCACTTCCAGGACATATCCCCTTTCAGACTTTTAACTTACACCCATTTTAATTTTCAAGAACTTTATACATTTTAATTAAATACAGAGATAAAGCCTTCATAGCCACCATGCCTTTGTAGTGTCTTTATTTCTTTTTTAATTAATAAATAAAAATGTGTTTTCTTATTTTTAATTTGAGCAAGACATTTGAAAAAGAGTAACACCTGGCTCATAAAACATCCTAACCTAACTTAAATTCTTGAGTATTTTCTTTTTCTTTATTTTTACCCAGTGTTCCAAATATTTTGAAATAGGACGAGAATTTCTAAAAAAATAATAGTTGAGGTTGTCTTTTCCAAATTTACTTCTGCCTTTCTATTTCGCTTTCCCTATTCTCGGGTCTTTGCCACGTGTGGGGAAATCAATATCGCGAGGACAAAAAGACGCTGGTTTGGTTACACAGGGTCAAGATTTATGTTCGATATGCTCCGATACTTTACTCCACTCCCTTCCACTTTACCCCACTGTCCCAAGAATCCTTGAGATCATTCGCAAAGAAGGAAGACTATCAGCAGATTTTGTAGTGCCTTAATATAAAAACAGGAGGGTGGAATAGTTTTTAGAATAAAAATCTATAAACAGACTCACTGTCACCTCTGATTGTTTAGCTCTATTTTCGCCAAATAGAAGAAACGACTTTCTTTGACGTAAAGCAGAAGGGCAAAGGGTTACAACGTTGAAAAGTGATGCCCTAGGAGAGAGGCTTAAAGGTGAGCCCTTATCTTCCCTCCTCTCCCCCCAGGGGATAATCGACGATAATCGAGGTAGCAATCGAGAGAAGAAGAGCAGTCCCTGAGTAAAGCATGGAATCAAGAAGAATTGGAAACGAGCGGGATTTTTCCTCCTGAGGCTGTTTATGTGGTCACATCGAATAGTAGACCAGCGGTATAGAGAATGACACTCATAACAATCTCGTTCAGAGATATTCTCTATCTCAGTTTTCCAAATGAAACAAGAGATATTCTTCACCATTGAGAAATACCAATGTTAAGTTCCACTCGAGAAATGATTCACCTCTTGGTCAAGTCTCATCATCGAGAAGCCAGCAAGTGTAAGCCCAGGATTGGAATAATCGAACATCCACAATCTGCTCGCTTATATCTTCAACTCAAGAATCATCGCTACGCGCTCCACACTTACTTCGGGTTCAGCAGTTAGTGCCAAATAGCCTCCACCAATGTACTCTTAACTCAGAGAGACGAACAGCTGTGTTGAAGAGTGAGCCTCACATCCGCAACAATTCATCTCAAAACATCGTATCAAAGAGGTTTTGGTTTAAGGTCATCCAACGCCAGACTCCTTCTTAGTGAAAAGTAAAAGGATCCCAACTTATTTCTGTTCATTAGTTACCATTCAACACTAAAGTGAATTTTTGCGTCAACACTTACGTAGTATTTATTGGTGGTATTATTTTTTACTTAAATCCTCTTATTATAGCCTAAGTATATTGAAAGTATTAATGTTTTATTTCTTATGTAAATAAAAGTATATTTTTGCTCTAGTTGTTTAATTAAATCCTCGAAACGCTGCAGATGACAATGAATATATAATATTACGAATCCTTCCTGGTTAAAGAATTAAAAGCGAAAGTAAAGTATAGTACTCTTAGAGAAAAAGAAACGGAGTTATTCATGTACGGAACAAATGTTTATACAGAATCAGCCGTATACCACGACATCACTAAACTTTTTTTTTCAAAAAATCCGGTTGGTAAAGCTATTTAAATTTGTTTCCAAGGAAACATAAAACCATGTTTTAGATAATATATTATAACTTAATTATATTTGCAACACAAGTCTTTTGGCTATTGACATTTTGCACCATTAATTTTATTGTTATTTGTTCCTGTATGGCTTATTTTCTTTGTTTTTTGTTGCCTTATCGTCATTTTTTCGTCTCCTTAGTCCTTTTTCCTCAAAAGTTCAATAAATATTTTTCATTAAATTTTTTTATCACTCGTGACCTTTCATGACAGGGTTTCGACTTCACTACAAAAGAAGAGGAATTATTTTGTTCTTCATTCTTCATAGTATTGTTTACACGATTTAACCTCTTTTATTTCATTATTATCTATATAAATTCCTTTTTTGAAATTCAATTCACTTTCCTGTTGAGCAAACTTGAAGATTTTGAGGCTAACAATGCAAAACTTTTCTTCCCTTACTATCTTCATTTGCCGTCTAGCTTCACTTTACACAACTTGATTCTGTTTATTTCTGTCATGATTTTCCCTTTGAGTGACCCTAAGACTGTTTTTTGATTCACCGTCAAATGAGGTTATTTCATTTTCGTAGAATTCCCCTCCTTTTTGTTCTATTCTGAGCTTGCTAAGAGTGTCTAATATACATTGATATCTGAATATCTTAAAAAACAGAGTTGTTCCGAAACACGTAAGGATATATAAGAGAAACAAAAATTAATCCCAAAATAAACTTATATTTTAACTTTAACCCTTGAATACCCAACATCTAAAAATTCACTACAGCAATACTCTGAATATTATCCTAAACAAGAATTAATTAAATTAATTTACCCACAAAAATTGGTTAATTTCTCTACACACAACAATAATATAAGAATTAGGCTTATGGACTCATCTGGAGTTTAACGGGCCTCAAAAATGTTATTGACTCACGACGCGTGCCGAATTGCCAGATGTAGCTGGGCGATATCACACGGTCGTTTTGGCGAGGGTAGCAGCTGGGAGGTCCACACGTTCTTCCGCGGGGGGGGGGGGTCTTTTAAGGACGAGAACAAATACGGTGCTTTATGCAACACCTAGGCAGACGTGGTCTCTCTGGCGAGAGTGAGTCGAACTTGGTTCTTAAATCAAGTTAACTTAGAGTGCGGTGTGACCACCGAGTAACGAGCTCGAGGAGGAACTTTTCTCCTTCGTTACTTATTTCCTTATGGACGAGGACTGAACTCGGGGAGGGTCTTCTTCAAGAGCGAGGATAACGGAGGGGGTTTCTCTGGCGAGAAAAATTACTTAACGTTCGGTTTGGTAACCCGGAACTAGCTCGAGGATGAGCTTTTTCTTAATTCCAGTCTTCCTCAAGGGCGAGTATAACGGAGGGGGATTTCTCTGACGAGAATAGGTTGAACTTGGTTCCTTACCAAGTTAACTTAGGAGTTTGGTTTGGCCACCGAGTAAAGGGCTCGAGGGAAGAGCCTTTTCCTTCTTCTTTTCTTAATTCCTCAAGGACGAGAAATACCCCTGGTGTTTAAGGTACACCAGGATATGAGGATTCTCTCTGGCGAGAGTAAGCTGAACTTAACAAAGTTAAATTATTTTTTGGTTTGATAACCAAGGACTAGCTTGAGGATGAGCTTCTTCTTAGCCCCTTAAGGTAGGTAGCCCTGCCTCTCATGCAGGGTACTTCTTGGTCTGACGAGCCAAGTACACTACCTCTCTAGTCTCGGTAGTTCGGTTTGATCCGAAGACTTTGTCCCCTAGAGACTGACGTATACTACCAATCCAGTCTAGGTAGCTCGGTGTTAATCGAGAACTTCGTCACCTGGCTTGACGTATACTACCAATCCAGTCTAGGTAGCTTGTTTTTAATCAAGGACTTCGTCACCTGGCCTGACGTATACAACCACGATTTTCATCAGAGTTCCTCATTTATACCTCGTCTTCCCACTGGAGAGTGGTAAGGGGGGGAGGGGCTTTAGGACGGCACCGGGAGAGTTTTTTTGTCCAACGGTTTTCCCACCGATTCTTACATCGGCTCCTCGTTAGCCTTCGAGTTTGGGAGAAACACGTCTCCAATTTCTTATTTCACGTGAAACTGGATCTCACTCTTCTAGGAGAGATCTTACATTTTTACCTTTAAGGTCTTTCATGGCACCCAAAATAGGCGACGCTGCGGTTACGCAATGGACCCGCTGATGACAGGGGCGGATATCTTTGCGGTAACCTCCTTGAGCCTGCCCCGCGAGTGAACGGCAGGGGGGGGGAGTCACTATTCCCCTACATTCATAAATCAAGGGTGAGCTTTCGGTTGAGAATGAAAGAGAAGAGTCATTTGGGTGGTAAATATATCACAACTCTCGTTTATGCTTTTCGTGTCTGTAACCTTTCAACTACTTCCGCTTAGTTTCTTCATCAGTTAACAAGTACGATAACTAATGTTGAGTAGGTGTAGGTAAGTGTGGTTGTGTCAAACATACACCACGTGATTCCCAGGAAATTTTCTGTTTTCTAGATTGGGTGACATTGTTTAGCTTAGTTTATTTTTTCGGGATTATGTGATAATTAACGCATAGCGAAGATTTCGTTCAATTGTTAGTTTTTATTTGATGATTTTAAACTATTTTAAGTTTGGTGCGGTTAAGGTAATGGCAAAATTAGACAACTGCTCTGCTTCAGGTCCAGCAGGTGATCCTATCCTCCTTGAACTGGAAGACAACAGTTGTCTTCCAGTTCAAGGAGGATAGGATCACCTGCTGGACCTGAAGCAGAGCAGTTGTCTAATTTTGCCATTACCTTAACCGCACCAATTTGTCTTGGATATTTTTCTATTTTAAGTTTGACTGAAGTGTGATAAAATGGTTTTATTTTATTTACTTTGATGCTCATCAGTTGTTTTTAGTGTTACGATGGCTTGGTCAATGCGTTTAGTATTGTTTGTTTAAATAGACGATTATGAGATGAGAGATCTATTATAAACCTTAGGTAAGCTTTTTAAAGAATGATAATCTCCATATTTCACCCTTTGCTGGGTCTAAACCGGCGCGATAAAGATGTTGAGTTATTTGCAGAAGGTGAGAGCGCACCACTTTATCTCTGGCACTATCGATTAATTGAGTAACAATTTAAACTAAAGAAATCAATAAAGCCTACCGCGAAATTATTGTTATTATTTGTTCAAATAGATGAATTAAAGAAGCCAAAAATATCGTACAGATTAATCCACCTTGTTGCTTTTGGGTTAACTGCTAGGCTCCTTTTCTTTTATATCTTGTTGACACCGAGATTCAATTTCTATGACGATGACATTTCTCGATTACAGCTACTCGTATTCTTTAGCTGCCTCCGCTATCGGTATTTGATATTTCAGAAATTCACTCACAGCAAACCTGAGGCCTTATTGGTCTTTATTCATATGGATTTTGCTCGCTGTTAAACTACTGCTCCATTAGTTAATTTAGATGGTTCATTAATTTCCCTATTCAATTCTGTTAAAAACTGTGCTTCACTTTTGGTAGTCACTTATCTCTCAAAACTCATCTTGCTATATTGTAGAAATCATCTATCTGCTTTATCCGTGATCTTAGCCTATCTGGTCCCAAATTGATTACATAGTTTAGAGAGTGCCACCTTTACTTTTGTTAACCATTTTGTGACATCCAAAGGTAAGTTACTGTTAGGTGCAAGGTGAAATGAGAAATAGGCCTGCCTAGGAGCTACGCGGAAATGAATTTGAGATTTCTGTTATGGTTATATGTTAATTACCCCTAAACTGCATTTTTTATTTTTGGAATCAGATTGTTGGCCATAAAAGAATTCTAGGTTTCTTTAAGTAATCAGCAATATATATTACGCGGTCAATTGATTGAGAGTGAATCGGTTAATCACTGTCGGACGGATAGAAATACAGAAACAATATAGTTCTGTCAGTTCCCGTGTTATGGCGATTACAAAGGGCGCTAGACAAAATTGACTACGTAGTTACTAGCTTTGTAACACAGATTCAACTCACCTATTTTGTTGCATGTCAGAAATATAAACAGGAAGAGTAAGATAATATCCGTTTAATCTATAAGTGTTAGCGTACCATCTCCTGTAGCGTGAGTAGCATCCGCTCTTAACCCAATAATTGAGACAAGACAAATTTGACCAAGAAAAGACAAAAGAACGGAAAACAGGCAATTTCACTCTGTAAGCGAAGCGAACTCAGTCTATGAGAAACTGCGCTTTCTTGTTTTAAATTGATTGATCTCTCAAAAGGCGTATTAGCAACTTCATCTTTTTATGCCCAAGTTAGAAGACAAAGAATGGAGTTTTCCTCTTATTTCCTTGAACTGATATTCTTTGACTCTTAATTATTATTCGCAGTAAAGTTTCAAATGGGTTTTCCTTGTTTGTCTCGCATCTGCTTATATCATTTTATCGCTAATCTTGCAAAGTTTGATTGCCTATGCACTCTCACTTTCCTGGTAAACGTTCAGAGAGTCCTATGTTTACACTCTGCATCAATGCTTTCACGGGAGGCGAATTCTCCCACACTCACTTCTTTTTCTTGCTGACTTAAACGATTAAGTAAATATTGTTTCAGGTTCCAGAGCTAAGAAAAACTACATATAAGTTGTTGTATACCAATTTTTAATTATATCAGATTATATTTAGCAAATTTTTTGCTTTGCCAGACTATATATCAAGCACCAAAATAAAAGATATATTTAAGGATTATATATAAATTGCAGTAGAAATCAGCCAAAATACTGAACATCTTGAGGAAACTTTAGGAGATTGAGGAGTTATATTAAGCAAATGCCACAACGAACTACTCCTCCACGCTCGAAAAATTCTAGTCGGATTAGACGAAAAGCAACTAAACTTCCTCCTAAATCCGTTTCGGAATTAGGTCTCTTTTATCGTCACAACGATAAAAGCTCATTACTCGCCAGGTTCATAGTTTTCTACACCACACAGTTAGCAAACTACAATATTTTGATATTTTAGTAATAATGCAGCAAATTGGCGCTTAATCGAACATAAAACTATAAATATTTAACATATGAATGTTGCAATTATTTTGATTGTAATAGGAATTACATTTCTTTTTACTAACAGAGATTTTTTTATTGTATATATATATATATATTTAATATGTAGATAGTATGATTTATCCTACAAACTATTTGCATTCTCTCTGTCTGTTGTTGCCCTCACTCATCGCGTGATTTTAATTACCACTTTACTTTCACAACATCTGTAAACCAATCGCCCGAGAGGGATTAAGTGGAGCTCATTCTTGGACCGATTGAGGAAGTGAAGGATAATTAGAGAATTATCTAAGGAGGAGAATATTTCTCCCACCGGAAAAGGGATGATAGTAAAGGAGTGAAATAAATGAAATGGGATAAGAGAGGGAAGGAATAAAAATATACGTTAGATGAATAAAAATAGTAAAAATTAATAATCAAAAGGTTCGTTCAGGTTCCTAAAATGAGCGAGACTATAAATGAAATATATAATGACCGAAAAAGTAAAAAATAAGCTAAAAAAGTGAATAATATAAAGTGTGGAAGAGTGATATGATGAATGATTTACTTTGTAAGCTTCACCAAACCCTCCTGTTGGAAAATGTATCAAAAGTCGAGAAGTGAATGAAATAAGGTAGTAAATAAGTAGTAGAAGAGTGAAAGGAGCAAGTCATAAAATAAATAATAGCAATATTTTGAAGAGAAAATGGAATATGACGAAACGAGAAGAAAAGAAGAAGCAACAGATGGAAAGCTACAGGAGTAAAAGTTACTAAAAGAAAGTGCAGAAGAATGAAGGAAAAATAAGAAGTAAAATAAAGATAAAAATTATAACAAAAGTAAAATTTTTGTTATGTGCTGATTGATGAGTGACGTGACCCCGTTGCCTCATCTCCACTAACTACTTCCTCTCGAAGACACAAATGTATGAATAACAAAATAGAAAAGGGAGAAAAGAAAACAGAAATGATAAGCATAAAAATGAGATGAATTAAGAGAAGAGGAATTTACTTTGTTCTTCACTTGCGGCTCTTTGATCTTTTCCTCAGATTCGTCCCTTTTTTTAATTCCTACATTCCTCAATTCTTTCCTAATTTAGTTTATCATCTATTATTTTATGCCCATTATTATCTAGCATTAAAAATTAATGGATCAAATTAAATAAACTCTATTTCTCTATTTGTTCCCGGTGGAATGGAAGAAAAGCCTTATTTGAATGGACCCTACAATTCCAATCGATGCGATGCTCATCTCTGCGGATAAACTCAGTAGAATACTGAGATAAATCCCAGTCGCTCTGCTTGCATGGTAACTACACCAACACATATAGGAAAGTCCACTTTTAGATTCAAAATTCACAAAAGGGAACAATTAAACCACCTGTGTTTTGTGTAGAGAAATTCTTTTTAGGTTGTTGAGCGGTTCTGGGATTATTTGTTAAAAATTATGTCATTAATCAAATTTACTGAAAAGTGAGAGCAAAGGTAATTTCTCAAAATATTAGCTTTGAAATTAAAGAATTTGCTGATAAAACCTATTATTTTGGTGTGCAATTCCTGAATCTCCTATTCAGTGGTGGTGGCCTATTTTAAAAGTTTAATTCACACAAATACCTACTAACTACGAAATCAAGTCTTTGGCTTCAATAAATTTCATCACTGAAAGTTTCGCGACATCGTCCAACTTCCGACAAAATATCATAAAAGCCCTTCAAATTCACAGCTATTTTGCATATTGAAGGAACAAGGAGGAGCCACTTTTTCCTCTATTTCATGTCCTACTGGGATCCTTAAAACAAAGTTTTATTAGATTTAAACCTTTTATTCAGAAGAGCCAGGGACAATCTGAAATAGCACAATTTTTCATTTTATGTTAAGAAATATTTTTTAGCATTCCAATAAGACCATAAATGTCAACAACACTGAAACATTTTTTTAAAAATAATAGTTAAGATATATGAAGATTATTATTATTATTGTCCCAAAATATATTTCAGTGAGTCACAGCCAATTCCGGATTCGTACCCTCGGTAATTTGAACCATCGGTCTTAACTTCGAAAAGGCAAATTGTTTTAATAGTCAAAGTTATGAAATTCTAACCCCACATTATATTATCCTTAGAAAACTTTTCACCCTTAATAATTAGATAATCCAATGCTGTTATGTTTCAGGCAGCAATTTATTATACATTGTTCTACACTATAACCGTATTGAAGATACGCACCTTGAATTTCATAATCCGATGGAGAACCACGTGTGGTCTCATAAATGGAAAGCAAATTTTTCCCCTTATAGCATGTATTTATTTTTAATCAATATCAATGTGCATTCCATGGTGAAATCGATTGTAACGTGGGATTATAGAGTATTGTTAATTAAGAAAACCTTAAGAAATTATTAGAAACTTTACTTCTCCTCTTTAAAGCGTGTTGCAAATGATCGCGTGATAAGATCTTATTGAACGCCAACTCAACCCTTAAAAACGATATATCACATCAGCCGTCAAAAGGCCATTTTCGTACCTATGATGCAAATATAAAAAACCTCTTTCATGTCAAAGAAATGAGTGAAGATAACTTTTAATACCACAGTTACAAGACGTATTCATATTTATTTAATATATTAAATAGAGAGGAAACTGAAACTGAAATCAATGAACGCTCTAAAAGTTACATGAAAAAATAATTAGTTTCCAAAAGAAATGAGGAAAAGGCAAACGAAGGGAGACCATATGGAGTATTTTAATACATAAAACCTTTATATTTTATTGACAAGTATGAAAGGAAATGATGTATATTAGAAGTGAGCTTTCGGAACTTGTTTTGTATGTGTTATATATTATCTCTTTGTGTGTCTGTTTTTATGAGAAATCATTAATAACCATTCTTCTGCTACTATATGCAAGATTATGTGTCCTACAGGAAACTCTGCCTGCCACTTGCCCTCTTGCCCCAATGTCTGGCAAGAGGATATGCAACTACATTTATCTTCCACGCATGTTTACTATCACTTAGGTCAGCAGCTTCTCTATAGAGCTCTTCTTACAAATTTCGGTGGTGAACCGACTTCGTTGGAAAACCCGCCGATCGGATTTCTAGCATTCATCTAAGCTCGTGGTAGCGAGAGGTTAACCCTTACTATTGGCTCCTCTGAGGGTAACTGTGTAACATCAGTAGTTTCATCTCCACAATTCTCAATTCTATTGCCCAAAAATATTACTTTTCTTGCTTTCATAGCTAAGTCCGGTTTTCAGGCATTGTACCTAACCTTTGTTAATCCTGCCGAAAAATAGTTTAAATTGCTCTCCAGCAGCTCAAACCGCCATCCTAAGGGGATGCTCTTTCTCGCACTTGCGCTCCAATATGGGATTATGTGTCAGTTACAACCATCCAAATGTGTGTGTGGGAGGGGACGGTACCCTGCCAGATAATTAACTTAGGGAAAAATTAAACTAAACCTAAACCTTTGAAGGACACAGGGTTTTCCCTGAGCCAGCATTTCTCTTGGAAACCCAACCCCCTTCAAGCAACTCTCTCTCACCGGTAAGGTTTCCTTGGCAAATCTATGCCAGCTGCCCCACCTCCTACTACTCGCTTGATGAGTTAGAGTTTACTTCTTCTCAAATCATTATCAGTAAAGGGTTAGCTCCTTAACCATCTTCTCTTTCTGAACCATCTTCTAAAGACAGGGTAACAGCAAGGCGTCTCGGCTCCCTCGTTTGGGAGCAGAACTGACAAAGCGATAGAAATAGTCGCATAACCACAAAGTCCTTGGGAAGCCTGATCCCAAAAGCACCTCGTCAGATGAAAGATTGATGATAAACCGAATATTCTCCGAACATTTTTCTGAAGTGGTATGAATTATGGGAGAAATGATATGGCAGAAGAGAGAAAGAAGCAAAACAAGTTTCTCATCAAAGAAAACCTAAATGACGGAAAAGAAAATCCCAGAATTTATCCTCGAATGGATTTACAAATAACGTCTGAACTTGGAATATAAGTCGAATGTGACAATAACTACCTTAATATACTACATCATATGTAGCTTGAGTACCAGAATACAATTATGTATTTTTATAAGTGTTGTGGCATAAATTTTGAGGGTTATCCTTTTATACATTGAAACAAGAGGAGCTGTTTTGCCACTCTTTCTTACAGAAGGAGCTTGCGCTTCGCAGCCAAACGAAAGAAATTTCTTTTAATGTTTGATTCAAAATCAAATATTTGTTTGGTTTCTTGGTTTAGGCCTCATTTATATCCACATTCAAAATTAACAACAAAATAGGATAAAATTCGTTGAAAATACAAACTCAAGGACCGATGAGTGACTCAAACTAATTGGACTGACACACGCTAGAATTCTAAGAGGATTCAGGGGTGAGTTCATTGAGTCGAAAATTAAGGATTTTTAAATGTTTAATCATAACCCAGGATTTTTTAATGAACAATCTTTTTTCATATTTAATAGAATGGTTTTGATTACGACCACATAAAATATATAAATAAGTTTTTTCCGTTCTTTTAAATTTTCGGCCAGCAATAATTTAATTTCCGCCCAAATATTGGGAAAATTTTTCCTTTTTGAGAAACCCTGGTCTCTACCATCCGTTGACTAACGTCCTTATCTTTTAGTATTAATTTTCTTTTTCTTAACAACCTAAACCAAATGTCTGCGTTTTTTTATCTCTGTCCTACAGGATTGAAAGTCCTAAAATAGGAAATTTGCACATGCATGTCTATGCACTTAATCCCAATAAAAGGTAAATCCAATTCAATATATGAAAGTGGATAATCTTTGATTCTCATCTTCATCCATGAAACTCCTTGTTGATTCTTTGTACTTTCAAGCCACACGTATTGGGCCTTTAACCATTTTGTTTTACTTTCATTAGTCGTTATTTATTCATATGCTAACACTTTGCCATTTGGTAGTTCCATTAATATGACTTAACAGGCTTTTTTATGATGTGTTTAATTTTTGTATGTTACATTTTCAAAATCAGGACGAACAAACATGGAAAGAGACAAACCTTATTCAAAATACCTCTCTAAATACTTTAAAGTTAGAAGCTGGTGCTTAAGTGAGCCGGTGTCCAAAAAGAGAAACTTTTTATTTTGTTAAAACTTTTAAAATAATTTAACTCTTTGACTTGGGATCATGGGTGGCGAAAACTTGGTTTAAAACTATTCAGGGTGAAATATTTTATTTTCCTTTTAGCCTTGGAATAAATAAATTGCAGAGTAAAGATTCTTTACCGCTCGCCACATAATGGCTGTACACGTTGAAAATTATTTATAAGGTTTCAGTTTGATATCAATCAATGCATGTGGTCTGGTTTTCATGCACATGATTCTAGGACTCTTAGTTGTGAGCGTATTGGTATTTGTCTTATTCTTTTACTTACAGATGACTAACTATACGTGTCTACCATAACCACAGCATTGCGAATTGTGAGATCTGGAAATGGTTCTTCACTACTGATTTCCTTGTTTCTTGACACCATGGCGAAGGCTTGTGACTATTTTTATTTACAATTTAGTTATCTTGGAGGAAACAACCGAAATCTTATCGATTATTATAAGTTAGATTTGCTCTCCTGACAATCTCTCGAAGTCTTTATGCTAAAAAATAGGAACTAGGTCTTTATTTCAAAGATAAAATAAAGTACCTGCCTCTAGCTATTCATGTCGGCATTTTTAACAATATTTGATATTCTTCCTCTTTCTTATTATTTTATTTGGCCTTTTCACTCCGGTTCGTTTTCCTTCTTTTCCTTAGAGTGATTTGTTAGAATCTTTTAGATATTAAATTTGATTCCATCTCTTCTTTTATATCCAATTATTTCTGATTATATAATTCTTCATCATAGAATTTTGTTTTGAGAAATTTGGATGCCTTCGTGGGAGTCGATTTTCTGTAATGAATACATATGCTCTGTTTTGTCGTTTCTTGATCACTCTTTCCATTTCATATTATTTTTCTCCTTGATGCAATGAAGTTATCACTATAAGATGGTGAGCTGTGAGTGGCCATAAGTCAGTGAATATATTAGAAACCATTAAATGGCAAGTCTAGTCCAATAAAGCCAGAGTATGAGGAAAATTAGATTAAAGTCTTTTTATTTAAAATAGTTTAATTTCCTGAAAAAATTAGAAGATTTTAAATTGATCACGTAATATAATATTTACCATAAAAGCAACGAAATAAATTGACTAGTTCGAATTTCTTCATATTTTAAAAAGAAAGTGTTCCCTGCCTTTTAACGATTGGGAAGAGGATAATCAAGGAACGGAGTTAGGGACTTGTTGACGCTCTGTTCTCAAGCCGTCCTTCTATTTGACAAGCAAACCGCATAACTGGGAGTCAGGCGACATGGAGACATATGAGCATAGAGTTCGCTTAGGCTACTCTGCTTTCGTGATAAAATAAATGATGGGGACTAACTACCGATCTGCAGTCATTTACCTATCATTTAATACTCAGCAAATACCAACTATATACCAGGGTCTACGAAACAACCTTATCTACAGCGTATGACACCATAATCGAGAGTCTACCCGTATAAAAAAGAACCCCAACTAAAATAGGAAGGTCTGTTTTCACCCGGCTAATCCGTAGCTACAAGAGAGTGTAAAAAGTGTAAAAAAAGATAATGTGCGAAGCGAAATTTGTCGTCTTATGTATATGTGGTTGAAATGGACAAAAGAGACGAGTGAAATAAAGAGCATCATTACATGGACAATTTTAATTAAGTTGTACGGGATAAACCTGGGTGATATCTAGAGGAGTGGAGAGTTGATTCAAAGCTAATGTTCCATGGACATGCCACCAGCCTGAATAAAGCTGCTGAAGAACGCTCGAAAAAACAGTCTGAATCATGCCGCTAAAGAACGCTCGAAAGTATAGTCTGAATAAAGCCGCAAAGAACGATCGAAAGAACAGCCTGAATGTCCCACCCGAAGAGAAAGTTAGAGCAACAGAAAGGGTGGATTTGTGGGGTTCGTGGACGGATGATACGTGCATTTGATGTTATTAGCCAGCGGAATTTTTTCAATTTAACTCAACAATTAAAGGTAGTAGGGAGAGGAAGGACAAAACTTGGTTAACTACTTATGTTCCGTTAATCATCGACATAAATTCTAAAAAGTAAATATATAAGTAGTATTTGAAGAGATAACACAAGTTAGTTTCCAAAGTCATTATTTTCTTTATAATTTCCACACCAGATTCGTCTATGATTTTATAATCTTCCCTGAGAGATCGGTTCGTACCGAAACGCGACCAGTTTGTGCTCTGTTTCTGCCGCACTTGATTAGTTCCACTTTTTACGCATCGTCCTTTTACTTTTCTTACAACCGATTCATGAAAATCTGCGGAGGCTTTATATATCCTCTGTCTTTGCCATTAATTGGTCACTTCGTTTGAAATAACTCTTTGAAGGCTGAGGGAGCCAGCGTTTCAAATTTTGTCATCTCGACGATGATTCACCCTTTTCCAAATGTTATTTTTTTCTATCTCTATCGTTCTGTCTCCTCTCTCTCATTCTCTACCACACTTATATCTATCTTTCTTCCTCTCTCTCTCTTCTGCCTTGATGATCCTTTCTTCTGTGTGAAAATCCCTCGTTGGAAAAATTGTTTCTACTCTCTGATTTATTCAATATTTAAACTTTCCCGTATCTTTATTTAACCTTAATTTAAAATTATCTTGAGTTCACTCTCGCCCTTATTTACCTCAACGAAAGAAAACATATTTTCTTATTTCAAACTCAACAGAACTTCTGTAGAATTCTCACTGTAAATGCTTTATTCATTATTTCTCCCTTCCTTTGGAAATATTTTTATCTCTGCTCCTTTTACTCTTCCTCATTCATTATTCCCGATATCTTATTGCGTCGAGGTGCCATAGCTTCATTTCCCTCAGGAGGTGCTTGAGGAAGCGGGGGGGAGGCAATTGGGCACAGAGTTCCGTTCTAAGAAGTTCCTTAGCGCCGCTCAGCAAGAGAAACACTGAAAAGACGGATTGAGGAAGAGACTGAGTAAACACCGTGTTTTTTTCTTGCAAAAAAAGGGAGAAAGAAAGGGAGAAAAAAGGGAGAAAGCGACAATTGGTTCCAAAGTTCAAGGCCGCTTTGTTGGAGGACATTTACAAGAAATCGAGTAAAAAAAATTGTTCTTTTCCTCTTAATTGGGAAGCGACGGTTGGACGTTGAATAGAACGTCCAACCGTCACATGGGATTTTGACGCTTTCGCTATTTCCCGTAATAATTGCTTTCCAAATTAGCTTGCGCATAATATATATAAATATATATATATATATATATATATATATATATATATATATATATATATATATAGTGCAACCTCGTGCCAGGAAGTTCACATGGGAGGTAAAATGACACACAACGACAAAGAAAAATGTCACTGTAAATTCAATTGCCTCATTCAGCCTTATATGATTGGACAAACCCGAATCTATCCAGCATAAAGAATTCTTAGATAATATTTTTATAGGGTTGAAATAATAAGTTTTTTATCTGAAACTTAGGGATATTAACATTAGTTTTTCTTGGGGAAATCAATATCACGAGGATAAAACAAGAGGCCAGTTCGGTTATACAGCGTAGAGAGTTATGTGGCATGTGGGCCGATTCTTTAAACCCCCCTGTCCCTCTTTGCCCCGCTTGCACAACCAGCCTCGTTGTGCCTCGCCAGCAAACTTAGAATCGACGGCTTTCGTAGCCCTTCAGTATGAACAAAGGAGGGTAGTAGAGATTTTCAACTAATAATCTATGAACAAACCCACTATCTCCTCCTATGCTTTAGATCTAGTTTTGCCAAATAGAAAAAATTTCATTCTCTCCGACGAAAAACCAGAAGAGAACATTGGGGCTATGGGAGACCACTCTGAAAATTGATGCCCCTAGGAGAGAGGGTAAAACATATGCACTCATCCCCCCCTCCCCTACCACCAGGGGATATGTGAGTTATATATATATACGGCAATTTGAAAAAAGCATAATATCGAGCTAGGTATCAAGAGAAGACGAAGAAAAGCGTCAGTCCGAGCATAAAAATGGAACCGAGCGGGATTTGAGAAGAAAATGTTCATCACGAGGCTGTTCCTTTTGGTCACATTTAAGAGTAGATCATCGTTATTGACTCTGTTGCTAGAATTCAAAAACTACACTAACAAATATTAATATTCCTTTTTTAAATTGATTTTAATTAAGTAATGCAATTTTAAATCCATCATTAAATCCATCATTCTTTCTAGAAGGATTTTTACATCAAAGTAAAATAATAGTTTGTTAAGCAATATCTAAGATGGCACATTAAATTTTAAAGAATACTGAGAGTGAAATAGAAAATGTAAAAATAGGACAGTAATATATGCAAGGGAATGTTCATAAATCAGAATAGTTGCCTAGGGAGATGTCGGATACCAATTACGTAAATTGGTAGTAGCAAGTGCAAAGGGAAATATTAATCAATTACACAGAATCATTGGGCTGGAATGATTATAGATAACTTCTAGGAATTATTCTTTGAATCTTAGACAATAATACAATCGTCATGAGAACAACCATTTAAAAAATATTAAAGAATTTATCTTCATAAAATGGTTATAAATTTTATTCTTGATATGTTAATATAAAAATGCTATTAAAATGCGTCGTGTAGGTACTATTAAGGTTTTTGAACAATATAAGTAGATTGACACTTAGCTGCCTCAAAAGTACTGGATTTCAAATTAACATTGAAGAAAGACTTAATACAGGAAGTGACACCAACGAATAAAGATGGGACGTGACACTCGTATTTTTTACTCTTCGGCCATGGGCATTGGTTCTTCTGCCATAAATTTGAATTCTGTTGCCATTTCATGTAATCATAGTTATTTCTATTCCGTCCTCAATTAATAAATAACTTTCTTCTGAAGATTTTCCTGTTGCGATATTTTGTTACTTTGTTTTTAACAAATTGTTTATTTTTTTGATTATTCCTATTAAGTGACATTTTGGGTCCACTCGCTAATTATATTTTTTGTGTCTTAATTTCCAGGAGTGAGTAGAGGGAGATAATAATAATTGAGGAAGCGCAAATGATGCTCAATAAACAATTATAATAGTTCCTTTGTTTTAGTCTGCCCCTTTTGTAATTAAACTATTTAATCTGACTTATTTCTCTTAAATTTATGTTGTTAAATTAAATTATCATTAATAATTTTATTATTTTAATACTACTCTTGGTTAGGCAACTTAAGTTAAGAGAAGTTAAGTGGAACGACCCCTTCTCTGTAGGACATGGGATTATTAGCTGTTTTGTGTTGGAAAAGTTTAAACAAGCGCGAGGAAAACGGTCTCTCTTGGTTCAAACATACTCGATGATTGAAAGGAGAAATGGGTGAGAAAGGAAAAAATACACCTTTCTTTAGAAAAGTGGAAAAGAAAAACCAAAAATCGAGGTTGCGAGAAAAAAGATTATAAGACCACCATAATTAATAATGCGAAGTTAAACCGAATTCGCTAAGAAAGTCTCTTATTTTTCCTTTCATTTGTGGCTCTGTGGCTTATGCCAAATATCAGTGTGTCCCGATCCTTCCCCATCAGATTGAGTGTAGATATTTGATGTTTATGACGCTCTTTATTGAACGTTCCTCAGGAGTGTTGAAATAAAGCCTAATTTATATGAAGGAAAAAATAACCTACGATTTATGATGGAGATCTGAAAAATTCAAGGTCTCACCTCACCAATGAAGAAGAATGAGAGACGACTTGTTTTTTTGAATGAATGGAAGTACATTTTCATTATTATTAAATTAAATATGCTATTTTAATGGATACTTTAAAAAATATGTTAATATGAAACTCGATATATTATTATTTATATTCGAATTAACATCTCCCTGCGAAAGATTTGCCATTAATGCTATAAATCTGAGTTAATCACAGTTTAAATAGAGTCAAAGTTCTGATCTTCTTTAAACAAAGTAAGTATGTTGTAAGGAAATTCCAGATAAATGTAGATAGTGCTTAATTCCTATTTATTTAATAATAAATCGGAAACTAACAGATGAATTTCTTTTAGAGAAGACGTTTGTACATACAATAAAACGTTATAGGGTCCTCAGAGTTCCAGAAGCCACAAAAGATGGCTACGGAGCCAATAGGCAGCTAGAGCCAAGCAACTCTCTCGAACTTCATCTTCATCTAAAAAAAAGCCAGAATCTCCGTCCGCTTGACATAGTAGTAGGGAGATATTTAAATCCTTAATTTAAATCAAACTTTAATAAATAAATTTAGGGAAGGCTAATGTTATATTTTGAATTTATTCTGAAGGTTTCTTGAGAATTTCCGTGGCGCATAATTTGCAAAATTAGTTGGGTAAAAGTTCCTTCAGTTTATAATTAAAGATAACTTTCAGAAATACGATTTTAAAATAGAAAAAAC
Organism: Ceratothoa steindachneri; assembly: GCA_963969495.1. NCBI lineage: Eukaryota > Metazoa > Arthropoda > Malacostraca > Isopoda > Cymothoidae > Ceratothoa > Ceratothoa steindachneri. Next base: position 85,887,561 of record OZ018337.1, read on the forward strand.
AATAGAAAAGGCAAAATAATTAAGATAATGATATATTTACGCAGTTTGATGGTATTAAAGTAATAAAACTTTAATGATGGGCTATAATCTTTAACTCTGCCAGTTAAGCAGCTTTACATTTATTCTTTCTTTCAAGTGATATCTTAGAAGGAGAAGGGAGCGAATATGTACTCATCCTTTGCATTTTCAAGAAGGAACTGCTGATATTTAGGCAACTTATAATGAATTTTCCTCTTATTCGAACTTAGAGAATCATTGTTTGATTTCTCAGTTGTTCAGAAAAAACTTTGTATTTCCAAACCTAATTAAGTCTTTTATGTTAACTTTGGCAATGTGTATTGAATTAGTATTTCAACAATTTTAAGTTTAAACTAAGTTCTAGCAAGTAACAGGATATTTACTCTTATACAATGGAGGATTTAGGGTTATTTATTTAGTGAATCTAAGAGGGTTTAATTCTCGTAGTTTAATCGCTCTGTTTAGCTCCTTTATTCTTTCGCCTGTAACGTCTTTCCATTTACGTAAATTTATGTTATTAGATATGTAAATAAAATAAAAGCTTCGAACTAATGTATTACAAGTAAAATATTGCTAAAATATTGTAAAAATTTGAGGATTCTGAAAGAAATATAATTAAGAAAGAACCACATTAGTGAGAATTTATCTCTCTAAATTTATTGAGAATCACAACACCGTTACCTTTATCACGCAGGGTGACAAAAACATGAGGATTGTTTCTGAGGTCACGAGGAAGCTGGAAATCATTCTTCACGTGACCACGAAAACAATCCTCATATTTTTGTCACCCGGCCTGATAAAGGTAACGGTGTTGTGATTGTCAACAAATTTGATTACATTAACTAAATGAATAACATCCTCTCAGATTCATGTAAATTTAAACTTCTAGACAAAGATCCCTCGAAACTTTCCTAAATTCTGGATGATAATGTTAATCGTTTGCTATGTAAACTAAAAACTCTTAACATCATTGATCAAGGAACTTATAACCAACTATTCTCCTCTGGCTCCAATCTCAGACTTATGTACGGCCTTCCCAAAATCCACAAGTCTAATGTTTCCCTCCACCCCATACTAGCAGCATACCCAATGGCAACCTACAAGTTGGCTAAATATATTTTACCTCTACTTAACGCTTTTACCTTTAATCAATACAAAGTTAACAATAGTTATTCTCTGTTGGAAGAATTCAGCAACTTGAAACTTCCTGGTCCTCACTTTATGTAGAGCTTTGATGTCGTCTCCCTTTTTACAAATATCCCCCTAAATGAAACCATAGACCTAATCATCCAAAAGGCCATTACATAAACGGATTTGAACTTTTATAAATTAACACCGTTGCTTTTACGGTCTGTAACTTAAACTACCCATTAGAGACAACTGTTTTCTGTTTAACAACTCCATTTATCAACAAGTTAATGGTGTTGGATTGGATTCCCCCATGGGTCCTCTTCTTGCTGACATTTTTATGTCCAACTTTGAAGATGTTGCTTTGCGAGAATGCCCTCCTGCTTTGAAACCGATATTTCATCGTCGTTTTGTTAACGATACGGTTGTAATATTTTACAAAGAACAACAGTCTCTTTCATTCTTTGATTATTTGAATCATAGTCATTTCAATATAAAATTCACAATTGATAAAGAAAAAGATGGAAAAATACCAATTTTGGAGTTTCTCATATCTCGCTCCTCACCCAACTTCACCACTTCCGTATACCCTAAATCCTCGTTTTCTGGTTTTGGCATAAACTTTTACAGTTTATGTGTCATTTCATATAAGATCAACAACATCAAAACCCTCCCTCACCGTAGCTTTCAGCTTTCATCTGATTATTTTCTTGTTCATTCAGAATTCACTTTTCTTATGGGTTATTTTCAAAGGAATGGCTTCCAGCCACCATTTGTACAAAAAGGTATCCGTCAATTTTTGATAAAATATACCATCCTTTCCAACTAATTTCCTCTGTCCCCAAGGATGTCCGCTATTGTCTTCTTCCTGATATTGGCCCACTCAACCTACCCTTACGCCGAAAACTTAATATGCTTTTGAAAAGATTTTACACACATATTAACTTCCAAAGAGTTCTCCTTAATAACTTTCATATAGACAGACTCCCACCTAAAATGAGTTGTTTAGTTGTCTATAAATTTATTTACCCCAGGTGCCACCAGGGGATCTACTTTGACAGCACTGTTCGCTAACTTAAGGCTAGGGTCTGTTCTCATCTTGGTATTAGCTCTCGCACTGGCTCCATCTTGACCAAAAAAGAAACTTTCTACCATTCGAGATCATTCAATTAAATGTAAGACAGAAATTTCCAACAATAACTTTAAAATTATAGGACATGCAAAGGACCCCACTTCCCTCCGAATTCTTGAATCATTCTTTATAAAACAACTAAATCCCAGTTTAAATTCTAATTCAACTGCTTTTTATCTTCTCATTTCATAAATCACTCAAAATTGTTCACCACCTACCAATCTCCAAACGATTCCTTCTATAATCCTTCCTTGTGTGCATTATAATTTTCGTAATTTTAAACTTGTTCTAAATCTATCTAATAGACCAGAAGATGGGTAAGGTACCCGAAACGTTGTATTTAATTAAATGGAAAATTTGACATGTCTCATTTTGGAATTTATCGTCAACCTATATATATATATATATATATATATATATATATATATATATATATATATGAAAACAAACTCACAACTTGCACGTGAGTAAAATTTATGATAAATAACACCAACAAGGAAAATGGAAAAACGATCCTGAGCGCTTTCGTCTTTATTCTAAAAGACCTCTTCATGGAATAACGTAGGTCAGGACAGACAATATCTTAAATAGTAAGGAGTGGGGGGTTAAAACGGCTACCTGCATCAAAACCCTAACTAGGGGGGACAAATTCTTTAAACACTTTAATTTTGGATTTAATATAATTAGATATGATAGGATCTAAGGTAAACAATCCAGGGCTAATATTAAAATTTGGGAAAGTATTAATAGAGATACACTTCAAAATATTCCTTGAAGTCTAGTTAGTAGATTTAATAATAGGTTTAGCACTATTTCAATTAATAGTATGATCTTGACTATAGATATGTAAAAATAATGCAGATTGTTGACAAAAATTACGAACATTAGTTTGGTGTTGTTTAATTATAACATTTAATTCTTAATCAGTCTGGCATAATAGTATTTTTCACAATTATTGCAACCAATAGAATATACAATGCCAAAAATGTATAAGTCCCCTCAATTAAATTTACTTTAGAAAATGAAAAAGATAACTCCATCCCTTTCTTAGATATTTTGATCCACCGAACAGACCAAGGTTTCAAATTTGAAATTTATAGAAAACCTGTAGCCATTGACTCATACATCTATTTTTATTCCAATCACCATATTAGTATCAAAAAAGTGTTTTCTCTTCCATGTTTTCCGTGCCCTGAGAATTGTCTCAACCGAATATTTGGAAAAAGAGGTTGATAGGATATATAATATAGGTTTATATTTGTATTACACTTTCTAAGTACTTAAAAATTGTTAGAATTCTGCTAAGCGTTCATTTTATGAACCTAATCGTAACATCCCTAAATTTCATGCAAAACTTATTGACCGCCAATCGTATTATAGGGAAATTATTATAAATTAATCATTAAAATAGTTCAAATTGAATTTTGGACAGCATATTTTATGTTCTTCCAATAGTTTACATAACAGCTTATGACAACTATTTTTCACCTAATTGAGAAATCTGGAAAATGCCTCAGCAAAAAATAATGACTGGTGTAGAAAACCCTCGCTTTAGACAACCCATTCGCGCTTGACATTCTTCAAAATCCCGGTCGGACAATCGACCAAAATAAATATTTCTCTTGAGTCATAAAATAAGGCTATAATATATTGTCATCCAAAAAATCCCCATCTCAAGGTTAGGCCACTATTTGCATTGTTTTATATATAATATAATGATTTCATCGTCTTACTGTTGATAGAGAGACGGGAAATTCGAACATTTATTCTGTAGACTAAAGGAATCCTATAAAATATTATCTTCCTATTATTTGCAATGAAACTATTTATTCTAATTATGATTTGCATAAATATATCAGCTAAAAAATGATGGCTTAATGTGGTTTGAAATTGTCTCCTAATTCTGCTAGCGCTGTGCGTCTTCTTGGGTTTTAACAAATTTATTACCATTTTTTTTCCATAATGTCAAAAATGTAAATTTATGAGAAAAATTTGAATGGAAATTTAACACAAAGACTACATAGCGTGTGGTCGCGGCATAAATAAAAAAGGTTTATACCTATAATATCTTTTAATAATGGAAAGCTTTTGTAAGCAACCTACATTGCTTTGTTTAACTACATAATTAATTAGGGGATTTAAATTCAAGTACAAAATTTGACTCTCTTTGAGACTAAATTTGAGGCACAATAAATTTAGATTAAATTAAATGTTCATCCAAACTTTCTACTTAATTTGTGTCTTTGGGTTTACATCTACTCATTTTTCTCTGGTGTGTGTATGTTATAATGGCCTGTAAATTGCATTGCATACAATGATGATATAAGATTATTATAGCAAATGATTGCTGACTTTGACAAAGTGTGTTCAATGCAGTTTGAAGGTGGTGAGTGACCTGATCCTCTATTCATGACCATTTGGGAAAGTGCAGGTTATGCTCTCCGATATTTGAGCTCTCATATTCTTAGGACTTCTATCAGATACGTATTACTAACTTCCGTCTCTGGTCTGGGTATTTTTAATCGAAGACTTCATAGACTAATTCCTTATGCGTAGCTATTCGTTATTGTTGTCTTTCTTTAACCTCAATTTCCTGTTTTTTCGGGTTTCTTTAATGTGTCGGAAAGTAAAATATTCCGTCCGAAATGTGTGTCGATTTATTTGTTGAAGAAAATCATTTTGATCGCGTATCGAATATACTGAGTAGTTTTATGTAATTCATTCGAATTTTCCTGTCTTAAGCCTTTGCTATTAATTTCCTAAAAAAATGCTAGAAAAACACAGGTAGTTGTAAAATAGGGTGTTAAAACTTCATTAGTGTTAAGGTTGTGCACAACTCCATTTGGCATGATTATGTTGGTATATAAATATACTTCACTCCTTTTTCCCAAATAAAATTATTCATGTAATTGATTCAGGAATTTTACAAGGAAAGTTTATTGCTCCAGATTTCCCAAACAAACACAATTTTCTTTCTAGCTCAATATGAAGTGGCACCTTCCGGACGGCCACCTTCAATTTCCAAGATCCAAGAAACAGGCAGCTGCTAGCAATAAAGTTTGCTAATTTGGTGGAAATGTACATAAAGGAACCCAAATATCATAATACTTTTAAAAAAAGTGACAGGATGTTGTTTAAATGTATAGTTGAAGTCAGGATTTGAGCAGAAAATGTAATTGTCTCTCTTGCTTCCGCTGAATTGCAATGAAAATAAGATTGTCAATTTAGATTTATATTTGAATGCCGCATTATTCTGTAGCCTAATTTCGCAAATGACCGACGTCCCTTCAAGATGTAAACCAGGCAATTTCGAAAAGTTTTATAAAAGCGTTTGTCTTATTTCTCATTTGCTCTCAGGATACTGATTAAAATGATCTTGACATTTTATGTCATGTTTTGGCAACAATTTGAATTAGACGATACAAGAGGAATTTTTGTAAATATCACCTCAAAATGTGCACATCTTTGATATGCAGTTTCTTTGGATGTTATATATTCATGCATAGTTAGGTAGTTGCTTTCGACTATATGCAAAATCCATCTGAACCACAAAGGTAATGGAATCATGAGTTAATTCGTCTACAGGAAACAAGTGGTGAGCAAAGTCCCGTATGGCGCACCTACGATATTTTCTCTTGTTACTGCTGTTAATATGCTCTTCGAGTGAGTTCTGAATATTAGATGTTTAATAAATGGGTTCTCTACAATTTTACTGGCTCGTGCTTTGCCTGGCTGTTCCCAGGCACTAATTTTTTCTCGTCTCTGTCTCTCTCTCACCTTCCCCATGCTCCTTCAGACTCGCTACTACACATGCTCTCTCATCTTGATCCACCCATATGCCTATTTATGTTAATAAAGATATCAACCATTAACTCTTTCATTAATCTATGAGGCAATGAGTAGCAAATTTTACCACTGTTGTTTGTAACTCCATCTTTACTGGTTTATTCATTCCAGTAATTGCGGTTTTAATCGTGTTTCAGTGCACTTGATTGACGGTTATTATTTTTTTTATGGCTCCAAAAAAACTTAAGAAGCGTCTTGAATCAATAGGTTGATTAATTATAATCAAAAGGGTTGCAATTTTGCAAAATGCCTTGATTATTTAACTTAAAAACAGTAGCCATTTGTCACTTTTTATAAGTGTGAGCAAAGTCAAATTAAAATATCTCTCCAAGATTAGTTTTGGAATTTAGTTTTATTTATAGAATAAAATAAAATTGGAAACAATTTAAGCATCTAGATCAGTAATTTTATGTTAAAATTGCTAAAATAGTGGTAATATATTTGGTGTCATTTAATTAGCTTAAGTACATAGACAACCTCAAGCTAGTCTGCTAGATACCCTCCATTGCCACGACTCCTTCAACTTCGAATGGGGAAACCTCACTGGACACAACGGCACTCGACGAAGTACTCCACTGTACCTTTAGGCAACACTAGCTCTGTCCACCGCCTGTTTGGAACAGTAGTATTGTTGAAAGTCACAGTCTAGGGGACTTTCGTACCCGTTTTTTGTCCTGGTATTGAGAATGGGGAGTTCCTTCGGCTTGTCCTCAGTAGTTGAGACAGCGTCGTGCACACAGTTTTGTGGACTATTTGACTTCTTGAAGAAGGCTGGAAGAATGTTGGTAGCATTCTTGCAGGGTTCCCACCTTTAATAAAGCCAAGATAATTATTTTGGAATAGATTTAATTACTAAGCTTTGTAAAAATAAAGAAATGAAGGTTGAAGTTTGTATTAGTACTAAGCCATCATAATAATTACCAAAGCTGCGCCTTCCTAGAAATTCCATTTCCATCATTGAAAAATTATTAATTTAATGGCTATACGTAGTTTAGGAGAGATGTGTGGTTGAATTTTGTTTGCATCTTGAATAGTTGGTCGGCAACTGTGGAATCGCCTGCCACAAAACCTACTTTGCCACTTCATGTAAGTTTGATATGAAAGCTTTGCTACATTATTTATCTTTTAGGGCGATATGAATAAATGAATAAAATGAATAAATAAGCTTAAGAAATACTTTCTTGGGGCTTCTTTTCTACAATTCTCAATAAATTAGCAGGTTTTAATTGATAGTGTAATTAAAGAGATGTTAAGAAATCCTTTGAAACATTTAACTTGTGCTTTTCCTAATGAAATAAAAAAGACACACACGTCTAATTAAAAATATACACAAAATGGGAGGTATATTATTCAATAATTGGTCATCAATAATAGCCTCTACCTTTAATTTTCTCCTAATGCTTCCAGACTGATTCATCTCTGCGGATTTTAAAACACATCACCCAACTTGTTTCCGAACACAACAAGCTGATAACAAAGGAACACGAATTTCAAACCACCTACACTCTCTATCCATTCTAAATAATTCCACACAACCAACCCGACGACATCACCAGCTCGCACTAAACAGTACTTAACGAATATAATCTGCTGTTTGTCCCATCTTCACATTATAACAACCTGGATCACGATAGTTGATCTACCCTACGATCATCTATCCATCATTATAACATTCCAAAAGACACACTATCGCACAACCTCTCACAAGACCACATACTCTCATTATTGAAAATAAATAAAGAAGGATTACAAAACTTTTTCATGAAGAACTACACCTTCCTAGATAAAGCCCTTTAAGCCCCTGGGAGAATAAATATCACCCGGACAAACAAAGGCTATTTTGTTTAGACAGCCTAAACGGTTCCGCTCCACATGGCCGATTCTTTACCCCTCCCTTCCCTTTTCCCCGGTGCCCCAAAAAGCATTCGAACGTCACTCGCAAAGAAGGATTTCTGCCTGCAGAATTCATAGTCCGTTAATCTAAACATGGAAGGGTGTGAAATCCTTTAGAATAAAAGCCATGAACAGGCTCACTGTCCCCTCCGATAGTTTATGTCTATTTTCAAACAATAGACGAAATATCACTTTGTCTGTGCGTAAACTAGAAGGGCGGTAGTATCACAACGTTTTAAATTTATGTCCTAGGATAGAGGATTAACTGTGGCTCCCTCCTCAACTTCCCCCAGGGGCTAATCAACGTATATATAGGATTGAAAGAAGAATCCAGGTAGTAATCGAGAGAAGAAGACGAGTACTGAGGCAAACACGGAATACAGAAGATAGTTGGAACCGAGCGGGAGACTTACCCTCCCGAGGCTATTCCTTTGGTCGCTTATAAGAGCACACCAGTGGTATCGAAACCAACTCTCATACCCTTTTCATACAGAGAAAATCCCTTATCTCAGTTTTTATTAAGTAAAACAGAGATACCCCTCATCAATGAGGAATACCAACGTGAATCCCTATTCTAGAAAAGATTCACCTCTTGGTCAAGTCTCATCATCGAGAAGCGCGATTTTTTATACAGGGATCAGAATAACTTTCGTTTATCCAAGATCCTCTCACTTACCTCTCCAAGGCAAGAAGTCTCGCCTCCCGTCTCCAACTATTCTGGATAGGCATCAACTGTTTTTCCCGAATAGACTCAGCACGCGTCTCTTTTACCCACTGAGAAGCATCAGCTGTTTTCTCAGGCATCATCATGCCAGCCGGGAAATCTCCAGTCCAACAGGCTTCTAATCATCTCATCTATAAAATTCGTGTTGAATGTCACCCAACTGCAAACTACCTCTTAATTAAAGGTAAAAGTAATTCAAAAATTATTCATGTTTGTTAGTTACCGTAACGTCCGACAGTAATATTTGCTTTAACCATTGCGTATTACTCAATGGTAGTATTATTTTTTATTAGATCCTCTTATTATAGTATTAGTATTTTTTAAGTTTTAATATTTTATTTTTTTTTGTAATTAAAAGTATATTTTTATCCGAGTTGTTTAATTAGTTTCTCGCACACTCCAACTGGTAATAGATATATAATAATACATATCCTTCGTGGTTAAAGAATCAAATTAAAGCACTCTTACATAAAAATGGAAAGGACTTACTCATGTACTGAGCAAACGTACATACCTACTTGGCCGTAAACCAGGACATAAAATTGGTGTTAGGTGTGGGGTACTTAGAAGAACTCAATAATAGTTGATTGTGTTGCCCTTCCCGGATTAGTAACAAAGTTATGCCTAAGCGTTTGAAGAAAATTAAACATAATAATTGGATAAAGTCGGTCGTTAAAGTTTTATTTATTGATTGTGGTTAGCCCGTTAATAGTGTTAATTAGTGTCTTTGGGTAGTGGTATTCCAATTAACAGAAAGTGTGAGCGGTAAGTTTGGGTTTGGCAGAGCGCTACTTGTTTCGTAGTTGCTTAAGTACCATTAGCGTACATCGGTGTGTTTTTGACGCACATAGGTAAAATGTCGTCTTTTCAAAGGCTCCACCATCAAGGCCGAATTCTTGGCCTAGAGGCTAAGAACTAATTGCATACATCCAGGAACAAGAAAGGAAGGAAAAAGATGAAAAGAGATAACAGGCGCAATCAGAAAGAGAAGCAGAAGTAAGAAAAATAGAGATGGAAACACAAGAAATAGAACGAATACGCGCACATGAAAGGCAAAAAATCTTTACTTAAAACATAAAAAAAGAATGGAATTACCTTTCCTTTGTAAAAAGTACATAAATAAACCAGATAAACTTAGGAATTTTCTTGTGACTAATATGTGAAATTATGAGGATTAATTAGAAAAACTAGGTGGGCAGATCTCATTGAAGGAATGTAACGATATCGCGATGTAAGATATCCATTTAACATTCTTCATAATCTTGTGAATATTTCTCTCACCTTGACCTGTTTCACGAATACATTGTCTCCTAGATTTCTTGGAAATCGTTGTTTACTTATAGTTGTTCATAAGAATTCTTAGGATCTGTTTATGCCTTTAAACATCTCACTCGTTTCTTGTACTCAAAGTTTTTACCGATGCGTAGAATGGTAAATGGATCTGGATAATTCGTTTTAAAACTGCTTCTCCACTGCTGTTAAACCTTATATTTTTTCTCATTTTTAAAACATTGCCTTAGTTTTCATTTTCTTTGCTCAAAACAAAAGTTCAGACTTTCAATTTCTATGTTTAATGGTTTTAGGCAAAGTTTTTAGTAATTTAGTTGGTGTATCTCCTGAATCTTTAACTTTCAATTTTTGTTACATTCCTAGTTAATAATTGAAGGTTGGGTGTTGAATAATTTATATTATGGTTTAAAAAGGATAGATGAAGAGATTCCTAGGGATTAAAACATGAGGAGTCATGTAGTTTGTACAGAGGATATCAGAATATTGACAAACTACGAGAAAAATGATTGAGAAAATTCTTTAGAAAAATTAAAATAAAAGAATGAATTCATTCTACAGGAATAATTTAGTTGATTGTATGATATGGATTATAAAGGAAAGGTAATTTTGTCTTCAATAGATGATGTATAGTTGAGAATCTCCTCCATCTATTAATAAAAAAATAGAGTAGAATTCCATAGATAAATTTTGGAGTTTATGGCCAGAATAAAAAATCAGTTGGTGTCTGAAACGAGAGATTTAAAAAAAAAACGAGGGGTTGATTAAAATCATAGATCCAGTTCTGGTTTGTTTGATTTTCTTAAGTTTTTCTGGAAACCGATGGAGTAAATAGGGAGGAAAACGGCGGAGATTTAAATTTGCCATTTGGAATTTGAGAACTCTTAATCTTGAAACAAAAACTTGCCACTCAACTTCTTAGTAATTAAAGAAAAACGGGTAAAGCTTTATTTACTGATAGTACTTGTATAAATAATTTTTCAAAGGAAAACATGCATTTTGATTTTTTTTTGTCTTGGCGGAATTTATAAATATATAGATATATATATATATATATATAGATACAATAATGATATTGTCAGGAAAGTTAAATTTCAAGTCTCAATAAAGTTCAGGGCTTTTCAGTGGCAGAACAATAAGTTAAGGGCTGTGAAATAAAATATTATTTTCTTTTTCCAATAATCGAAATCTAACCCCTTATTTCCCAATTTTAGAGATGCTGGAGTCATTTTTTAAGAAGCTACTCAGGAAGTTTTTAACTTCATGTGCATATCCTGAGCTGAAGCAAAAATTTGAATTTTTTTTAAACAATATCTTTAATTGTTTTTAATTTGTATACATAAAAAGCTATTTTTTGTAACGATATCGTTGATTTACTCTGGCAGGAAAAATCGAACAGTACATACTAACTAATTCTTCGCAATTACAACTCTTTTATGGGTTAATCTCATATTTAACCGTTAATGTATTATAGTATTTATATTTTACCCTATATTCTCTCTTTTATATTTATCTTAATCAAGCATTTATTTCATTTGCTCTTTGTATAAGTTTAGCATTTATTTCTTAATATTAAATTGATTTTCTAATCAAACTTCTAATAATTTGATCTTAGCAATATTATCAAAACATTTACAACATCATCTCTCTGTTATGCTGCAAGATCTTGTAGCAATTGATTGTGTTTCAATTTAACTGAAAATATATGTAATTATCTGCCCCTGGACTATAGTTTTAGGGTTTCTTACGGATATATTTGTACAAAGAAAACAACTGACACATATATTTTAAAACAATGAAGTCGTTCTGTTCTAATACTGTTAATCCATCACTGTTCAACACATCCTAAAATTTATAATTAAAACATGATTGAAGATCGGTTATTCCTTCTACTTCTATATTAATTCTAATAACCTAGGTTTAATCTTTATGAAAAATAGAATGTAAAATAAAAAAATAGCAAAAATGTTCGAAGAGCGATTGGAAAACCTATCTATATGTATATATATATATATATATATATATATATATATATATATATATATATATATAACTTCTCGTCACATAATTATATTTTTATAAATTTTAATTTCGTAATAAAACGTCTACCTTGGAAGCGATTCTCATTTCAAACTCAAATTGTTGGTGCTAAAAGAAAATCCCTCGGTCCATGTCATTTATCGCCACCATCTGAAGAGTTATCAACCCAAAGTTCATAAAATGGAAAGGGGTGTAATATTTTGCTGACCAAAAAGACGCGTCCCCTCATTTATTCTGATTTATTACCTTACGAATTTCAAAAGCTTCAATAAATCCAGGACTAACATTAGGAGGACCTTTAAAATCATATCATTCTAGAGAAAATGATAACATATTTTTGTAGAATCGGCAAAATAGTTATGAGGTTACTGCTAAATAATTCCCCAGCTAACCTTGACAGGACTTTGGCAATTGTATCATTAGAAAGAAATTTAACGGGACCTGACTTTCATAATTACATAGAGAGATATAAATTCGCTTGAGACTAAAAATTAGAAAATAATTAACGACGACGAGGTGTGTAATACCACAATTACTAATAATGAGCCTTAATGATTGCAGTGAGAGTGATGTGCGTTTTATTCTTGTTCGAATTTAATTCGGAAGAAAAATTTCATTATCTATAAATAATGCATGTTTAGGTCGGTTTATCTACTTAGGGTGTGCTATTTAAAGTGTGTAAGTCAAGAGTAGCCCAGAAGTAAATGAAACAATGCGTTTTCTTTTTCTACCAGTATTTTCCTAAAGAATCAATTAATTTTAAGCGAATTTGAAATAATTTTGCTAACTGTTATGAAGATAAAATCGATGAAAACATTGCTCACTTATCTTCAAACGATATTATTCAGTAAATTGTCTGTCGAGTTTTAAACATGTTCTTCATTAACTAAGACGTGTTTACGTATTATTTTACACAACAAAAAACGCTTACAACTAACTTTTAAAGGAAAATTAACAACCTTTATGATTTTCTGTCACATTTATTTATGTATATGTCTTATTCGTTTCTATGATATAACCATTATGAAATCTTGTATAAATGACGGTAGTGCCTGAACACAACTCATGAGGTAATCAATCACAAATATCACGATTTCTTCTCCCGGCGCTTTTTTGTTTAGGGCACACAAAGGCAAAATTGTTAGTGACGTCACCAGCCATAAATCTCGACTAGGCACTGTGAATCCATAATAATATTCTGCGAATCTGCTTTAGGTTAATTTGGTTCAGAAAATTACTAACGACATTAGAATTTTCAATCATTTAAAATAATAAGAAATCTTAGATAGTAATGAAAACAAAGAAATACGAAACAAATACAGAATCGACTAGATTATATCAGATGTTAAACGGAATTTATAATTATTCCCGAAGACCATGCAAAACGAATAGTAGTGGGGATAAAGATAGTCTACCTGATGTAAATGCAATTCATGGCAAAGTAATTACTATGCTGTGCTGCAAGTCGCCAATTACATGGTAGAACTGACTTAGTTTGGTGAGAGAAAGGCACAATCGACGCACAAATCATTCCCTTGTGCTGCCGACACGCCTTGAAACTACAATTTTTATTATAATCATTATCTCTTATAATCTGGAAATTTGACTCAGTCAAAATTAATTGTTTTTAATAAGGACAATTTCGTATCTACAATTTCACAAAGGAGAAATCCAAAACTAGTTTTTATTTTATACTTACTATGATATAGTGGCAAGATTTCATTTATTGGTTAGTTTTATATGTTTTATCTCCCTTTTCCTTCTCATCTTCCACTCAGAATAGTCTGAGTTTCAATTCTATTATTTTCCCCAAGATATTTATAACAATGTTAAATAGTAAACAATATGACCTCCCTATAATCTCTTTAATATGTTATTAATATAGCCAATTTGGGGGAATTTATGCCTTAAATAAGAAATAAATACATTATTATTTTAAAATTTTACCTTGATTAAAATATATTATTTATAAAAATCAACGTAAATTTAGTTCAGGAAATATTTGAATTTCATTAGCATGATGTTATTTAATTAAGTTATTTCCATTGAATCATGGGCAGCCCATTAATTTTAACATGAATCAAATTTGATTTTAATCTGATAGATGCCAAGGAATCCTTTGACTAAATATCATTTTCCGACTACAAACCAAAATGATTGAATAGAATAGAATCCATTTTATGCTCAAAATATCGTTGAAATGAGCCAATTTTCTGCTCAAAATATTCTGAAATGAAACCCATTTGTTATTCACTATATTTTGGAATTCAGCCAAATTTCTGGAATATTATGGAATTGAGATCCTCCCATTTCCTGATTTTGTTATCAAATGAAATCTCATCGAACTAGTTAAGTGATATTGCATGTTCGTCAGAGTAAAAGAACTATAATATATTTGAAATGAGGTGATTTCACTACGTCATATCTACGTAAGGAAGAAAATTGCTTCTCTCGAAATTGATAATTATTTCGCTACATTGAGTTAGACAAAGATTTAAGCGGACTCTATTCTTTTCGAATTTGAATCCAACAACAACAATGACGAATAACGATAAAAGGTTGTACTGCGAGAACTGTGAAGGTGTTGAAACTTATATCTGGCACCGCAAGGTTTCCTCTCTCCTTAGTGACCTCCCATTAGAGGACTAAATAAATAGTGGAGGATTATCAAATATGTTACAGAACACACAATGGCTTACCAACGAACAAGACTCTCTTGCCGTGAAATAACTTATAATGTGAAAAATTAAAGTAGTGAAAGTAAATTTCACCTAAAAGTCTAAAGGAAGATGAGGAGAGCAAAGTTCTGATTATTTTCAGTGTAGGACTTTTCAGACTAATTATTTAGAAAGAATTTCAACCACGAAGAAATGTATATTTTTAATTTGATAAGTTTGAAATAATTTTATCCCAATAAAAGTCGAAAAGGGTCTAAATTAATTATCACTACGATGTATGAGCCAAGAATTATTTTAACAAGAATAAAGTCGATTATATGCAGATAAACTTACCTTATATTCCTTTAAATTAAATATTCTCCTGGCATTTTGGAGGGTAAAAATAGAAAACTTTCGCACTTATTTCCAATCTCGCAAGCTGAGATAATATAAAATATTGATTCGAAGGAAAAATAGGAAAGAGTAAAATATTTTCAATAATAATGAAAAACTACAGGGAGCGCCAAAATTTAGATTCAAAGATTTTGGCACAAAAAGTGAATTTGAGGAAATGGAAATGCGTTGAGTTGAATCTTTAGGACATAGAAATAGAGGGAATCGGCCGATTACTGCCTCTGCTTAATATCAGTTTCCGTCTTATATTCATCTCGTTACCATCCAAGGCTTCTGTGGATTATTCTACACTTAAATCCGAACTCCTGGCCGCCATTAACTAAATCCCGAGGAGTAAAAGATGAAATTTAGGCATGCTAGAATTCCGCCTGGTAAAACATACCGTAAATTTGGCTTTTTGCTTTGGGCACATCTCCAATCTATCTTGATTCAGCACAAGTGGGAAATGAAATCGACTCTCTCGTCGACTTCATTCTTAAGGACCAATTATTGTGCACCCTACCCACAGAGATACAAGTATTCGTCAAGATCAGGCGAGCCGCTACGTTCTAGGAGTGCGTCGAGGAAGCGGATCTGCATGCTTCTAACCACAAACTATATCCGAAAGCGTTTAAAAAGAACGAACCCTTTTCTTAAAAGAAAGGCGGGTATCCGCAGAAACTCCAGCACAACAACCCCCCTAATTTTGTCAAGACTTCCGGACCCTCAAACCTTAAATTCCTTTTATCTAAGGATCAGGGAGAAATTAATCCTTTAATTAATTTTACCCTTTCGTCATCGTCATACCCTAAAAACACCGTTACATTTTTAATTATGGCACCCCAGGTCACATTAGCTTCCATTGCTCTAAAAATTTGACGCTTAGGTCGTCCTCCAGTCAATAAGAGCACAATTTCATCGCATCTCTCCCTCAATAACAACTTCCTGCTTCAGCACCTTTCGTCTACATCGAATTCCCCTGACCAACAGGTGAACCTTTTGTTTATAAGAGTTCTCCTGGAGGACCTAAGTTTGAGACTTGATCATTAAATAGTTGCCGAGTCTCACCATTAGGACGCGAAACGGGCTGCACCTGTCTCGTCGTATCAGATAAATTGCTTCCCCCAGTCAGTCACCAGTCAGCCCGCAGCACAAGAGGTTCGCGGTCGTCCAAGATGTCCTGAGTAGATCAAACAAGTTGCCAGTAGTTAAATGCCACATCCAGTGTCAGTATTTCACTGGCTGGATCGATTTCGTGGCAGCGCCTATTAAATATTGTTCTGCCTAATAGGCAAGAGCATACAGATCTCCCTAAACCCGGTGGCTTATCCACTAGTCACACGGATTCAAGCAACTAAGAGGAGGGAGGCCCCGACCCTTTTATCATCTCTTGAGAAAGCGGAAAACGAAGAGCCTAATTCCCAAGCCTTTGCTACCACCCAGAAAGAGTATTCGGCTCCCTAACCCCTGTGGGAGAAGGCAGCGAAAGACGAAATAGAATCTGTTCGCGGGAACAAACGAATAAGAAACGTGGTGTAGAATTCACTACTATTCCGGAGGACGGCTGAAGTCACCTACTCGTTGGATAATCTCTTGTGCTGGGCATTTCATTCAAATGAAACCCCTACGTATTATTAAATACCTCTTTTGGCCCGGTACCGCTAAAGAGATCGCCGTATACTGCTAGTCATGCGAATTGTGCCAGAAAGCCACTGCTAAAGGCCGGATATCGCCGGCTTCCGTGCAGAAAACACGCATGATTTCTGAGCCTTTCTTTAGAGTTGCTATAGTTGGGCCCATCAATCCCCCGTCTATTGAAGGGCACTCTTATATCCTCACTTTGGAAGACAGCGCCAGACGTTATTCCGAGGCAGTTGACCTCTATCAAATTGCCAGTATTTCCTCTGCAGAAGCTCTCATCTCCATTTTTTCCCGAGGCATCCCTAAAGAAATCTTCTCACATTAAACTTATCGTTTCACGTCGGAACTGATGGAGTACATGAGTAAGTTACTCATGTACCCAAAAGGCTGTGTTAAGAAACCTCTGTAAGTCTCAGACCTGAGAATGGCATCAGTACCTCCAAGTGGCCCACTTCACGTGCAGAGAGATTCCTCGCCGAACTCTGGGTTTTGCCTCTTTCGAATTCTGGTACGGACGTAACTTCCGAGGAACTATGAGCATCCTTAAGCAGCTCTTCACTAATCCACAATTAGATGAAGAAGTTAAATCCTCCTTGCGGGAACGCTTGGAGAAATGTGCAGAGTTGGCTCGCTCAAACTCGGAGTGTAACCTAGAAAAATACCGGAGTTATTTCGAATAAAAGCAAAAGCACGAAAATTAAAGCCTGCGACAAAGTATTTTTATTACTGTCTACAGAGACAAATAATTATTCTCCCAATGGAAGGTTTTTTTCCGGGCCATAGAAGTTCGGGGGTCCGTTGATTACTTGATTATAACTCCCTTAGGCGATAAACTGCATCACATAAACATGCTCAAGAAGTATCGCCTGAGCGTGTATTAATAATATTGTGACGCTGGATGAAGGAGGAACTATGAAAGATTTATACCCATGTGAACATCTTCAGGTGGTAAATACGGTTCGTGTAGAGTCGAAAAACGAATATCCTCTATCCTCATTATCCTTTCCCCCACGGAGTTAGATTTGAACGAACACCTGGACTCACTCCGAAATTAACAATTGTCTGCCCTAATGAAGAAAAAAATAATTTCAACACCAATACTTCGAATACCTAATCCGCCAAAGAAGTTGGGGATCCGCAACGATGCCTGTGGTAAAGGGATCGGTTGTGTTCGTATGCAATATGAAGATGATGGTACCTCTGTTCCCATAGCTTATGCGAGCCAAAAATTAAAGAATCGGGTTAAGAGCTTATCCAACTATAGAACAGGAAATGCTACCCATAATTTGAGGATAAAGAAATTCAAGTCCTATTTAATTTAACTTAACTATTATTCGAATATTGCTGTTAATGGAACTCATTATTTATTGTACAAAAGAGCTTAAATTAGTCTGAGATAAACATACTTTATTTTCAAGATTATTCTCTTCGACAAAAATTATAAAAATGGTTTCTGCAAATCTGACAAATTCAAATTTCAATTCCTCTCACACTACTGGAGAAAAACATGTTTTGTTTTAACCGCGAATATAAATATTGACTCTGCCAATATTTCCTCTCATTCTAGAAATGCTGCTACTGAGGTACTGTCATTCAGCTTGAAATATTAATTAAGGTTATTTGTGTTCCGGCAAATATACTGAAGAACTTAATTTTGTCATTCAAACGTATGTAAAGTCAATTTTACAAGTATTCTAGGAAAATGAACAGTATTCTGAACCTAATACTAATATCTCTCTAACTCGCAACCACCGCAAAAGAGAGAGCTTATATTTATACCAGCAGAATAAAACAAACAAGGCAAATCTCTTCACGAGGATGCTCTTAGAAATGTGTGGGATCAAGAAACATTTTACAATGGCTTCCGAACATCGAATATCTTCTTTGCCTTCGGGTAATTTGTTTAACTGCATTTAATTCATTAGCATCTTTTTTATCTTCATGAGAAAAATATGTGAGCAACATTAATTCCTTTTAGCGTCTTCAAGTTTAACTCTTGGAGGGTTAGGGGGAGGAGCTCATTTACTTTCTACTTTCACTCCTACTGGATCCCTTTTGGGCAAACCTGGCTGGCAATTCGAACTTAATAGAACCAATGTCGCCACTCCTTTTTTCTAAATATATAAAAGCTGTAGACCACAATAAATTTGGGCCTTGTTTCATAGTCAAATCATCACTAAAGTTTAATTTTGTAGGCGCAACGGTTTTATTGATTAATGCATAAATTCAAACGAATAAACATTCTAAAATTTAAGATGAATTTATTTCCGGAAGAAAGTAAAAGTATTAGTCGATGAAAATAAAAATTCCAAAAATTTTGATTATAAAAAGATTGTGGGGTTATTCATTACATATCTCCAAAGTTACATCATGTATTTGATTTGTTTGCACATTACAAAAGAGGGATTCACTTCATCCAAATTGAAAAGACAAGTAAAATTTAAACTGAGATCGATCTTTTTGAAAGAATAAATCAAAAAATGTGAAGATTTTAGTACCAAAGCTTAGGGACAACTAGTGCACTTCAATGTGGTATAATTATATTTTTGTTTCAATTCAACCCTTTCTGGTCGTGTGGGGTGATGCTTACCCCACAACGCGCAAATGTTTTTTATTTAAATATATCTGGCAATCTTATAATGACACGCCTACAGTAGCTGAGTTATTAGCATCGATGTTTATATTTCACCCTTTCCTTACGATGTTGGCCAATTCGGTTTTATGAGTTTACTTGTATGCTCTGACCGCACATTTTTTAAGATGACATCTTAACTAAGGAGTGGCTCTGCATCTTCTATTTGTTTTAGATTGGTGCTTTTTATTGAGTTATTAAAGATGACTTCAATAGGAATAAAGTTAGTAATCTTTTGATTTCTTCTGTCTGTGTCATACAAAATACAGCTTAAATATCTATGAAAATCATATAACAACAAAATTTAACAAGTGTAATTGAATTATCTATATGTAGTAAGTGGAAGAAATATAATGATGGAAATTAGATGCCAAATAATTTGGAATAATAACCATTCAAAGGATACTGGACAAAGAATCCTCTCTTCTAAATAATTTTAAGCAATTTGCCTTCTAGTGAAGAATTAGAGATTTAAACGAGCTTAGCATAAACTTTCCTAGTGCCATTTTGGATCTTTTCAAACTTTCTTCTTGTTCATAAATTATCTTTTATTTGAATAAATGTCTTTCCTCAGGATACTACACAAGATTTCTATTGGAATTATCTCACCACATTCAGGAGGCCAGGCTTAAATTAACATTTCTATGAATTATCCATCAAAGCAATTTGAAGAGAACTTGAAAGCCTGAGAAGGGTCATTATCTTTCAGGAAGAAAAGTGACTCCTTCATCCTAGTTGCTCTCTTTTGAAAAAGGGCAGGATTTTTTCCTAGGAACTATCAGTATACCTACGAATCCATTTTGATTATATCATCATATTTGAGTTTTCCTAAGAGCTTGTATCCAAAAATAAAGATAGAGATTAATCATCTACCATGCAATAACATGTTGGCCTGCTTCACCAGACGTCTTTTGACAATTCAGCTTTTTAACCAAGTATCCATCGAACTAACAATAGTTGGAGGTATTTCTTATTTAACCCTTTTCCTTTATTAGTTAAATGTCATTGTATGCTTTTTAATTTAAGGTACGACGATCACGCTTCAAATCTTTGACATTTACAGTAAGAATTTTCTTTTTCAGAATAGTTCAGGATTTATTCAAAGTTGCATCTTGCTTACCAAATAAGTCCGGATGGTCGTTGCAGTCAAGTTACATAATATCACCTAATTCCTGCTTATTTTATAAAAAACGTAGATGAAAATAAAATAGTTCCTAAGCTTTTTATGGAAAATTATTAGCTCTAAAGAGCTATTGTGTCTATACTATATGTAGAAGAACTTTTAATGTAGATTTGATTATTCTTTCGTTTGTTCTATCCGTTTCGATTCCAACAATTTGCTTTTAATTTCCTTTATAAATGAAAATTAAGGTCATTCTGCTTTTCCATCCTCCTCCTCTAAAATTGTTTGAATAATATTTCAGCAATGGATTAAGGTAAGCCTTTTATAATGAGATGAACTTTTCCTTGCACAATACATTAAAATTCAAGCCAGTTAGTGCATAAGCAAAGCCAGTAAATATTCTGTTTAGAAGAAAAGAGTTGAAATTGATGAAAGAGCCAACAGTTTGTTTTTAGGGATATAAATGTAAGAGTTATCGGGGGGAGCGTAAAAAAAAGGTTAAAGTGGGATCAACTACAAATTAATAAGCAAAATCCCGAATAGGAACTAAATCTTTCGGTTAATATTGTTGTAATTATATATCCATTTCCATTTAAAAGTGTTGATGTACTTAGTGTACTCTATCCATTTCAGCAATCCCCCATTTATAATTTTGTCCATTCCACAATGTATACATGAAATAATTATCTTCAAGATCCAATTTTGTGGAGAAATAAAATGAGTAATCACATCCATAAAAATTCCCCATTCATTTTGATTAATTTAACTACTGCCACATATTCTATTGATGTGCAACAACTCAAATCCTTCTCTCCTCCTCCATGATAAGAATTCGTCGGTATAATCACATAAATATGTGGTTATAGAAAGAAGAAGAATAGTATTTCGTTGATTTGAAAATCCTTTAATCCCATAATTCTTCTAGAAATGAAGTATTTTGTATAAGAATTTACATCTATTATTATTAATTAGCCATCTTTTTTAGATTTTCCATATATTATGAAGTCGTCTTAAATTCTTTACATTTAAAAAACAGAGTCATTTTGTCATTATATATGAGATGACTCCGACCCTTGCTGGGCAGCAGGCTTCTGAGATCAATAGTGTATCAGTTTACTTCATATACCATAAAGCCTCACATTTAAATTCTTACATATATATATATGCCCTAGTTTCCCTTAAGCCACAATAAATCCATTAAAAAACGTAGTTATCTTTCAAATCCTTAAAGCATCTCGTCTTAGTTGTCATTGCCTCAATCTCGATGAGCTTAATTTATAATCTATATTCAATTCAAATATCCGCTATGGATTCTCCCAATTCTTTTCAATATCCGCTCTAATATGTCATTTGTAGATATTTGAACAGAGGCATGAAAACCTACAGCAACATTTTCATCAACATGCCCAAGGAATCAGAAAAAATTCTAGGTGTCTTAAGACATTTGGCTCAGGCTGTACTGGGTATTGAAAATATCCCATTACACAGGTTATAACGCTCTGAACAAAGAACACAATGATATTTCGGATGCACTTAGAAGGGTTTTATTGTGTTAACGTATGTGTTTAAATTGTAATATTAATCAACTTAGCCACCTTTGGCACTCAGCACACGCTCAAGGCGAGACCTAGAGGCCACGCACATATTGTGTACGATTTCATTTATCATTCCAGCCCATACGTGTTTGACAAATGACATACACTGATTGACAAATCTGTGGTGGACCTTGCAGGCCTTCCTTCTGGGAAGGGACCACAAACGGTATTCGAGGAATGTGAGGTCAAGAAAATTTAGCTGCCAAAACTCATTCAGCTAGAAGTTGATGTTCGACCACAACAACCACTCTTCGTGGCACTGTCCTGCTAAAAGACGTAGTTCTCTTTAGTCGTGATGGATTTTACACACAGGAGATCTTTCGTGGCCAATATAGCCCTGTTATCGGCTGCGGTGAGCCATTAACCGGTTTGCCGCGAACCATATCCTTGATCTTTTTACACCATTCAAAGCCAAGAGGCCAAGCTTCACTACTTATGGCTGGTCCTCGGTCTTGCGCATATAGTGGAACTCATCTCCGTTCTGGCTAAAGCTTTTTAGGGCATCGGTCTGCATGTTGATTAGCGGATTGACTGTGAAGCATTTTCATCAGAAAGTACTGACAATCCGATTGCTATGGAATATCAAGTCGTTGAGAAGGTGAAGACAACGATTTTGACGTTGTTTTCGCATACAGTCCATGAAGAGTAGCCTTTCCTCGCACTTCCTCTACTTACTGCGGTCCTCCTTGACAGCCCTGGATGTGTGGCTATCAAAAGTTTCTTCTTCTTTGCAAGCTCAGTAATTTAGGAGTTTAAAGCAATTTGGAAGGTCTTTCTCATTAACAAACGGTTAAATACATGTCGTTTGCCTGAACGACATGTGACTCTGTGGATGGTAATCCGGCGGACGTTAGGCCCTTAAACGGTGTCAGCCTTATTATAGCTACACACTCAGGAGCAGAGTTCTCAGTTTTTCTAAGTTACATTTTGACTCACCTGCACACAATGTCCAACAGGTTTTATTGACACGTGTTGTATAAGTAGAATTTTAAATTTGATTAACGGAACCTTTTCTATCATACACTTAAATCTGTCGAAAGCTAAAAAACTAGTATAACCCAACTCTTTTAAAAAACCGGGAGTTGATAAAATTTACTACAATTTTTCCAAAGGTGGCCTAAACATTTAAGATGACAAAATAATACATAATTGCAGAAATTCATTGAGCTGGTTGCGACAATGTGAAATTTAAGATTCCGAAATGCCAGAATTCAATAAATATTGGAAGAAACTGAAGGGGGTGTTATAGTGACTGGTACCACAGAAGAAGCTATGTTTCTCGAAAGCGCAAGGGTGTGGACCGCAATCGAATATGTCAATTTTCACATAATAGGAAAATATGATACTTTGGGCTCTGTATATTTGCAAGTCCTTTATTCTTGTATTGTTTTGATCATAGGACTTATCCTTTCATAGGACATAGGCGTAAAGGAGATATATTTTATAAAATTTCCCCAAATACTTTGTGCATCATCTTTGATCTCCACAAACCATTGAACAATACATCAGTTTGTAATTGTATGCATTTTATGTATAATAAAACCACCTTTGTTTCGATCATTTTTAGAATTTTTCGATAAAACCAGAATAATTCACGCACTTTCACATTTTCCCGAGTTCAGTGAATGAAATTCAATAGAGTTCAATTCAATCTTAGATTCTCGCATACAAAGCTCGCGTTTATCCCTTGATGAAAAGCAGAAACACGTTCTTTTCTTTGCTTTAGTATAAAAAAGGAATATTTCTTTGTGCTAAACCGCAATTCGTGTCTTACTCCCATAACTATTAAAGTTGCAGAATTTTAAATAATTTAGGAGAAGTTAATCACATTATTTGTGGATAATTCAATTGCTAAAAATCGATCACACAGCCACGGCGACTTTGTAATAAATTTACACCCGTGACGATGTGGGCTTAGAAATACAAAATAAGATGAGTTATAATGTAAAATCATATGATATAAATGCATGAAGCAGGTTTGTTATATTTATCATTGAATATAACTTTCATGTTATCATCTTCAATTAGATTAAACGATCATAGAGAACACGGGGCATTAGAAACTATCTAATTACAAGGATACAATGGGGTTTTCCTCTTCATGTTTCAATAAAATCCTGAAATGCTACAACGAAAATTGGCCAGTAGTTGATGGGTAAACAAATATATTGTGCTTATCCACAATCTAATTAAATCCTGTTTATACTAAAGTAAAAAACTTAAACGAAGCTTAAAATAATTTCAATAATGATAAATTATTGTAGAAAATAAACTGAGAAATGCAGAAAGGTGAAAATAATTTGAAATTATTTCCTCCTGAATGATTTTATTCTTCTTTTACAGGTATAATACTTTGAACCAAGTCCCCTTGTGCAATTAAAAGGACAATATTTTGGATTGATCCATGATGAATAAATAGTTATCAGACTTTACAAAGGTAAAAGGTCATCAATTAGGACCGGCCTCAATGTGGAGCGACGGTATCCAGTACCAAAATCAAGTATCCGAAAGAGGATACATCTCTGTATTATCCGCGCCATTTGATTGAAAAATGAGAAAAGAAGCGAATTTAGGGAACTCCATAGTCGCCTTTCACCTCCCAGTTAGGGGGAAGGGAGTGAAGAGGGTTGTACTGTCATTAGGTTTGATATTTACAACAAATGTTCATTACTTTTATTTATTCAAATGAATTAATGATCCGCATAGGACCTTAGTAGGTTATTAAAAATTATATTTATCTTTTAATTTTATATTTTTTAATTTAAATATTATTAAACTTTGGGCCAAGATTTATTACAATTTTAATCATAGTCGTATTTAACTATTGATTTAGATAACATTTACCATTTCAGGTTCGAATTACACATTTACAACACACTTCTTCTCATATACATTTATATACTTTTTTTACCTCCTCTTCTAAAAGCCTTTGTCATTTCGGTACTAATAAACTGTAAAATCAGACTCTCGAACTAATAAATAATCATACTGAAATTGAAACCTCAGGAAAAAATTATGTTCTGTTATTTTCTGTAAAAGGAAGGGAATTTTAAAATAGTGCAGCAAAAAATGAAAAAAACTTTAGAAGTAAACGTGCCGCCTTCTGAATCTCTACACTGCTACAAGTTTATCGCGTAATTCTAAAGGAAATCTAAATGATACTTAGGCTGGAAAAGAATGGAAAAGAAAATCTAGGAAGATGATTTATTCAGTGTAAATAAACACAATGAAAAAAATATTCCTTCCTCTGTAATTAGTTTTTGCTTAGAAAGGAAAGAGACAACATGAAAGGTCAAAATAGATCGGTTCTTCTAAAATATTTTAGAAAATTTAAAAACAGTATTAAAAGTTAAGAATTTATTCTCCTGCAATGCTTAGGAGTCTTTTCTTATTTATAAACTCAAAACTGAAAATATTCATACGTCAGTTCAACTTCACATATAAAAGAATCTCTTTTGAAGTTAACAAATCCACAAGCAGTTGAACCAAACAGCATCCTCTACTAGCTTTATAGTTCGTCTGGCTAGGATACAAACCTCGATCTCGTTTTCCCAAATTAAACAAAAGATTAAAAATGATGTTAAAAATAAATAAAACGGATCGAAATTTCTGGTAAAGTGCTCTGATTGGGAGAATCTGCAATTCAATTTTCTTATTGCAATAAGCAATGATAAGCTCTATTCGATTCATTTGAAGTTTAAAATTGCTTATAATGTGTAATGAAATCAAACTATTTAAAAGATATTGCCGTTCAAAGAAAATCGTGTTGGGGTAATGTATTATGAGTGAGAGGTTGTCTTGAATTTATGAATGTGTAGATGTTCGTTTTATTCTTCCTTAGTCTTCTAAATTTATGCATTCGTAAATTTTCATATTTGGTACACATAACATTTGCTTATGTTTACAGATGTTGATAATTTGAAACTGACTTGTATGTTAGGAACCATTGAGCAGCGGAATAATGTGGCTATATTCATCTGAATAATGCACAGCATTCCCAACTATGATTTGGAAATTTGAGGCAAAAAATTGCTTTTGTTAAATGAAAGACAAAGCTTTAAGTTATAAAGAAAGAAAGCAGCTTGAATAAATGAATGAATAAATAATGCGGCTGTAATATTTTGAAAAAATCAGTTTAAAAGGTTCATGTTGGCAAAACAGGAATGGCAAATTACTAGGAAAAGCCAAATATTCCACCGGTAACAACTTTAATAAACAGCAGAAATATCTCACATGAGAAACAACCATCAGTCAAGAGAGATCGAAGCATAGAAGGACGAATTTCCTAATAATTATTTGCCCCATTTTCTCAATCCGCGGCCAAAAGGAGGTTTCACTATGGGCAACCATATTTCAGTACCTATCTGTAAGAAAGCGTTTCCTTCCTAATCCTACGGCTGCTAGCAGATCTATATTGTGCACACATTTTCATTTTCTATTTCCGTACCAGTTTCTTTATTGAGCCTTCTTCCTAATCCTCGGTTTAGCAAGTTGAATGACAGTTTCAAAGAAAAGTGACAGATTCAAGAACGATACTCGCCCTTTCTCCAACGCGGATAGACTCCTCATTTAAATGCTATGCAATGGGATCTCAGCTCATATAAAGAGGCTCGTGAACCTTCGTGGCTCAAATGCCTCAGTTCGTTTTCTTAATAACCACGACGCTTGCAGGAGAAAATGCATGTAAATTCATTCCAGAAATTATCCCTCTTTCGATCTTTACCAAGTTTGTTTCAAACATTCCATGTGGTCTTCGGATAATTATTTTTTGTACATTTTCGGGTGTGGATCTTCTACCCATTTCCAATTTCTCGTAATTCTCTTTGAGAAAAATGGCGTAGAGGCTGGGAATATTTGTTTGTACACGATAATAAATAAATAATAATCTATCAGCGACAGAAAATGATCAAAGGCAAACCACTTATTAAACGGATGAAACAGGAAGTATATGCAATGATTTTAAGAACTATTTTGGGGATAAAATGAAAACTTTTATGCTTAAGGAGCAATAATTAAAAGTATTTTATTCTTCGAAGTTGTCGGAAAAATGATAAGATATCGATAAATTTTTAACTTATATTCAACGTAGTTTTTATTGCAGTCTTTCAAATTTTATGATACTTTCAAATGGAGGAAAAATGTCACCTCTCTTCTCCCACAAAGTTCTAAAAACAAGGTTTACCGAAAAAATTGTGACGAAATTTGGAATTGAGTAAAATGAAGTAATAATGAAATTAAAAAAAGGAAATAGAAAACCAAGAACATACTAGAATCCTAAAATCTCGGAAGAAAGATAATCAATTCATTTTTAAGAAGATTTGCGATGATACTAAAATATAATCTCCATCATAATGCAAGCGAAATGTGTCAATACATATACATGTAGCTATCCATTTACACAAATATTACACACACTCTTGTACACGTTGTTCCACATCGGCCCTCAACAGGCCATTTTAGTACGTATGATGCAAGTATATTAAAGCGTCTTTGATGTCAAAAAAAGAGTTAATCTAAGTTTTAATGCCACAATTAGAAGCCAAATTCGGATGCATTTATTATATTAAATAAAGAGGACGCTGAAACTAAGCTGAAAGTAACACGGTCAATTCAAATGAAAAAATAATCCAAAGGACATGAGGGAAAGCGTTGACGAATACCATAATAAAAATTTTTAAGTACTTAAGTATAACCATCACAACTGTAATAACAATTATGGAGGTGAAATATCTTTAATAGAGAGGGCAATGAAACTAAATATAGTGTCGTAGAATGACTCCCGACGATACTATATATAACACTATTCGTTGAGGGAACTTCCTTAATTATCTTTAGAGTGCGTTACTGTCTGGCGGCCGATATTATGTATCTTCAAAATGCTTAAGAAGTGGAACTGAGCTCAAGGATAATAATATTGCTATCATTAATAAAATAGAGTTTTATTAATAATAACTATAAACAATACACAAAAACGGAAAATATTGACATAAACAGAATGGAAAGAGTCGTGGAGACTCGGGCTAATCCAAGGATTTAAGGGATTAAAAAAAAGGTAAAACCAATATAGAGTTAAAGAGATGGGATGGTTCGATAAACAATTTAAAGCACAGGATAGAATTGACAAAAGGGATCAATACTCAAAAGGTGAAGTTTGGCTTACGTAACTTTTCATTAGGGTGCGGTGGAAGGTACTTGAAGGAATATTCGGTCCGCTGGCGAGTTCCAGCCGAAGGGGGGGGATAAAAGGATCCTGACGAGGCGTCTTGGAAAGGAGAACCGTTACTCGACGAACGGCTTGAAGAACAATGGCTGTTCTACTTTGTTCTCTTCTGAACAAAGGGGGGGGAATGAGAACCGTCTCTTGTCTACGGGCTCAAGAACAATGGCTGTTCTAATGTTGTTCTCCTTGAACAACAGGGCGGGTGAGACCGTTTCTTGGCGAAGGGCTCAAAACGAACAATGGCTGTTCTAGGTTGTTCTCTTCTTAACAAAGGGGAGGATGAGAACCGTCTCTTGTCTACGGGCTCAAGAACAATGGCTGTTCTAATGTTGTTCTCCTTGAACAACAGGGGGGGTGAGAACCGTTTCTTGGCGAAGGGCTCAAAAACGAACAATGGCTGTTCTAATGCTGTTCTCCTTGAACAACAGGGGGGGATGAGAACCGTTTCTTGGCGAAGGGCTCAAAACGAACAATGGCTGTTCTAATGCTGTTCTCCTTTGAACAACAGGGGGGGAAGCCTTGGGGACTTGACGTCGGAAAGGCTCGAACCTTTGGCACTCAAGGAATATTGTCCTCCTTCTGGACAAGTGATGGTGAATCTCGAGGTCGAGGTCCCTTGGCGCACAAAGGGAGAGAGGGTCGTGGTGATGTTTCGCGACGAAAATCTGGATCTTCAATCTGATCTTAGTGGTAAAGTTTCCATATAAATAGCCAGGACATCTCCTTGGCGTGGGGGAAAATGGAGTGAAAGCTTGGAGGGAACGCACAGCCGGGCCGGCGAACAATGCCTTATCTGTTCATAAGCCTAACTCGATCTGGCGAGGTCGGCGTATGGGGGTGAACGGGGGGACGATAACCTCCTTGTTTAAACATTGGCATCCGGTAGCTGAGATAAGATTCCAAGCCTCGAATCGAAGATGCACGTGGGCAGCATCGTGGTTTTTAATAATATGGGATAGGATTTGAAATTAACTCGTTCTATCACATATAGTGACGCGCTAAAGTTGAAGACATGTTTGGCTACTACGGAAAAAGACGGTGTGATTATAAGTGCGCTTGATTGGCCAAATGGTTTGACGGTTCCTTTTCCTTCCTATCTCTCTCTCTCTCTCGCTTCAGCGTGAGCCGGAGGAATAGTTGATGGTTTGTTGTGTTGCACGAGCATGCCCGTGTAATTTGCTGTAGGTTGAGAGGATTAAAACTAAATAGGGGCTGACTCTTTCGATTAAATATGTATTGCTCTCTCCCTCTCTTGCGCTTTTATCTCTCTATCTCTCTCCCTCTATTTCGTTAATAAGAAAATCATTCAGTCTTCCAATTCATATCATTGATTTATTTTAAACTTCAGTCGAGAGAATAAAACACTAACTGCTTTCAAATCTATATTTTTAGGTCGTGGTTTACTATTTCAGTCTTCGTGATCTACTAGTCGTTTTTGATATCGCTATCCTACTACCTGTTTAAATTGGTGTTTGCTATCAGTTCTTTCATTGTTCTCATTTTAATATTTGTGAACTAATAATCTTCCCTTTTTTATGGATGTTCAATGTATTGTTACATTCTCCTTACCATCACTCAGGAGAGGTGACTCTAAAACCTTTGACAAAATTGTGGTATATGTTTTTGAGTTCAATCTTTCCTCAGATAAAGTTATCACCCCTTACCCTGATGAAGTCATGAAACCACATACCATGATAGAAGAACGTCTATGCTTCAAAGTTTGTACCTCACAACTAGGGCGACTTGCCTCTTTAATTCTTCTTCGCACACAGGTATCCCTGGTAGCGTTGAGAATATGAGTTTTTCTAACAAATTCAAATAATTTGGAGAAGGAAAAAATGTTTTACGGAATTATTTTTAAAAATAGAAATAATTCTGAACTTAGAAGAGTTTTGGAATGTGACTGGATTTCATCAAAAGCAGACAAATAAAGGAACTAATGGGTTTCACTTTTTATACCAGCAGTTATTTCTTTCCGTTAAAGGGAGGACCCGAGAACCATTGCTAGATGCAGAATTTGTGAAAGATGCAGAATGAAAATTGGAGAAACACAGCTCGATGCTGAATTTGAGAAGAAGACAGTGAGACAGATTTTGAAAAGCACTGCTACATGCAATATTTGAGAGGCATTGTAAGATGCAGAATTTCATAAGCACTTTGCTGGATGGAAACTTTGAGAAGAATTGCTGGTGCAGGATTTGTGAACCATTACAGTATGTATAATTCTAAAAACACTGATAGATGCAAAATTTGAGAAGCAGAGAAACATGCAGATTTTGGTATGCACCGATAGCTGCAGAATTTGAGAACCACTGTTTCATTCAGAATTTGCGAAGAGCTGCTGGATACAGAATTGAGGGAGGATTGAATGATGCAAACTTTGAGAAGCAGTGCTAGATGTTTAATTCTTGAAGCCCTGCTGGATGCAGAGTTTGGGAAAAGCGGTTGGATGAAGAAAGTGAGAATCACTTTTGGATTCAGAATTTATGAAGCGCAACTGGAGCACTATTACGGAATCACTGATGGATGCAGAATTTGAGATCAACTGCTGGATGGTGAATGTGAGATCCAATGTTTGATGCATAATTTGAGATGCACTGCTGGATGCAGAATTTAAGGCCGATTGCTGATGTATAGTTTGTGAGGCATTGGGGGATGACGAATTTTCCATGGCGGGATAAAATCACACGTAGTGTCTAAATAATGTGAGGATGTGGGAGGTTGTTTTTTACAGATAAATGCATGAAAAGAACACAATCTGAGATTAAGGATTAGGAACATGGAAGTTACCATTCGTAATATAGAGAGATGGTAGGAATACCTTTAAACCTGAACTTGCTCATGAACAATAAAGACAGAAAAGATGAGTAAGTATATCGCCATTCACAATATTCGTTCTAGCCCTGAGACATCATTTTCTCATCACACCCGATTACTTTATTTTGTGCCTTTTATCAATATTATCGTCAGATTTTTATCACTTTTCGAGGTTAATATCAATGCCTGAATTATTCTTTTATTTTCTGACAATGGAAATTTAAATTTAAAGATATTACCGTTTTTCTTAACGCTATTATTAGGACTTCGTTCAACTTTTCTTTAAGCTGTTTTGAAGGAGGAATACATACATTTTAAATTTGATGACAGATCTTTGACAAACTTCACTAAAGCTTTCAAGTTTATTCAATAATCTGATGTTAGTTTATCCTAAAACATCTTCAACGTTTTCACCATTCTCTTTTTTTTTTTATTTATAACTCTTCTTTCTGGTAATCTTCATCTGAGTGAAATGCTGTTAATACGTAAACATGGATTATATGTAGTGATTAAGTATTCGATATTTTAATCAGGGGTTTGATTAATATAATGGATATTTTAATCTCCCCTAAATATTTCTACGCTCCTGCTGATTAGAAATCTCATATCAATAGTTGTGTATTTTATTTTACGATGAATTAGAGTATGAGAACACCTTTCAAAGGTACGAGTATAGTTTCCTGTACACGTATTCCTGCTCAGTCGCTCTTATATAGCAGTTATCTTTGGAGAATGTAAAACTTCATTAGAGCCTCGGTTGGTTTATCGGTTGACCACTTTATATATTTTATATTTTCTTGATGCCATCAAATGAATGTAATATTCGTGGTTGTCTACGATGTTGCCTAGTAATTTTTGGACGGCATGTACTAATAATAGATATTTGTTTTTTATTATTTTCCGATTTAAATATTATCTCAGCTGCATTTTTCTTATTGTTTCCTAAATATTCAATTCTCATTACTTAATAATCAATGTTTGAATTAGTAATCATGGTTCTCATAACTCATAAAGTTGAGCAAATCTAGTTATTAGCAGTTTCATATATTTGCCAGTTCATTAGAGACATTCATATTGTTTTTAAAGTTCAATATTAGCCAGATTAGTTATTAATAAACGTTGTATGTTAATATTTACTAATAAATTGTTATTTAATCCTTCATTATTATAGATCTTTTATTAGGACGTAATTTAGCTATATTACTGAAGGTTTGACGCACAGCTAATAATCTCTACCCTATGAACGCTGCTTTCTCGTTGGATCTTTATCCAGTTGTTCCTAAGCTCAACTCTCGAATTATTTCAGTTTCCTTTCAAAATATCAGACCTTCAGAGTTAGAATATATTTTTTATCTTATTCTTCAAAGGCTCTTAATTATTTTGTTCCAAATCAGGAGCATTTGTTTGCTTTTTAATCCTGTCTATTGAAAATTTGTAAAATAAAACCTTGTAAATAAGAAATATCAAAAGAGAATGGGAGAATGATGAATAATATCATCTTTACTCGACGAGTTTCCTTACTCGCTGCCGAGCAAGTCACCCTACAATGTGTTCATTGATCGATCTCTCAAGTTTCGTACGTTACTCCTAACACTCAATGAATTCTCCCTTACAGTTTCATATACGTCTTCCGTTTCGTCTATTTCGGTATAAATATACGCAGTTTGTGATTTCTTTGATCTAACAATTTTGCAGTTCTTCAGAAAATGTGTCCTTCACATTTTAATTTAAAACCCCCTGTATTTTATGTTAATTACTTTGCCGCGTAAAGGA
Source organism: Ceratothoa steindachneri (assembly GCA_963969495.1). Classification (NCBI taxonomy): domain Eukaryota; kingdom Metazoa; phylum Arthropoda; class Malacostraca; order Isopoda; family Cymothoidae; genus Ceratothoa; species Ceratothoa steindachneri. Next base: position 85,920,480 of record OZ018337.1, read on the forward strand.
GATAGACGTTCTTAGATAACGAAATTTTCTAATTGCAATAAATTTGGGGATCAATTCTAAAAGTTGTATTTTTAGCATCACGTTTGATCGTTATTTATCCCATTGAAAATTCCAATCAAATTATGAACGCTAGAAGGAGATTTTGTTGAAAAAGAACAACACAAACAATAAGACGAAAAAAAGAAAAGTAAAATGCCAAAACCAGGTGAAATAACATATATTTCATATAACTGGATTTGTAGATGAAAAGGCTATATCCTCCTACCGCCACAGTTCCAGCGAACAGGCGAAAGACTTTATTTAAATTACATTAGAGTCATTTAATTTAACTTGGGGATAAATACAAATATCCTTCCGAGGAAAACACAGAATGACCATTAGATCTCTTAAAATTAACCTAAACATGCCTAAACTTGAGATAAAGGATTACTGAGGCCAGAAAGGCATGGGCGTAGTCATATAAAGTCTCGTTTATTTAAAAAAAACATTAATTTGAAATACATTCTGAAGTAAGACGATGATACTGTCAGGAAAGCTTTACATTTTTGCAGCTATGTGATGTGGCCTGATGAAATGGAAATGAAAATGAGTTCTTCGGCGTAGAAGATGTCAGGTATGTTTGCTGACATAGTGGTGGGAGAACTCGAGTAAAGCAAAAATAAGAGTTTATTAATGACAATCGCAGTCGCCAAACCTCAATGAAAAAGATATTTCATTTCATGAAGTGAAGATCCGCACCAATTAAAGACAGCCCATAATATCGACCAATTTGAGTGCTTTTGTAAAGAAGAGTGGGAATAAATTTCATCAGAACCTTCTTTGAATCTAATCTAAACTATAATAATCATTTGAAGAATTATTAAGCAAAAAGGGACTTCTATTGGCTATTAGCTATTAAATTGTATTTGTAATGAATACAACTTTTCGTTTCAAATATTTATGAAAATTGCGAATTATACTTTCACTTTTCTAACTTATTAAAATAGTGTGGGTGTGTTTCATAATACATTCGTTCCTATCCATCGGAATTTCGATAATTTTCAATGGATATTTCATAATCTATTGCACAAATGCTAGGCTATTAGAACGGGTATGAATAGTCTCACTAACATATTCCTTTTAGTTTTAGGAGCCTATCTGGCCACTGCTCACTGTAGAATGGATAAAGACTCAGCAATTTGGTGGAATTACTAAAGAAACATGAAATAACGGTGAAGATCAACCATGGTATCAGAGTGATCCATAGAATCCATAACTGATTTGCTAACATACATTCAATCTTGATTAGAAATACAAAGCTGTATTAAAGGGATGTTGGTGACAAAGGTGATAGAGACCAGATTAAGAAATGTGAGAGTGTCTAATCTCGCAAAAAGTATAAATGGTTTTCTTTAATCAGAAATCTAACAAATGATCTGGGTCAATAAATCTTCGAAATTTCTTCTAGCAAATTTTCGGGACAAGTATAAAATATAGAATGAAATTGTATAATTCTAAGTCCATTTAATAGACACGAGAGAAGTAAATTATAATTTAAGCACCATACATCTTTTTCTACAAAGCTAGGTCCCATTGGACCACAATACTTAATAAACACGTACTTCTTGCAGGGAAACTTCCTTCTTTGAAATATATATTAAAGACTTTAAGAAACACTTGGGATCTACTTATGAGATTCAGATAATGAGATATTTCCATTCGTTCTTACACCTTCACAAGTCTCGAGATCTATTCATGTCAAACATGGCAAAATATTTCGGGTAAGATGAAGAAATTGAGGGAATTTAAGACTATTTTGAGCCACATTTCATTATAATTCATCCCAAAATTTATTTTTGTTTGGATTTGAATTTTGAGGTAGATTTTGACTTGAAAAATACGCCAAGATTTTTATCCGTCGGTATTTTTATAATTGGTTTAAAGCGTCTTTCCCTTGATCCTTGGATCTATGTCAATATACAACAGCCGTTAAAATACGTAGAATTATCAACGAGTAAGTAAAAAATATTAAAGAAACAAAAATTGATTAACAGGTAGATAAAGAGGGTTGAGACGTTTTGCCTAATCAAATTATAAAGCAAGAGTTAATGGCCTTTAGAGGACAAATAAATAATTATTTCTAACGTCTACACTGACCATAATTCAAAGGGGTCTAACTTGAAGTTGTTCGTTATATATAATGTATATATAGAGATACGTAGAAACATGAACATTTCTTCATATTTCTTCCCTATCGTTCAGCTATATCATAAATTTCAAATAGTAACTGCATTTTAATTGAAATCAAATATTATTTAAGTTAATGCACTACATCTCTACCAAGAAATAGAGCAATATTACTTTCCTTGACTTATTTCAACATCATACCATTGCCTCTTAAATCACCTAATAATTCATCACGCTAGCCAGATATATCCGAGAAATGTTGGCAGAGATTCAAGACTCAAGATAAATCTGCCCTGCACCACAATCCAGCTCTTTCATAACATCATTATGAATGGAATCATTGATGTTGGTGAGACAGATCTTCTTACAAATCAGAAATATAGGCGATTAAAGGGGATGAATTTTGGTTAATTGAAGTTAACTGCTATATAAAGAAAGAATAACAACGACACCCACCTCAGAAAAAGAATGTAATAGGCCGCTTGTCGAAGAATTCTTCCTTTCGCTAGAATACCTTCAATGTTCGTTTGAACTACGCAACGTAATCTTCCGTTCTTCTTCCTCCTGCCAGCCGGCTCCGTCTTCACCACCACTTTTTGTATCGGTGCTCTCCACATAGATTAAATGAAAACACCGTGTCAAAAAGGTAAGGAGCCGGATAGGAAAAGAAGAGAGGTGGGTGTCCGTAATACTTTATAGTGAAAAATATTCCAAACACTCCCCATCAGGAAATTAAACTGATAAACACAGTTTAACAGTTTAATATTTAATACTAATACTATTTACATTTTATATTACATAGCATATCTATGATATGCAAATAAATCTTTATCAAAGGAAAAGCAACTCCCTGAGAGATAAATTTTGTTTAGTCCCCCAGCGACCTACCCTCTCCCTTGTTTAAATATTTCTTCATCAACAATATTTGATTTTAAATTTACAAATAGTGTGTATATATTTTAGAAGATTTAAAAGTCTTTCAAATATTAAATTTATGGGATATCTTTTTTCCTTAATACATATAAGTTTTTATTTGTTTATAAGTTCATGTGTCTGCAGTATTTACTGTATAAAGTCTAAATGTTAACACATTTTTAAAGATTATAAATATAAAGCTATCTTGGAAAGTTTCATACATAAATAAACTAAGTTATTCTGAAAGTTAAAGTTGATCAGACTTTAACCATTCATCCATTCTTTCTTTAAATTTTACTGCAGCTTTTCTGCTAGGTCGAGAAGCTGAAACAACATTCTCACTAGCAATAATTTCATCAGGATCCGCTTCAACACCAGAAAGAGTTTCTTGACTACCTAACTGCTGCTGACCGTCCTCACTATCTAATTCCAACGGATACAGATTAGTTACTGAAGTAGTTACAATATTATTATCATGTTTTAAAACTTTAACCACACGAATTAAATTGTCTTCACCTGGGAGCACTTCTACTATTTTGCCAATACTCCAGTATGGGCGAGGTTTAATTGGATTTTTAATAAGTACCACAGAACCTACATATAAATATTTATTATTTCCCTTATAACAATCTACAAGCGAGAATGAATTACTATGTTTATTTCTTAAAGAAAGAAGATAATCAGTATACCATTCCTTTTGAAATCTGTTAACTATTACATCTCTTAACTCAAGAGAGTTTAATAAATTGTCTCTAATTTCTTCTGAATCAATATTGCTATCAATAAATTCTTCAGAAAAAATTAATGATGGGAAAGATACTCGGCATGGCACGAGATGATTAGGAGTGATTACCTTTATACTATTCTCTTTATCCCTATATGTTAAAGGACGGTTGTTTATGGCCAGTTGAATATCTGAAAGGGCTGTTATAAAATTAGATTCCTTTACAATTGATCTTCCAAAAGTTTTATATATGCATTGTTTTACAGTTTTAATGAGTCTCTCCCAACTGGCCCCAAACCAAGGAGAATATGCTGGGATTGTCTTATGCACTAAGTTATATTTAACAAATTTTTCTTGAAAAATATCTGAAGCAATGAGATTTGATAAAAGTGATGTGCTTGAAGTAAATGACCTTGCATTATCTGAATACAAAACTTTTGCAGACCATATCTATTAAAAAATCGGACAAAAGCCATAATAAATTCTTCCACAGACATATTGTTTACAATTTCTAAATGAATGGCTCTTGAATTCATACATGTGAAAAGTAATATATATATATTTTATGTTTGTTACCAGAAAAATCAGAAGCGAAGAAATGTCCAGTAAAATCTATGCCAGTATGCTCAAAGGGATTAACAAAGTTAACTCTATCTTTAGGAAGAGAAGGTGTAGCTGGGGCATGGAAATTGCTAGAATTGTATTTATGGCATAAAATACAATTTTTCAATACTTTCTTTACTGCTTGTCTAACTTTAAGGACCCAAAAACCAGTTTGTCTAAGATGATTAACAGTGGAATCCACACCCAAATGCTTGCAGGAAAGATGGGAATTTCTTATGATTAATGTTGTTAAATGATGTTGATCACTAAGACTGATTGGGTTTACTGCATTATAACTTAAAAGTAAATTCTTGGACATCCTTCCTTTAGATCTAAGAATACCATTACCATCTAGGAACAGGTTGAGATTTTTAACAAGAATGGGTACATTTTTATAAGAGGTAGGAAAATTTTGAAGAAATTTAATTTCTTCTGCAAAACAAACACTCTGCATTTGTTTAATAAGAAACACAAAGCTTAATTCTTTAATTTCTGCTACATTTATTACCAATTTTTTAAACATTTTAACAGCTGTTAACACCTTTGAAGTTACTGATATTAATTTGGTATATGAAGAAAATTTATTTAAGTCAATAACTTGAGTATCTTCTGCCACAGGTAGTACGACAGGAGAAGACTGTTCATCTATAGAACAACTTCCCTCCTTAAATGGAGCTGGAAGACAACCTAACTGACCTTTAGGCCAATCTTTCACAGGTAAGGTAATCCAAATAGGACCATTAAGCCACATAGACACCTGATTGCGAAACTTGGAAATAGACACAACTCTAGTTAAATTATCAGCTATATTATGTTCAGAAGGAACATACTTAAAGGACAGGAGAATGTTTCTCTTTTCTAGCCTGTTTTGGAATATTTCCATATCCTTTAACTTATTATTTACAAAAATATTCTTTTTCATAGCTCTTCCAGTCAAGGTCCAAGCAAGAGCTACCTGACTGTCAGTAATATTTTCAACATTAAGATTGAAATTTGAATCACTCACAATTGTATCAATACACTTTATAGCCCAAAAAATTGCCAACAATTCTAATCATGGCAATGTTTTGAAGGGCAATGGAGTTAATTTAAATTTACTGAAGAGCAACTTAGAATTTCCATTTTTGACACAATAAATTGAAAAACCATAAGCTTGTTTTGAGGCATCAGTAAAAGTAATTAAGGAGCATGGTAGATCATCGTTGGCAACTTTGCGGGATACAGAAATATTTTCTTGACCAAGATACTTGTTGAATTTAGTGGCATAATGCTGCCATTCAGATAAAATTTCTTCTGGAAGTTCTTGATCCCAAGAATATTTATTGGTGCCTAACTTCCTTATAAAAAGTTTTGCTTCAACTAATAGAGGGAAAATAAATCCTATAGGATCAAACACAGATGATACAGAACTGACTATTTGTCTCTTGGTATTACACTTAGGATCTACATGATTTACTTTAAGAGACATTTTATCCTCCTCAGGTTAAAAGACATATCCCAATACTTTGGATTCGTTAGTAGTTAAAGTTTTCTCACCTGTGTCAAATTGGTTGACAACATCATTAGCATTGCTACACCACTCTCTAAGTAATAATCCTGCCCCTGACATGGTACTGGACACTGTATGTCCAATCTTAATCAGAGTATCTTTTTCCCTATTAGTTAATATGAGGTTATCTACATAAAATTTATGTTGTATAATGTCTCTAACAATGACATTATTACAGTTCTGGGCATGATGATATAAGACATAATTTAATATAAAGGGTGAACAGATCAATCCAAATATAATGGGGAAATAACGGAAATAATGAAATTTATTATTATAATACACAACAAAACTAAAACAGTTCTTGTCACTATCCTTATTTAATTTAATATTGAGAAAGGCTTTTGCAATATCTGCCAACAACACATAATGATTGGTCCTAAAGTACATGAATAAACTTAACAAGTCATTCAGCATGTCAGTACCTGTATAAACAGCTTCATTTAGTGAAGGACTGTTTTTAACTTTTAAAGATGCATTAAAGACTGGGCGAATTTTTGTATGGTTAACTAATGGATCTTTCCTTATGATGGGTCTGTGAGGTATCCATTTATGGTCATCTGGATTGGGAGGTTCCTTAAGTTCCTCTATTATACCTAATTTAAGTTGTTCCTGGAATACTTCAAAATAATTTGAATCTAAAGGACCATTCTTACTGGACACCTTTCTAGCAATAATTTTGGCTAAGTTATAATTTGATGGGACTTTATCCAACACATCTCTGTGCCAAGGTATATCTATATAATAATGCCCATTTATAAAACTGTATTGAATTTTTAAAGTTTTCCACTTCTTTCTCATAATATAGGGAAGTATTTTCTTGCCTAATACCTATGGTTTTTAGGGAATACAAGTTTTCCAGATTAAGTTCTACATCTGAATTAGGAAATGCCTCAGACATAGGGGAGAAATAGTTTGATTTAGGATTTAATACAAAATTAACTGCATTATTATACTGTTTAGGTACTTTAACTTCTGTATTCACAGAAGAGGACTTTTGAAGAGACTTTATTAAAGGTCTGACCTTTCTCTTAACTTTTCTCTTTTCAGGGATGTCAGCCTGACAAGAGACATCATGGCGGACAGGACAAGAGGGATCAGCAGATTCTTTTTTATGTATATTAGACAAATTGGTCAAGTCAGCAAAATTTCCAAAGTTTCCTCCCTTTATATAGGGTGATTCTACTTGGTTAGAGACATTAATTTTATAAGAAATAGGCAAAGAAAAATCATGGTTTGGCAGATCCTTGGTATTACTACAATGTTGAAATTTCTTATTGGAAATGGTAGCAGTCAGGGATTCAATAGATCCAATGGGTATAAATCCATTTGATATTCGAAGCATCCTAGCTCCATTCAAATTTTGTAACTCAAAAAAACTGAAATGTTGCAAAATATCATTGCCTAAAATTCCACAAATATGGATTAAATCATTATGGTGATTTGGTATATTTTTACTCAGAGGGAAATCCATAAGTTTAAGCTTGTCTAAAGTTGAAGAGATACCTTTTACAGTCAGATTTAAATTTAGATTTGGTACACAAAAAAAATTTACTTGAGCTTTATCCGAGCTGGGTAAGATAATGGAAGTATCAAAGGAATAACCTTGGATGGACTTATTAATGCCCAGGCTAATTATAGGCCTTGCAATTGCTGTAGCTTTTACACCATACTTTTGAAGTTGGCTATAATCTATTATTGATAACTGAGCCCCACTATCAAGAAGAAAAGGCATTCTCTGAAAACCTGTAGGAGTTTGAAAAAACAAGGATAACACTGGATTTGCAATATCCGCCTTTGATCCAACGGTTAGTCATTTGTCACCTCCTTCCCCCTTCACAGTTTTTGCAGAAGAAAGTGACAGAAGCATGGAAGGACACATTGGGGTTACATGAGTTGAGGTATGGCAACTTTTACATGAAAAAGGTAACCTACTATTAATACCTGAACAAGCACTCTCTCTATGATTTAGGCTAAGACATCTGCTACACATCCCAAGTTCAACAGCTCTTTTGGACCTGCTTTTAAAATTGGAATACTTTTTACAATGTATTGACGAATGATTAGTCAACTGACAAAATTTACACCCAAGTGGTTTATTCTCAACATGAGTGTCAAAATGCACATAAGTTTTATTATCCTTTTTGGTGAACTCAACAGGTCGGTTAGAAACAGACCTATCACTTTTGACTACATTACCATCCCTTTTGGTCTCAAAAGATTTTACACATTCTCTAGGTTTAATCAGTTTATAAATAGATGAAGCATGTGAAAAAATAAGAGCAGCTGATGGAAAGTTATTTTGTACCTTCCTACATAATTCTTTAAGGAAAGGTGAAAACAGTTTAGCTCTGACAATATTACTTAAGAGAACTGACCCTGAAGAACCTTCCTCGGTAAATTTTAGACCAAATTTCTTTAGTTCAAGAGTTTTTGCTTTAAGATACGAGATGAGTTCCATGTTCATTTCAAGATTAGTACAAGGACTCCAAGTAATAATTTGGGTTAGGGTTTCATTAATCAGTAAATCCTGGTCAAAGAATTCTTCCTCTAAAATGGTCCAAGCAGCTTCAAAGTTTTCATCTGCTATGGGAAGATTCTCAATTAATGACAAAGACCTATCTTTAAGATATGCCTTGAGGTAAACTAACTTGACCGAGTTCTTCAAACCTTTAACACTATTAATGGCATTAAAAAAAGAAGCCTTAAATCTAAAAAACTCAAATGGGTCTTGCTCATTTTTTCCAAAGGAGGTAATTTTGAGTTCAGGCAACTGAACTTTAAAACCTGGTATAGACTGAGAAGTGGAGATGGGGTTATTATGACTGCTACTACTGGTATTGCTGCTAGGAGAATTTGTTTCCATTAATTTAGATTCTAGAGTGCTGATACAGGATAGTATTCCATCATTGTAGTCAGTATCCAGCTCTGACAATTCTTCCAGCTCAACATCTATTGCCTCTTCCCCTAGCTCTTCTAAGGAAGTAATGTACAAATAGTCGGCATTTTAAGCTTTCTTAAGAGCCTCAAACTTTTCCTGAATGAGGGCTATTATATTTTTGAGGTATTGAGGGGTCAGGCTTTCTTCGGGTTTTTTGAGGACATTCCTAGTTATTTTAGTTAGGGAAATTTTTATGAACCTCAACTCCTCCTTGGTTGGTACTTTTATAGACATATTAAATATAATAGCGCACAAAAATACAAAGATTATACACACAAAATAATACACAAAAATTGGACAAGGGAAAGGATCTGCCAAGAAATCAAAATGGAAACTTTGCTGATGGGGAATGTTTGGTTATGGTGCAGCAATCTTAATCCTAACAAGGAAATAGGATGCTGCAATAAGTTGAATTCTTCGACTTAATTTGGTTAATTGAAGTTAACTGCTATATAAAGAAAGAATAACAACGACACCCACCTCAAAAAAGAATGTAATAGGCCGCTTTTCGAAGAATTCTTCCTTTCGCTAGAATACCTTCAATGTTCGTTTGAACTACGCAACGTAATCTTCCGTTCTTCTTCCTTCTGCCAGCCGGCTCCGTCTTCACCTCCGCTTTTTGTATCGGTGCTCTTCACATAGATTAAATGAAAACATCGTGTCAAAAAGGTAAGGAGCCGGATAGGAAAAGAAGAGAGGTGGGTGTCCGTAATACTTTATAGTGAAAAATATTCCAAAGAATGTCATTATTTAAAGTTATTTGTAAAACTAGCATGGATTGTTAACTCAGAATCTATGAATTCATTAAAATTATAGTGAAATACCATTTTTAAAATACTCTGAGGTTTTGGTTTAAATATTTACAAGAGAAAGGCATTAATTTATTTCTAAAGCAACGTAGTAGGGGTTTGATCTTATTTTTCTTATCGTCATTTCATCTAGGAGTCGGAGTAAACAAACTGGCAAAACTATAGAACTCAAATAAAAGATAACAAGATTTTTCACACATGGAAGTAAACTCACACCAAAACAACAGTCATCTCCATTTACTACAAACAATCTACACTAAGCCATCAAATCCTACAAAACCTCCAAAATGACTTACCTTACCGAAGTGCCATGCCACGGCAGACAATGGTGGCCATGGAATACCACATCTCTTTGTCTCTTGTCAATTGTATCATCTGTCCAGCCATATTTTCCGTCTCCCACTGTCCTTATTATTCCATCTATATACTTCTTACTTTTTCTGCCTCTTGCTCTTCTTGCTGGGGTTTATTCTTTTCCTCTTCGCATAACATGTCCTAAAACTCTCATTTGAATACCTCTTAGATTCTTCAGTAATTCTCTTGCAGTTCCCATTGGTCTTGTATATTTTCATTTGAAATTCTCTCCATCTACAATATCTTCAACACCACATCGAGAATGCCTCCGAATTTATCTATATCTGCAGTTTGATCGTCAAAACTTCTGATTCATACAACAGCACAGACTAGACATAAGCTTTAACAGTTATTTTTCTTCTATTTTTCTTGATAGGTGTCTATTACATACGATATTCCTCATTTTCTGAAATTCCTTCTTTGCCTCTCAGATTCTTCCCTTAATTTCCCCGTTACATCTTCTGTCTTTGGTAAAATAACTTTTCAAGTAGCAAAATCTTCTTATCTGCTTCTTTGCTTTGTCATTTACTCTTATCATGCAATTAGTGACCTGTGCCTTTTTACTAATTTCCATAAACTCAGTTTTATCCACATTTATTGACAAGATCTTTTCTTGACTCCTTTCTTTTACGACTGTTCAAATGTCTTGAACTTTTCACCGGGTGTTAGCAATCCGTATCGTGTCCTCAGCATACCTTAACTTGTTTATATTTTGCCCTTCTATGTTATTAGCTTCTATATATTTAATTGATCTCATTATCATCTCGCCGTACTCGGAGAAAAGATCTAGACAGAACGCACCCTGTCTTCCTCCTCTTCTTATATCTATCCAATTACTCAAATTTCCCCCAACCCTTACTGCCGCCTCCTGATTTCAATGTAGTTTGGGTAAAATCTCCAACATATATCTCAAAAACCTTGCCAATACCTGAACCTTACAAATCCTTCAATCTGGAAAAAACATGATATCATACCGATTTCTGAGGGGTTAGTTTATTCCTGCTACCATCATTAAATCGATATTGAATCATAGTAAATACCTAAAGGTATCTGTATATGCATATTCAAAAGAATAATTAATGGAGTTGTTTCTATTATTATTAATAATTGCGATCCTCGACCCTTTTATTAGGTGGGCTTCACTGACTAGATAAGTAAACAAATTAATACCACTACGACAATAGCTGGTAAACCAGTGCATACTAGAACCACGTAAACTACGGGCAGCAAAATAACAGGTAGAAGTGTACCATTGCATTATGATGCCATCCTTCATAGTTATCAACCCTTTGGACTTCAAAGGTCAGTGACCCGTAATGCGTCAAATGAGTGTGGATTATAAAACTCTTTGGTCGGGTCCATAAACACTATAGTGATGTAGTGTTGGCTCAGAGGAAGAGGCGATAGAGAAGGAGGTTTCGTAATTCGCTGTATGTATGATGATTTATGAGCCTAAAATTACGTGCCCGTATGCATCAGAGTAGCTCCACAACAAAACAGTGGTTAACCACTTACGAGTTACCCAATTGTTTGAGATAGCCCAATTAAGAGAAGCAGAAATCGCGAAGAGTGTAATTTCCCCACACCATTTAATGGCATCTCTTCAGCGATACTGTTGTTATTTGTCAGCCAGTATTAATCTATCAATTATAATCACGCCGCAAACTCAAAGTGACATGGAGGAAATATATTAATCTTGCTTCAAATTATAAAATACGGTAAAAGTGGGATGAATATAGCGAGTTCAAGATGTTGGTATTCTTGTTAGGTAGACAAAAGGCGAAAGTATGCTTGAATCTGGAATGCTGAAGATGTAAATGACATCATCTGAAAAAAAATGCTCGGTCTGCGTTCAAAAACGTTGTCAATGGGTGTCTAGTCAACAGCAAAGCGGAGAAATGCTTCAAAAGTTCAGCAGCATCGGATATACAAGGTCACTCAAGACACACTCTTTTTCACTTTATTTTATAATTATTCCAAGCGAATCTTAGTGGTGAATTGCTTCATCAGGAGATACACTTGGTGGAGAAGAAATGTCGGAAAAAATTGGAAGAAACGATGATTAGTGGCTATATATGGAACTTGGTTCGCGAAGATTATTAAAGACGCCATCTTTTGTTGATTACTAAGCTTACTCATGCTTTTAATTCATCGATCTTCCAATATAGTTATAATATTGTTGCAGTATTTTTACTTCCTCGTTTTATTATATTATGACCAATATATTCTACTGCAATATAAATATAATCTCTTTTTTTATTTTATCCCGCCTCCGTATTAGCGACCGGAGATTTTAGTATCGCTGTGGACAATTTATTCTTACTTTAAGCTTAAATTGGGCATAAACGAGGAATCTAAGCACATTCGAGTCGTATTTTCAAAATCGTTCTTTAATTAATATCTTCCCGTTTCGACACGCACTAGTATTTTATTCTTATATAAGTTTGTTATAGATGTTTAATCATTGCGCAAACTCATCGTTTGATTGGGAAATTCTTTTCTCTGGTAAATTCCTTCATGAAATGACCGACACAAATTAAACATAATTTATAATTACATTATACTCCAATTCCGTGATTTTCTCACCTAAGATTTAGAGCAAGGAAAAGATTTCTCACAGAAGAAAATTATTTTCCTTACATTTCCTTTCTTGAATCGATTTCAGGCCTTTTGACGAATATCCTCACAAGGTTTATGATTGTGTTTACGATCTGTAAAACGATTCAAAATGGGTTCAATTCCTCTGTTCTCTTTCCCAGCGGAATGAAACCTTAGGTCGTTCGAATATATTGCACTACTGATCTTTATCTTTCTTTCTTATACATATTTGATTGAGTCAAGATAAGACTTTTAATATAAATAGAAATGTCCAGTAATTTTTATTATTGAATTGCAGTTATATAAGGCAATATTAAATCAGTACTCTTGCTATTATTGTCTAATTAATATTAAAGTAATGGATCATTTGAATGTTAAGTCTTCATGCCATTAAACAATTCACATTCATCTGCTTTGAAATCCATTTTGGAAAATGTGAAACGGCAAACGAGTGTTTTTTATTATTATAATTGATACAAAACCAAAATCTACGCAGATTGTTTTTATAAAAAGACGATTTAATAAGGTAAAAAGGAGTCAAAGGTTCAAATCAGAAGTGCCTTGAGGGAGACTACTTAGCCACTAGGACCAACGAGAGTCAGCATTTTGGGACATTTCCTAGTACTGTACAGTCACTATTTCGCATCAAATTTCGCGTTTTAAAGACTCATATCCGTTTATATGCTAAGAAATCTAGAATTTGGGGGGGGGGGGGGTGCTCCCTTTAATTGTAAGCAATTTGATTTTTCTTTGCACTTTGTAAATGGAAAATATTAAAAGGAGACTTTGTTTATTTAATATTAACATGAGATCGAAAAATATCTGCTTAATTAATATTCTAATTTTTTTCTTTTTAATTAATTTCAAATAAATCCACGAATCAAAATGGCAAAGGAGTTTGGAAAGAAACCAATCCCTTTCTCACATCCAAACCAAGGGAATTATTTAAGTAAGTTAACCACTCCGTAGTTAAACAATTGAGGAACATTGTCAATATTGATGCAACCTCTTTTCTTATATCTTTGGGGAGGGAAGGGGGGGAAATTAAAAAATAATTTTACTTTCATTTAAAAGAAGGGCAATAATTTCTTTCAATTTCGTCATTGCTTTATCTTATACCTAAAGTGCATTATTTAGAGTAACCTTTACTAGTATAAAGTTAGATGAAGTAAATCGTATAGATAATGGTCTTAAACAAAAAAGCAGGAGGGAGTGTAAGATTGGTTGTTATAAGCCTGATGCGTGAAAGAGTTGGTATGTTTTCTTTTGTAATACTATCCCTTAACTTTGTCTCAGTCAGTTAAGTTAGTAATATCAAAAGAAAACAGAGATTAAGAAGAATAAACACTCCGGCACTACTGAATACACCAAGAGCGTTCAGCCTTTAATAAATAGGCCAAGACGGGTTGCATGTTTTAAACGTCTAGAAATCAAACGGGCAAAAAGAGGAAAAATGCTAAATTGTACAAATTTGTAATCCTTCCAAACAAATTATTGATATTAGTTATCGTGGTATAGCCGAGTATATAATATAATATCTATTATTAGTATAAAGGGGGAGAGCTCAGCTATTAGAGCAAACCGCCCAATGACTGAACGCTACGTGGATGCGCGAATTAGAAAGGTCAGGTTGAGGTGCGGGTCAATACGCTTAACTAATCAGGTTAAGTCCGAGGTTGGCGAGATTCGAATAACGAGGACGAGAGTGAAGTTCAGGTTAATTAAAAATAAACCGAACGAAATATAAAAGTTATTTACAAATTAAAAATGATCAAAATGATATCTAGAAAAATTCTAAGTTGGATGATGATTTATCTTTACCGGTGGAAAAGTCTAATTTCTACTAAATATTTTCGAGCTAAAGGGGAAAAAAGGAAACTAATAGATCGGAGAATGACAGCGACTTCAAGGAGGCTTGAGGAAAAGTATGGGCTCGGCGAGACAAACTTGATGGTGTCTTCAAAGTGAGAATCTTCGTCAGGAGAAAAGCGGCAATGAAGGGTATGGTCGGTACCTTAATTGCGGGGCTGTGAAGGTGTAAGTTCTAACTTTAGCTGATGGTTAAGCGGGAAGCTGGAATCTTTGGTAATTCTCCGGGGAGTTATGGCTACCTCAGGGTGACTTCGCAAGGCTGGGTGCTTGGAGGTCTCGAAGAAGTAATCCGCACAGCTGCTTCAGAATACGACAGGGGCACATGCTTCCGTTTACCCGTGATGCCTTTCTGGGCAGAAAGTGTCAGCCTTCAGTTGGGTACACAAAAAAACACTGACTTGGGACGAGGGAGGTCTTCTTACGAGCGAGCTTTGTAATTTACTACTGTCTCAAGGCGGCTAAGGGGTTTAAATATGAAGATACTCCTCATGCGGGAAATTGGAAATAACTTTAGGAAATTCCCAGGGGCCAGCAGAAGCGCCAAACTGTCGGCGATAAACATTTCTTTTACCCTTTCTTTCCATCTCCGTGCGGAAAACTGTTGGAATTTACAACCACGTAGGAGATTTTGTTCACACTCTACTTGGATCGTACGATGGGGAGGGGGATCTGGGCGTGATTCACCATGTGAATCTCCGCCGCAAGGGGTCTGGCTAACCATGTGGTTTCCAGCAACGTGCTAAACATTGCAAAGAAGGGAACAAAGTGGTATCCTTCCACACTAGTTTCAATGTCGGCCCCCCCAAAACAAAAATTTCTAGAGATTTCTGATGGTAGACAGTTCAATATTTCTTCAAGCGTCATTAATTTTCTGCATATGCCATTACTTCTGATTAGCTTATACTAAGCAATTTAATGCATTAAATGCAACTGTACACATGTTGCTTCGAAATATTAGGTCATTTTGAAAATTTGAGGTTCTTGGAAAAGTAAAAAATATATATTTAATAAAACTTAATCCACTGCAGAGTGACGCATAGAATACGACATATTCTTTATACAATTCTATATTTTATCATTTAAATCAAAAAATAATGAATTTTTATAACAATTGTCAATAAAAGTTTAATTAGTAATCTAAGTGATTAAAATATAAGATCGAGTTGGTAACAAAAAAAAAAATTAATCAAGTGGGATGTGTACAACATGGGTTGATTTTGATTAGTACAAGACGTTCCTGATTTCCCAGGGGAAGGAAAGTTAGGATAAATGGTCGAATGATGGGGACTCATTGGCTGAATGTTTTCCACTGTCATTTATAAGAGCAAGTATTTATAAATCCCGAAATTTTGAATCAAAGAAATGTAGTACATAGAAGGAATAACAGGAAAGATGATGCGATAGGAGTAAATTGCTTTTATTAGCGATATGAACAAAATTTCGAAAATGCCTGCCAATAAAGAACGGAACAATGAGCTGGTGTTCTTAGATGGCGCAAAGCCATACAGAGGAAACTGCGAGTTAGGAAATTTATGAAATGAACAAATCGAATCAATTTATATCTTGAAAGCCCCAAAATTTAGATTCTTTTCACGACGTCTTGTCCTATATAGTGGTAATTGGATCCTATTATCTTTCATTCGGAATAAATTAATTAAATTATATGGATATTGAAGGCACGGCGTCGTAATTAGGAAAACCTGTATGGTGCTAAATAACAGCAAATTGGTGATTTTACTCAAGTAAAAATAAAACGTTTTATAAAAGCAGAACAGAGAAGTGGATTAGTGCTGCACAACATTTCATGTAGAAGAATAGAAGTTGGTAAGATTAAATAAATGATTATGAGTAAATTAATGATACTAAATAGAATAAGGTTCGTAGGCAACTTTTGGTGATTGAACTCCTCCAGTAATTCAATAATCATTTCTTTACATTTAAGAGAACAACGCTGATGTTCTAGTTATAACATTCCCAAGAATTTGATATTTAAGCTACTTTCTTAAACTGACTTAAAACGAGGAAGCCCCCTAATAAATCTCAACCTCAATTTGGTGTGGACAACTAAGAATAAATTACAGTCAGAATACAGTAGAGAGTATGTTTTGATGGTTTTATTTTAATTTTTATTGCTTATTAACCTTTTATCTATAATAAGTACAACCTTGGAGATACCTTTTCTATATGTACTTTGAGATTCGTTACTTCCTGGTGAATTATGAAATTGATTTGTTTCTATATTCGCTGGTTTTGTCACAAACAAGAGCCTCTGTCCTTTACCTTTTTAAAATATTAAAAAACATTAATTGTGTAAGTATTTTGCCACCAGTGTGCGGTCAATTTGTGTGCAAGAAATCATTTGGGCATCATTAAGCCTTTGAACTCTTTCACACCTGTAATAAAATTTACCCGAATTATTTAACAATGAAATCACTTAAGGTATTTTGCCATCGATTTTCCCCAATTCGCCCTGGTATGAATGGCAATACTAAAGTCCTCGTGGCGTCAAAGATGGTGGGTAAGATTTAAAAAAAATTCATATTATTACGGACTTTTGTAATAAACAAAGTATCAACGCAATATCAGAACTTTGCGTCTAATAATAAAATATACCTCAAATTCAATATCTACTACTTTACTAAACTGTGTGGTCTACGTGAGTCAAATATACTAAAAATAACCCATCGGTATGCCATAATTTCGTCTACTGTAGCATCTCGTTCAATGCGGCTTCTGCCATCTTTGTTCATTCCATATCAATCCCTAAGTTATCCAAAGTATATAGAGTACCAGTCTCTAATCACTCTTTCACTTTCAAATGGTGCACAAAAAAGGCTACTTCCCAATTTACTCTCACAAGTCCCGCCACTTTTAGCATAATAACAACTTTATCATCTCCTCCTGATGATTTCCCACTTTTAAACCTCACACAGCACTAAGAACCTCTTGAATGCTTATCTCTTCCATACACCGAACCAACACCTGCTTTACTCTCCTGGTGCCATTCATATTTACATTTGAATGAACTTCCTTACCCACATCTTGCAACTCATTAAATTATTCTCGCCATTTCCATGTTATCTTTACCTTTATGTATACACATCTAATTGTCTCCTTCTTACTCACCCTTTTCTCTTTCTTCTTCCATTTGTGGTTCATCACCATTCTCGCTTTTTTTTTCCTATATTCTACTCTTTAATCTTCTTTCTTTCCTTTCAAAATATTTTCCGGTTGACATCTTGATTTTCATTCGTCTTTCCAATTCTGGTTATTTTTTCAATTTCTTTTCATACCCTTTTATGCATTTAACCACATATCTCTCAAATCATAATATTTAACTCTAATTATTATCAAATACACCTACTTCTATCTTTTCATTATACTTTTTGATCGTCATTCGACTCTTCAGCAATTTGGTGCTATTTTAAATTTTTCTAAACACGCAGCCATCACATTACCTCCTACTACTTCCTTTAATTCCTATCACATTTTTTTAGCATCATGCTCATACTTATTAGCTCTCTTTCACTTTATGTCATTATAATATACTTTTCCATTTCTCTCTTATTAAATATCCCTTCATTTTTGATTCTCCATTCACTTCATCCTAACACACTTCTTATACACACTACATCCAATTTAATCAAGGAGATTAAAGGCATATGATCAGATGGTCACATAATAATACATTTTAAATACCTTTCACGTCACATTCTGTCCTTTTTGGAACAGTTCAATAAAGTCTTATGTTTTTCCCTCTTATTTGTTGGTTAGGAAGAAATTTATGTTTTGAAACTAAAGTGAATTAATTATTAAAAAAGGAAATTAGTTACATAATTCATAACCTTGACATTTGGAAAATGGGAATTAAACCTCATTTGTAACAATTAATAGCATAATTTTTGTCTATATTACCTAAACTTTCCCTACAATGAATCAAGGAATATAAGAGGGAGAATAGCAATATAATTTCGGAGGAAATCTCTTATAAAATTTGAAATATAATTTAAACAGAAATGAGGCTTCTAAAGAATGGTAAGTCTTATTTTTTAAATATTCCTTTTCGATACATTATAATTAAAAGAGATTTTCATTTTCTATGTAGATCTTTGGCCTTTTCTTCTTTTCTCTCTCAATGTTCGGGGACGACAATATAAAAGAAAAAATCCACCTAGCCTATGTAGAAAACAACAGATAAAATCAACAAAGACAATAAATCTGACCTAAATTTAGACTTATGTAAAAGAGGTCTCAATCCTCAACTAAAACAGACGCTCTAAGCAACTTAAACTAACCTAGGAAATATATTCGTAAGAAGACTTTAGGTAATTCACTTAAGGCGCAATTTTAAAGGAGGAATGTCGAGTATCCACCTACTTACTATAGGCATAAAATTGCAGATGTGCTTATAAGTTGAGTAACTTAGCTTTAGTTGAAGAAGCCATGAAAATTACGTCTGTCTTAACCTTTTTTCTAGGAATTAAAATTTTCTATGAGACAAAAGGATGTAATTTCTGATACGAAAGGAGAATTTACCTCAATAAGATTCAATAAAATGATAATGCATTTATATAACGAGATCAAAGAACGTTAGAATAATATTGTAAACCGAAATTAGCCGCATTTTCTCGAAATTCCTAAGCCGAGTTAAACAATTAGAACAGGAAACTACTGCAAACAGCTGGATGTAATGTGTTGAAAGTTCCTCCCAAATCAACAAATATGTAATTGCATGAAATTATGTTTGGGTCATGAAGAGAAAATTTCAGGCTTCATGGTTGTCAGGACTTACGATGAGGAGTCAGAATGCTCTGTATGAGCTATACTAGTATACCCTGGTGGTTATTTGTTTATTTGCACTGAAACTGGAAGTTCAACAGAAGAATGAGGCAAAGTAATTTTAAGGAACCGTAAAAGTTGGTATTAACTATGCATTTTAACACGAATTTAAAAGTAATATAATTCTTTGATTCGTAAAGAAATTATTCAAGATTTACGAAGAGGAGAAAAGCATCCTTTTATATATAGGTATATTTAATAACTCCTATCAAAGCGAATGGTCAGTTAGAATCATTTACATTATTTTTATCATTCTCAATGAGGAAAATGAGCCTTACTCTGTATTCAAAAACCGGATTTTGTTTTAGATTTAGTTAAATTCATCAAATGCTACTTGAATTCTCTTCTTGATTAAATGGATATTGGTTGGTGTTTGGTCGCGTAGATTTCACCTTAATAGCCACACATAATACTAAAGCTCCAATGTGTTAAATCTCTGTTTCGCGAAAGCAAAAGCCTATTTAATGTCTCTTTGTATATTGCGCCGGAATCTGGCACTTGTTAAGTACGTACGAGTGGTTGACCAGTGCCTAGTGCACTGCTCTGTGAATAGTTACCATTTTCACACCAATTTTTGTGGCCAGATTTCTCATGCAGTGTCTATCTCCCTCAGAGAGCTTAGAACTGAAACTGGCGATGAATTTTTCTGCGGTACTTCTGACATTATCTTTAGCCACGTCATACATCGGTTTCAGTTTGTAAACAAACATCATCGGAAAGTTAAGAAAATTCACAATCTCATCTATGCTTCTGACATCCCCTAAAGGACCGAAAATGTCGTAGCTTATTCAATTTTAACTAATTTTTAGATGAAAACGCAGATGCCTTTAGCCTTATGAAGGCTAAAGTCATATTGAGCGTGTCTAAAGTATTTAAATTTCTTCCATTAGAGTAAGCATATTTGTGATTCCATATAAATTCCAATTTAGTCTCATTTATTTAAAAGATGCCAAGAAATTCCAACTGTACCATAAAAATGTCTGTAATAATAACTAAAAGAGTTCGGCAACGCGGTATAAAATTGATAACCGCCTTGATGAATTGAGGGATGAAAACGCAAGATCAGGATTAGGAGCGGCTCAAGTTTATGTTACCAACGTTCCGAAAAGGTCTTATTTATGGACAAGAATAAGATCAAGAGAGGAATGTTGTCTAAAGCAGGAAAGTAAAAAAAAATCAATTTTAATTTATTTAATAATATAAATACCTAAAATTGATTTCACAGCCCATCTTATAAAGAGTCTTTCCCCACATCTAAATGAGCCACTAGGTGGGTTATTCTGTAAAAGGAAAACATAAATTTAAATTAAATTTAATATTTATACGATCCTTCCACTTATTTTGTCTATAGCTTTATATCTGTACATGGTGTTACAATATATGGATGTTATAATTACCGGTAAACTACAATACATAAAATGAGGATATACGATTTTTCGAGGAATGAATGGTCACTTTTTCTATGCATTGGCTATTAGAGATGGGCGCCAGGATCAGGAGCGGCTCCAAACTCGAAAGCATGTTCGATGCAATTTAAGTAATACTTCAGTTTAGAAGGTCTTTTTCTTTGCTACAATTTTGGGCAACAATCTAGGGTTTTATGACGTCAGAGAGTAGCTTTAAATGTGGGCAATCACGCTGTTGTATTTTTTAAGTTATTTTCGTTTTAGTCTTTATTCTTTATTATTTAATTAATGCCTGCACTTCTAATCAATTACGAGTATATTAGTAAGTAATGCATTGATATTTCTATATTTTCTAAGGTATTAATTTTTTTGTTTCGTTTTCGTATTTTTGAGAAACCAAAGCAGTTTTTTCACACATTGGCAATCCTTATTTTAACCTTATTTCCAACATTGGCAACCCTTAAAAAAGAAAAGCGGCTGATTATAATAGTGAAAGGTAGAGTTGTTTTCCCTTCTGTCGTTTTAACTTTTGCCGCCGAAATTTAGCATTCACGTTTTGCATTCAAATCTGGTGTTAACCTTTCGAATTAATAATATTATGAGTTTTTATAAGGGGCAGGGGGTGTGGCACCGGGAAGGCGAAGCCTCTCCATTTCTAAAGTAACTAAAAAAAGGTTAATTTTTTCCGGCAATAGCCTAAATTAGGCGGCGATATCGTCTTTGTGTTTTTGATAAACATGCGATCGGCTCTGCACGTTTATCGAAAAAATAAAGACGCAAGCCGCCTACTTTAGAAATAAACATAAATGGAACCAATACAGGGGCACAATAGACTATTAAGAGGAACACGACCTAATTCTAAAGAACCCCAAAGAAAACCCACACATCATACACAACTCCTTCTCACTCACACTAAATATTAAGTGTTGAATACACAGTAACATTGCAAACTGGCATCGCATCATATTCTATTATATATCATATTGAAGGGAATTATTTTCTGAATTAAAATATGATATGGACATTTTGTATTACTCAATAATGAAGAAAATATTATTGATTTGATTAGCGTTGTGGAGCGAGGATTAAATGCCTAACGACCTATTCAATCACCCTTCAATTCGAACCGAATGCTAGGCTTGCAAATTTTGCCTTGGAGAGGGGTGTTATTTTCCCCTACAATTAAAGAGTAATTTGGAGGTTGAAGCCCCCTTTTCGGAATAATTATTTTAGGGTTTAAATTCGAATGCAAATGACAAACGTTGGTAGGCATCCAATGTTCATTTTTCAGTTGCCGGTGACTCTATATCTCACTATATCGCTCGATCAGTTAGTAACCATTTTTCTTTTTGGGGCTTTTGATAATAACAGTTACAATTTGGCTATTCTAACTAAATTTTAGTACTTTATGTTGTCTTACATCCTCTTTTGAATGTTATAATTCCCAAATTTCTCTCAAGGTTAGTCCGGAAATTATTGAAAGTTTTGTAGGTCGTAAGTTTATTAATCATAATAAGTGACAGCACGCGACGTTGGTGAGCAGTCCTTGTTTATGTATGGTTAACCCCTTATGGTCAGCCCCTTATTGTCAGCCCCTTATGGTCAGCTCCTTTAGTGGATATTTCTATTTAAATAAAAAAGTAATCAAAAATAAGGAGCGCAAATTTCTAATTAACGAAAAATATATCGTCAGCCATCTTGTCATTGATAACCTCTTTGGAACCACTAAAAGAATAAGTTAGGTGGAGGTTTAACAAGGTAGTTTAGTTCTATTTGAGGTTAGGTGAATTTAAGAGGGGGGGTTATTTATTTTGATTAAGGTTTTAAGTATTTGTGGTGTATACCGACGGAAAGGAACCAAACAATAAGACTATTATTTTGACACTCCTCTGCATATCCTTTGGTCTAAAGCGTCTGTTTTGTGTGAGAGTTGTGAGTAAGTTTTTCATGCATTTACACGCGAATATTTTGATCGTTTCGATCCTGTAATAGATTTGTGTCAAATTCATGGCCTACTGCGGAAAGCCTATGTTTGCGAACGGTGCAGGACTAAGCCTAAATTAGATTTTATGAGTTGCCAGTTAAATTTGAGGATTCGAAGTCAAAAAATGTCTGGTAGGAACAACCTTTTAACCTATTTATAAGTACATGTATTTAAATAACCTACAACTTCAACCTTCTATACCATGGTTAAATTTGCAAAATCATTCATAATATGCAGTTCTTGATTCGATGAAATAAAATTATTTTCCCCGAGGTTTATGACGTCAATGAAGCGGAAAATAATAGTTCCACACACATATATATATATATAGAAACATAAAACTACATAAGTTAAGAAATGAACGGGAGCGCGAGCTTATATTAGTTAACTTTTAATTTATTGTTACTCTGTGAAAGCTGCAGAGTACGAAACTTCAGTAATAAAATAACTTATAACACTTGTGGTTTGCCCTTATTCTCTCTCTCCATTTATTGTCAAGGACACCGATCAATATACATATATATTCATTTATTTATCGACCTTCCTCTTTCTCATTTAAATAAAAGTTTTGTCAATTATATCATTCGAAAGAGAATGTAAAACAACACAAGGGTTTTAAATTTGGTAAGAATGCGCCGAATAGTTTTATATTATTGCCAAAACAATATAATTCCCTGGCTAATCTTGGGAGGACTTGGGCAATTATATCATTCAAATGAAGATGTAAAACGACATAAGGGTCTCAAAATTTGTTAGAATCGGTGGAACAGTGATCATGTTATTTCCAAACAAAATAATTCCCGAGCTAACCTTAGGAGGACGTTGGAAATTATATCATTCAAGAAAATAATGTAATACGACATAAGGTGTTTCAAATCTCGTTAGAAGTGGCCTAATAGTTACAATTTTATTACAATTTCAAAAAAAGCAAAACATGGACAGACTGACCTAACCGATATACATAGAGAGATGTAGAGTCACCCGTGACTAGACTCGCACAAAGATTTTATATTTATAATCCAGGCTAGTTTACAAGTACCTTCAAACCAAGACATTTCTCCCCTCTTATCGCCGATATTATTGATTTCTAAGTTGATCTGTCTCACTGACATCAATGATTGCATTGACCATGATGTTAGGAAAGAGTTTGATTGCGACCCAGTCAAGATTGGCTTGAGTCAGGAATCCAGGGCAACATCTCCAGGATATATATATTGCTTGCGTGATGCATTATTCAGTGATTTTACAGGCGACGGCATGATATTTATATGGAATTATTGGATTCACTTATTTACTATTTTGTTGCAATTAAAAATACAGTTTCCATATGAAAGAAATGAAATGTTGAACGATAGTAAGGAAATATAAAAAAAACTATATGTGTCTGCGTATCTCCATGTATACTTCATATATAACGAACAACCTCAAGGATAGACCCCCTCTAATTGCGGTATGTTTAAACGTAGGAGCAATTAGTTACTTGTCCTATAAAGGCCATTAACTCTTGCTTTATAATTTTATCAGGCAAAACGTCTCACACTCTTCATCAACCCGTTAATTAATTTTTGTTGCTTTAATATATTTTCAATTACTCGTGGATTATTCTCATTATTACAACGGCTCTTGATATAGAAATAGATCCAAAGATTGATGGAAGGGCGTGTTTTGCTCATTGAAAAAATAGCGCCAACAAAATTCTCTTTGTTTTTGCAAAGTAAAATCTGTCTCTAAATCGGAAATCCAAAGAAATTAAGATTTTAGATGAAAAAAATGAAAGGTGTTTCCAAACATCCTGGAATTCCCTCAAGATCTTCATTTTACCGATAATATTTTGCGATATTCGATAACATGAATGACAGAAATCCTTGTTTAAATTTACCTCGAGATTGTGAAGGTCTCAGAATGAATAAAAATATAAGTGATCCTTAAAAAATACATTAAGCCCAAGAAAGAAATTTCTATGGAAGAATTACAGGTTTATTAAGCAATATGGTCCAATGGGACTAAGATTTGTAGAGACAGAAGTATGTTGAATGAGGACTGACCTTTTATTGAAGACTAATCTCATAACGCCCATAGAAATAAATCTAGTGCCTAAAATTATGTTTTACTTCTCACGTGTATATTACATAGACATAGAATGATATAATTTCATTCTATATTTTATGCTAGTTCCAAAAATTGGGGGAAGAAATTTCGAAGTGTAAATTCACCTGGATCTTTTGTTAGATTTCTTTTTATGCTACTTTTTGCAAGATTTACCCTCTCACATTTATTAATCTGGTCCTTATTCCTTTTTCACCAACACTCCTTTAATACAGCTCTGTATTACTAATTAAAATTGAATGTATCTTTGCAAATCAGTTATGGGTTCTATGGATCGCTTGGATGCAAGGTTTGATCTTCACCGTTAATTCATGTTTTTTAGTAATTCCACCAAATTGCTGAGTCTTCATCCATGCTACAGTGATTAGTGGATAAAGGGGATCCTAAAAGTAAAAAAAATGCTACAGTGAGTAGTGGGTAAATGGGATCCTGAAAGTTAAAAAAATACTACAGTGAGTACTTATACCCGTTCTAATAGAATAGCATTTGTGCAGAAGTTCATGAAATATCCATTGCAAAGTACCGAAATTTCGACGTATAGGAACGAATGTAATATGAGTCACAACCACACATAAATATTTGCAACCAAAAGGTTTATTCATTTTAAATATAATTTAAAAACTAATATTCAATATAAGCCACATCACATAGATCTAAATATTGAAAGCTTTCTTCAAAGGATCATTGTCATACTTCAGACGGGATTTTAAATTAATGTTTTCTTTTAAAAAGGATGTCTTCATGCGATGACGTTTATGTATATAATTTTTATGAAACATATTGAAAACTGGTAACCCTATATTATGCCTTCTCACCTTAGTGATATTATATCTCCAGTTTAGCTATCCTTAGCTTATTCTTAAGAGATCTGAAGGTACTTAAAACGGTTGCAAATGGAACTTTCCTAGAAAGACTTGAACGAAGGATACTTGCATTTATCTGCAAATTTCTTAATCCTTTTTATTACTGATGGCACTGAAGGCCAAATTCTTCGGATAACTTCTTTTATCTCGTTTAAATTTTAGCTTCGTAATTATTCTTCGATTTAATATCACAAGAAATTTCACCACTTTTTGCCATCATGATTGCCTGTAGAATAAATAGGCGATACTAACTACTAATGGGATTACAAAAGCTGTCATAATTTTTCCAATATAAAGTAAACATATGCAGGTAAAAATGATATATGAATCAACATTGCTTGCGATAGTTTATGTTTTTATTAGTCATCTAATTGATCCTCAAAATTGAGACATTTCAGGACTCCTAATGTCTCCACTTGTCCCAGACATGAAATAAACGGTTCATGTACTATACGAAAAAGGTTTTTGTTATGTAGGAGTATGACTATTTTGGGGCCAAGTCTGTGCAAGTATTTTTCTAATACCTAAAAAAAGTATATCCTCTAAATTGTATTTTTGAAAATATCAGAATGAAAGCTGATATATTTTAGGTTGTCAGTGATTTTTATTTGATTTCAATTTTTTGAAAAAAAGTGGTTTATAGAAGACTATTATGTGCTCTAATACTGATACAGACTAGTTTAATGCCCCTGTGGTAGGATGTAGAGTAATTTTCTTCTTTTCTTTGATTATAATCATCCAAGAAATGAATAAAGGTCTTAATTACGATATAAGGAATGGGATCTCTTTTATTTGGTTGACTTCTCTGATATTTGGGTGGATAGATTTCTAGACTATTAAACTTTCTTACCGTGATTTCAAATACCACCATCCTCTTAATTCTAATTCATTTACCATATTATTTTAAGCCTCAACTTCTTTTCATTTGGAAATCTTAGAGTCACTGTATATCAATAAAATAAATCCAAAACTAAATAATTACTCCTCCTCAATTAAACTATTCACTATATAACCAACCAACATTTCAATAGATTAACAATCCAACCAATTAGTTTTCGTTTTTTTTGTTGTTTTTTACAATTTAATATAATAGGTTATTTTTGTTTGATCCAGTAACCTTTAATTTGTAATATTCAATCCAGTTCATGTTATAATTTCACTCTCTATTATTTTTTAAAATCACAATGGGTAGTATTATTTAATTTTATATATTGTTATTAGTGTTTTTACTTTAATTCTAATAATTGATAATTTTCTTATTTTAACCTGCCTTCATCCGCTTTTTTTGCCATTATTTAATGGATTCTTTAAACTGTTATCAATTAATGTTTTTTCCCCTTCTCAATAGTCGACACAGTCGCTGAAGATGGTCCTTGTAAAGGTCCGTAACCTCCGGCCGATAAAGGATTAGTGTAATCACCTGGGTCTTCATATTCCTGTTACATATCAGATTCCCAAGGAACAAATCAATTACAGTATATATATATATATATATATATATATATATTTATATATGCATCATATGATAGTCCCACCAATCCACTAAAATTCATGACAACCCTTTAAATATTTACATGAGCTTTATTATCTCCTATTTCTTATGGGTTGATGATGGTAGAATTGTAATTCACCCAAAGAATTAACAATTAATTATTTAGAATTATTCATTTGTTCAATTATTTTAGATAAAATGAAGAAAACAGTTACGAAATTTTATGTCCTCTCCTCCGCTCGTATTTAAGAGTAGTTTAAAACAGATTGAACCTAGGTTCAATTAGGTGGCAACCAGAACTTGCAATCCAAAGCGCTTTAAAACGTTCTCGTGTAGTAACAAGTTACCAAGTTTAAGTTCCAAATGAAATAAAACTGCTGGATTCCATCGAGTCGTCCTTATTGTCTTTTTAAAGAAAGTCGTTTTTTAGGTCTACTTAAATCAGGCTAATTCAATGGCTTGTTCATGATAGGAGGCGATTATTCCTCGCTATTATTTCTGATATCAAAAGACGCTTGCAAAAATGGCGAACATTATCACCAAATTTAATTGGTTTACACCACTCTTTTTTAGGCTGGCGTAAGACTAATATTTAACGACTCAATTAGGGTGGTGTAGCGTGTGAAACTCGTGAATCTATGCGTAGTAAGTATTACGACTTCATTGCAAAAGAGAAATTAGAAAATATTATTTCAGCAACTATATTCTTAACGTGGCTGAATCATTAAATTTGGAATTTGGCCGTTTTTTTCCCTCATTTTTCAAGCCATTTAATATCTCACTCTAAATAAAACTTGGGGAAAGTGTGAATTTCCCAAAGTCAAGGCTTTTTATCCTGATAACGTGACTGTGTCAATGATACGATTGCATGGATCGTTAAATAAATGTTTCGAATTTTGCTGAGCTCTAAGAAATAATAGAATTTCGCTAACACCATTTCTTTGGCCATACATAATGATAATGTTATGGAGCATTATACTGCTTCATAATGAAGGATGTGTTCTTAAAAATGTAGTATAATAAACCGGTCTTTTCTTCATGAGGCGTTTATCTTTTGATAGCTTCTAGTCTCATGTCTACTATCTGTTGTGTTTTCTCTGAGTCCTAAACAAAGAGGGAGATTAACCAAAAAAGAAGACAGAAACATTAAAGTGAGAGCCCCTGGAACATGATAAGTAATAATAAAATAAAACATAAGAAATAGATGCGATATGGGGAAAGATAAAGTCCGTTTGATTAAATGATGTATAAGAAACCCACTGAGGAAGAAGTAAGTATTAATTTTTATGGCTTTAAATTGGGGTTTTTCTACTGGTGTTGTGAGGTTAGGAAAGGTATCTTTTAGGAACTATAGGATGACGATGGCTCGTCGGTTCGATGAAAGAATTGAGATAAGAAGTGACCTTCCTTTGGAGTTTATTAAAACAATCGTCTTGCATTTTGTTCGCTTGGTTTTCCTCCCTTTCACAATAAGTGCAAAATATACATTTATTCAGTGAAGCAGGAATAAGCTACGATAAAAATAGCAAATTTCTAATTGGTTATGTTTTCTATCATGCAAAAAGTTACATAAATCAACACAAGAAAATAATATTAACAGTTGTTCCTAAATGAAAATAGTGGTGCATTGCAGGTAAATAAATGCTTGACGCCTTGGTCACACGTTTCCGCAATATTTTACGATAGTGGATTTTATAAGATCAATCTTATGAGATATGTTCCAAAAATATTACATAATAAAAGGGAAAACAATATAATGAGTGGCGAAGAAATAATATTTACTAGGAAGTAACGAACGAAGTTAAATGAGAAGCGAGATCACAGATTTACAATTTTTCATTTTTTTAACCCACGAAATCCATCATACGCATTAGATAGATCCGGATCTCGTGTTTGTACAAATATTAATTTTTACCATTAACATAAGAAAATCATTTTAACAAACTGAATCATTAATATTTGAGCTAAATATTGCGGCTTCCATGTTTCTAAGAGTCACAAGATAATTAAAACAAGCACAAATCTCAAACCCATTTTATTGTTTATATATTATCTATATTTTAATTTTGTATGGTATATATCTGTATGTATGGGGATTAAATGGACTAAGAAAGGTTGCTCGCACACTGAGGCATAATAACTCTCTTGGGGGCGCGAGATTAAATTAAAAATTATATTGCCAAGCACATTTCCCACCTGATTTAGAAAGCAAAGTTACATTACTTCGTAATTTCACTGGAATAATTAACTATTTTATCTCGTGTACAAAATAGGTGTGTTGAACAGATCAGTGGAAGGTACATTTAACTAAGAAAGAGAAAAAAAAAATAGGAGAAAGACATGAGTAATGTATGTTAATTATTCTCTAATATGTAGAAGAAAACAAGTAAAAAATGACATCGATGTTGCTTAATCCTTCGTGAGACGTTGTCTGCTAAGAGAGTTTTACGACCCTTTTGTACTGGTGCTTATGGTCATATTCTAATATGCTCTTTGTGAAACTTTATTAGTTTTACATATTTGATGATGTTGGAATATATTAATGTATTTACAGATGTGCAGATACCAAGGAAGCCGATCTGTCACATGGCAGATAGGTAAAATAATATATATCACATGTGCCACGTGACACGCCGGCGTCCACACATTATCTCACTAAAAAAAAATATATAAATATATTAAATCTTACAGAAAGTGATTTTTTTTCAGATTTTAAATCTTTAATTACAAGTGAATATAAATGTCAAACACATAAAAATGATTCCAGTTAAAACTTTCTACGATTCTTCATCTAGAAGAGAGTCTCGAAGTTCTGAAATCGATGATGATGATGATGACCCCATGTTTAGTGATCTTTCCGGTACGGATAATTATATCCCAACAGATTCTGAATCTTCTACCTAATCTACAGATATATCAGATGAAGAAGTAGAGGGCAGCTAAACACCTCCGCCTAGCCAAAGAGTAGATCCTCAAAAGCCACTTTGGAACTTGGTAGATGGAATCCATCTAAGAAATATTTTGTCCAATAGTGTTGGAAGTAATTCTGTAAGAAATCTTTTACAATCAGGAAATGTCACTACTATTGAAATATTCAATGTTTCTGATACAGGTAATCTAATTGCTTACCAGACAAATCTCCATGTTCAAAAAATGATTATGAATAATCAAGTGTGAAGAACATGTTGCATTAATAGGTGGAAAGATACTAATGTAACAGTAGGGAATTTTTTTTAATAAAATATTCCTAGTAACTAATTTTATTATTTTCAGGCTTCTTAAGAGTCGATAATGAAATTTTATTACAAAAAAATTAGCTATTCTTTAAGTGCCAAATATATATGCTGTGACCCTTTGTCATCTCATGTAGATAAAATACCTATTCCTTAGGTCCACTATCGTTTTCAAAGCATTTTAGCTCATCTTGACAAGGATAAATGAAGCTTTAAGTACAACATGTGCGGTGACTCGTCGGCCCCTAAGATAACATTTTGACAAAAGCAGCAAGTAAGATGCCGGTGGGTCACATGGATTTCAACGTTTGTCTCCATTAAATATTTATTTTACTATTAAAAAGGGATTGTAGGTGTATGAATAGAAAGGTTGAAGAATATATAATAAAAGACAAAGGTTAGAAAGCGCCTGAATATACTGAAGGATAGGTAGAGAAATCCCGTAATGTGTCTCGGCGCCAAAAAACAAATGATTTTAAATTGACTAAATTTGCTTCGGAGAATTATTGACATAGGATTAGCTTCTAATGAAAGGTAGAGCGAGATATTTTGAAGATTATCGTGATTTAAGTTTCAGCCACTTTCTTGTAAGGTTTACTTTACAGATGTGAAAAGAATGAAAGACTTGCCCATGAAGGACGTTCGAATAACGTCAAATTTTACTTTATAATTCATCCTGCTGGGTCGAATAGATTTCCATCACCCTCTCTCTTTTGACCATAAGATTCTTGGTTTACACCGTCCATTTCTTCCCAACTAAACTTCCTAATGTTCATATCATTATTTTCCTTTTTGTAAATATCAAAGTAAGAATTACAAATTATTTCCTCGATGTTTATCGTGGAGTGAGTTAGAAGTAAAAGACCAAAGGTTACTCATGCCCAAAGGAAAGCATTAAAAATTAATTCGTTATCACTGTGGCAAATTATATTTAAGATCTTCGTAAAATATAACTACAGAAGCGCTGTCCCTTCAATAAATTCAGCGTAAAAGCTTTCCTTTT
The DNA here is from genome assembly GCA_963969495.1 of Ceratothoa steindachneri. Classification (NCBI taxonomy): domain Eukaryota; kingdom Metazoa; phylum Arthropoda; class Malacostraca; order Isopoda; family Cymothoidae; genus Ceratothoa; species Ceratothoa steindachneri. The sequence continues at coordinate 85,951,937 of OZ018337.1, forward strand.
GGTGCTATATCTGACCATCTTTTGTATTTATCTGTTTACGACGGTAGGGGCGGAGGCCAATTGGGCTTTCCGCCTCCATTTTGTGCAAATATTAGGTGAGTTAGCCTTTTGTGGCGCAGATAGACAAAAGCTTTCATACTTTGTTTCTTCTTCACCAGTGCTTTATGCACAGGAAAGAAGCAGCTCGGATATTGAGGGTGCATTTCCCCGCATTCCTTCTGGTTATTAAGATTGTCCAAAAAATGTGTGTAATTATTTATATTAGTGTATTAGTGTAAAGTTTTGCCTTTATTAGGAGAAAAACATCCAAATTTTTGCAACCAAAGTATTAATCTACTTAAAACCTATGCAATTTAGGCTAGTTTGGAGTGTATCAATTAATTATGCAGAATCATTAAATTTATCCGTTTATTTTCAAAACATTTCGACTTAAACTCCATAGGTTATTTTCAAAATTAACGGCACTCTATTTCTTGATTTTGCTAACCATAAGAAGGAACAATATACTGAATATATCAAAGTATTTTATTCGCACTTTATATATGATACCTAATCCATTTTTTTATTAGGTCACAGCAATTTGATCACTAAAGATAAATTGAGCCGAAGTGAGTCTTTCATTATATGTTTAGTGATAGCCCGAAGAAGTGAGGTCAACAAGCAGCAAGGGAAAGCGTTTCTTTCCTCACTGTGTAAGAACTGTCCTTGAAGGAGCTAAAGGGCTTATATTACTTTTTTCGGCAGTAACTAATAGATAGTAAATAATTCTTTTTATTTAAATAGATAAATATGGTTTCTTATTATTTACCTTTCACAAATGGTATGGAAAAAAGCCGAAAGGAAACAAACTTAGGCAAATTAATTTGGGATGGGATTCCTCAAAGGATAACAGAGAAAGATGATTTGGAATTTGATTTAAGCATAAAGCTTTTGGAAAATTGTGATGGGATTAGCTGAAAGATGATAAAAATGCACATTAAATTTGATCCTTAAATTTATTAGCAAACTTCTTTTAAATAATTTGTGATGGAGTTTATAGAGGTATATTTTAGCAATTCTTTGGCATAAATGAACAGATCTTGAATTAAGAAAACTGATGATATTTTTAGGAATGCAATAATTTAGGTTTTGTAGATATGATTGTCAGGAATCAAAGACTAATGGAAACTGGGAGTGACCTAACATGTTAAATGAAGGTAAACAGTTTTCAGCCATTGAATGAGTGAGGACATTTCCTACATTAAACAAATAATGTCTACAAGAAAAATAGAAATCCGTGTGACACGAGCTTCAGTGATAAGGATGCTTCGTCTCATGGAAAAATTGATCGAGCTTATTTAATTTGGGAATATTCTTTATACAAACGTTATTGCAATGAAAATTTAACCTACGAACAGAATATAATATCCCGAAGTTAAACTGCTTACAACAAACTGCTCTGATTAGAGACTTTAAACTATGCATGGTACATAAGAGAGGATTTTTCTCTAAACTGGCCTTCGACATCTCATTTTCGGATATATATGTAAAAGATTACAAAAACATAGAGGGTTGACATTATACAAAATCAACATTATTAATATAGTATCTATTATGGTATAATAAGATGTAACCATTTTATAAATAAAAATTAATGGATATATGTAGGCGTTTCAAGTAAATATATGACGACTAACTATACGAAAGATTAAAACACTAAGGTTTGTTTATAAAAAGCAGCTCTTGTTTTAAAAACCAGATCGGATTTCTCAAAGATATTTGCATTAAGCAAGAAATATGATTGGCCCGCGTGGGAAGGTTAGGTAAATAATGATGCAACCATAGATTTTTGCTATGGAGAAATGTTTTGTAGCTCATCCGTTTTGCAATCATAAGAGAGGATTCATCATAATGCCACCAGCATGCAACACATATCTGTGTAAATTCATTACGAGTTTGTCTATGTTCTTAGTCATGAGTGCTTTGGCAAATTACTTTTAAGAATAATACAGATAGACAAAAGTGATAAATGTAATAATTAGTTGAATGAATTTAGATTTGGGGTTGAGTTAATTCATTTATTATAAACGGGTCCTAGTATTTTAAGTTTTTTCAATCGTTATCTTTGTTTATAATAGATAAATCATCGAAAGAATTTATGTAGTTAAGATGGTTAAGTGGCGAATATAATCTAATAGATGATTGCTCCTGGGGAGTGAGTGGGGCTTTTGGTTTATTTTTAATACTAGGATGTGTGCGAATATCTTTCTCTAACAGGTGGATAGATGGAATATTTTCCCTCGTCGAGGTTCCGACTTCATTCCAAGGGAGAGCAAACATAAACTTTAGCCCAATTAGAGACCTGGTAACTTGCTTTCTCTGAAAACTCTCTCTTTCCTCCTTTTTCTTTCTCGCTCTCTTTCTCTCTTTCATTCTTAATACAATCTATGGCTAACATACGGCACTCTGTCCATATGAGCAAACTATGGATAAGTTTAGCTTATTTTCGTATAGATTGGTAATTAATCTCTTCGTCAATTCTCCCTCTGGCGTCATCACTTAGTCCTTTCTCTAAAAGGTTCTTCACGTCACCATTAATCGTTTCGGATTCAAGAAAAGATTGACGAAGCTGGAGGTTAATTTTCATCTTAAGCTCGAGATAAAATTTTTTGCAATGATGGACAGGTTTGATCATCACATGGTTAAAATTCTAATTTTTCAATATTTTTTCTGGAATTTTTAACGTTTCCTTCACTCATAGTTTGGGTGACGTAACGAATTTTTTCTTTAATAAAAAGCTCTAGAGAAGATTGTCCTTTTTAAAGAAATAATATTAGACTTGATTGCGAATTATTTTCAAAAAGTGCTGCCATGACAATTTGTTATTAAAGACCAAGACTTTTTTCATTCACATGCCCCAAATCTGTCCAATATTAGACTCTTTGAACAATTACAAGTTTATTATGCAGGCAGCAATACATATTTTGTTCTTCGAGTTTTAAAATAATCACCCCTCCTATAGAGTATTCATGATTACACACGACCTAGTTATACAGGGTTAATTACGGATGTGTTACGCCGTTTGAACAAAAACAAAACAAACGAACAAATTAAATACAAGAATGCAATTCCTAAAAGCCCAACAAATTGAATTGAAGCTCATTTGATAACTCCTCAGTAAAATGTAAATCCGATGGCTCTTTGCGCATTACGAAATATGAACTTAAACGTTCCCATTGAAATTTATTTCTAGGAAAAATGAGTCGCCTCACCGAGTTTTCTTAATCCGGAATCTTTTCAATTAAATTGATTAGAGATTTATTTACATAGCCATTCTCTTTCATGCAAGACATAAGAAAATTATAATTTTGTTTGATTTTTTTATGCTATGGCTATACACTTATAAAGATCAAATGTTACAAATAAGTTTCCAATATTTGAATATATTGGATAAATATTTCATATTTTGCCGATTAATTTCTTTTTCCAAAGGTTTCTAATTAATAACCTCCTAATTTATAAGATATAAAGTTTTCTAAGCAGAAAATGCCGGTGGACATCTTCTTTACTGTATACTATTTCATAGATAAATTACATGTCTTAGATTAATTTCTAAATTAGAAAATCATTTGAGTTTCAATAGTAACGATTTTATTAACAAGTTTCAGAAATAAAATTTTCCCCCTTCACTGAAAATCGAATATCACTGTTAAAATACCTGGTAATTGACCATTTCATACTAGTTCTTTGAGCTACTTACCTTAGATTGAACCACTCTGCTTGCTGTTAGGCCCTCTTTGTGGTTCATAAGGTAACCATATCCCTTAAGAACGTTATTTGCGATGGCTGTTGGACTCCGCAGATACGGTTCCAGTAACGTATTTTTCGGGTTGCGCACACCACTTACGCCTTAACGGTCGATTAGAATTAAAAGTGAGGCTTTAAAGTTCATCTAAGACTCGTTTATTTTATCTTTATTCATTATTTACAACCACCTGCTACCTAGCCCTCCCCTCATGTTGGGCAATGGTCTTCACCGTTACACCCCCACAATCACCTTATCCTCTCCTTTTCGTTTAAGAGAAGAAACCATGAGCGAGATACTTTCTTCGAAATGTCGTCTTTGGCGTGGTGGAACATGCCACCTTCTTCCAAACAAGAAAAAAGAGGATATATAACTTTAAACGAAGCTCTTATCTCACAGCTAAAACTTTTGCAAACTCTCTTTTTGTCCAATTTTCAAATCTTTAACCTACCACAACAATTCTCTTCCTAATAATTTCATCTCTTTCTCTCTCTCTCTCACTCTCATCTCTCGTTCTCTGAGATGCAAAACAAATAGCGACACTTAGTAATTATCATCGCCAAATCAAGCTTCTATAGAGAGTGGGATTCTAGTTAGAGTAACATCCCTTCCCTTTTTGGTTGATCCCTAAACATGCGGTTCAATCATAGCATTCACAAAGCTCTTCTAATGACACATATCATAGAAACACTAGATCCACGATGAGCAGTGTCACTCTTAAACTCTTATATCACCAAACTCAATCTCATTTTATTCCCTTCAAATGTCTCTTTCCCTCTATTCTTCTTACATGCCCACACTGTCCCACATCATTTTTTTAAAACCACATCCACACTTTTCTTCGTACCATAAATATTTCTTAGTTACTCTTTATGTTGTTATCACAACCACTATCTCATAGCACATTCACTTTACTCTTTTCTTCATTTACTTTCAACCTCTTCCTCATAAACATTGTGCTAAATGCTATGTTCAACATTTCCATCAGCCTTTCAACTCTGCCACAATCACTGAGTTATTAATTGATTCTCCCTTCATTTACACCATAATCACTTCTTCTTAGCGCTACAGCTATCAATTTCACTTTATACCGTCAAATAAAAGAGGGCTAGTCCAATACACACACCTCTTAAGTCTTTCACATTTTATATCAAATACATTTATTCTAGGAGTAAATCAAACTTACTCTTACATTATTTGTCTTTGCTTTACCCAACTCCTGTGCATTAATGCAAATCAAAATACAGTACACTCTCAGCACTTTCACTCTTACCAGGTGTACCCAAATCTCTATTTATCCTCTCTGTCAACTCTTCGTTGATTCTCCTTACTACATCCCTTATATGATATATTTTCTCAATCCCATCGACCACTCGTTCTACCTCATTCAATAATCCCACTCTGCTGGATCCATACACTACAACCACGCATATTTTCATGCTGGCAAGTCTCAACATCATCTAAATATTCTTGAACTCACACATTTAGAAACAACCAATATACCATGCCTCTTCTGACTCCAACTCATGGTAACATCATCGTTTATCTTAGGCCAGGAATTAACTACAATCACGTCTTTCCGTAATTGTAGGGTTCAGAACTAGATCGTTCGGTGTGACTCGTTTGTCATTTCTTTCCAAATGCTTTTTTATTAGATTCGATTTATTCAAGCGCCGTCAAAATCTGACTAGGGAAAAACACTGTCTTATTATTAATTATCAATACAATTTCCTCATGGTGATATATTTTTCCTACAGATGATAATGACACTCATCATTTTAATTAAAAAGCGCTGCACCCCCTTTATTTACCATATAAAATTAATGTCATCTAGCGTTAAACAGATATTATGGCTAATTTAACTTCTTTTAACGTTGTAAATTCTGCTTTAAAACACTTTTTTAACGCCTGTTGCTGAAATTTTACTACCGCAATATTCTTCTAGCAGCTACATCACCTTTTGTTCTAAATTTCACTAGTTTCCCCTTACAAATTTCCTACTTGATTCATAAATTCTTGCCATCGAAAAATTCCACGGTTAGGTTTATGCTGTTTGGACATAATTCTCGAAGCACTTTTTAGCCAGATCTCCCCAAATAGCCATTTTTAGGATTGATCATTTGTACCCACCCTCTTTAAATGTATGACAACACCCGCATTATTTTTTTTCCCTCGTATGTACATTTACTTTTTATATGTGCCAATATTCTTTCTATCCTGTGCTGGTGGTCTTATTTCTTTAATCCACTTAAGTGATAAAACCTTTCGCCTCAAACAGAGGGAACCTGTATCAGTATCTGCCCCCTCATGACCAGACGGGCAATCAAGACATCAATCCTGGTTCTACTTATGGCTCAGAAACTTCGTGATTTGATTAAGCAACGACTGAATTTTCGCAGATCAATGTAAAAAAAAACAACAAATTGCCCCCTTGTCATCCAACATAGCTCTAAACATTAGTTATTTACGTTAAGCGTTAATTGAATGTAAAAAAAAACTAAAAAACGATAGAAAGGCTTAAGAGTAAATAAATTAAAAAAGGTATCTACGCCCAAAGCAGGAATCTCTCTAAATAACCTAAAATCAACCTAAATTGCGAGTTGACTTTATAATCAAAGTTGGATAACTTCAATATTCAGGTGAGAAACATGATCTAAATCTATGAAATGTAAAGTTTCATCCATAACACGAGAGGCAAGTTAATTTGTAAATGGAATTATTATTTACGTGTTGGCAACTCACTAATGTTCCTCTAACAGCTCGGCTCAGTTCAGCCTCGTCCGTGTTTCTAACAATCAACTGCATTTGTTTTTGTTTTTTTAATTTTACTTCGTGTTTAGCATTATGTTATGGACAGAAATCAAATAAATTTTGAAGTTATGCAAATCTAAATAAGTATTAATTTATTAAGTTAAAAAGTAATACAATTTACACGAGCTTCTACAAAAAGTGACCATCTGTCTAGTAAATTTATAAACGATGTTTGTATAAATCGTTAGACTTTAATTTTGAAAAGCTTTATTAGGTTATTTAGACATTTCCTCTTGTTAGCATGTTAATTCTCTTTGTATGATTAACCAAACTCCCATAGAGATGGTAGTCGAAATGTTAAACTTTATTATGGTATCTCTGGCGAAATGCTGTCATGCGTTTATGTGATTAAAGATCACCCTTCTTTTCATGCGTTTTATCTTTATTTGTTACTTTTAATTTGTTTCATTTACTTTTTACAACTGGGCACAGAAAACCTCGTTGTTGATAGTCTGAATTAATCTGAGAAATTCAAAATGGATTATGCCATTCTTATTCTACCAAACGCACAATAGAATTTCCGTGTATGATCCCCTACTTAAAATGAGGCATCTTGGTTTTTCAATTAGTGATCCATTGGTTAGATCGTTGAATTTAATTGTAATTTCTATCTATTGTAATAACCTAATTAAAAATGGTTCTCATTTTAGTCGAGAAAAGAAGAATGATCAAATAATAATTCTTATATTTAGCCGAAATTGATTTCCTGGAATATAAATCTGGGTTAATCGCCGCCACCTTTTCCAAATGAAATCTTTGTCAGTAGTCCGTTAAGAAGAATTTTTTTCACTTTCCAAACGAAGTTGTTGCTTTGATACAAGTAGGCAAAGTAGTGAACGTGGTATTACATTCCTCTGTTTTCCCACTGTCTTCCTTATTAAGCATTAGAGAAGGTAAAGGATTGCACTCTTGTCAATGTGTGAAGCATCCTCAAATCTCTCCTTTTCTAAGTGGAAACGGCATCAAATCTTGCTGGATTCATCCTAAGTTACAATCAATGGAGCTTATTTTAGAAGCCTTAGCAAATACATTCGTTATCATGCCAAAGCGTTTGAAAAATTTCCTGCAATAGAGACAAATGTCTCTGTAGCGTTTATCAAAAGGCAAAAAATTCCTCAAATATTCTGTGATTTGAATCTTGACTTGTTTGTTTGATGAATATTGATTAAAGATCTGACGCATTTATTTCGTACGGTCTATCATTTAGCTTCATTACTTCGCCAGCGAAACTCCTGGGTTGTCGCAATTTCCTCTTTCTTTCCTAAATTTTATCAACATCACACTAACTAACAGACTTCTGCTGTCGTCAGTTATACATTGACTAAAATTCTTCTTTTTCCCATTACAATTTATTACGGCCCATTATGCCCATTAAACCATCTACTGTACTGTTTTCCCTTGATATTACTACCTATTTCGCGAAAGAACTTTTCTAAAACAGCCACTCACTGATTGTAGGGAAATTGTGCCTTCACCCCCCCCCCCTCCGTTTACTCGTGATGCAGTCCCAAGGTTACCGCAAAGACATCCGGCCCAGGCGTCGGCGATTTAAAGCGTAACCGCAGCGTGGCACAACTCGGTGCCATGAAAGACCCGAAAGGTCAAAGTGTAAGATCTCCCCCAGGAGAGTGAGATCCAGTTTCACGTCAAATAAGAAATTGGAGACGTGTTTCTCCCAATCTCGAAGGCTAACGAGGAGCCGATGTTTGATTTTGTGGGAAAAACCGTTGGCCAAAAGAGCTCTCCTCAGGCCGTCCTCAAGCCCCTTCCTCCCCTTACCACTCCTCCAGTGGGGTGACGAGGTATAACTGAGGAAGTCTGAGGAAAATCTAGGTAGTATACGTCAGTCTCTAGGTGACGAAGTCTTCGGATCAAACCGAACTACCGAGACTGGAAAGCTAGTGTACTTGGCTATCCGGACCAAGAAGTACCCTGCAAGAGAGGCAGGGCTACCTACCTTAAAAGGCTAAGAAGAAGTTCATCCTCCAGCTAGTCCTATAATATCAAACCCAAGGATAAGTTAACTTCGTTAAGTTCAACTTACTCTCGCCAGAGAGACTCCTGGTGCATATCATATCCTGGTGCACCTTAACCCCTAGGGGTATTCCTCGTCCTTAAGGAATTAGGAAAAGAAGAAGGAAAAGGCTCCCCCTCGAGCCCGTTACTTGGTGGCCTCATCGAACTCTTAAGTTAACGCAGTAAGGAACCAAGTTCAAATTATTCTCGTCAAAGAAACCCCCCTCCGTTATACTCGCCCTTCAGGTAGACTGGAACTAAGAAGAAGCTCATCGTCGAGCTAGTTCCCGGTTACCAAACGGAACTTTTAGTAACTTATTCTCATCAGAAATACCCCGTCTCATCGACTTTCGCCCTTGAAGAAGACCCTCCCCGAGTTCAGTCCTCGTCCATGAGGAAATAAGTAACGAGAGAGAAAAGCTCCTCCTCGAGCTCGTTATTCGGTGGTCACACCGCACTTCAAGTTAACTTGATTTAAGAACCAAGTTCGACTCACTCTCGCCAGAGAGACCACGACTGCCTAGGTGTTGCATAAAGCATGTAATTGTTCTCATCCTTGAAAAACCCGCCCCCTCCCGGAATGCCGTGTGGACCCCCAGCTGCTATCATCGACAAAACGACCGTGTGATTCCGCCCATCTACATCTGGACGGACGGGGCGCATCGTTAGTCAATAACATTTCTGAGGCCTTCAAACTCCACATGATTCCGTAAGCCTAATTCTTATATTATTGTTGTGTGTAGAGTAATTAACCATTTTTTGTGGGTAAACTAATTTAATTAATTCTTGTATATATTAATATTCCGAGTATTGCCTTAGATAATGTTTAAACGTTGTGTAATCAATTAATGAGGTCAAAATATAAGTTTATTTTGGGAGTATTTTGCGTTTTTCTTATATATCCTTACGTGTTTCGGAACGGTTCTGTTCGTTAAGATATTCAGATATCTATATATATAAGACACTCTTAGCACTCTTAGAATAAAACAAAAAGGGGGGAAAATCTATGACTTCAATAAAAGTGGTGTCAGGTTTGTAGGTTGTTATTATAAAGAACCCAGCAGTGTCTAATTAAGAAAGAGCTAACACGTAAAGGAATATCATATCAGGAATAAGAGAATAATTGACAAGAGGAAAATTGGTAGAGTTAGGGGTGGTAACAATTTGGAGGTAATTGGTAGGCCAAGTGGTAAATTTGTTGTCGGGAGTGGTATTTTAATCAACATAGTAGTGGGATTAAGGGTAAGTTATGCTAAGCGCTACCTGGTGAGTGGTGGCATGATTACCTGAGAATAAAGAAAGGAAAAATCGAAGGACCAACACAAAATGGATGTGGTCAAAAGATTTTACCTACAAGCCCCAATTCTGGGATTTGAAGGCGGGTATATGGATGCCTACATCCTCGAAGAATTAAGAATACAAAGAGAAGAATAGGAAGAAATAATAGAGTTTGATGAAAAGAGGAAAAATATAAAAAGAGAGGATAAAAGAAAACGGGAAGCAATGGAAATATTGATAAACCGAAAAAGGGAAGAAACCCGAACACAGCGGAAAATAGAAATAGAGGAAAGAAGATTCTCAAGAGGAAGTAAGACCAACAAAAGAATAAGACAGTTAAAAAGAGAAGCACACGAATTCGGAATAAGGATAGAAAGGAAAGATAAGGAAAGGAGAATAAAGATAAAACGAGAAGATGATTTACAGAAAAATAAAGATAAACCTGCAAGATGTAGAAAGAAGAACACGACGGGAACACGAAATAGCGAAAGCAGAACAAGAGGCTGAAGAAAATGAGAATAAATAAGGAAAAAGAACGTGCTTAAGCTGAAAGAGAAGAGAGAGAAGAAAGGAAAGATTGCTCGCACTTGAAAGAGCCCTTATCGAGAATCTCATAGAGGCCAAGGAAGTTGCAGCCCGGCCTGGACCTAAGAAAGGACCATCCAGGGAAAACCCAGCCAAATGGGGTAACGATGGAAGAAGTAGAAAGTAGGGATGAGGTACCAGAATGTGTACCTAAGGAAGAACCTATGAGAAAAACCCAGTCAAATGGGGTTATCAGATAAGAAGTAGAAGGTAGAGTAGAGGTACGAGCAGGTGTACCTGAGGAACTACCTACTAAGAGAAGTGAGTTAAATGAGTTGACAAGGAAGGAGGAAAGAGGTGCTATTGCGTTACACACGTGTATAACCAATCAAATGGTAGAAGCGGATGAGTATCCCCTACCCCTAGTAGTCTCCTCCCCAAACGGAACATCCACGGAGTTACCGCTAAATAAACAAGTCGCAGTGAGCGCCACGCCTATTAACGACCTCGCAAGGAAAAGTTTTCTCGTTCCCCAAAGATCGAACCCAGACACGATCTTCCCGTGTACCTGGTTAAAAGAGAGCTATGAGACTCAAGTTCTCATCAATTATGCCCCGCTGCAACAGGCCGCTCTAGCCTTAATGTTCAATTTAAAGGTAGTTGTGACAGAACGAGTTGAAGCTGCGTTAATTTCAACTCCTATCCCATATTATTTAAAACCACGATGCTGCCCACGTGCATCTTCGATTCGAAGCTTGGAGCCTTATCGCAGCTACCGGATGTCAATGTCTAAACTAGGAGGTTATCGTCCCCACGTTTGCCCCCATACGCCGACCTCGCCAGAATGAGTTAGGCTTATGAGCAGATAAGGCATTGTTCTCCGGCCTGGCTGTGCGTTCCCTCCAAGCTTCCACTCCACTCCATTGTCCCCCACGCCAAGGAGATGTCCTGGCTATTTATATGGAAACTTTACCACTAAGATCAGATTGGAGATCCAGATTTTCGTCGCGAAACATCACCACGACCCTCTCTCCCTTTGTGCGCCAAGGGACCTCGACCTCAAGATTCACCATCACTTGTCCAGAAGGAGGACAATATTCCTTGAGTGCCAAAGGTTCGAGCCTTCTGTGAGGCCAAGTCACCAAGGCTTTCTCCTTGTTATTCAGATGAGAACAGCACTAGAACAGCCATTGTTCTTTTGAGGCATTCGCCAAGAAACGGTTCTCACCCTTCCCCCCTGTTGTTCAAAGGAGAACAGCATTAGAACAGCCATTGTTCGTTTTGAGCCCTTCGCCAAGAAACGGTTCTCACCCTGCCCCCCTGTTGTTCAGAGGAGAACAACATTAGAACAGCCATTGTTCTTGAGCCCGTAGACAAGAGACGGTTCTCATCCCCCCTTTGTTCAGAAGAGAACAACCTAGAACAGCCATTGTTCTTCAAGCCGTTCGTCGAGAAACGGTTCTCCTTCCCAAGACGCCACGTCAGGATCCTTTTATCCCCCTCCTTCGGCTGGAACTCACCAGCGGACCGAAACTCCTTCGCGCCACCTTCCACTGCACCATTAGTGCAAAAGTTACGTAAGCCAAACGTCACCTTTGAGTACTTAACCCTTTTGTCAATTCTATCCTGTGCTTTAAATGGTTTATCGAACCATCCCATCTCTTTAACTCGATATTTGTTTTACCTTTTTTAAATCCTTTAAATCCTCGGATTAGCCGAGCCCCCACGACCCTTTTCTTTCTCTGTTTATGTCAATATTTTCCGTCTTGTGCTTATTGATAGTTATTATTAATAAAACTCTATTTTATTAATGATAGCAATATTATTATCCTTGAGCTCAGTTCCACTTCTTAAGCATATCGAAAATACATAATATCGGCCGCCAGACAGTAACGCACTCTAAAGATAATTAAGGAAGTTCCCTCAACGAATAGTGATATATGGTATCGTCGGGAGTCATTCTACGACAGTAGTCAAGACCCATAATATGGGTAAGTCGAGTAGGTTGAAATACCGCTACCATTTAGTAACATACTGGGGTAGACTCAATAAACCGAACTGCCGACTCAGGCGCGGTAAAGTATTAGTATTATAGCACCATTTTATTATTAGCTACATCAAAGGAGCCAATAAAGGACAGCTGCTTTATAGGCGGAGACGAAATACCATTCAGGGTTATTTCAGTACCTAATGACCGTGAAACCGTGTTTTGATTTGTTTTGTCGTGTTAATATTTATCGGTAGAATTTAAGTTCTCAAAAACTTAGATATGTAAGGAAGTAGCTTGTTTTGTTTGTTTTTTTGTTTTTTTTGCGGGTAATCGACAAATTAAGGTTTTTTTATTTTATGTAAAATTGTATTGAGAGTAGTTCTAGTTTGAAAAAATTGCCTGTGTAAACGCGCGCAAGGGCGCTAATGTGTAAGGAAACTTAATGTATGAGAGGGCTTAAAGAAATACAACTTTGCTAATCTCAACTGGGTTGAGTTAGTTTTTTTTAGTTCCCAGGAGTCCCCTCCCATTAAGATCTTCGATGGAAGGTGTGTAGGGGAATCGTCACTCCCCCGACCCCAACAAGTTCACTCTTGGTGGAGTCACAAGGCGGTTACCGCAAAGACATCCGGCCCAGGCATTGGCGAGTCAAAAGCGTAACCGCAGCGTGGCATAACTCGGTGCCATGAAAGACCCTCAAGGTCAAAATGTAAGATCTTCCCCAGGAGAGTGAGATCCAGTTCTACGTTAAATTTGAAATTGAAGACGTGTTTCTCCCAATCTCGCAGGCTAACGAGGAGCCGATGTTTGACTTCGTGGGAAAAACCGTTTAGAAAAAGAACTCTCCTCAGGCCGTCCTCAAGCCCCTCTTTCCCTTTCCATTCCCCCAGTAGGGTGACGAGGTATAAATGAGGAACTCTGAGGAAAATCTAGGTAGTATACGTCAGTCTCTAGGTGACGAAGTCTTTGGATCAAACCGAACTCCTGAGACTAGAGAGGTAGTGTACTTGGCTCGCCAGACCAAAAATTACCCTGCAAGAGAGGCAGGGCTACCTACCTTAAGGGGCTAAGAAGAAGCTCATCATCGAGCTAGTCCCAGGTAATCAAACCAAACGATAAGTTAACTTTGTTAAGTTCAACTAACTCTCGTCAGAGATACTCCTTATATTCCCTTGAACCTTTAACACCAGGGGTATTCTTCGTCCTTGAGTAATTAAGAAAAAAAGAAGGAAAAGGCTCCCCCTCGAGTCCGTTACTCGGTGGCCTCACCGAACTCCTAAGTTAACTTGGTAAGGAACCAAGTTCGAATTATTCTCGCCAGAGAAACCCTCCCCAGTTATACTCGCCTTTAAAAAAGACCCTGCACGAGTTCAGTCCTAGTCCATGAGGAAATAAGTAGCGGTGGAGAAAAGCTCCTCCTCGAGCTCGTTACTCGGTGGTCACACCACACTCCAAGTTAACTTGATTTAAGAATTAAGTTCACCTGACTCTCCCTAGAGAGACCACGACTGCCTAACCTAAGTGTTGCATAAAGCACCGTATTTGTTCTCGTCCTTGAAGAATCCCCCCCACCTCCCCGAAAGAACGTGTGGACCCCCCACCTCCCACCCTCCCCAAAACAATCGTGTGATTCCGCCCATCTACATCTGGACGGACGGCATGCGTCGTGTGTCCTTAAGATTTCTGAGGCACTTTTTACTCCACATGATTCCGTAAGCCTAATTCTTATATTATTGTTCTGTGCAGAGAAATTAACCAATTTTTGTGGGTAAACTAATTTAATTAATTCTTGTTCATGATCATATTCAGAGTATTACTGTAAATTATTGTTTAGATGTTGTGTTCAATGGATAAATTTAAAATATAAGTGTATTATGGGAATTATAGTGTTTCTCTTATATCCTTACGTGTTTCGGAACGACTCTGTTCGTTAAGATATTAAGATATCAAAATATATATTAGACACTTTTAGCACTCTTAGAATAGAACAAAAAGGGGGGACTTTTTCGACACTGAGCATAATTTACAAAAGATTCAATGAAATCTTTGTAGGGCTTAGAATTTCAATATCTTTTTTCCTTTAGAAATATTTAAGAAGATGATTTGTTTATTTATAGGAATAATAACGTGAGGCCCCGCCATGACTAGAATAGACACCTTATAATCACTCTATCAAAATAGCGATCCATGCAAGTGTTGCATTCCATAATCTTGACATGATCCAAGACTTCACTTTGGACGTGAAAACACCCACGTAAATTAACATAATTTTATGTTTCTAAGAATAGAGACATTCAGACCTCTTATGTGCATCATAAATCATCTCAATTTAGCAGAAAAGTAAAGCTCTCGGCTGGAATTTCATGATAATGGAATATATGAATTCATTCTATTGATACAAATGAATATAAGATAAACTTAGAAACCTATATCTAGTTGTTTGTAAGATAACGGGATAAATTTTGATTGCCATCCACTGTACACGGATGGGGACTATAATCTACAGCAAGATGCCGCATTTTTCCATCCAAGCAGAAAAATACAGAATTATATAGAATAAGGGAGGGCTAATTTATCCCGAAAAATGAATCGCCGCCTCAATGTCTAAGTGTATTTTGATGGATAATTAGATATGAGACTCTCGGAAGGAGAACTTATATAGCAGGCAATTAGATAAATTGACTGAAAATTAAAGTGATGAGAAAATACCGAGACACTGGAAGCAAACGTTATTAAGAGATTTCGAAAAATTGGATCTTCTCAAAGAATACGAGGTGGAAGACAGTATGCAAAGTGTAGGATTGTCAAAAATTGATCATTTGATTTAAAAGAGGCATTTTAATTTATATTTTATTCGCCAATAATTTTTTCGCAACATTTAATAATTCATTCCTTCTTCCTTTTGAACTCGCAATACAGAAACATATAGTATTCGTTGCTAAAATATTTTGCAGGATATGTTTCAAGACTTTAATATACTTTTAGTACTAAGAGAGAAAGATCATTGAGATTTTCCGTAATTATAAATTATACATATGAGTTATTGTGTACCAAATATTACTTGTAAAATATCTTAATTGTTAAGATGTTCAATTTTAAATTTAGTAACCTTGTTTGTCCATCTGATCTATCATAAAATAAGTTCTTTTAAGTATAAAAGAGTAAAGTAATTTAAAAGGATAAGGGTACAGCCAAACCTCTCTGAATGTCACACTATCGAACTAAATAAATAAGGCTAAATTCTATTTTTTCTTTTCGGATTTCAGCCATCGTTCAAATTTTAGATTTCCGTAGAGAGATTGAAAAAAGATCACTCAAAATGAAACTTCTTGTCCATCTTTTCCCAATTATTTCATCCATTTTGATAAATTCAAAAGATAAAAAAGAAATCTATAAAATGAAAAGATTTGTTTTGTTTTTTTTTAATTTATTCTATAATAATCGCGAAAATTATCGCCCATTTTGATACATTAGATAGTTTATTGTAATTTCCCGATTGAAATTAGACCAAATTCGTCTAATTTACCTCTTACCCCCCCCCCCCCCCACCTCCCCGACACTTTGGCAATTTACTCGGCCTTCGAACTTGACACCGATGGGAAATTTATTTATGAATTTGAGTCTTTTATTAAATATGTAAACTACGCGTTTCGCTAAATGCCTATGTAGAGTGTATGTATCCTGCAAGCATGTATGTTTTTGTGTGCGTAACTGCAAAAGCAAGACTAAAGACTCGCGCAAAATCATGTCACATTGTGCAACTTTTCAATCAAGATGATATGACTAGGAATCTGTTCTTTCAGTTTTTAGTGAATCACGTCTCTCCCTTAAATAAACACTGATTTTATAAAAGAATTATCCTCTTATGACATCCCTCAGCTGAGAATTTATAATCTTTTTTATTGAAACTCTTTTGCACATATTTCTTCGAAAAATTGCATTCCAGGAGGAGAATCACCCTCCAATTGTGACGGAGGGATGGTTGAGAAGAAAAATTTGATCACTCTTGATTGATAAGCCTCTAGGGTTTAGTAATCTTTATAGTTTAATTTAAAATTATACTTCAGCACTTTGCCTTTATCTAAATAGTGCCCAATAGAAACCAAATAGAAATAGAAAATGAAAGCAATTTTTTATAAAGAAATAATTATATTTTATACTGAATGATTTAGGAGGATCTCTATTAATGCTTTCATCTGTATGGGAAACCCTTAAATTAATTCTTGTATGTTTGTCAAAATGCTTTCGGGGGCGTGACTCCTTCCAACGAGAATATAATCACTAAAATAAAGCAACATTACCATTTGCATGACTAAAAAGGAGGAAGATATTCAGTTTTAGAGATTTAATCCTTAGATCTTTATTTAATCATCAAAATGATACATGGGACAAAGAAAGATTATGGATTTATTTATTTCTTTCGCCCAAAACAAAGGTGAATAAAAACATGACACAACAAAAGAAAACGGATTTATTTGTTTCTTTCGATAGAAAAAATGGTTGAGAAAAGCATGGGAAAAAAGAAATTATTCAATTATTTATTTATATCTACAGGGAAAAAGATGTGTAAAATTATGAAATTTCTGAGTTTCCAACATAAAAAAAGCTGAAAAAAGTTTTATTGAAGAGGGTTGGAATTTAATTGTATGAAGAAGTCACTAAAATTATCAGTATGATGCCATAGAAGAATTTTATCTTTGACATATCTGAGAGGTGTTACAGATTATACGAGAATTCTGATTGGAAAAAATCCTATCATGATGTACGGAAAATCAGAAGCGGACTTAAACACCCCATTTCATACAGATCGAATTTGGGGCGCCGCCGTTGGTATGAAATCTAGGGTGAAATTCGGTAAGTTTGCAAATTTATTTACGTTAGATTTTGTGATGAAAATCCCCATGTTAACGACAGGATCCTAACACCGGGAAGATCCTAAAGTCATCTGCTACTTTTCCTGCCAGGTAAAACTAAAATAGAGTGGGAGGCTATTAAATGGTAACTATAGGCTGCTATCTGAAGACATTGTGTCGCATTATTTCACCGTACTTATTTTGCGGCGACCTACAAGACCATATCCATGGAAAGACAAAATATAAACCTCATTTAAAATAAAATAAGAAAACAATGAAAGATAATAGTGACAATAATAAAACGGTAGCAATGATGATAAAATACAGAGAAAAAAGATAATTTATGGACCGATCCGGGATGGCTTTGAACGGTTGACTCTCTCAGAGACAAGATAAAAGGGCTGTCATTGTTAAAAATTAAATAGTGCGACGGAGAAGGCAGGTGACCTCTAAGCTAGTAAAGTTTCTATCACCCCAAATTCTGGTGTTCAATTTCCCGCCAACAAGACCATTGACGAACGGTAGCGAGCCCACTTCTCATTGTGCCTTCAAATATACAACACTGATCAACCACAAGAATAGAATATTTAAGTCTTAGAGACCATTAGAGTCTTCTTAGAGGGGTATAGGAGAGCGCTCAATCAGATAGTATTGCATACTGCGATATTTTCCGACTAGTAGA
Organism: Ceratothoa steindachneri; assembly: GCA_963969495.1. Lineage (NCBI taxonomy): Eukaryota > Metazoa > Arthropoda > Malacostraca > Isopoda > Cymothoidae > Ceratothoa > Ceratothoa steindachneri. The sequence goes on from OZ018337.1 coordinate 85,969,876, forward strand.
CGACCGAAAATAATTTGATACTTTTGAAACATTAATTGATACTCCAATTGGAAATTCTTGGAGCAATGGCTAACTTTAATTTCCACAAACTCATCTCACATATTCATTGTGATGAAACACGAGACCTGACGTGATCTTTGTCATATAACCAGAGTAGTGAAGTGGCCAACGTCTGTTTGGCTGCCTTAATCTGTGCAGACAGCATGGGACTTTCATTAGCCAGATCGTTTGAAGTCATTCTTTATCTCCAAGAAACTAATAAAAAATCAAAATATACGCCACTTTCGAAGCAGCTATGCCATTTATGGATAGTGCAAACAAGGGCTAAAAAATTATGTTGCCGCAAATGCACTTGCCGCGCTATTCGATTCATTGTGTACTACAAAACGGTTTATGAACTCGGTCCGGCAAGATATTCCCCATGCTGTGCAGTATATAGCAACCACCTCTACCATGATAATAAATTCAGCTTCCGCAGGATAAACTAAATTCAAACAAGATGAGCTAAGCAACCGACCCCGTCCTTCTTGCGTCCAATATTCATATGAACATGAATAAAATAGGATCCTACACTTTGATGCTTTTGGCAGGACATTAGCAAAACTGGACAGAGATTTGTATCATAATTTGAAGAAGAATTTTCCCATGAACCACAAAGGTTTATGGCTTGATTAGTATAATTTGGTGCAAAAACAAGTTCAAGATCGACCACGGAAAAGAACGAGCCATACCTGACTCTGAAAGACACTGAATCCACGAATAAATGGCATCACGGGCAGTAGATGAGGGAAAGCGAATTGCATCTCCCAGACGCCGATAACAATGTTCTTTGTTTAACACTTGAAAAATAGAACTAGTCGCCAAGAAAACACCGTTTTGTTGACTAGAATCCATTATCAAGAATAGACATTCGTATCAAGAGGATTAAATCACACAATTATACTAAAGATTTGAACAAACGAACGAACCCTAAAATAAAAGTAGATTGACCAAATCAGCATTCCACATGATGAACTGATTAATGCCATTAAAGATAATCTCCTCTTTCTCTGTACATGATATTCTAATATGCGAATCTGCGCCAATAAGTGCTGAGAACCCATCACCTCCAGACGAGCCTAAATTATTAACATGCCTTTTTTGTATAGAAGCTTGTGACGGCAAAGAAAGCAAAACTTCGTCATTTAAACACAACTTGTGTGCACGTTTCATAGACTGTTAGAATTTCCCTCTCAGGTATCCATTCAAGCCACGACATAGACAAAGTAATGTGACTCCAGAAGAGAGTGATCGAGAATATCTTCTCCAGAGTCGCTGATATACCGTTCTTTTTCACGGCAAAACGAGTACGTGCGTGTCGGTAGTCTCTTCTTAACCTATAGTATTAAAGAGTGCTCCCTTTCCACATTCTGTGCAATTTAAAACTTTTTAAGCACTTAGAATAATAAGGTGGCCTCTCGTAATCTCCATGAAATTAAGTGTCTCCAAGATATTGCAAAGCTCACAGTAACGAGGTACTTTAAATCTAAAAATGCAGTCTAGGAACCAAAGCCATGCATCTAGTAGTCTCAGATTGAGTAGAGCATCTGAAGTATAGTTGAAATCACTGAAGATGCCCTGTGAAGATACCACTTCACCTCCGCTATCCTAGAAATAAGCTGACAAAAAACACACTCATTTTCAAAGACTTGCACACGCAAGAGATTAGAGAGAAATTAGGTGGATACCAGTCTTGCCTAAAATCTAAATATGTAACTGGATCGCGAAAAACAAGCACTGTAGCGATTCATAAGTAATCTTGAAAGATAGCCTCATGCTAGATTAGATTAATCAAAGCTAAAGAGCGAAAAGCCTTGCATACCATATTTCCATAACGCGGCGTGAGGAATATTTTGCGTTCCAGGTTTAGCATCTGCACAGAAACAAGGGCGGACTACATCTTACTTAACGTTTTGTTCATTGTAAGCTTCCACGCCTTTGAAGGTGAATACGATTCGGTGGACTTTAGCTAACGTGTAAGATGTATGAATGGAAAAAATCCTAAGTATTTGCGCCTCCATCCTGGAGGACAGGATGGTATCATGTCTAATATATTTCAATTTTTTTAAGGAGCTTCTCCCTTTCTGCATGATATGTCATCTCATTGCTAGAAGACGTGGTGTAAGTCATTAAAAGCACCAAATCTAACTCTAATCAAAGGTTAACCTGACTGTATTCATAAGAGACAATAGCGATTTACTTTGAGGGCTTTATCACACTCATCCCTATTTAAAATAAGTAAACACGATGAAAGTTCAGAGCATTAATCAACGGCTTCATTAACTGACATAAACTCCTGCACTGTGATGATTCATTTCATAGAATGCGACGCTCCTCCTTGATCAAAGAGGCACCATATTTGACGGTTGACGGTGGTTATCAAGCATAAGGTAGTTTAATGAGAAAAAGACTGTTACCATACTGTTACCGAAATTTGATTATGTTTCAGTGCAGTACAGGAGTAGATCTTGGCAAGAAAACGACTAAATTCTATGATGGAGATAAGTAATTTCAACTACATTTAAGACAATTGTATCCAGTTATTCTTCCAGTTCTGATAAAATCCGCCGAGTGGTATTGATTTTGTAGTCACCATGAGGAGTTTTCGCCGTTCTTATCCTTGACAATGGAAAAGGGTATTGTGAAATTTATAATAAACCGGCTTTTGGAAAATGGAAATCAGAAAGTAAAATTTAGCATCCATCTTCCTACATGTATTACTCTAGGGGAGTCTTCGTAAAAGCCTTATACTCTGGTGGGTTGAAAGTAATGACACGCTCAACACGGTCATATGGAGGAAAAAATCTAAAGAGAAACGGCACGAGACACGACACCTCATCTGCATCTAGGTGGCCCTAAACCGCCTGCAATTCCAAAGAAGGAACCCCTCCCCAGATTCGATATTAAAGAATCAGGCACAGTTGCTTTTTGCACGAGACCCAGTCAAATATAGCTGTGTGTCAAATTACTTTGACAATTTTGACACTTTGATTGAATTTACTTGCAAAATGGCAAAAAAACACAACCGAGCTAATGACACAAATGCCTTCACGTGCTAGACTTGACAGAAAGCAGACACCAAGTCACAGTGACTTTGTAACCTATTGAAAAGCGTCGGGTTTGGGTCTATAGAACCACATCTCTCTTTTTTACCCAATTTTTCAACCAAGAGTCACACATTTTCTGCTAGCTTTTGAGTAATTTCCTGTAATAAGGAAGATACCAGGCAGTTTAAGATCAACTTGTTCGGTACTAGGCTAAGTTTTTCAATTTTGAAGGATCGTACTATGCCCCCTTTTATCCATATTTTCCGTATTGGAGTTTGAGACCGTCCAAGATGTGGAATCAAGTTTGCTTGTATAGCCTACTGAGCTAGTCTTTCTGTGTCCAGAGTAGTAGGTTGGGCAATTGATTCTCCAAAGATCAGTCGATTTGTCACTCTAAGCCTGATTGGCTAAGTTAAACAGAATGGCCTAGACCGATAAAGTAGACACGCTTAGTTCGTGCCCAAGAAACCAAACTAAGCTCTCATTCTGACGCAGCATGTATGCGTCGGACAACTTTGTTTTCTCAATTGCACGAGTGAGTAAAATTAGCCTGAAGCCAGCGGGCTCAGATGAGTAGCAACATCCCAATGAGAGGCCTAGAAATCTTTAAAGCTCCGCTCACGTTTGTCAGTCTATTCTTCTTTTTAGTTTGGAAAGGCGGATCCTTGCATTTTTCTCTCTTCCTCCAGTCAGGGGTGGCTCAAAGTAGAACTGATTACCTAGGGACATGCCATTCGTCAAATGACAATCTAACAACCATTTTCAGTGCACGACTTCCCCCTTCCTCTGGAGAGAGATGCCATAGCCATTTTTTCCCACCCTTTTTGTTTCGTGGAATCATTACTCATGGGTTGGTATAGTTCCGCAAAGGGATTAGGTTTCGTATTAGTTTCCCTAATTGAGAGGCCATCCAGGGTTGAAAATTTCATCTACGTTGAGACTGACTTAGTGCTAGATTTGAGGGGCCCACTCAGTTGGGAGGGAGTTTCCATCGGTCGTGCTCCTTATTCTTGTCGATGATCCAGTTTGTGGTGAAGAGAAAATTGCGCCTGCACACCATTCTTGTTGAAAACTTCATCAAAAAGTCGTGCCTGCAATAGGATAAATGAGAAAAAAACGTCTACCATAGACTGGAATACTAAAAACAATTGTCGCAATAAGGTTGGAAATTGGTTACACTATGTATCAGGGTTATTAATTATACTGACCACATTGCTGGGGAGACGAGGTTTCCTGGGGCTTCAGTAATGAAATTTGGATATCTTGAGGATTATCGACAAAATCAAGAATCAACTGCAATATATCTCTACCTATACGTTTCCTAGAAGGTTACATGGCTTTTAAGTCTGGCACCTATGATAAGAAAAAGATTACTGACTCCCACTCAGCTTCAGGATTTGACGGAGGTTAAAGAAGGAAAGGTAGATAAGGCGATCCTATACGAATTCTCTTCGTAAAAGATTTTTTGGGATTCATATTCACTTGGACCCTTTCCAGGAACATCACAAGGTTCTGCATTTATGTTAAGCAAGAAAGGCAAATGTACTTCTATGACCATGCCAAAAATGCAAACTACAGTGTTAAATGGATTCCTGGTTATGATAAGTTAAATCTATTTGAGCCCCAACGGCAATAGAGCCCTTGAAAAAACGTACCTATGATTAAAAGGGGGAGAGGATTGACACTTGATCATGTGATTTTTTATCTTGTCGATAAATTATGTAGATTTTAATTAAGGGCTTCCACAATTTACAAAGGAATAATGATGAGGAGGAAGGTTAACAATTTCGCCAATTAATGTGAAAAGAAACGGACTGTATAAGCGTTGAGACGTTATAGGCGTTGATCAATACGAGTTTGAGGAATATCTTAGACATTTTGCGCAAAAGCATCGCTAAGCAAAAACTAAATCTTTTGGTTTAAGTTTATTTGTTTGTCAAGGAAGCAAATTATTAGTCTTTGAACAATACTATCCTTAGACCCTAATATCGATATTTCTACTTACTTTTAGACCTGTGAAAGAATTATACTTGCTGTCAAATAGCGATCGTAACAGGTATTTGAAAACAAAGGACAGCTTTCCCCATTCTAAGGTAAACTTATCATTGCAAGATTCGGAATTGTCCGCAAAAATTTCTACATTTTTTTTGGATTAGAAACTTTGAGCTATTATTTCTAGCTAAAGATTTTGACTCTTATATACAAAACATTTCATCTGCTCCCACGGTAAAAGGGGTTTCAGGTGAGCACGGAACATTCTTGGGCCTTGTTTGAAAATGAGAAACCAGTTCGATCTTTGGTCTTCTTCCTTTAAACTTTAACACGAAATATTCAATTTTGGTGAATTAATTATTCTAAATTGTAATTATTCATGCCAGAATGATATTAGATTCTACCATTAAACCTAATGTCGAATGGCCCACCAAACTTTTACTCTAAATTCATTTAAATTTTCGGTATAATAGTAACCAATATCTTAATTGCATATATTCATTTTTGTTTCGACCATATCGGATTTATGACCAATAATAATTGATTAGCAAAATATTTTCTAGGATTTTCGTAGCCTATTTTCCTAATTAATTTACATAAGTCCAGGAAAGACTTGTTTACAAACGCAAGGAAAACAATCTCTTCAGGCACATCTCCCTAATTAGTAACCATCAATATAATATGGAATTATATTGCAATTAAATATTATCCAAATTTAAAAGGTTCAAAGAAACATTAATAATAAATTGCTCATGTGACTATCATATTTTAGGTTTCCAGGATCAATTAACTATCAATCAAAAACCATATCGCCAAAGCCCCATACAATGAGGTATACAAAAATGATTGTGGTGATTCCGGAATATCTTCCATCAAAGACAAACATATGTAACAATTGATAATTATAGTCAATCTTATATAACATTTCACCTATTGTAGCTACTCATCACAGGATTATTTATAAATGGCCATTTTATCGATGCTCACTGATCAACAATCTTGCTCTATCATGGAAAACATCAAGAATTTCAATGTACAAAATGGCAAGTGTAGCTTGATTTTATTGATTCGATGGTGATAATAATCATAAGTATAACTGACGTAACAGAAGCAGTTCCGATTAAATTAGTTAATGAGTACAAGGCTTAGTGGTAAATAGATGTAAACTGGTTCTATAGAAATTACTTTGAAAAATTCTCGCATATAAAGTCTTATTAGTGTTGCAGTATAGGCAAGTTCCTTTTCCTAAAAATCAAGCCCTCATTCCTACCCCGCACATAAAACATAAACATACATGATTGGATTTTTTATAAGTTAAAACTGATTAAATAACGATTTGTACGCCATGGAAGGGAAATAACATAACATTTAAATTTAAGTCAAATTTTCTCCCTTTGATTGTCATGATATAGATAAATTTACTATAATTGCACTTTATCTACACAATAAATACTAAGACTGTAATCTAAGAACAGATTATTAGGATGAGTTGAATAAGAATAAATCTTTTTCTCTTACTTGTCCTCATTGGCGTTGGTTCCAGCTCGTGTTTGAGCATTAGTTTCGTCGTAAGTTATCCGATCTCCTCGGTTGATGTCTGTGTTAGATATGACTTAGGAGACGGAGAAGGTCGCAAAGAAAATAGAGACGATGCGAGTCAATGAAGAATTTGTTTTTGGTGATCGTGGCTGCGCGACGGCCACGCGTGCCAGTTGGCCAGTAACGCGTCTACTGCGGCTCAAAAAAATGAGTATTGCGTTTTCGGCAAGGCTGCTTGAATCAGTCTGCCGGGTTCATGCTCTATCAAGGCCAGCCTTAATCGCGCCTGCCTGCTGGGTGCTGCTCTCCTGCGCTGGAGCCAGACATGGGAATCTTATATGGAACATGTCTGCTTGGTTCGCATTTATAGTCTTGCTGTTGGTCGCTTTTAATCTGGAACCTCATCCACTACCTTACCACCATTGGTAACCCTGCCAGGAGTTTGAAACTCCCAAAGGGATCACTCTTAGAATCATTGGAACACTCAAGCTCTTTTCAGAAATATGATAATAATATTGTCATGCTTTTCCTTTCTTCATAGGCCGGGAAATCACTAAAAAGTATACCGATGCTCTCTTTCGAGAAGCAGGGCTGGAATATTAAGGAAGATAACTCCACTAAATGGTACTTGGGTATAATTTCAATGAAATATCTTGAAATAATTCTCTCCTCTGATATCAGAAACAATGCTGATATCCTGAAGAATGAGAAGAAATTCCTCTTTAAATTTTAATTTCACCTGGTTGATCAACAAAATCTTGTTTCTGTCCTGCTACACATAAAACCTTTTCACAGGAAACATTTCGTGGAAACACTAGCCATGAGAAACTTTAAGAGACCCAGATATGTGGTCGAAAGGCCTCAATTTGTGGATACGCAAATAACAAAATGAGAAAGAATTCCACGAATCTTATAGTCGGCTCTTGAAAGATTTCTATTGATATAAAGGAGCTGCTTTAGCCTTTGTCCGTCCCACCACTTTGTTGGTATAAATCGTCCAAGAGCAAATGGTGAAGTTCAATAAAAATAAATAGGTTTATCGAAGGTTTCAGAATTTTTTAAAGCAAACGAATAAAATTTAGTGAAGCTCAGAAAGTTGATTAAAATTGAGATATGGCTGCTTTTTCATTGGATCGTTTTCGTATAAATGAAGATTTTATCAAAGTTATTTCCAAAGTGAATTTCCTATTTATAATCTTTAGCATATGGAAATACCTACTGGCCCCTAAATAGGAGTATAGCAAAAGGAAGTTTTCAAGAAAATTTAGATGGGAAAAAAAAGAGCTTTTCCGTATTTCAAAAGATTGAAATGATTTTCTTGCCTTTAGGCCTAGAGAATAAGGTTTAATTTCAAAAAAACAGACAGTAAATTATCAGGTGACCACGTAATGGCTTCACCACTCTTCCCATATGTAGGGAGCTTGCGCTTCGTTACCAAGATTTAAATTTAAAATCTAAAAAAAGCAGCCATGGTCAATATTTTATATCAATTTTCTTAACTTCGCCAATTATAATACCTTTAAAAAGTAACTCTAAACTGAATTTTCTGAACTCCACCATTTGTATTTCTTTGGGTTTTAAAAATTCACAAAATTTCGATACTTCGATTTATTTCAGAACTTCACCAATTTGTTTTTAGATATTATAAAAGAATTATTATGAATAACTTTGATGAAAAACATAAGTCATAACCAACCTCGATTAAATTATTATTCAAATACTAAATAAAATCCTCTTCTTGAATTATAGAGTTAGTGAAGTGATGATGATGATGACAAGAGGAGCGGATTCGCCATTTCTAAGATCCTAAATAAAAGAGCATCTATTTTAGAGCTCGAAGACACAAATCGGATTATCAAATATTTTGATTTTTTTTAACAAAAATAATTAAGAATTTCAGAAAATGTATAAAAATTAAAACATGGCTGTTTTTCTTTATTATCTTAGTATATAAAAGCATTTCTAAATGGAATATTAATTTCTCAGGATTGTTGATTCCATATATCAAAGAATTCCAGAGAACTTCTTACTCCTTTTTAGGCCTAGAAAATAACTACGGATATAAAAGAAATGGACTTAGGATATTTTTTATGAAGAATGTACTGAAGTAAGATAAGCAGTAGGGAGGGAAGGTGTGTGTTTTATCAAAGTTGTTTTTATCATTAATTTAAATATTAACAATTAGAGGGAAGTAGGGTTTTTTCGTACATACAAAGCTCATATCAATGTTAATTTTAAGAATTTATTTAAGAATTGGGGAAAAAACAACTAGCAGGAATATGATTTTGTAAATTTGAAGCTTTTATTTCAATAATCTATAAGAGCTAATTTTCTTACCTTATACTTTTTACTCCCTCATTTAGAATGAATATGACAAAGGCTTAAATAAAATTAATTTTAAAATTATTGTACACGAAAATTAAGAAACTAATAAAGAGAGATTCCTGCAAAATCTGAACCCCCAACTAGAGTGTTTAGCCATAAAGAGGCACAGCAGGTTTATTGTTAATGGAAAAGCTATGTCCTGACAGGAGAAGGCTTCTTACGCACTTGGCTTCCCTTTTCATCTTATGGACTTTCCAGCAGCAGAAGCTGCAAAGCAAGAAGGCAAGCTAAGCAGGTATTTAACACTAAAGCGCAAACCCACTGGTATGTGGACATGCCCTGGGGCCTACGAAGAACTGCACCCCTACTCTACACTGCCTTTTCAAGATACAGGTCCAAAGACTGCAAACGTTTCTACCCGTTGAAACCTTGTTCAAATTGATGCCATAAAGAGGTCATCCGTCATCTTTGATCTCGATGGAATCTCCAAAGCCAAATATATTTCAGAAGAATTTGACACAATAGGAAAGGTAACTGCACAATTCGATCCTGTAAAGAAAAGCGATATCCTTAACTTGTCCTTAGGTCACAAACCGAACGTCTGCCAACGAGAAAAAGCTTCTCCTGTAAGTTAAAGTGGCGAAGCCGCCTCTCTTGTCTATTATAAATTAATGGGAAAAACAAAACAGGTTGCAATTCAGAAACATTCAAAATGTTAATAGCTTAATTTAGGAAAATATCCAGATATTTTGATTTGTTACAATTACTATTCATTTCTTATTAATTATCTAAACTTTTCCATCCTAGATCATATTTATAGAAGATACTTATAGAATGAGATAGAACTGTGATCATATTCTCAAATGCAGAGGATCGCGTATTCGCCCAAATGCTGTTCAGCCCTTCGTATGGAGAGAATAATTCGAGTTTGCCAAATAAACAGTTATTTGTTCCTCCTCTGCTTAGATTTCGTTCCTAGACGAGCGGAGGTGGTGAAGTTTACCGTTATAAATTACCTCATCATAAGTCTCGTGTGCCCTTCGGTCTATATGTAGGCATAATATTTATAAATAATTGCGGATCAAGCTAAGAATCTAAAATCCCGTAGGAAAGAATAGTGGGAGTAATTAATCTATGTGGGGGTGATGTGGTAATCAAAACACGACGTGAAGAAATCATGAATGACAATCTTAAAGCTGTTGTGGTCACCGTGGGAATAAATACAGCTAAGATTACGTACGTCTTGTCGGGTGTTGAATTCGAAATAAAGTGTTTTATGAACTTCTTACTTTAGATTTCTAACAATCTTTATCTTCCTTCAAATAGCGATGAGTCTGAGATCAGAGCCAATGAGATTTAAATGACTTCCTGTTTCTACTGATGATCAATAGCTGCCCTTTCATAGCAATTTTTCTTAAGGATGATTCTGTGCTGAGAAATATAGCGATTTTTCCCGTCGATTATTGTAATAGGATTTTCACCTACTGAGCAGACAATGGAAAGTTGTGGAGCAGTACTCTGACACTAAAAAGAAAATGGATGGTCACCGGCAAAAAGAAAATGAAATAACCCTCCTTGACAAAAACCTAGCTGACTTCTACGATATATCATCACTCCTTTCGTTACTCCTAATCCGCAACTGCCGATAAAAGATGATGACATACCATTCTGTACTCTATGTTTACGGCTCCACTCAGCTTGATTGGCAGCATAATTTAATCCCCTCAAGTTTGGCGAAGCCAAAAGTGTCCAGTTTCCTAAGTACAGAATCATTCGTAGAAACATTAATGTTATATACCAGAAGTTTCAAACTTGATCTTTGTTCTAAAATAAGAGTTTGATGTTAATTTTTCCATGATTTTATAATAGTAATACTACTAAAAGTTCTCATATTTGCTTTCTCTAAATGAAATTATGCAATTTGATCTCTAAATTTACTCAACCGGTTCATGTAAGAGTTAACAGCATGTTTGCATTTAGCTTAATAAGAATCTCTATGAATAAATAGTACTCCCTTTTAAGGCAAACATTGCATTACTTCTTTGACATCTGATATACATACCAGAATTATCTTCATTTTGTCATTTGACATAAATCTCTTTCCAAAAACTTCGCGAGAAAGAAAGAAAGAATATGAGAGAAAAGCAAAGAAAAGAAGGAAATTTCATTCAAAACAATACGATTTGACTCTCTACTAAGTGAAAAAATGCAACATTTAAATACGTTTAAGAACACTCCCCTTAACCAGTGCCCATACTACTTATTCTTTTCATAAAATGATCTAAAATACAAGAGTGCTCACCTTCATAAACCCCCCTCAAGGAGGCAGTTGGGAGGGAAAGCAAGTATTAGAAATGGAGGGCAAAAGAGATTTCCGATTCTGCGCTTCACTAAAATTTGGCCAAATTACAGAAATCTTTCGAATTTGAGACGAATTTTCTTCCTCGGTTTTTTCATTCGGAAAGTTCGCGACTTCTTGCGAAGTCAGTGGCTGAGGCCAGGAAATTTCTGCACCTTATCTTTTTCTCGTCATGGTAGAAACGGAAAGAAGAATTTCATATGTAAAAAAGGCCAGAAAACTAAATTCCTATTTTTTCACCATTGTAGATCAAGAAAGCTATTTCTTGTTAACCTTAGTTAACGTTTACTAACAGAAAAACTATCCCAGTAATGCTTCTCAAGTTAAGTAGAGTTGGAAATCCTCAAGGTTTTAGTGTTGTGAATTGTCTTCTTCACTTAATATAATATTCTGCATATTTTTACTTCGATTAAATTTGTTATTTTCTTGACAACCTATTTTATAAGCATGTTTGGCAAAGATTCCCTCGTTAGTTATAATAATTTCCAAGTAGGTTCACTCAAATAAAATGTGCTGATATGACACATAAAAACTATATGAGGGTGAATTAAGTTGTAGCACAACGAATAAAGTGTACCAATGGGGGATTCACGCAATCAAACTGGAAGGTGAATGCAAAGCCACAGTCGGAATTTCGAAAGCAAGATTAAATCCGTTCGTGTTTATAAGAGTAAATACTTGGGGGAGGTCTTGGTGACCTCGATTACTCACGGGGTGTAGCCAAAAACCAGTAATGTCTGTTTTGCGAGATGCGGGCCTCTTGTCCTCAACAGGTCATCAGACGAAATTCGAAGGGTGGGGGGGAGATGACTTCTCCAACCTTGAGTTGAGCAAGCTATCGGGCATTTTGTCTTCGAGAGGTCAACGGTCGAACTTCGAATGTAGGGGGGAGATGACTTTTCCACACTCTGCTTGAGCGAGATAACGGGCTCTTGTCCCCAAGAGGTCACCAGAAAAACTTCGGAGGACGGCTCCTCTACTCTTTGATCCGAAGGCGGTTAAGAAAGGATGACATTACCTCACGAGACTCTTCTCCCTGACCCGAAGATAAAGGTTTGGTTTGCACCTCGTCCGTCGCTTGTGCCGTCGCTTACACTTCTCGGGAGAGAGCTTCGTTGAATTGAACTGCTTTTGGGGCAGTGTCGTCTGACCAAATCTGTCTGTAATCATGGAGAGGGTGCATATATAACCGGAGTTCTCCAAAACAGGGAGAGAGAGAGGCCTTCTCGATCCCTCGTTTTCGGGCGTGACAAACCGAGCGTCTCCTTGCGAGGAAGTGTCGTCGGCATGGATCAGCAGGTCAGACAGACGACCAGCGGCTTAAGCCATAATAGTTGTTCGCGGCGAGCCTACAAAATAGATGTGAAATCGCCCGATCCGAGGGGGAGGGAGCGAGGGAAATCACGACTGAGGGGAGGTAGCCTCAATTTCAGGTTGATACCTCGTCTGAATTTTGCAAAGACGTGGCGGCAAGTCCAAAAAGGGTGAAGTTCGAAGAGGAAGGGGGGTGAGTAATGGCTCGCTTTCTCTCTCGAAGCAATATCTTAGGAGGTGGGGAAATAATATTATTCTAGGGGATACCTCTACAGACGGTATTAAAGAACAACAACAAAGAAATAAAATATTTAATTGAAAAGTTTTCACACAGTAATGGTACAAATTCAACTTTGCTACATGTGTTACCTGGCCAATAGGTTTGTCGGGCTTCTATAGTAATTGTCTAAACCCTCTATACTTTAGGATTATAAAGTTTGCATCATCAGCCTTATAAAAAGAGCTTTTAATGAGCTTTAATTTCAGATATAGTAATCTAACGTTGTATAAAATTGAAAAAAAATGTAGTATCTTTTCAAATGTTTTCGCAGTATTTTGAATAAATATCTTTCCTACTTTCTCCCTTTCATTTTTTTATTCAATACATATTCTTTCGATATGTATTCGGGGTAAAAGTAAAATGGAAACTTTATTTTAATAAGGTCCGTTTGCATAAAAGAGCTGCTCATTATCGCAAAAATACATCCACCTAAATTATCCTAACTAAAATTAGACTTCAACCTCGAGTTTTCCTGCCTCAACTGAGATGATTGTAGGGAGAATTTGGGCACCCTCTTAATCAATATCTGTGATAAGAATAAGACAGTACTTTTGAGGACAAAGTTCAAATCAAATGGAAAGAGGAGGGTCCAGTCCTTTATTTTTCCCCCTGCTTCTTTCAGAGGGGAAAGCAACATAGTGCAATAATCAGCTTTGCGTTATAATCCATTGCGTGGGATTGAGGCTCAACTCCCTCTTCGTAATTGATACCGAGTTGAATTAAAGGGATATGGGGGCTGTAATTGAGTGCTCTCTCGTGCTGTTATACGGCATATTTCATTTTTATTGTTCCGGTTATTCTGTTGCTTCTACACAACTTGTTATTTCCACCTTCTTTTTGTTCTACTCGAACAATAAGAATTGGCCTTAGTAGTGAAAAAATGTATAAAATGTACTAAGGAGTCTCGACAACCAACACACATTAACATAAAGCTTTTATCAACAAGTCTCAAAGAGCCTAAGGATAAATAGCAAAGTTTTATCAAAGAATGTCTAATTATGGAAATGTTAACACAGTTAAACTGACATTCCGTTGTATAATTTAACGAGACTTTCATCTCACCCCATCTTTTTAACATATGAACCATTACTTCCACCGGTCAACAAGCAAATTAGTATATTTTAAAACGAAGGTACCTTTCATATAAGTAAGGATAATATACTTTGTAATAGAAGAACATTAGGTAAAAAGCAAATTTTTAGCCGATAAAATAAGGAAAAAATGTGACGTGCCTTACAACTATATTGTCTCATATTGCTAAATTTCTTAAATGAAATATAACGAAAATCAATTAATTAGATACTATTTAATTTAGCTGATTCTTATAGAGTATAACTGAATAGGACAATAGAGCTCCTTCTGTACATTTTCAGGCTGCTTTATGATTAATTATGAATTTCATCACATATAATAGTGTAAAACCCATTAGGTCATTCCATAAGTTAAAGGGCTTGTTTACAAGCCTATAATTTTCGATTGTATTCTTAGAAAAGAGACTGACATTTGAATCTAAAATTTTGACCCTTAAAAAGAAAACTCCTTAGCGTTCTTCAAGTTTCCTGAAAGGTCGATGCCGGCTTAAAGCAGCAACCTTGAAGCTTTATTAAGTTCTTGGTTAAAATGTCTTTAGTGGAAGGATCTGCAGCTTTGTCTTCCGTACATTTTCAATTTCTTTAGGTTTACCAATGCGTTTACATTTGTTTTATTGATGTAAAATGTAGAAAAAAATGTTAGAGCAAGAACAAACCATTTATGCGTAAGAGCATTTCAGTTGACGGCTAGTTGGAGAAAATGAAAGCTCTCGAAATAATTTCTGAACTGCTCCTTACGTACTACATCGATCTAGAATACAGAGAGCCTTTTTATCACATCGAATTCCACTTCCTCAGGAACGATACTAGATCTTTATTTTTTGAATAGGTGATATCTAAATAATTGGACGATTTAACCGCTTAAGAACTCTTCAATTATAGTCACTTATGACTTATCTGGTGTTTTAGACCATTAAGGGGCGATTAATAGATATTTTATAATAAAAGCCATAAGGAATGGTAATTTTCACTGAAAAGTATTCCTTAACGGAAATTTTGAGGGGCTTTTGTAGTTTAAATGAAGAATTCTTATGAGAATTTTAGGTTTTGTTTGGTTTTTAAAAACGAATCCTGCTTGACGAATAAATGCCGTAAATTGTAAGGACCTTGATAATCTTTATGAGATTTGCTGAACTATAGCGCATTAAAATGACTCTGCAAAAGAGGGCAGGAAGGTCAAATATCAGGTTGGAACGAAATCAATGTCTGATTTTAAGTTAAATATTAAAAAGAAAAACTTGTGACAATAGAAATATTCAATCATAAACATAACTTTCATTTCTCTCTAAAAACTCATTCAAACTGTCAATAAGCTTTTAAATGCCATGCTTGTAAAATATTTTAAGTTTTAATGAAAAATATGGCACAAACTCGTTTTCAACCTCTTTGTTCGATGTTAACAAAATAACATAGAGTTTGTTCTGTAATCCACTAAAACCTTGCTAATCAAAAGGAAAAAAGTCAGGAACATAAGGAAGATGAAGAAAGGTTTCCAAACTTTACTTCAATATCCAACCATCTACTCAACATGATCATTTCGGAATGAAATCTTCCTCTCCGTTGTTTAGAAATTCTGTTTCCTCGACTGAGTTGCGAACGGCGGCGTTTAACATTATTGATCACTTCTCATCACAGTAAAAGGACTGCCAAAATATTGAAGCTGAAAGTATCATGGAGGCAAAGGCTTACAGCAAGCAATGGGCTGTTACAGATTCACAGTGCGGGACTCATTTTCCAAACAATGTACCCTTTCCAATCCTCTTCAGTTGAAGTAGGACAGTCGATTCGGTACCGTCAAACTGCTTCACGCCTTCCATAGAGGTTGTATCAGCATAGAAATAGAATTTAATAAAATAGCTAAAATAACTATGATTACATGCGAGGGCAACCAAATTCAAATTTATGGCAGAGGAACCAATGCCTATGCCAGAAAAGAGACAAGTACATGTGCTTCACTCCTTCTTTACTAGTTGGCTTTACTTTCTTCAATCACTTTTTCTTCATTCCCCCTATAAAGTCTATGGATTTCAAGCCAGCTCAGAGTCAATCTACCTATATTGTTCAAACATCTAAATGGGAATCATACGACACTTTTTCTTAGCAATTTTTATATTAATATATCACGAATAAAATTTATAACTATGTTATTAAGATAATTTTTTTTATCTTTTTTATCAGTTGCTCTCAGGAGAAATGGATTATTGTCTAAGATTCAAAGTACGATTTATAGAAGTCATAATTCCTTATTCAAGCGCAATGTTTCGGTGTAATCAATTAATATTTTCATTTGCGCTTGGTGCTACTACTAAACGTTATTGTATCCGACAGGTCCTCAGGCAACTATTCAGATGCATATACATTCCCTTGCATAGATTACTGTCCTAATTTAAATTTTTTTTATTCACTCTCAGGATTCTTCCAAATTTATTGCCTCACCTTAGCAGTTGCTTAACAAACTCTTCCTTTAATTTGATGTCAAAATCCTTACAAAGATGTCTTGGGGCATGTGGTCAATTCTCAAATTAAAAATAGGCTCATCGTATGATAGGTTTATATATACATTACATAACTTAATTCACTTCTGACAAGGAATATTAAAATGTTTTATTGTAGTTTTGAATTCTAGCAATCGGTTATGCACATGCAACAGAAGCAATAACAAAAGAGACCCAGTGGAAACAACGCATAAAAATGTAGCGCCTCCTTTGTATCTCTTAAGCTCAGGCAATGTATTCGGCCCCTTATCCATTTTCTTCTTGATGCAAGGAAAATTACATTCATGATGGGTTTGAAATGGCAAATGGAAAGAGAACTCAAAGGAAATTTAGTACAAATTAGACTTTTGTAGTTATTCTTGTGATAATTGGTTCTAGGAGAGGAATTCTCCCCCTTTTTTTACTCCGATAGCAAAATCATTCTTTAGTTCACAATTTCGATTACAAATAATTGTGTTTTTATGTAGTTTATAAAAGTCTTACATACAAATTTCTGCTCCCAAAAGTAATTTTACTAGGAGGCGATGTTGGATCTGTCGGAAAAACATATGATTTGTTTTGCTTTTTATTGATTTGCCAAAAACATCATAAATATTTAGTCGATTCTAACGGAATTTAAAATGGTGATTGCAAGAGGCTATTCCGTCCCAAATGCCACCCTCTGTATCGATCAGCCCTCCAAAATTATTCGGATTTAATGTCCCTGTCCAGGATTTTGGAGTTTCCTCGGATGTAAATGGAAGGTTCCTTTTCTGTTGAATAAAAAATAAAACCTGAAAACCCCAAAACATTTTGGTCAACGTTTTAAAAAGCAGCTCAAAAAGGGATCAAATGGAAAAATATTTGGGGGCTACATAAAAAAATGGTTATTTTTTAAATTAAAAAACTATGGAGAAAAGTAATTAGGAAAAAAAAAAAAATGAAAATTATTTATGCCTCTAAATCCCACCAAAGTTGTTCCCCTTTAAGGGTTAGTGGTAATCCTTCATTTAGCGTTACTGTTCGACCCCTCACTTTAAAATCAGTAGTTTTTCATTTTATTAAATAATAGATACAATAAATCCTGCTTCATTCGAAAAGCTCTTTGTGTCCTTTAGGATTTCGTGATGTGTTTAAAGCACTTTCGAAACAACCCTTTCTGATCAAGCGCTGCGTTATATGTGCACTCTTCATTCAGACTTGAAGTCTCGCTCCTACACATTAAAGCGTCTGCGCTTTTCCAGAATAATCCACCGCATTATTTTATAAGTTTTCCATCTACTCATAAACCCCCTAATGAAGGACCCATCCTTATGTTACTTTTCCTACTATACACACCAACCCCTGCCGCCAATTTCATATAAATCGTTATTGAATTTTTAGAAAAACGACGGCCAAGTACCTATCAAGTTGAACCCTTTCCCTTTCTCCAGTCCGATGGTTATTCACCATTGAGGACTTTCGCCTTTAAATTATTCAAGTAGGCAATTACAAATATAAGTTCCAAACCCAGTGGTAATATTGATCTAATAACGGGAATGAAATTTTAACAGTTTGATATGATACTTTTTATTTATTAGATTTCACTTCCACTTTAACGACTTTCAATCATCCCTTTAAAATTGTAAGAAGTCTCCCAAACTTATTTTCTATGGAAAACGGTAATTCAAAATCAATGATATATGAGTTTATATCCAAAGTCATTTCAATTTTGTTATATTAAGATGGCAAATTGGATAAATTTTGAAAATTAAAGAAAAGTATGCAAATATTGGTCCAGATTCCAGGGACGTTTTGTCAAAGTTAAATAATCCGAAGAATCCTGATTCACATTAACCACATCTACTCCGCCATTTTATAAACTTCGTATTTACTATCTCGAATTTATCTACAGAAAAAATATAAATACAACCATTTTGGTTAATTATTATTACACCTTAATCTTGGACGTATTTCTACCAACTGTTAACTTAAGCTTCAGTTCAAATAAAAACGTCTTCTATTTAAAAAAAATTATTAAAAGCTTTAGTTTCAATGCTGCAACCAGTCAATTTCAGTCATATAAGCAACGGGGTCTGGGGGTGAATTGATTCCGTTATCGAACATAGCTGCGATTATCTACGCAGAAATGAAGAAGATGGCTAAATTACACTTCCTAAGAATAAGTGTAGACAAATTAATGTACGGCCATGGAATGTAGCAATTACTTGCCTCTGTGTGACTCAACGTTTAATGTTAGGTTCGTATTTGTGTGAATTTCTATGGCATAGCAAATAAAGAAATAAAGACCTATTTAAGAAGAATCTGCCCTACATTTTTGAGTTTAAGCAAAACAAATAGACTATCATAAAATCGGTCAAAACTAATATCAAATTAGTGTTATGAATTTTATTTTTATCATAAGTAGTTAGTCTAAGCTAACCTTATTTAATGTTCCTTCATATATAATAATTACCCATAAAAAAGAATTCATATTCGAAGTCAGCTTAAAAAATTGCATTAGTCTAGAAATTTACTTACCCAAACTTCCGAGAAAGTTCTCCAAACACAAAGGATGCCATTTTCTATATTTGAATTGATACCTTTATTCCTTTTAAGATGATGATAAGCAAAGCAAAGTAGAAAATTATTAAATATACTTCTGGAAATCCTTTCACATTGTTTTTATGAGTATTAGAAATTATCTATAGAATATTTACACACCTCTAATCTAATACTAGCGAAAGGAAGAGTTCTTTAAAATTTTGCCTCCGGTGCATTCGATAATAAAAAAGATTAAGAAATTTGTGAAAATGCAAATCACTTTCGTTCGAGTCTCCCTCGAAAAAGTCGACTTCTCACCGATCAAAAGCTTCTTAGCTCTTTTCTAAATGGCCTAATGATGCCTCAAGTGTAGATACACGATCAAGTATGCAAGGGTGGCATTTTATAATGTGGAACAGTGTTCAATATGTTTCATAAAGTGGAAGTGCCTGAGGGATCACTGGAGGACACCTTCATTAAAAAGCATTCCTTTAAAAGCCCGGAGGAAGTAGGCCAATGATCTTTCGAAGAAAGCTTTAAATTTTGGGAGATATAAAAGATAGTCTGTTGAAACGAAGATTTTGTTCTTGTGCAGAAATAATGTCAGGTAAGTTTGGCGAATAAAGTGAGTAGACAACCCTCAAAAATGGAGATGGATGTATTATGTTATTAGCTATTTTCTGTGCAAAAGGCTTTAGTAAGTTTCCTCACTTTAACATTATGATGAGTAAGGAATACTGCAGAAGAGGGTCTTTAAGAATATCTAAAGAGTGATTGCGCGTAACTATGGCTTAGAAAGAAAATGAGTCATTCAACATGAAAACACCACCAAAAATACATCGAAGTAAGTCTTATTCTAATATGTAGAAAGAAGCTAAAATATACAATTTGTAGTGACCATCACATTTACCTGACATCTACTCGATAGATATTCTATTCTTATGCTAAAGGTCAAGCGCTCTTAATCAATGGATTTAATGCGCCCGTTCATCGGTCATTGGATATATGTATTGATACAGCGGGCGCTTAATAAATGAGAAAGAGAGCGAAGAGGAACAGGAAATATCAAAGGAGCAAAAACAAATTAACGGGTAGATAAAAAGGAGTGAGACGTTTCGCCTGATTGAAATATAAACCCAATATTCAAGGGCTAAAAACGTCAAAAGAACCGACCACAATTTAAGGGGGTGGCTTTTTCGAGATTTTATATTAAAAATAAAGTCTACATACACACATACGCATACACACATGTCGATTTCTTTATAATCTCTCTCTATCGCTTACCATTTCCATTACTTTCAAATGGCAACTTCATCTTGGATTGCAAAAAATAGCAAATAAATAAATCCATTTTATCCACAAAGCAAAATACAGCACTTTTATTTCCCTCCTCCTATTTCAGAAGCAGGACATCACCTGTCAAATTAATGACTAATGTATCACGCTCGCCCTATTTACCCGGTAGGTGCTGCACGGAATTCCTCATTCGCACAATCCAACACTTTCATAAGATCATCGTGAATGGAATCATTGATGTAAGTTAGACAGATCTTAAAGATCCATAATATAATAGAAAAAGTGGAAGTGTCTTTGCTTGACATTATTAGTCGCATGCGAGTCTATATCTCACTTAATCAGCTGGCAGTCGGTCGGTCAACGGTTTTTTGGGGGAGAAGGAGCATTATAACGATTCAACTGATTCTAAGGAAATGTAAAAGCCTTATGTAGTTTTACATTCTATTTCTAATGATATAAATGTCAAGGTACTCCTAAGGTTAGCCCGGCAATTATCATATTTTGGCAATAAGATCCTCACTATTGTAGCGATTCTTACGAAGTTTGAAATTTTTTTGTTTTTTTACTTTTTCTTTCGAAAGATTTAATTGCAAAAGTCCTCTCAGGTTAGCCGGGGAATTATTTGGCAATAACATCATAACTATTTGGGCGATTCTAGCGAAATTTAAAGCCTTATGTTATTTTACATACTATTTCAAATAATTTAACTTCAAGGGACCTCCAAAGGTTACTCCACGGACTATTCAATAATTTTAAGGTCGTAAGGTCAACCAACTTGCTACGATCTCAAAGTCCTTTGGCCAAGTATTCTTTTTGAATCGCAATTTTCAATTGAACATCAATTTCAATTTTTCATTCTGACTGATGATAGATCAGAAAATAGTCTTTTGACTGATTGATAAAAAAATGAGAAAAATTAGATGAAATTAAACGTAAACTCGAACTCTAAATTATAAAAACACTACTTAATATAGAGGATATTAACAGGAAACATTCCACACTACTTTGAGTGAGGGAATTGAAAAGAATTTCTAAATGACAAAAATGGGGGTAAAAGTTTGCAATAAGAGGAAAGTGGCTAATAATAATTTATAGACAATTTAGAAACCTTTCAGAACAGAATTGCATTCATCTAAGAGTTTCTTGTTCATCTCCCTGTTTATGCATATCTATAAAATTAACAAGCTTTTATCGGCATAATTTTCTGGTTTAATAGAAGGAATTTACCCAATAATTTCATAAAATTATACAGAAAATTAGACATCAATATTTTATTAGAGTCGTCAAGAGATGCCCAATATTATTCCTAATCCCAGAGACCTCTTTTAAAAAAAGAGCATGGTAAATTTCACGTAAATATCATTGTTCTTTTATTATTATTTTCCCTACTAATATCAATAAAATAAGTGGTAAAATATTTCAAATTTATTCTAATAACTTCAAGTATATCATGGCCTGAAAATATTCTTGAGCGAAAAGAAAATTTCCTTCTTCTTTAACAGTCCATTCTATCAGCGAGTTCTATTTTAACATGTGCAATATTTTCACTTTCTTCTCTCTATTATCTGATTTCTGTTTTATTTCTTACTTAGTTAATATTCTCATGTCCTGTTTTCCATCAAGATTTTAGAAAGGAATGCAGAGCTGAATGGCAAAGTACGGCTATTGATTGAAACTGGAGAATTTGTTCCTTGTAAGAAATCACCTGCAGTCTTGATGGAATTTTAGAAATTGAATTTTCCTTCGAATAAGGAAACAATTTAAAACGAGTAATATAATCGAAGATGTTTTTTATTCAGAAGCAAGAGAAAGACAGAAGGACATCGTTTACATATATATACATAGATATGAATGTCGAAGTATGGCTAAGTATACGGGAATATACGCACACAGGCTCTAAGTAACAACCGTTATTGTTTTAAGAGTGCGATTTGCATAGATAGCTGCAGCTGCGTGACCAAGGAATATTCCAAGCAAAATGACCAAAAAAAATTTTAATACACACTAAATAAAATGCAGAAAATAAATAGGGGTATGTATATATGTACATGAATAACCAAGGTTATTAAATGGGTATTAAGGGAGATTTAGGATAGTTAGCGATATAGTTCCTTTGAACCTCGAGAGTAAAGCGGGGAGAACTTAGAACGGAGATCTTGGTGACCTAGATTACTCACAGGTGTAGCCGAGAACCCGAAGAGGGTGGTGCTACTTTATCCAACTCGGATTTAGCGAGATGCGGTCCTCTTTTCCTTAAGAAGCCACCGGACGAACTTCGAATGGGGAGGTGACTTTTCCAAACTCGGATTGAGCGAGCTATACGGCCTCTTGTCCTCAAGAGGTCACTGGTCTAAATTCGAAGGGGATGGAGATGACTTCTTCAAAATCGGATCCATCGAGCTATTGGGCCTCTTGTTCTCATGAAGTCACCAGAAGAACTTAGGAGGACGGTTCTTCCAATCTTTGACTCGAAGGCAGGTGAGAAAGGCTGACCTTGCCTCAAGAGACTCGTCTCGCTGACCCGAAGATACGAGCGTAATGTCCAGCTCTTTCGTTGCTTGCGACCGTCACTAACCACTTCTCGTAGGAGAGCGTCGTTGAATCGAACTCCTTTTGGGGAAGCGTCGTCTAACCGAGTCTGTTGGTAATCCTTGGCAGGGTGCATATATACCCGGATTGCTACAAAACAGGAAGAGAAAGAGAGGCCTTCTAGAATCCACATTATCGGCTGAGACAACCCAGTGTGTCCTTATGGAAAAGTGTACGAGGCCGGGATTAGTGGGTCTGACGGAAGGACCAGCGGCTGCAGTTATAAATGTTGTTCAAGGAAACATACAAACTAGATGAGTAATCTTCTGACCCGAGGGAAGGGGGAGATTAAGACGGTGGTGAGATAGCCTTTAATTTCAGGGTCATGCCTTGGTTTAAATTTTTCAGTGATCAGGGGAGTAATAGCTCGCTTTCTCCCTCGAAGTAATATCTTAGGAGATGTGGAAATACTACTAATTTAGTGGAACTCTCTACAATGAATTTGATGAAACTCAGTGAGAGATAAAGAATAAGGTTATTTGGTGTTCTTGCGAGGAATAACACTTACGTTCACTCGTGCAAGGCTGAAAGTTGGAAAATAACTTGAATATATCTACTTTTTAGGATTTGTCATTAAGATATGGAGTGGAAGGTAATATAGACTTTCTAACTCTTCTTTCTTTCAAACTCGCAAATGTGGCAGTTATTTGAATCAGTTTATAACTGAATTACACAAATCTTCTTAACAATAAAAATATTAAAAAATAATTATATTATATTACTATTACACCTGAAGGAAAATAAAATACACTTGGTGATAATTTGAGGAATTAATCGATCAAATGATGTCGCAGACCTTCAGAAGCTTCAGGGAAGTGGTTGAGTAAAATAATTCCTTGTTAGTATTTGAGTCCTAAATTTCTTCATGTGAATAAAATATTAGTGCTTATTTTTAGATTACCAAAATTTGAAATTATATTCACCCTTGAGTTTTTAAGAATTTCAAGGCACTTTACAAAAAAAGTCAACCTATTTATGTATAATGATAAGAAAATACATTTATCAGCAAAGTAGACACTATCACTAATGAAAATGCTTTAGCTGGAATTTTTAAGCAGTATATCCGTTTATTAACTAATTAATTCGGTTTTTATGAAATATATGATTTGATATTCTCTTTTACCTCGTCCATATCAAAGTAAACTTTGACATTTGAAGAATAGTATAAGGATACGTTGAATAAATTTAATAAAGATGGTGCAAAGCAGGTAAGTTTAAAAGTTGAGGAAGAACTTCAAAGTCACCGCAATAATTTTTCTTTTCAAATTTTCCTCATCCCATTTAGCATCCACATATGCTCGTTTATTGAACATTGTTTGCGTTAGCCAAATTAGTTTGCAGGCTTTAGTTGCTCATTATAGAGTAGGCTCACAATAGCTAACACCCTCACATCACACAAAAGCGAAGCAAAGCATTCTTTATTATTAAACGATGTCTGAGAGCATTATTGAGTTTTTGTTTGCGATCAAGCCATTGTTTTCTGTGCTTCTTACATATTAAAGTAAAATCCCTACTTTTCCTCTCCAGTAAATGGCCTTATCAGAAACGGCTCACAGGCCTTTTGCAGCCAATGACACGAAGCGATATTCACCTTTCGTGATCAGTGTCTAACTAGGAGATCGGATGTTCCCTTAACTAAAAGTTGTAGCTTAGAAAGACATCAGCATTTATTCAAGGTTTATTTCGTGAGAGGGTTATCTGTTTATAGTGCTCACTATGTTTATAATAGGTTGCTTAGTGGATGAGATGCCCTGCGAGTACTAGTTTAGAAGATGAACAACTGGAGCTGAGATTGGCTCACCTGTAAAGGGGTGTCAGACGAAGGTGTTTGAGGTCTCACCGTCGAATTTGCTCTAACTCACAAAGTTCTAACGGGAAATCCGTTTATAGGCTGAGTCTGAAAGTTAACTTGGTTCTCACTAGGTTAAAGAAAGGACTCGAAAGGAAAATTGTGTTTTGTAGGCTTTATTCTTGGCTTAGATCTACCTTATTTGGGGCACGCGAGATCTTCGACTATATCGCAGTTTTGTTGTAATTTCCACTCTACCTTAGATAATTGAGGCTAAGGCCGGACAAATTTAAGGACGAGTTACGGACTTATTACGCCAATAATATTATTGTGTATTCGATATCAAGAAGATTGAATGTCTCCTACTAATAATAGTAATCTTAGATATAGCTTTTGGAATTCACTGCCTATCTTATTTATAAGAACCTCCATTAAAGGGGCGTGACGTAGCCGTCCTTAATCAGAGCGCGAGGCGGAGCCTCACAGGTTAAGGTATGTTTGTGTGTTTCTTTTGTTGAGACTGCTTGGCGGAGTCAAAGTGTGTTTGATTCAATAAGAAATATTTGGCCGCATCCTTGCTTGAATTGATTTTAAAGTGGATTTTTTCGTTTTGCAGGTCCACGTCAACGTAAGCTGGTCAAATTAGACTCCTTTCTGGCTGACTCGTTATCTTTTATTGAGAACTTTTGCCTTGCCGCTGTTTCCACGCGTATGTATGTTTTTGCATTCGCGTGGGAAACTCCAAATATTCGCTTGCCTTCTTATACTCATGTTTTTCTTAATAGATGTAAATTGTGAGTTAACATTATATAAAAGTATTAAGCTTTATTCTACATTATTTCATTGCTACTACATGGCATATTATTTCACTAGTTAAAATGTTTACCTAATATCAAGATTTAGTTGGTCCTCAAGGGGCTCATAGCGAGGTTCCTCGTTCAGTTTAACTTCACCTTGCATTTCGGGCATCGTTACATATTAATTCACTTTGCATAAAACTTAAAAAAAAAATAAACAAGACTATGAAAATTTGGGGTTTTTTTTCGAAAATGCCATTATTTAGAAACTTATGGCATTTTAACGTATGTTGTTAAACTATATTCTTATGTGACCAAATATCAATTTAATAAATCTAGCAAAGTGCTTTCATAATTAGTTGAGGTCAATGGTATTCATTCTACGTTCTTAAGTTCTTCTCTTTCTTGGACCATTAAATTATTTAAGATTATCCGAATATTGTTCGTTGTCAGACTTCAATCTTTCTCAAACAGTTTCTTGGGCATAGGGACTCTTAAAACAATGCTCGCGAGTGTAATTAGTCACACATGACCTTGATTAAGGGGCTCGTTCATCACCTTGGAATGAGGGCCCTGTTTTGAATTGCATCATAAAGCAAGTAATGAGCCCGAGAACTTGACGCGTCGGCTAACTTCAACTGGTGAGTGTGGCGGAAAAAGCTAATTATTTTATTTATTATATTATTTAAAATTCTAAAAGGAATAAAGTTTTGCCCAGATTAGACTCACTAGCAAATAAACTATATTTGTAGCTCGGAACTACAGGATTAATGGCTAAAAGAGAACATGATACTTTCAGAAACCGAATTCCGTCACATTCCAAGAAAAATGGAATGCAAATTTCATGAGACTGTTTGAAAAAAAAGATTTGAGGCAGAATTGTAAACAAAGGTTTTCACCATTTTCTTCCAAAATCAAAGTTATTAAATGTACGGAATTTTTTTGTTATTAAATGCTGTTTTTATATTTTAATAATCACTCATAGCATCACTGGAATAAAGTGTTAAAAAAAACAACATAACGAAAAGACAGAAAGGGAATGCGAAAAATCGTCTGTGAGAGAAATAATAATAAAGGTGGAGAACTTTTTAAGGTTAAGTGCCAGTCGAAGGCAGAGAGGGATTTAAGAGCTACAATATCACCCCGAGGACGTTCTTTTAAAGGAAATGACATACCTGTGTGAATGGCTTCAAAGATAAGGGTGTCCTTTTATTCCTTCACAGAAATATTACAATACCTTAAAAAAAGGACAGGAAAGAGGGAGGATGTATCGTGGCAAGTGCGAAAGAAGATGGTTTATATGGCCCAACTAAAGGGTTGCTTTTAAGTTGCGAGATGATCGAATAGTTTGAGGTAATGGGAATTGTATCCCGACGACACAGACTCTGTTGCTTTGCTACTCGCTACGAACTATTTTTGGTACCACTAGGCCTCCTCTAACCCTTAAACTCTCTAGTTCAAGAAAACAGCCATAACTCTTAGAACTACTCGCTAGTAGCAGCAAAAGGGACCATTAAATCTTATAAATAGCTCGTAACAACTCAGAAATATTAAAAACATTGAAAAAAGAATAATTACCTGGAAATTACAAGTGACGTGAGACAATGATCAAAATTGCTTTAATTAATTACATGGCAGAAACCTAAAATCGCTCAATTTTCTTGTTTGGGACATTTATATTCCTTCTTACCATGATTATTTCGCTCGTCTTCTTCAATAAATATATTTTACTTTAGGTGTACACTTAGGTTTTTCAGAATTTGTTTTGGTTGCGTTAAAAAAAAACCCGAATTGAGGAGGGCTAATAAAACCTTTAGGGAGTAAGAGGGTTCCCCTGTACTTTTACTGAAAATGAACTCAGGCAGCATTAATTCTTCACAGATTTTCCTGGTTTACAGCGGTAAATTAAATTAAAGATAGGCTTTGGGGACAAAGTTTGTGTTAAATTCTGATAAAATATGATCTTTAAACAGCGTTGATTAGATGCAAAATTTCTCGCAGTTTCCTCCACAATGATTTTGGTTTTGTGCTGGTAAATTTACTGGAGATCATGAAAAATGCAAATGTAAAAATACTGAAGCAATCTTGGGGAAAGTTTTCAAGGGACTGATTATAGCATCAAAATTTATGATTAATTACTAGATAAAAGTTGCAAATGAAAAGTTGGGATGGAAATTACAGGGTTAGATAACTTATGCTAGCTAATATATTGAGAGTAAATTAGGGAAATTGAAGGACTGGTATTGAGAGAGCAAGATTAACACAGAATAATAGATACTTACAGAAAAAATGTTACGCTCTACCCGACCTTGGAGGTAGAGATGTGTAAAAGCCCTGTCACCATTAATTTGCCCGTATGTCTTTCCTTGGAGCTCTTAATAGGGTTTAAATTGCGTTTCCTTTCAAGTCATCGTTAACAATTCGATAACGCCGTGGGTAAGTTTTCGTAGACTTTTTTTGCATCTTTCGCGAGGCGTCCTTTTATGACTTAGTGAATTCACATACATTAATAAATATAAGTGGATGATAAAGAGACTTGAGCTCTTTTGCTTTCATCTAAGCGTAAACTATTCTTCTGAAAGAAGAGAAGTTTTCACAAGCAAAATAATGGAAAAGAGAAGTGAAAAATGTGATTCGAAACAATTGCCTTCATAACAATGTGTTCGAAAGAGAGAAAGATGTCCCTAACATAATATGGTAACACATAGTGAGAAGATGTGTGGCAATGCATCGTAGGAAATCCAATGAGTGTAGGGCAATAAACAGCATTCAAAAACTATTCCAATTCATCTATATTGTAAAGTGTGTGGATAATCAAATATGTATTGACTACAACTTTTGCATGTTGCACCAAAACACATGTCTGAGGCCTACATAATAAAAGTGAAATTGATTTTAATCTGATTTTTCTATTTCCCGTAGGTAGTTCATATCTTGAATTTCTTAATATACAATTACATTTTATTTGATTGATTCTGTAAAAAAGGATGTATGGCCTTTCTCTGTAAACGTTTGCAAAAACGCAAGCTGCTACTAAATGCAAATTATCAATTTAAAATCGATTTAATTAATTATATCACAACCAGGCAATGGCTACGCTACTAAGATTTAAATTTAAAATCTAAAAAAATCAGCCATAGTTAAATTTTTAGAAATTTTTGAACTTCGCTAATTATTATAATTTTAAAAAGGAACTCAAAACTAAAATTTCCCCCCTTTCAAAATATCACGTTGTTAAAATATAAATTTATAAAAGATATATAAAAATAAATTTTCTGTACTTCACCATTTGTAATTATTTGTGTTTTAAAAAATTCTCAAATTTTCGATACTAATATTTATTTCTGAACTCCACCATTTTGTTTTGTTTAGACATAACTTTGATAAAAAAACATGTCATTTGTCCACCAAGAAAAAGAAAGGTTTATTAATTTTTAACCCATCTTCAAAAATCCCATTATACATTTATAGTTGGTGATGACGATGATAAACCGATAATTTGGGGACCAAGATTAGATTTAGGTGCATTCGTGGACATTCGAATCTCTATGAGTCGGATGGATGCGACTTCAGATAGGACAGGAAGCGGATCAGATGAATTCGAACCAGGTTCCTTCCTTGGTTCGAATTCTTTTGTCGGCCAGGCTTTCTCAATTTGAGACTGGTAGATGCAAGCCTTTCCTTTCCACGCTCCATTTTTAGATTTAAAGTACCTTGTTACCGTGGGCTTTGCAATATCTTGGAGGCACTTAATTTCATGGAGATCACGGAAGGCCACCTTATTATTCTAAGTGCTTAAGAAATTTTCGATTTTACAGAATATGGAAAGGGAGTAATCACAAGTTGTGTATGAATGCCAAAGTTTTGCTCTCTTTGTCTTCGCAATATTCTACACGATATAGGCATGTTCATAATTGAGGCTCGCATGGAAGTGATGGGCTCTCAATGGCGCTCATTCACCTGATTAGGATATCATGTACAGAGAAAGAGGAGATTCTCTTTATAGGCATTCATCAGTTAATCACGTGGATTGCTTATTTGTTCAACCTACTTTTATTTTAAAGTTCGTTTGTTTGTTTAAAACTTTAGTATAATTGTGTGATTTAATCCTCTCCATACAAATGTATATTGTTGATAATGGATTCTAGTTACCATAAAGGTGTTTGTTTGGCCACTAGTTCCATTTTGAATGTCTCAAACAGAGATCTTTGTTATCGGCTTCTGGGAGATGCAATTCGCTTTACCTCATCTACTGTCCATGATGCTTTTTGATTTCTGGGTTCAGTATCTTTCGGAGTCAGGAAAGTCTCTTTTTTTCCGTGGTTGATCTTGAACTTGTCTATGATTCCAAATTATATCAATCATGCCTTTAACTTTTCTGGTTCATGTCATGGCAAAAATCTTCTCAAATTATGATATAAATCTCTGTCCAGTTTTGCCAAAGTTCTGCCTAAAACATTAAAGTGTAGGATCCAATTTAATTCATGTCCATATGAATATTAGGCCGCAAGAAAGACGGGGTCGGTTGCTTACTTCCTTATGTTTGAATCTAGCTTATCTTTTGGAAGCTAGATTTATGATCATAGCAGAGCTGGTTGTAATATACCGTGGAGCACGGGAGATATCTCGCCAGATCGAGTTCATAAACCATTTTGTTTTACATACTAACTCGCGTAGAGTGCTAAGTGCATTTACGGCATTAAAAATTCCTAGCCATTAGCCATTGCTCTCCGATATTTCCAATTGGCGTATTAATCAATGTCTCAAAAAAATCGAGGTATTTTCTGTCGTCTCAAAATATCGCAGTACCATCTGATTGAGCGCTCTTCTGAGCCTCTCTGAGAAGACTATAAGGGTATCTGAGACTTGAAGGTTCTATTCCTGGTGGTTAATGAGCGGAGTATATGCCAATGCACATTGACGAGTAGGGTCGCTTCCGTTAGTCAATGGTCCTGTGGGCTGGCAATTGAACACCAGATTTTGGATGATAAAAACTTTACTAGCTTAGAGGACACCTGCCTTCTCCTCCAAACTATTCAATTGTTAACACTGTCAGCTCTTCCCTTTTGTCTCTGAGAGAGAGGCAGCCCTTCACAGCCGTCCCGAAGCTGTCCATTATTTTTCGGTTTTCTCTGTATTTTATCATCATTTCTACCGTTTTATTATTGTTACTATTATCTTCCGTTGTTTTCTTATTTTATTTTGAAGTAGAAGTAGATTTTCTCTTTCGGTGAATATGGTCTTGTAGGGCGCCGCCAAATAAGTACACTGAAATATTGCGACAGAATTTCTTCAGATAGCGGCCTATATTTACCATTTAATAGCCTCCCACTGTATTTTAGTTTCACTTGACAGAGAAAGTCGTTACCTCATCTTAATGAATAGTTTTATAAAAAACGATGCTGTATACATCAGTAGTTTTACTTTAGAATCTTCCAGGTGTAAGGATCCTGTAGTTAACATGGGCATTTTCATCAGAAATCTAACAAAAATAAATTTGCAAACTTACCGAATTTAACCTTAGATTTCATACCAAAGCGGCGTCCCAAATTCGATCTGTATGGATTTGATCTTTAATGGCAAATCTGCTTCCTTTTTTCCGTACATCATGATAGGATTTTTCCAATCAGAATACTCGTGTAGACTGTAACGCCTCTTAGATATGTCAAGGATAAAATTCTTCTATGGCCTCATGCTAATAGTTTTAGTGACTCCTTCAGACAATTAAATTCCGACCCTCTTCAATAAAACCTCCTTTAACGTTTTTTATGTTGGAAACTCAGCAATTTCATAATTTTACTCATCTTTGTTCCTGTAGAAATAAATAAATAAATGAATAATTTCTTTGTCCCATGCTCTTCTTCACCATTGGTTCTACCAAAAAAAAACAAATAAATCCATTTACTTTTCTTGTTCCATGCTTTTATTTACCTTTGCTTTTGCGAAATAAACAAATAAATCCATAATCTTTCTTTGTCCAATGCGTTCCTGGCGAAAGAAACAAATTAATCCATAATCTCTTTTTTGTTCCATAGAATAAATAAGATTTGTTATCCCATAATTTTATGAAGTACTTTTAAATAAAGTATTTCTTAGCCTTTCCGTTACTTATCTTCTGTAATGTTTGAGCTTGCCAGTTAATTATGAAGTGGAAAGCCTTATTTATTTATACCAAACTCGGATAAATGTAAAAGAGTTAATTCTTTATTCAAAGAATACTCTTTTGAAGGTTATTATTATCTTTACAGGATCCATTCAAAATGTATCAAACTGAAACCCGCCCGGGAATAAACAGCCCAGTGTGTTATACCAAATATCGGCCAATCCACTCCCAAATTAGGGAAAAGCATAAAGAAGGTTAAAAAAAATGATTTACGCTTCTGAAATCAGCCCCTTGCACTGGCTCCCGCCCTCGGGGAAGTTTGCTGGATAAATGTTGGGCTTTGGTTAGAAGAATGCCATATGTGTGATTGAGAACTCTTAAACCCACTCTTCCTCGCACAAAATATCATGCAGTTTACTCATGTTCAGTCTGGGATTTTAGCGAGCAACCAAGACTGCTGCATTATTTTCTGTGTGGAGTAAAAGTATTAAGGTGTATCACATGGGCATTTGGATAAAAGTCAG
This sequence comes from Ceratothoa steindachneri, assembly GCA_963969495.1. Classification (NCBI taxonomy): domain Eukaryota; kingdom Metazoa; phylum Arthropoda; class Malacostraca; order Isopoda; family Cymothoidae; genus Ceratothoa; species Ceratothoa steindachneri. The sequence continues at coordinate 86,001,957 of OZ018337.1, forward strand.
ACTACTCCTAAATCACATTTAAAAATATATTTCTTCAGAATCGGCTCCATTATATAAAAGTGTCATCCTATATATTTAATCATGACATTCTCTGAAGAAAGAGTTGTGCAGAACTTGAGGTGTGATAGGTAACTGTTAGACCCTGTATTGATTAGGTCTTTAACTAAATAAATTATCTACACTGATTTGTCTTTTAGGATGCCTATTTCTAAATAATCAGAGATAAATAGAACGAAATCTGCTGAACTCTACAAAAGAGGGTTTTACATAATAAGCGAACGGCGAGAAATGCACATGGTTCATGGCATTCGATTTAACAAGAGTAACATGGATGGATAAATATTCAGAGAAGTATAGCGGTAGCAGGAATTTTAGTTATTCGTCCTTGGGAGTTTTTTAGAAAAGAAAAAGTGAAGCTTTAGGCAAAGCACCAGCAAATAACTTGGTAAATAATCTAGTCTTTACAAAAGAGGGAGCTGAAAACTTGGCTTGCCCTCTTAATGAACAGCGCGCTTGTATCTCTGATACTAAGATACCATTTTATCTTTGGAGTGAAGAACTTATTCGCTCTTTCAGTAATATAGATGGTATGTTGTTTTGTACCAACATCCATGGACATCATTCATCAATGGGACTGCCCAAGTACAATCACGATTAAGGGCAGTGGCGTTTATTTCTTGAAAGCTTTAAACGATGTTTCAAGTGTGTATTTGTTTCTAATGGTGGCAAGTTTTCATGGGTCTCAATGAACATTCATGGATCTTAAAAGAGACCTACATTACTGTAGAGATGGTTCTATAAAAACTGTTATGATGAACATAAATGAACCATATGTGTGGAGTTAAAAATTGTAAGCTTTTTGTCATGACAGCTAGGTGGTCACATCAAGTACCCATGCTTACTTTATCTATGGGGCAGCAAATGTAATGATAAGCACTGGTAAATTGCTTGGCCAATTCGTTATGAGATTGTCGTTGTGGTGAAAAATGTCCTAAACGAACCGCTGTTGAACCTTAATCGCATCATACTGTCACCAATAAATATAAAGTTAAGACTAATGAAGCAAATTTTAGAGGCAGTAAATAAAGATGAGCCTAGCTTCAGATATATCTGATCAGGATTTATGCTCCGAAGAATGAGAAACTAAAGGCAGGATCTTTCGATGGCCAACTAATTGGAAATCCATTTAATGATGCAAATTTCGTCTCACGCATAAAAGAGGCTGCGGCTTCCACGCATTCTTCTATTGTAACAGTTCTAAAAGGTTTCTGGAATAAAACGAATGTTACTAACATTCAAAAGTGTTAGGCAGAATCTTTTATTTTACCCTCTATTTAGTAAAGATTGACCAATAAATAACGGAGTTATTGTTGTGATTTTTGTTAATGTTTTGTTTTCTCGAGAAACTGGGCTCCAAAGTTCGAGGTTTATTTTTATGATTTTAACAGATCGTAGAAAGCGTGCAATACCCGAGATACATTATGTACATGTACCTTTATATATATATATATATATATATATATATATATATATATATATATATATATATGAGTGTGTATGTGACCATGTATGAATTCCAGTATATAACATATTTATTGGCTAATCCCCCCCAATGAAAGGTGGACACACACAACCTTTTTGATCAAAATCGCACACAATGTTTGATGAATTTTGTTGTACAAATAAGTTAATAAATAATTGGCAACAATTTATGAGAGTTTAATTACATATAGAGGAAACATTTCTGCCTCAGAAAATTTGATCAGCTGAAAACGAAAATTTGATTTTTTTTTTAAATTGACTGAAACGGTCCCCTAAAGAAGGAATATCGTTTTTTATTTAAATGTAGAATATTGAGGTTATAATCATGAACACATACAACAATGGTCAAAACATTTGGGACTAATATATTGTTTTTATTTTCTCGTACTTTTCTAAAATATACATGAAAGGAATAATCATCACTATCTCTAGAATTGAAGGAGGAGATTTTTTTGAGAATTTGACAAATAATTTCATCTTAGTTTGTTTATGACTTATGTTGTTTTATCAAAGTTATTTCTAATAATTCTTTTATAATATCAACAGACAAAGTGGTGAAGTTTAGAAATAAATATAAGTATCAAAATTTTGTGAATTTTTAAAACCCCAAGAATTACAAATTTTTACAATATGTAATTTATTTTTACATATCTTCTCTATAACTCTATATTTTATCAAGGTGATATTGTGATAGAGGGAAAATTTAGTTTAATGTTCCTTTTTAAAGTTATTAGAATTAGCAAAGTTCAGAAAATTTATAAAAATTTAGCCACGGCTGATTTTATTTTAGATTTTCCATTTTAATCATAGTAGCGAAGCGCAAGCTGACTACATAGGGAGGAGTGGCGAAGCCATTGCTTAGCTCTAATATTTAAATTATTACACGTTTATTAAAACGCCGGGATTCCTAAAATATTGAAAAAATTTGGATCTCTTTGCTCAATCCAAAATTGTGCTCTGGTCTTTTTCCGGGAGGAGGTAAGTTTGTGTCAAGGAGCTTTTATATTTAAGCAAAAGGCTAAAATGATGAAAAATTTGGGTTCAAAAATGATGCATAAATATTAAATATTCCGTAATATTTTTCCAATTAAATGTTTGAATATTTTCAATTCCAGAAATAGTTCTTTCCGAATAAAGTGTGCAAATATTGTCGTTACTCAGCAAAGTGCCTGGAACTGCGACGAGATAGTCGCGTGCTAAGAGTTTTGCATCCAGGAGCTTGATTAAGAATTCTCTTATATCGGAGGGGGGACAAATCTTTCTATATCGAAATAAACTAAACTCACAACATGATCTTGGTCAAGCGTTGATAACATTTTGTCAGTAATAAAAAACAAATTAGATAAGTATTAGTTAAGCCTTAGTTAGGCACTAGGGTAAAAAACTTGGTAATTTATAATTTACTTTGTTCCCACATCTAACCGGTGGCCCAAAGGTTACTTCACACTTTAAAAAATTAATAACACAAAAACTACTTATGTTATAAAAGTGGGTAATATATAAAATGGAATCGGAGATCTTGTATTTCTATTATTTATATATAATATCCTTCAAGTTTTCTCCATTATTGTTAAAACAAAGGCGGATTCTTTGCACCATATTTTCCATGAAATTTTCAAAAACATCAGAAGTGATTTTTTCGATTTCCTTAATGATGTTTTGTTTCAATTCTGCAAGATTATTAGGTTTATTTACGTATAGCTTTTATTTAAGGTATCCTCAAAGGAAAAATTCTGAAGTGGTAAAATCAGGGGTTTTTGGTGGCCAAGAAACGTCACCTAAACGTAAAATTAACCGAACAGGGAAGGCTGTTCTTAGTGTTGCCATGGTTTTTCAATGTAAGGGTTGTGTGTGAGGGTTAAGTAGGCGTTTAATATGCTCTTATCAGGCATTCATTTACAACGACCTTTACCTGCGTCTGAAAAATCGTTTTAATAATTCCTTAAGGTTTCTTAATTAGCAATACTCTAAAATGCCACACTTCAATCGATTCCAACATGGACAGCACAATTCTACATTACATATAAGTGTATTTGCGTGTTTCTTACTTTAGGCTTAAAATTTAGCAAAATTAAGAATTTTCTAATCTTTAAACAATACAAGCAGGGAAAAGGGGGATAAATCTAGTGTCTTTTATGAGACCTAACTTGTTTCTCTAACTGGTTTTGAAATCATAGGTTTAGTATCGATAATAAAGACATGGATGCAGAACAATACATAGAAAACTGCTGCTTCAGAAATAATTCTTTCTTGGACGTTACAATTTTAGATGTTGAAAAAGCTTGTTCATGATAATATAAAGATCGGTTGACATTTAATAAGTTTTGTAATTACAAGTTTTCAATAACTCGGATCCTGAAAGTGGCGATCGATCGTTCTAAATTACCGAGTCACGAATCATGAATTGGCAGTGACTATCTGAAATATATTTGGGTAGAATGTAAGAAATATTCCTTACATATCTTAACTAGTACTTTCAAAAAGTTTTAGTGTTCTTGATATTTACAGACCAATTAAACCTTTTTCTGCTAACCTGACATATATGGATAGAATTTAAAATAACGATTGACTGCAAATCTGCCATATAAGGATTTGATCTAGTATTTCTTCGCCTCTTGCACGAAAGTTTGCAATTTTTTGTAAGTAGTTTCCTCTGGCACTCTTCTATCAGATGTCATGTTTGAAATATTTCCATTGTAAATCAGTACCTCTCAGAATGTAGAGTAGAAAAGTTTAGCAATTTTGCACACCAAATTTAACAAGTCAAATAGGAAAGGAATCGAGTGACTTCCTCGAAAATGTAGACTCAGATAACCTAAGCAGTATATCTAGCGATGATGGCTGGCTCAGTGAATCATTATCTGAATTTTACAGTGACAATATACAAGTTTTAGACAAAGAAAATAGTGAAAATTATCACAATACAGACGAGAATGAAGAGTACAACTCTCTGTCACGTAAACGAAAGCGGCGTGCCATAACTTGGCCTTGGGCATCTGGCTCGTACTTCCTGCCTGCGTTTGAATCTTCACTTTCAGGTTTGACTTCTTGATGCTTCATTACACAAAATTCGAAAGAAATAGATTATTGTGAACAGTTTATGGACGATGATGTGATCAATATAATTGTCACACAATCAAATGCATATTAGAAATATTCTAAGCAAAAATATTCAAACCAAATTGACACCTTTTCACCTTCAAAGAAACAAAATTCGCTTGTTGTTTACTATTTGGCTTCTCATGAGTCACAGTTAAAAAAACGCCCAAATGATTACTGGTCAACTAATAACCTTCATGAACTGAAGATATTTGGAAAATTCCTGTCAAGAGATCGCTTTCTGCAAATATTGAAGCTTTTACATTTTAGCGATAATAAAATTGAAAGAAATTTACAAGATAGAAAAAGTTAAGCCTGTCTTGGATCTTATTAGACAGAGATTTAAATCAAAGCTGATTCCTCTCAAAGACTTTTACACCGACCAAAGTCTACTTGTCTGGAGAGGAAGACTCCATTACAGACAATCCAATCCAAATAAAAGACATAAATCGGGCGTAAAAACGTTTTTATTGTGCGATTGTAAGAGTGGTTGCGTAATAGATTTGATTATTTATACTGGTGTCAGTACAGAATTACTATAGACAATAAAGTAGGTCTCAAGTGCTCAGTTGTGATAACACTGCTTGAATCCTATTTGAATAAGTGCCATGTTTTTTTTGACGACAATGGGTACACAAGCCCTGATCTCCTTTCAAAATTACTAGAAATTAGGCCTGGAATTGGGGAACAGTTCATTCCAATAGAAAAACATTCCAAAATTTTTAAATATGAAGAAGGGGGAGGTTGAATCAATGCAATGCAACAATATATTATGCATAAACTGGTGTGATAAACGAAATCTACAGTTTCTTATAAGTGTGCAAGATAATCAAATATGTGACAGCTGAAAAAGGGATAAAGTTGATAACATTATTTTGAAAACCTAAATGTGTGATTGAGTACAACAACAATAGGTTATAGAGTGTTTGCGTAAAAACACTTGGATGGTATAGGAGGTTTTTCTTTCATCATGTTTACTTATCTATTCTAAATATAGTACAAAATATAGTTTGGGAGTTTTTAGGTCCAGTGAAGGAATTCAAGTTCCTAAATTTGTGCCGTTTCTATTATGTAAACTTTTAACTTGATTAAAGATGATAAAAGAGTCCTTGAGAGTAAGTAATGAGCGGACATGACGCAATGGAAAGACGTCACTCATCAATCACGACATAATTTCTCCTTAATTTCAATTTTCATCTTTATTTAACTTTTATGTTCCTTTACCTCTTCTGCTCTTTCCTTTATTAATTTTATTTCTTGTGGGTTTCTATCTTTTGATACTTTCTTTTCTTTTCTTTTAGTCTTTTTCAATCAACTTCTTTCACAAATTTGTCTTATTCACTTTGTGTCTTGCTTCTCTCACTCTTTCACTTCTGTCTTTTATTTACTTTCTTCCCACTCCTTTTAATTCTTTTTTCTTATAATGATAGCAATTGCCCTGTACTCATCTACTACCTTACAAAATGAACTATTCCTCACTTCGCTTTATACACTTTCAATTATTAAGTTTATTACTTATCTTTTACTCTTTTGTTTATTTTTTTGTTCACTTTTAGTCTTTCTCACTTTACTCTTTCGAGGGAACCTTTTCATTATAGATTTTTTCTCCTAATATTTCTACACTCCTCTATTTTTTCTCCTCTACATCTTTCTCCCACTCAATTTATTTCACTCCTTTACTCATATCATTTTTCTGGTGGGAGAAGTGTTCATCTTCTCAGACGCTGCCCAATTTTCCCTCACTTCCTCAGTAGTTTGAGGCTCACCTCCATTGTCTCTCTCTACGGCGATAAGTTGACAGCTTTTAAGAAAGAAAATTGTTAAACAAATTGACACGAAGAGTGAGGACGAACACAGAGAGAGAGAAAATAGAAATGAGGAGACTAAATTTAGAAATGGAAGAAATGAGGAAAATCTATGAATATCAGTGATTCAAACATAAAGACCCGACGAAGCAAGATCAGGTGTAGGTGCAATATTTCAGTTTCATGACCTTTTAAAATTGCTAAAAATAGAGTACAATCCCTCACGATCTTTCTCTGAAGATTATATAATTAACTCCAACTAATCTAACCCTCGATAGAAGTCTCCAAGCGATGAAGAGAGACCCGAGAAATATGAACATAAAAGACTTGGACAACAGAAAAATCATGAAAACATTTAAGGTTTAAAGATAACAACATTTGGAGGTGATGAGGCTGGAACGTCATCAACTCCAAATGTTGGATCATGTACGAATGCGGTTTACATATTCAGAATCAGGTTCCTCTAAGATTGCTAATGTTAGAAAAGGCAAACATTAATTGAGATCCATCAATCTCTATCCTGAATACAGATAAAGGCTGGACAAAATCAAAGAAATAGATGTGCCCCTTAGGAACAGTGAAAGAGAATAGAAGAAAATTTGGCCTCGATGTCTCTTAATTAGTGTAAGGCTCTTAATGGCTCTTAAGTTTAGTCCGTAGCCCCAAAATACTCTGGAGAGATTTACTAAGACGGAATCCAGTCTAAATCTAATAATTAATCAATCTCTCTACTTCATTCCTTTCTCTATTTTTCTCCATTCTTTCAATATTTATCACTTTACCAGATTCCTAACTGAATCGTCATCTTGAGATTACTTTTTACCAATTATCCCTGTTCTACATGACCAACATGAGTTATCACCCATCATCTATGACGCAAAGTTGTTGCTCGAGTGAAAAATATTTACTCGAGTTGAAAGATCTCCTTTTATTTTGAAAGACTTCGGAAAATATAATTTATTATTATTTCTAGTTACAAAATAGAACAAACTATTTCTGAATATATTTGATTTAATATTAAATTGTCACAAAATTGTAAGAATTTAGTTGTTAAATTAAATGATATAAACTTTAAAAAATGACCATTATTTTATATATGTTTTCTAAAATTTTGCCAAAATGGTAGATTTTGACTTACATAAACTTCTTTAGATGAAATTCGAACACTGATTTCGCTCTTCCTCTCTATCCTTCTTATCCTAATTCCTTTGTACCTTGAAATAATTTTGTCGTTATGTAATTAAATGATAATTAATTAGATACTGCAAAGGAAACTTCCAAACTAACAACACTTACCATTTCTTTCTTACGCCTTATACATTTCTGTCCTTAGTAATGAAAAGGAATCCATCTGTATCACTGACACACTCTTAAAAACATTAAACAATTTGAAGCATAACAAAATTAGATATTAAAAGTAATTCTTTGAAATACCTTAAAATAGTATTGGAAGAGTTTTATTTTGGCAGAAATGTTTTTGGAATCAAATTGGAACGATACCTTGAAGCCCATCCATTTAAGGTAACCGAGTATAATGGGGAAGGCAAACCAATACGCGAAGAACAATTCTCACACTTTAAATTCATACTTCTTTAATAATAGTAAGGAAAAGTGCAATGTACTCATTGATGGCGTGTGGTTAGTATAACACTGAACAGCCACTTTCTCACTACATCTGGCCTTCCTGAGGCACGTTCTTCATCCACGCTAAGCAAGTATCTCTATAAATATACCAAAGGATCCTGTTTCCTGCCACTGGCAAACTTCAGGCTATAATGACTAAATGATTCAGTTATTTTTAGTCCTGGCAGATTGGTCAATTGGATACAGGCACTTGCTTGGCTTGGATGAAGAGCGTCCTTCATGTGTGCCTGATGTAGTTTGACGGTGAGTTCTCATTACTATAATAACTCTATACTTCTTTACCAAGGGAGTGGGGGCGGATAGTTTCATGTTTAAGTATGAAATAGAAATATCTTTGAAATAAATAGATACGATTCTTTCCTTATTCTTCTAAATGCCCAGCCTTTTTCTGGGTTCCCTTTTATTTAGAATTCGTCTCAATTATTTAGATTCACTAAATTGGAATCCAAATATCGGGTCGCATTTGTGTATGATTATCCTACATATGGGGCCATGGCTTTAGGAGTTGTTTTTTCAAATAATGATAAGGACCGGAGGAAGGATTTAAAGGGAATTGTGGCAACTGTAAGGACGCAATTCTACTTCATGGTTATGGAAAACAGGAGGTTAAATTAACTCTGTCGTTTAAGAGTTGAAACAGAAGATAGAAGAAAAATCTTTCTAAAATTATTATCATCGGAATCTTTGCCACAGGCGCAGTTCTAAACAATTTTTTAAAAAAATGGACATGAATCTTCCGTTGCTCAAGAACAAAGAAGTACATAACTGTACTAATATATTCTATGTCCACCTAAAGCCTAAAGCAGACTAGATAAAGGGTTGACGCCAAACTTTTCAGCTAATAAATCATATTTCCCTATTTCCAGGACTTTATGTAAAGTAGGCGATGTTGAGAAGAAAATATTGGGTGTTATAGCTACACAATTCAAGCACACCCTCTAGTGTGGATTGGGCGCATATAGAACTGAGAAAGAAATATGAGAGAGAAAAATCGAGATAAAAAACAGCCATTGAGAATTAACATAAAAATCTTATTTACAAATAAAACTGATCAGTGGAAGATAAGCAACACTAATTGTTTCGACATTAAATTACACTGGCCAACACACTTTTTGCTGACTCATATTTTGTGGATGTTTTTTACTAATCTTGACGTACTGATTTCAAATATGGCATCCATTATGTTGTAACACATCAGGTTTTGATTCTACAGCATATTCCTATTTTACGACGTACTGCTTGCATTACTCGGTAAGGATAGTTTCCTAAGTGTTATAACTTCAAACCATAACTTAAAATGTCAACAGAATTTAAAACAATCAATGCAGTGTAAGATAACATCACCTATGAATAAATACATACAAATTATTTTTCTAATATAATGGATAAAAAACAAGCAATCCTACACATACCTATACATTCATAGAACGTTCGCATGTGAGAGTGTCTGGAGTGTTTGATGTCTACACAGTCTCGTTGAATACTAAATCAGTAGTCTGCCATCATGTTTGTGTTCCATCAGCCTTGATATCTCTCCTACTTAATCTTGATATCTTAATGAAAACGCTCTCCATGTTTATCACTTACGTTGCCAAGTTTAGCAGAAATTCATCACGATGGATCTTAAGGAAATGAATATTTATGCTCATGTTTCAGCCTGAACGATGAAAGCTACCAACTAATGTTTTTACCAAATCCTTGTAGTTAGCAGCCTTTTTGTTTCCAAGAAATCATTCCACAACTGCTACAAATGAATCTCATGCTCCTTTTTCTATGTCAGTCATCGAATTTGAGAAGTTTTGATTTTCAATTAACTTTGAGGTTTGTGGCCCATCAAAAAGTCCAGCCTTTATTTTATTATAGCTTAAGTTAGGAAATATTGAACATATGAATTTTGAAACAGTAACCCTCCCCATTAAGAGCTTTCACAAATTGTTTCATCATTCCTAGTTTAATATAAATGGGTTGGAAGATGATTTTCAATCGCTCAATAAGTGGTTGGTGTATTCTTCTCTCCAAAGTCAATCTTTCTTTAACTGGCCAAAGGTTCTGTTCCCACTGTTTGTCCTTGGCTTGGCTGTCCTATAAATATAGGAAACACTGATATTTTGTATAGCTTTCCTGTTAGGCATGTAAAACTTTGACCATTTTCAGATCCACACATATGATCCATTTGTCTTGGTCACGGAATTTAATCTTAAATTAAACAAAATATGCTCTTTGCAAAGAGATATAAATGTTGATTCTTTGAGTTGTTTCAGCAAAACAATCACATATAGAGCAAAACGAGTCAGGGGAATTCAAACATTTTCTTCGTAATGAGGCCCTAGTACTGAATGATATTTCATAAAAAAATCTGTATAAACACAAAATTATATTATACGCAATTGATTTAGATGTGTAGATGTGCATAAAGAGAAGCCTAAATACATAGATAAAATAAAATAAGAAGAATACTAAACACCTCCACTACCGTTTAGTTGATCGTAAGATAGCCTGCTACTATAAGTGGGGCCAATATGGACCATTCCCTAAATAAAAACCCAGACGTGATAGAAGAAAACTATTGCCATTTTTAAACTCAGTTGCCACAAATTTCCCAAGAACTGGTCTCAAACTTAAGTCAGCAGAAACAAAGTTAAAATTTGTTGACCAGTGTTATCTTTAGGAGAGATAACTTGGAGTGGCTCCTTTTTATGAAGCAAAAATTAGATTCGCTGACCTTTTTGTGAGAAAAGTTGGATCGGTCTCGCTCGTAGGGTAAGTAAAAGGTTTTGGCTTTACGAGATTAGAATGTAATTTACAAGATAAATCCTTCTGATAGAGATCCATTCGTATTTGGTACCATGTAGGAAAAACTTCGCTACTCTTTTTAACAAGTCATCCAATTCATTGTGTCATCTGTTTAATAGATAATAAATCTGAACTTGCGTTAATTAAGTTAGGTTGTGTATCATTCTATTCTCCTCTATTTCTAATGGTCGGCTCTCTTTATGGGAGGAACACACTTGTTTTCTTCTCTTTGTGAAAAATTGCAGGCGCTTCTTTTTAAGTGACTCAAAAAAGGACCACCTCTAAAACGCTGTGGTGGACGGAACCTGCGCATTTAAGTGCTAACCACTGCTTAAACTACCTCTAGCTACTGATGTACATTGCATTTCTTCAAAAGGATAATATGAGATATCCTTTAGGGAGGAGAGGGTAGGGTAACACTTCAGTGTCGGGGTGGACGTTAGGTGGCGCTGTTTATAGGCTACAATTTTGGGCTACAATATATGTCTTATGACTTCAGACGGTAGCGTCAGATGTGAAAAATTATGGCGTTATATTTTTTTGCATATTAGTATATGCTAGGGGGCTGCGTTCCCAAGACCCCCAACAATTGATTGAAACTCAGGATCATCGCAGGGTGGTCCTCACGCAGTGATATCTCCCCCACAAGCAGTCCCCTTGAATTTACTTTTTTTTCCCCCAACAGCTTTTTACTGGCCAAAAAAAAACTAACTTAATGACAAACAATACATACTTTTATAAGTTTCTTGATTAGTTTATGCGCCTTTAATAATCTAAAAGTTTTTCGGGGTCATGCAAAATAGACTCGAATTCAAATAAGGAAGAAGCACAATTAGAGCACGAAAAAGACATAACGAAAGAGAAACAAATGCTAAGCTGGTTCTATTTATAGGTAAGGCGTTTCAATAAGAAGCTGTTATCGTTCACTGCGAAACAAAAGATACGAATACAAAAAAGAAATAAAAGACATGAAGAAACATTACCTAACTTAGAAAAAACTATAATCGAGCAGAGGCGCAGATATTAAGTAAATAAACCAGACTAAAAGTTACAAATCCCCAAAACAACAAAATAATATAACGCCGTGATTGGTCACATCTGAAGGTACCATCTGACGTCATAAGATATATATTGTAGCCCAAAAGTGTAGCCTACTAACAGCGCCCCTTACCGTGCGCCCCTAATCTGAAGTATAACTGAGGGTAGCTTAGCTCAATTTTTAAAACTGTAATGATCATGGATCATTCTTTTATTTCCGGCATTATTCATCTATATACCTTCAAATTTTAAGTTTTTGACTCCTTAACTGTATCCTTCAGAGGAAACCAGAAGTAAAAATATAAAAGAGTCATGTCAGATCATATTGAAGAGTTATCTATGGTTAATTCGTAACATTCAAAGGTTAACTAACGTATCATTATGGTAGTTTCTGATATCTTTATAGTGATGAATGGAAGTCTGTACTTTTGAAGAACATCGGTGCTTTCAAATAACATTCGAACTGCATCATAATTTCGAACGGCAGCATGTTTAAAGAATGCGTCACTGGGACATGTTCACTTAAAATAAAATAGTCCAGGCCAATTCTTGACCTGTATAAAAACTATAGTATACATAGAAATAAATTAGGATGTTTATCAACATAAATATAAAGATTATCCTTTGATATTTCTGTTCGATTCTGAAGATACGCTAGGCAATATATTTTTTGCAAAGTTTTCAGGAAATTTTCACCGTGTATTTTCCCTCACTCGGGAAAAATGAAATTGCCGAGCATGGTCGTTGCTACAAATCTTTAATCCAGATATATCTCAACTTTCCAACGATGCCCACAAAATATAATAAAACAATTAGTGGAAACATATATTAGCCACAAATCTCTGTGTGATGAAAAACATAAGCCTATTCTAGGTAACTTCCGTGTCTGGAATCATAGCACGTTTCTAATTTATTTTGTATCGAATAGTCCGTTAAGTAGTTGGAAACCAGCCATTAATTTGATGCAGAAACTTAAACAATGGTAGATGTTTCTGACCAAACGAAGATTTAAAGCATTAAAAAATCTTGTTCCTTTTTCACTGTTCTAATAGTTTAAATTTTTCCATGACGGGCCTAACCAAAGGGCTCCACTGACGCGACGTTCCCCACCAATACATAGAATATGGTATCATAAAATAATGTGCTATTTACTTTTTCGCCTCTATGTACAATGGGCATTTTTGATCTTTGGACAATATGCGTTTGATGTTCATTCTAAGGGAGTGCCCAATATTGCTATATAATAATACACCAGCTATTTAGATTATTTTTAAAGCTTAATCTAGGAAGAGCCTCCAACCCCATAGGTCATCGTCATCACTTTGATATTCGGTGGGGTAACACCCGGCTCCAGCTACAGTACTCTTGTGATACTACCTGTGATTTATAGCTTTAAGACATTTCCAATGTCATATTTCTTCGCCTCTGTCTTTATCAGCGTAACCCTCCCCTTCTCTCTTTCTATCTCTCTCTTTCTCTATCCTGGCCAGTGGATAAGGATTAGCTCTCCTCATTTTAGATTGGATTTCCTTCATTGACCAGGAGCATATAGACACAGCTGTTGCGTTCCTCATTCTTCCTGAAAAAAGCCAAATTGACTGCCTTCGATTTCTTTCCAAATTCTATCAACCTCATTTGAGGTCTGATAGAGGCTTGTATGCTTCGTGCTTGTATGAGGGTCGCTATTCATCCACAGTGAACTAGTGACTGGCTACTGACCGCATACCATCACTGCTCGAGTTTTGATTAACCAGTTTTGGGTCCAAGGAATAAACCAAATTTAAGTAAGCAGCCGTATGAGGATTGGTTTAAGTGCATAATTTTTTTATTTGATTTGGATATCTATTACACTGGGTAACACTAGTTTTGTTCTTTAAAAGTTTTTAGTAGTTCTAAGGTGAATTTACCTCCTGATTTCAGAAATACCATTGAAAATTGCATAGCATCGATATCTTTGGAGATAATTGGAATTTTGTATATAAACCTAACCATAAATAGCTGCGACAGTTCCCTTTATTTAGCAGATTGACATTGTCCATGAATAAGAGCTGATAATATTTTGTTCTTTTATTTCTTTTTAAAGTAATGAAAAAATGTGATTATAAGAGATAACCTACTAAAAGTGCATTAAAGAACGGGCTTTCTTACTGTGAGATCCTTGATCTTTACGCCCCAGTAACCATATAGTTCCACATCATGCAGTGTCCCATTTCCTTGGTGTGTTTTCTTTCCATTACAGCAATGTCCTGATGGAACCTCTCACCGTGCTTCTCGCTCACTTCGGACAGATTTTCACGAAAATACTTCAACTGTGAATGCAAAAAGTGCCCTATTATTGACATTCTACATCCTAAATTCTTATAACTTTCTAAAAGTTTTGCTACCAGCTGCTCACAGTTTGGGTCTTTATTTTACCAAGGAATTCAGTAACTTTATTTTGAAATGGACACCAAGTCTCACTTTCGACATCACTCATTGCAGTCTCAGGTTGTACTGACTTAAACATTTTTCTTACTTGCGGTCCAGTAAATATACCGCCCTTAAATTTGGCCTCTGATAGCTTGGGAAAGAGTAGACGAATCTCTTGAAGTGCTTCTCCGCCATGATCTAATGCTTTTACAAACTCTTTGACCATACCGAGCTTTATATGAAGTGGAGGGAGCAAAACTTCGTCATGCTCTACACGAGGCTGTCTAATAACATTTATTTTTCCTGGTTTCAAATCATCTCTAGAGGTAACACAACATTATGGTAATGTTGTGGATCATCCCTACTAGCCCATAAGCAAAGAAAACATAAATACTTGCTGTACCCACCTTACAATTCGAGTAAGAAGGCACCAGTTCAAAATCACCGCCAACATCCCATTTAAACTTAGTATAGTTTACCTTCTCGAGAAGCTTTTTTACATTTTCATATTTTTCCTTTATCTCTACCGAGATGCTATATGCAGAGATGGATAATGATTCCCATTATGTAGTAAAACAGCTTCGAGGCTTTTTGTAGCACTATTTATGAAAGGTCGCCATTCCTCAGGATTCTGATCAACTTCAATAGGGGTAAACAAGCCAGTAATATCTTTGCAAAAGCAGAAATCCTCACCTATATCGAAGTATACTTGAAATTCCTCATGGCGCTTCCTGTATAGTGTTGATATGCAGTCCTTCCCCGACAGATTTCATTCATTAAGTTTGCATGCCAAAAGCTCAGCTGCTAATTTAGTAATACCCAATTCCCTGATGAGATCATCCAGTTCACGTTGATTTTGAAAGTGTGACGGTTACTCATTTTTGGCTCAAACGTTTCATCTATTTCTTTATTGTCACAACCTTCCGACTCTCCTGATTTGACATTATACTCTCTACCTGAGAAATATAAATGGATATAAAAAGAAAATCATTTAATAGCTGGAGCATAAATATAGACTGTATGTGTAATAACGTTACAAGAAACCTGAGCTAAATGTTTTAAATATTTCAGTAGTGATTCTGTCAAAAAAATATAGCCTACAATTTGATAGGATTTACTTACATTTTCTGGCGGCTGTTTACCTAATAAGGTATCATCATGTGATACAGTTGCAATAGAGGATGAAATGTTGGGGTAGAGAGGGAGTTTTTTGCCTTAACTTTTCCTTACTTTGATATGTCAAACATGAAAAATAACAATCATCGTGATGATTTAGGGGTTCTCGACAAACTCTAGGCACAGCTAATGGCTTGCTTTTCTTGCACCTCTCAGTCATGCATCTAAATTTGATTCACAACTTCCACATATAACATGAGTGGCACATGGTTTTTCTTGGTCACCCATACTTATTCCAAAGTAGATACTATAAGCAATCCATTCCTTAGCAGGATCATAATTTTATGTGATACATGCTTAGGTGCAACATAGAAACCATACATAAAACAGAACGAATCTGGTGAATTTCTGCATTCACTTGTAGCGATAATCCAGAAAGTCAATATTTATCATAAAAACCTGAAAACGAAAATAAATAAATTAGCGACAAATGTAAGTGAGCTTTACCCGTACTAAATACATTTCATTATAATAGGATACTTTGTTATATCTTTCAAACGGTCTAAGGTAGAGAAAAAGTAAGGGATATGAATAAGACAAACAAAAACTTTGTGAAAATTTTATAGAAAGAATAACAATTACACAGATTTATCTTGTGTAATGTTTGAATGGGTTATCAAGGATTTGCCACTAATTATCAGGCAAGTTATTAACTTCTTTGGTGGAAAGTTCTTCTCTTGGAGTGCTTATTAAGCTTTCATTTCATCTTAGTCAAAGAAACGATGATCTATGTTAAACGCTAACTTTCTTGAAGTTTCCTCCTAATTAGCATTAAACATCTTCCAAGTTTCAAAACGTGTAATGAAAATTATTATTTTTGCTTTTGAAAAGTCAAATTTAAAAGATAAGTTTAAAGAGGTTTTTATTTTCAGGAGCACTTTTTTATTTGTTTGTAAAGGGCAAAAAAGGACAGAATATGGAAATAAAGAACCTTTATTCACATCATGACTAAACGGCAAACATTGTTGTAGATGGCATAGAATCATTTCTCCTAATAAGTGAAATCATTTAAAATTTTGGCCTTTTGCAAAGGTTATCCATCGATCTAATTACTACAATATATTAAGCAGATTGATACCCATTTATCAGTTTTGAAAAAAAAACATTATATTAAAGCGACATCAGCCCACCCCTGTAGGTTAATTTTACAGTTGCCAAATATAAAGAAGAGATTTACGAATGGTTTCTGTTGTGGATATGAGATGGATATCCTTCCTATCTATATGATTTGGACAGATATCCGTAACATCTCACCGAAACTTTGTTTGGAGCAATCTTTCAAAATTCTACCCAGAAAAAGCGACATAATCAAGTGCAGTCTAGCCATCATTAAAATAATGAACTCCATTTCTCATATTCCTTATTTCTAAATGAACCATATAGAACAAACAACCTAAAACAAAACTAGTCACCATTTATAGAAATTAAACCATCAAAGCAAAGGTATGCAAAGTATTATATATCAATAGAGAGCGTCTCCTTACCTAAGACAACCCCTGTTAAAATTTAAATAGAATAACGGAAAAAAAGAGAAGAGTAAAAAATGACGACGCGGATTCTAATCCTCTAAATATGTTTTAACTTCATCACCCATTACCATAAAAACATTATTAGAAAAGAGAAATGGAGAGACAATAGTAATAATTTGACGCAGATTTATTTTATCTTATTTTACAAAGAATTAATGAAGCAAACTGGAATCCATTTTTGAGCTTGGGGCTTCATCTTTATTTCTCCGCCAACAGAGGAAGGGACGAATTTGCTCATATAAATATTGATTTGCTTGAAAATTTAGATAATTGTTTCTATTAATTAAGAAGCAATCGGGAAATATCGTCTTCCAAGTACAGTAGGTTTGCATACATAGCAAAGTGGAAGGAGATAACACAATGAGAAAAAGCTCAAAGAAGTGGAAAGAAAGTATTGTTCTGGAAAGTTAAATAAGCGCGAATAACTGACCTAGATAACATTCTAAACCCTGAAAACAATCCAAACTTCTACTAAACAAGAACATTTTTATAATCAAGTACCCTTCAGGCGGAAAACAATTGGCTAGAAATTCTCAGTTCGTGTAAAACTCGCCTCTACGTCGTTTCATGCCCATAAATTATTTTCGTTGCAATAAAAGGGTAAAGTTGATATCCCAGCAATGGTGTAATAGCTCGAATACTTGAATGTCTGGCATGTTTGTACCAACTCTATCCGAACCGCATTCAATTAAAACGAAGCTTTACTATAAAACTTCATTATTTTAGGGCACAAATATGTTTTTTTATTATTTCATATATTCTTTTAACATTTCAACTACATTCTTTCATTTAGTATTGAAAAAAAACATTTTTTACTTATAAGCAGTTTTTAATTAATCTCAACAAAAGAATTGCCGAGATATTAAATGAATTGTTCGGGTTTTCGCTCACCATCGATATCATCCTCTAATCAGGAATTATCTCCTTTGGTGCAATAATGAGTAGGAATAGAATTTTCCCTGTTTTATATTTGAACGCTTGTTCTATAATTAGAAACAATTGAGGGGATTGTCCTGTGATGCATTGCTAAACTTCCTTTAAGTAGGTATTGCCATATCATGCTGTAAAATCTTTCTACCTTGCGAATACAGACATAAATGAAGTTGTTAAAAATGATATTTTCTCACTTCTTTTTTTCATCATTTTGCTTATGTAAACTTCATTTACAAGAAAAGTTTTCTTTTGGGGGACTGCAAATGACAATCATATCTATCTATCTATCCATTAAATTTTTGTGTATATATGTACGTGAGTTTAATAATAAATAATTGCGCGCCACCCGAAAGATGAGAAACAATTCCTCCGAGGAGTTTCGAAACTGCAATTTCCCCACTGCAAACCACGGGCGTTATCCAAATGTTGATGGTTGCTTGAAATGAAACGCAAATTAAACCTTGTTAAGATCTCTAAGGAAAGAAATGACAAATAACCAATGGTGATATGGTTTATACACGTCTCCCTCTCAAAGGTCAGGTAGAGGGTAACATTTTATTTTAAAATATCTACTATTCTCTGTCAATTTCCCTGAGTCACTATCAATTCCTCTATCTCTGTAAGAGACTCCATTTGTCATGAAAGAAATAAGATATGAAGACAAGTACCCACTCAAATACATTGAAAATATACCCTAAATGGCAAAGTAATAAAAATAAAAGATCTGCTAAATGAACGAAAATGAAATTTGAAGGATTCAATTCCGGAGTATGCTAGAATACCAGTTTCACCCATTTGGGTATTTTAAAGTTTTGCGTTACGGTTTACTGAATCTTTTCTAAAGCATTTTAAACCCCATTATTCGATTCTTGTATTGAATATTTATACGAGAAAAACATAAAGTAGAGAGTTGATTTTATCCTTAAAAGAATTTAAGGTCGGTACTTAATTATAAAATAAGTAAATACGTTATGAAGTGCACGTAAATATTCAAATGTTTTAAATTCAAAGATTTTTAAGGAGACGAATAAAATAGTTTACCAAAACGGAAATTTGCTTTATTATATAGAATATCTGTGGCAGTAAAAATCGAAAAGCATGCTCTAATAAATTATATGTTAAATAATTAAACATTAATGATTACCTTTGCCTGAACACTTTGCATCGCGAATAAAGCATTTGTTAATCATCCGATCCGAAAAGCCTCATTTGCAACCTGCTTTGGAAAACACATCTCAACCTAATAAATAGAAAGGTCCAACAGCCGTGGTTTGCCATCACCTCATTAAACCAATAATTATCATTCGGCTTCCGATCGCTATGAAACATGAAATCGATTGCTTATTTTGTACTAGTATCAATAAATGATAACTGCATCATTTTAGAATAAGATGACCAAATTTTATTGGAATGGTCCAATCTTTTCTTTTACTTATGTGTGTCAAATATGTTTTGTTTCCTTCACTTTAGAACTATCGTAAAGCAAATATATACATAAATATATAAAAGGCAACAGTTATTATGTGTGTATATTCTAAGTTCTTGATGGCTTCGTTGACAGCTTCAGACAAAGATGAGGAAATTGTATGTCCTCATGTGAAAACTTTTCCTAGAATTATTGTGCGAGTCTCGCCGGGATCAAAAATCCTTCTTTTTTATTTTAACCAATATTAGCTCATCTTCTTTGGTTCATATTTTCTTGTGGCAATTTTTCGTTCATTGTGAGACACTTTTCTTGACATTTTTCTTCTAAGTCAGCCTAAATCGTACCGTAAACAGTCAAGAAGCATTTAAGGGGGGATGTCCAATTCATTATTCTTGATCATCTCCGCAATATAGATCAGAATCTGAATTTCATCTCTGTAACGTCATATTGTGTGAATGATAAGGGATGTTTCTTGGTACTAGCCTATTTTGTCTTTTGTAATTGTTTCACTACTTCAGATTTCACTACTTCAAACCTTAATACATCCCTTGAAATTAAACCTATCTAGGTTAATATCCAAATAGGTGGTGTATAGTGTGAGAGAAGAGCAAAAATATAAATTAAATGAATTTCCTTTTTTGAAATCAAGCTTCGATATTTTGCGATTTTAGGAAAAAATATTTCTATTTCATAAAATTTATAGGGTCCGTTCTTCCCAATTGCTTTTACCTTTCTCGAAGTTACTGACATATTTTGAATATGTAAATAGAAAATGAATAAAATCTTAAGAAATTCTTTAAAATAGATATCTGTTTTCTTCCGATCTGATCGGAGGTTGTCAAAGTTAGGTACCAAAAACCAATAGGAATTCTACGCTTGTCACATTTCTGCGTCATCCTAGGAAGTGAGATGCTTGTATTATTATTTCTTTCTCTTCTGTCTACTTTGCTTATTTATGCAGCTAATACAAATGATTTTGAATATCAATATCTGTCGATTGCTATCCTAATTCCTCTACCTATCTCGTAGTGCTCTTCTTGATCAAAGAATAACTCTACATTTTCTTGTCTGTAATTAAAGTCTTCCTATATCAAAAAAACCTTGGCCCAAATAAAAACAAAACGAAACTTAGGAGTTTCTACTATTTTACCGGGTTTTACAAATTGAAATATGCGTAAAATAAACTAATGGACATAAAAAGTAAAATTGGAATTTATGAGAGGCAATTTTAATTTCCGAGCAAAATTAATTAAGATTAAATTTGAGCTTCCAACCCATATGCTTATTAATTACATACCTATAAAATTCATACGCAGCATAATTTAGAGCAACGTTTTAGGTAAATACAGAGAGATTTTATAAAAAATATACCATTCCATACAATCTAAATTATTAAACAATTTGCTTTAAGAATTTATTTGAACATTAGACATTGTTAGAAGAATTTATGCTAAATCCCGTACATTAATGTCTCGAGATGGTCTGTCGGAGAAAATTCCACCTTAAATTGAGAGAAATAAACAAAAGAAATGGATCAAGATGGATTCATAAATTTGCTGTTTATAACTAAAGAGATTCATTTTAATCAACTAAAAACAATAATAATAAAACTAAACAAATTTATAGTTTCTGATTAGTAAGATTTAAAATGATATTCCACTCAAATCACTTTTACCTGAAAGAGACCTAGAATTTTGGTAAATTTTAAACTTTTATACTTTTTCCTACATTAGTAAATAACCACAAAATCAGGAAATAATGACAAAGTAGGTCTAACTTAGAAGGTAACTATATAGAAAAGATTTCAAGATATATAGAGAGACTATCGCAAATATTATAGACAATAGGTAAAAACCTATACACGGTGGTGTATAGATTGACTCTCGCGTGTTAAGAAAAAATTCTTTACGGAAGATCAATTGAAGGATAACACGAATATAAATAAATAACAAACCTGATAAATCCATAAAAGCGAATCAGGAAAAGCTTTAATAGACTAAGAACTCTGAAAAAGGTCGTTACAACATTATGAACAAATATTAACTTTGAAAAAAATGAAATCAACTCTACTTTAATTATCATATTTCATAGATATCCACCTTTTCTTAACGAAAGGACCATTTATATGCATGAATTGTGTAATATCTCTAATTTGGCAAATAGGAGAGTATTGATCCTAATAGGGAATAAATTACATCTATAATTGATTTGCGAATAGTAAAAAAGTTAAATTTTATTTAACAAAATTATGCAAGCAAATGAATCACTCAATTTCAATGAAACAAAAATAAACAACGAGAGTTCGATGTGACCGACATCTTAAGTGACACGAAGCAAATTGAAATGATAGACAAATATATCAATCGGGGTCAAAATATGACTTGTGATTGGGAAACGTTCAGGAAATTAGTCGAGGCTGAGAAGTATTTAGGATTGCAAGTATCGTCTTCAAAATCTAAATGCTTCTATGTCCAAAAGGAAAATATACAACAATTACATATTGTCCACTGCAACCTAAAAAACCTAAACTTAAAAGATGATCAAAGAGTTTAGATAAAGCTTTACAAGAACACAAAGAGCCTCATGAACACATTATGATGGTGATAACTTGGATTGAAAGCAAATCAGCTAGTTGAAGACCTGAGCACAGCAAAGTTCTGGATAATGTTAAAGGGAACTTGAATTAGAGCTTGGAAGGCATTGTTAATAGGCTCCAAAACGATTGATGAACCATAAACATTACTAATTTGAGATTTCATGTTAAAGTACGATCGATAATAATATGCTAAAAATGGAAACAACTTGCGAAGAACTGCTAGTGAGTCTCTGAAGAGTGGGAGTCAAATGCCTTAATTGATATTATATATATATATATATATATATATATATATATATATATATATATATATATATATATATTATAAAAGTGAAGTCTGTGTATGTGTCTGCCTATTTATAGTTCGAAAGGTTCGACAAAATAAATAAAACTAAAATTGTATTTTTTTATCAAATATCCCTTGGAAGATAATGCAAGTAGTTTCGAGTCTCTAAGTGCCTTCGTAATGGAGCTAGGTGCCCTTCATTCAAACTTTTCCTATATATTCGCAGAAGGGAACGTGAGGCTGGTCTAGACCCCGGAAACAGTTACTTTTACCCTCCATCGTTGTTCAAGCCTGGTATGCAAAAACAACATGTTTTTCAATGCACCACAAGGAAAGATGAACAATATTGTCTGACAAAATGTGTTGTGATAAAGTATTGGTTAAAAAATAATTTGTGATAAATTTAAGGATTTTAAGCTGTATCTTACTTATGATTGTTTTGTTACCAGCTGCTCATTAGGGAGCCTTAAAAGCACTAGGCATGACAATGCTAGACATCGGAGATTGTGAGGCTGCTATGGGAGGTGTCATACTTTTGATTAGATGTAAGGTGATGCCAGGCAGAGACTTCCCGTGATCCCTAACGGAACCAGGGCAGATAAGGTCCAAGATTGCCTAAGATCATCTTTTTTATGTTGGAATATTAGAAGACTGTCTCAAAACACAACAATAAGAGCAGAGCTCTTTGGTGATTGACTGTAAGCACAATTTGCAAAAAAGATTCTGACACCCGGAATGACAAAGTAGCTCTTGATGCTGATAGTGGAATAGAAATATTTTCTGTCTGCATATTTATTAATAATATTGATAATATCAAAGTAAAAACATTACACAATCTTAAACAAATCTACAAAAACAAAAACAGGCTGAGTGTAAGAGCTATATTAGCTCCAAAGAAAAACACTGTCAGCAGAATCAATAAAAATCTACTTTTTCCCATCTCAAAACGTCAACAAATTTTCAAGTTAGTTGATACAATTCGGGATCAAGATCAAATAGTCGATTATTCAACAGAGTTTCTAAACTCTCTAAAACCTCTTGAAATATCTCCCCACAAACATTAATTGAATTTTGGTAAATCGAAAGCGAAATAATGTTAAAAAGAGAGGAGTCTTCATTCACAGAATACCCCTAAATCAATCAGGATCAGAATTGCCATTTCTATTCAGAACAATACAATTTCCAATCCGTGTAAATTTTTCAATAGGAATTTTAAAAAAATCGTAAAGTGACACTCTCTTAATGGCATAGTTGTAATTAGAGGAACCTTGTTTGACTTATAGTCAACCAGAGGTTAATTGCTCTTGATTTAGAAGGAAAATTAATCTGGTTGTCTCTGATCCACAAGGAAAAACTATAATAAAAGAAAAATAAGGGAAAAAGAGCAAATCCGTCTTACTTTATTTCAGAACGCAGATTTTCCCCGGGCAACGACGGGGATTCTGCTAGATTATATATATATATATATATATATATATATATATATATATATATATATATATATATATATATATATATAATCTAGCACATTATATATATAATCTCAAGATAGAATAGTTGAAATTCTTTTCTGGATTAATATGAAGTTATAATTAAATTTCAAAGATTTCAGAGTTCAGTTTATTTATGTCTAATTATAATCCTGCATTTTCATACATCTTTTGAAAGACAATTTTAACTGAATTTCTTTTTTTTAAAGTCTTTATTCTATGTAAATATGTAAGATTTTAAGAATGTTTTGCAGATATAAATGTCAACAAATTCCAGTCGATGGATATCACCTCACTCTTTTACCACACTTGCTTGTGAGGGGAATTTAAACTAACCTTGCTAACTAGTATTTTCTAGTTAAAAGCAGTTAGTAATTGAAGGAGACCTTTCATAGATGTCTTTTTATAATCAAATGTATATATTTTAAGAACATTCTCGGCACCCATCACAAGGCATTGAAAAATCTATAAAACTTAACTACCCAACTTTCAATTTCTGAAACCACTTTGATCAAGTAGAGTTCCCGTGTAGGTCGCCTCTTTCGTTGTAACGCTCAATGAAGCCTTGGGATAATATTTTTCCCTTTCTTTGTACTTTCTTGAGCCGGTTTTTCTTATCATTTTTATGAATCTTTACCTTTAACGAAATAGTTGGGCCTTTTTCAGCATAAATTTGAAACATGAGTCCGGGCTTCCATTTTCAAACAAACAAATAAAACAAATATGTCATTTATTTGTACCTTCATGGAGCCATAAAAGCTCATACATGGTAAGTCCTATTGTAAATGAGGATAATTTGGGGGCAACTCCTCTAATATTTTTAAGCTATTTTAATTTTATTTTTTTTAAATATTCCTTTAATTTCTTATTCCTTGAAGTGACAGAACAAAGGGGCTCCCCAAATACCGCTGAAAGGAGTGAAATGAAAAACGAGTGAAATATAAAATTCAGTAATTAAGAATATAAAAATGATTTCAAAAGTTATAAATATTATAATTAAATTGGTGTAATGGGTCAGGTTAGTTCAGATTTGGCTTTATTTTTACTTCATTGAGAGCCTAGGAATGTTCCTCTTGGCAGGGTGAGATTGTGGATTTGATTTATACCATGATAAAACCAACAAAGTTATGGTAAATCTCACTCCACGATGTGTAGTACAGCTATAAAGGTCGCACCTACCACACGTATTTTTAAGAGGGAGACATTTTCATCGTATATATATTATCCATTTTTATTTTCTTTAAACGTTAAAATAGCTAAATTTTATAATTGTTATGCTAATAATCTTGTCCTTCCTTGGAACTTTACCTGCCAATCTCCCTCTTTTCCTATTCTACCCCTTTTTCTGTTACTATATAGAAATTCACCCCCAAAATATAATAGTTCTTCTCTCTTTTATTCCCTCTCTTTCTCTTTCTCTTCTTCACTCAGAGTAGTTTATGAGGCTCTGATGCATTGGAAAGCGAAAGAATCTGATAATCCATCTCAGAAAATCACTGTCCTGTGTTTCAATTTATCCGCAGATGAGAAAAAGCCGTGAGATCTTAAACTTTCCCTTTACTAATCATCTCAAAGTGTTGGATATTTGGAGTCCATTGGATTATTTGGTCTTTTGAATTAACTCGGACCTCATATTTTGCCCTTAAACTAAATTCAAATTTATAGATATATCCGTAATTTTAGCAACAATTCTTATGAGAACAATATATACATAAACTAAATAGAGTCACGAATCATTGTGGTTGCGAACTAGAGGGAGTATTTACATTCATAAAAATACCCCCCTCATTTTCATGTATTCAAATTCTGGCATGTTTTTGATTGATATCATCAAAGCCAAAATCTTTTCCTTTACCTCCATAATAAGAATTAGTCTTCTTGATAGCAAGAAAGGGGGTTTTAGGATGAAGCAAAATATTATTTTGTAAATTTTAAAATTTTCCTTATTAATAGTTTGTTAAAATATCTCAATCCCATAAATCTTCTAGAAATGAAACCTTTTGAAAAGAGATTTAAACCTATTATGCTTCATTAGCTATCGTTTTCATTTTCAGCCTTTACAAATATTACAAAATAGGCTTAATCAACAGGCTTATGGGATTATAAGTGCATGAGTTTACGCCATATACCATGAAGCCCCAAATTCAAATCCTTATTAATACATATATATGTATATTTTTATTGAAGCTCTGATAAATCTATTAAGAAACAGGTAGTTTTCTCCAAATCATCAGCGCATATCCCCTTTGGACTACGTGACTCCATCACGAAAAACTTAATTTGATTACCTTTATTGAATTAAATTATCCGCTAGCTCTATTATTATTTATTTTGAAATACCCGCTATGATTTGTTATATGAAGAAATTTTCACTGTAATATAGCGCATATGGATTTAAGGATTTCATATATTTCAATAGCTTTCAATATATATTGAACACATCCATTAAATTCTCAAGCAACTTATTCATTGACATGCCCAATTGATCAGAAAAGTCAAGGTTTCCAAAAACTTTGGCTAAGGCTGTACCGGCTATTTCAAATATCCTCTTACACTCGTTACGACCTACTCCACAAAGGACACAACGATAGTTTGGATTTAGTTAGGGAGAATTTTATTGTTTTAACATACATGTATGTGTATACATTGTTGTAGTAATCAATAGAGCCACCGGGTTGGCAAGCAGGAACTGAATGCTAGACCTGAAGGTCAAACCCATGTTGTAAACGAAAGCATTAATCAAGCGGGCCCACTCGTGCTTGTCGAAGCTTGTTCACCCTGCTATGGTGGATTTTGCAGAACTTTCCTTCGACTTACGCCTACCAGCTATATTCGAGGGAATTGAGGTCTGTCGAATGCAGCGACCAAAAGTCCTTCGAACATAATAAGTTTATGTTCGACCCCAACGACTATTGCGCGTGCTTGACTGTGTAAGCCAATGGACCGTCCTGTTGAAAGATATAGTCTCATTCTTTGTGATCAGGTTCTCCACGGGGAGGACTTTCTTAGGAACAACAGCGAACCACACCTAAGGCATCTTCTCGCCATTCTTAGGCACGTGTCCTAGCTTCCTCATGGATGGTGGGCGCTTGGTCGTTTACCCGTAGTAGACCTCGGAGACGTGCTGGTTGTTGCTTAAGTGTGCGTCGTGGAAGCGTGAAAGAGAGTGTGACTTTTTTAAACAATATGAATGTCAAAAAGGGACAATGTGTCATCTCTAGATGGAAAAAATCTTATATTCCTTATTTTAGATGACTTAATGTAGAAGATAGATGTAAATATAACAAAGATATTTAGAGTTACCTCCCACCATAACCATATCACCATATTCCTAGTGGATCAAAATCTATTTTATAAAAAGTCTTATACATATGCGCGATATAGCCTTAAGTCGTCACAATCTAGTTTTATTTAACCAAAGAAGAGACATCTCCCAGATAAATATACTTACTGGACAAATAATGCTGGGTGAACGTAAGATCTTTATGAAGATATAGAAAGAAGCAGTCTCAAAACCTTTTTGGCTACTTGCCCTGCAACTCCACTCCGAGAACACTGTACGATTTTCCTTACGGCCCTTTATATTTTCAAACGAAGTTTAAACCGTATATCGTTTAGAATGAACTATAAAATGAAAATATACGCGTATCTCTTTCATGCCTTCCCTACACTTTCTAAAAAGAAGAAAAAATCAATCATAGGAATCATGGAGGGTGATTTTGTCAAATGTGTCTTAATCTAATAAAAGGTAATGTTCCGATGACAGCATCATAGAAACGAAAGATATAGCCACCCAGACAGTTGATACATATGTTAGTTCGGAAGATTAGCCATAAAAGTCTAAAGAAAAATATAATAAATCAGAGTGGAGGATCGTTTCTACCAATCTTATTCCCTGTTCTAACACATCTTCTCTCACATTGAGCTACCCTCAAACTTAATACCAACTCAAGAAAGACACTTATCTTTGGAGATATAATTGACTACTCTACTCAATAATCCACACATACCACCATATATACGTATTATACTTTAACAGAACACGTTGGAACATTATTAAAGACAGTATGATAAGGAGGTAAACTTACATACCGGTAATTTTAACCAGAATAATAGGGCTCATTAAACGAAAATGCAGATGAAGTACTCGGAACACTGGAGACAAATGTTCGTTAAAGGAGTAGAGTAATTTATTAGACATTAAAAAATACAGAAATATGCAGTTGGAATAATAATGGGGTAACTACAATCGACGGTAAAAGGCTCCCACAATCTAACATTATCGACCTCCTAAAAGATTTAACTAGAACCTGGAAAAGACCACCACCCCTTTTCTGGGAAGAAGTAAGAGCGAAGTTGATATCTTCCAATTTCTCTAAATCTATTATAAAACATTCGCAACGCTGAAAAGAATTAGAAGATATTACTCATGCATTAACTTCTTCCACTTTAACCTCAAGGGTTTGCGCAAACACACGTCGTATTTCTTACTATCGCCAACAACACCAAAATAGGGAACTGGTTGAATTATTAATCAATTTCACTGATATAAAGGACAATTAGACGGTCCAATCAAATAATTGAAAAAGGCGAATTGGCAACTCCATTCTTATGTTAATAAATGAAAAAACCTTGAAATTCAAACCAGGTCAGAGAAATCATATCCTAATGGCTTTTTTTCTTACAGTCTGTCCAAATTCACACGAATATTCACGCGTAAGAATCTATGTCTCGATTCCAGGTGAAGCAAATTACACAACAAGAATATAAAATTAATATTGTCAGCCTTTTGATAATGTTAGAGTGATCTTTGAAAATACCTTGGAATAACCTGCTATAACAATAAACTTTTCCTTAGTTAGCGTGAATTTTGGCTTTTTGTTTGCTGCAATACACAGGTTAAAACAGGAAAATTTTCCCTATGTTGATCGTTTGGTGAAGGTCTACGGTGTAAAGCAGTTAAAGTGTGTAGTATAGGCCAACCCTAACAATCTATTTCTAAGCATCCATTTCAGTATTTCCTGGAAAAGGGATGAAGAGTTCATTCCTACACGATTTAAAATTGCGCTGCACAATCAGTATGAACTCAACACTTTTCTAAAACTTGAAGACAAGTTTCATCAAAGTTTTCGTCAAATAAAATGCTTACAGAATGCGGTTGATGTCTGTTATCTTACATTCAACGATGGACTTGATGAATGGCAAAAACTTAAAACAACCATCACAGAAGTTGAGTATATGAAAAAATATCTTGTTTGATGAGTTCCATTGTTTTCTCGACAATAGGGGAAAGAGTATCGAACTTGTGGAAGAATTTGTCTCAGGGATCATTACGACTACGTCACCATTGCGTCATCAAGACTTGCAAGAAAAAAGTTTCAGTTTCGACAAGATAGAAATAATATTTCATCAGAGCACAATTGTTTAACAAATATGTTTATTCAAATACTAGATCATATAAAAAACCTTCTGATATTAAGTTAATCCAGCTCTATTGATTCAGAAAATCAGTAAATGTGTATAAAGTAATAAGGTTGCGAACATCTATGAAATTCTACTTATAATTATGTATTTTAATCTAGATGTAAAATGAAATTGAATAGTTATATAAGAATGTAAGCTAGTCAGATATTCAGTTTGAAATGAACCTTCGATTGTTACTCTTATATGCATCCCCGAGTCTACCAACATCTTTTGGTGTGGTAACTCGACTACACCAATCTGTAAAAAAGATCGCCAAAAGATTTGATGTGGAAAGCTTTCTCTCATGCTTTCCATTCGAAAAAGATTCAAGACTGAACAATTAAAAGCGCAAGGCGCTAACGAAACTTAGCAACTAGAGTTAACTGTGATGTCCAAATATGAAAGGTTTAATTATGCTCTACGCTACATACTCTTTGTAATTGATGTATGTATATTCCAGATATCTCTGTGTAATTTCTATAAAGCCGAAGACGGACCAGGTAGTGTCAAATGCTGTAAGGAATCTCATGGAAGAATCCAAATGGATTTAAGGTCATATATGTTCTAATGATGGAGGAGAGTTTAAAGGAAATAAAATGAAACGTTTATTAAGCGAATGTAATATCGGCATTTATCATGTTTACTCTCTAAACAAAGCTAGTCTTGTAGAGCGGGTAAAAAGAAGAATAGAGGAAAGACTTTTCAGATACTTTACTTTTAATAATACCTGGAAATACATCGATGTATTAGATGATTTTGTAAAGGCTCATAATAATTCTAGACATAGAATGATTAGGAACACACCGTACAAAGTTATACACGATGTTGTTCTACCGAAGCAGAGAGCTGAAGGTAAAAAGAGAGGCTTCTATATAAGATCGGTGATTATGTTCGAATCTCAAGCGTTTTCATTAAATTTAAAAAGGGTACAAAATAGGGTAGAGTGAGTAACTCTACAAGATATAAATTTTTTTAAATGTATTAGCCCTGTATTATATCGAAGATTTAAATGCGGAACATATTTAAGGTGGAGTTTATTACGAAGAACTAAAAAAGTAAAATTTTACTCCCGCAAGGAATATGTAATGGAGAAGATAGTTAAAGCGAAAGGGCATGGAAAAATAACCTATATTTAGTAAAGTAGCAAAGATACCAAGAATCGTTTAACTCATATATCAAGGGATGTGATATCATCTTAAATTCTTGAGCAAATACATTCATAAAATTATATAATGGTGGGAGATGTGGAAAGTTTTATATCAGTTGTGAAGATGGAGCCAGAGAGTATTTATATAACCCTTGCTTCCTCGTCCTCTCTTGATGTTTAACCTCAAAATGCCATGTCCGACTATAGAATCGAGTTGCAAAAATCCATAATAACAAACTACAGGCAGTATGAAGTAGGTCTTTGTGAGTTTCAATTTACAGAGAATATCTATAATGTCACTAAGTCTACACACACATTCACAGTCCTTTGAAAAATCGCGGAAGTAAACAACTATTCATCAAATACTATATTGGGAAGAGGACTAAGCTTACGATGAGATATGGATAGA
Organism: Ceratothoa steindachneri; assembly: GCA_963969495.1. NCBI lineage: Eukaryota > Metazoa > Arthropoda > Malacostraca > Isopoda > Cymothoidae > Ceratothoa > Ceratothoa steindachneri. The sequence goes on from OZ018337.1 coordinate 86,032,742, forward strand.
CGCTGGATATTACAAAAATGAAAAAGCACTCATAGAGAAATTGAATCTGAAAATGAAACAGAAATTATCATCTCAAGATTTAATGTTTTAATCTGACATAAAGCAACGGAAAATGCCTTCTGATTATATAGTAATGCTCACTTCAGGTTTATTGATCATTGTGAAAAGGAAAGAAAATCTATCAATTCATTTGTCAAAAGAATTTTACACTATGATGAAAAGATCTATCAGAGATGATAGGCCATAATTAAATCATTGTATAGCGTTCAATATAGATTTTATTCTTCTTATATCTTATCTGAGATGATCTTACATTTACTCTAACCTTGTAGACTATCAGTTAATAGGCTGGACAGAGTCGAGGCTGATGAGAATTATTCATCTAAGCTCTGGGAACTTGAGATAAATTTCTATTTATATAAGAACGGTTAAAGGGGAAAGATTTCAATTCTTTCTTGGTCCTGTGATGATAAAACTACACAATAGGAGTAAATATTAAACGATAATTAAAAATGTTGAATGACCACGCGGGTTTAAAGGATTGAGATACTAAAGGGAACATGATCTTGGATCCCTCTTCTCTTTCTCATTCAGAAATGCAGCACCATATCTAAAGAGTGGTGCTCGTTATCTAGGAAGGAAGGTTATTTAAGCCGGTTTCGATACTGATGAAGATATTGTGCATGGAAATAGTGCGAAGCAAACTTTGAGAAACCAACTGGGAAGGGTGAGAAATAATATAACTTAACATATTATACAGTATATTAGAAGATAGCTAATATCTGAGAAAGATAATTAGAATAAATAAAAAAAATAGGTGTAATAAATAAGCGATAATGGATGAATAAGAAGTTGAGGAATAGAAGAAAGTTAAAAATAGATGATGATGATGCTGGGGATGTTTTTTTCTCATAATATAAACCATCAGACATTACATAGATTTTCTCTTAAATAAATTGGTGGCTGTAAATCTGACACGTGTAAAATGAATGCTCTTGATCCAACAATTGATATCTGTTCGAAGACAGAACTCCACCAACCCGAACTTCCATTGTTGAAAGCAATTATTAGTTTTTTCTCCCTTCAGCAATATCTCTTGCGACCTCACACGGGTTGAATATTATGTATTTGGTAACAGAGAGTATTATTTAGAGCTTAGTGAGGTTTATCTCTATATTAAAAAAAAATTGTGAAGTCAAATGGAAGCCAACTTCTAGATGAAGAGAATGTTTTTCGAGAATATAATATTATTTAAACTTTGTTCAGCAATGTTGATATTTATTTAAATGAAACATCTGTAAATTCGATTGGAAATAATTACCCCTATCCTGCATATTTAGAGACCCCTGTTAAAAAATACTAAAGAAGAAAAATCTACTTTTCTTTCCACTGCAGGATATTACTCTAGTAAAAGGGAGTATAGGAGACTGTATGCTGATTTATTCTCACAACATAAGTTGAAAGACTATTTGAATTAGACTATTCGGACGATACAGATCCAGTTGCGTCATAGGCTTTTTACTCGAAATATAACGGTCTAGGGTGTATTGGAGTTGGGCAGAGTATTGGACGTACGTATCAACAATTGATAAAAAGTAAAAATATTTATCGTATTAGCCTAAATGAGGACAAGTGTACTACTTGAGTTGGAGAATGCTCCAATCTTATACAACAGAGAACATTATCAGTACAATTTAAATCTCCATTAATAGAACTGGTCACCTTGTTATATATGCACAGTTTCAGTCTGTTATTGAGATCGATAAATCTAGGAACATATTAGTTTATTCTTAATAAAATGAATTCAGTAGAAATATAAGAACTATTGTATCCAGATAAAACTACAAAACGAGTTTTTCATGGATATTTTGCGAGAGACAGTGATCTATGTTTACCTTTAAAACCGCCAACAGCTAATATAATTAATCTGGACAACAGCCATAGACCTGGGAGGCATTGGATCGCTTTGTTTGTTAACAAAAAACGTTTGTATTATTTCGACAGCCTTTGTCTAGGGTTTTAGAATCATGTTTATATTTGTAAAAACTTAGTAAAAATAAATAAAATTAGTATTGTCAATCCATTCAGGGTTCAAAGTTATCTTTCAAACTCATGTGGCTTGTTTTGTGTCTATTTCATTCAGCAGATGACAAACGGTAAATCATATGCATCTTTTATTGAGCAATTTGATTTATATAATGATCAAAGCAACAAAGAAATAGTTGTAAAGAATACTTTTAACAGAAAGTAAAGGTAAATTAATTGATCCTGTACACTCAATGAAATTATTTGAAATCGGTATATTTGAGTTTAAAAGTAAAATAAATCATTATATCAAGCTAGACTTAAAAAAAACATTTCAAATAAGAGAAGAAAATCACTTAGTCTGTTAAAGGAGCTGTCAACTGACAAACGCTAAAATGTTGAAGAAAATCAAAATCTCCCTACAAGATTTCCACTCCTCTTCATTTTCTTACACTTAGTTAAAAGAATTAAAATACCATACGAGAGAAAAAGCTTTCCAAGAAGCTGTCATCTATAATAATTAAATGAGGAATGTTTAGAACGCCCTTTTTATATCTTTAAAAATGGGGGTAGGAGAGGGGTAAGGATTAGAAAAGTAAGACTGGTCGACGATCCAGTTAAAACAAAAGATAGCTATCTCTTTACTTCATTGTGAATTCTGTGAGAAAAAAACAAATATGTTTATTCAAGTCAATTAAGGGAACGGCGTCAAGGTTGGAAAATAAGGTTTGATATTTGTCTCTCTATTTATCGATTGGAAAAAGATAACTATCTCTTTGCTTTATTAAATCTTGTGCCCTAAAAATCAAAACAGAGGATGGATAAACATCCAAGTAAACAATATTGAAAATGAATCGTGGAAAGCGCTTTAGAGCAAAATAATATGTATATAATAACATCTAAAATGAGAGTCCATGCCTTAGAAAGCTCCAGGGTGTGTGTGTGTGTGTGCAGACTCTAAATCCTTCGTAGAAAGGTCACTGAACAAAGTATTGAGGTGAAGGGGCACTTGCATGTCACCGAGGTTGGTAGTAACCAATGCCAGGGGTGTGATAGGGATGATGGGAGATGATAGGTTAAGTAGACTTGAGTGCGAGTCCATGAGCGTGTGTACTTATCTGGATACGCTCATATGGTCCACAGTTTGTGTACAGTCAACCCTTCACCTACAATACTGCCAAGTGTAGGCCATGAATGGTCTTTTGCAGTCTCCTTCTTTTCTTATGTTCTTATGTTTAATACTATTCATGTCATACACTCTGTTGTTTTGCACAAAGATGGCAACAAATAACAATCTAGTTATTTTGAAGTCATGAAGCGTGTAATGTGTATAGTTTCGTCTGAACAAAATTTACTTCAGCAACCTACATGTGATGGAAGTCATAGTTAAGTTGAATTGCAAGTGGGTTCCTCTAATATGGGATACGAATTGTGCAGAAATGGCTGCATTAAGCATCCTGGAGGAGTATAGGTATATTAAAGCCCCCCCCCCCCTCATGAGGAGAAGGGTGGGAAAGGTTGCCGGCGAAACGGCTTACCATGTGTAATCTCCCCGCTGCTGTGGGCAGTTGGAGCTAACATCTGTTTTAAGGCGCCCACCTAAGGTCCTTAAACGACGCTCTAACGATCCAATTACCTACGAGACCCATAAACCCGTGGTTATGGAAAAAAAGCGGTGCGAGTCAGAAGGCACGCCAAGTAGCGGTGCGGTTGCGAGCCTCAAATGTGCGAGCTGACTTGGACACCCCAGTACCACCTCAGGAATTCTCGCTCTCCCCAGATGCTAACTCACCATTCCCCCCCCCCTTTAGCTCTGTGGACTGGTCACTCATCCCTTTAAATGGGGCGGCAATCCGCCTATTAATAAGCCCCGCAAAGAAAGAGAGGAGGATTATCAGAAGTCGATACGCCAGAGTAGGATTAGTTCGTGAAGATCGATTCATCGGCCAGACAAGAGGATTATTAGAAGTCGATACGCCAGAGTAGGATTAGTTCGTGAAGATCGATCCATCGGCCAGACAAGAAGATTATTAGAAGTCGATTAGCCAGAAGAAAGATTAGTTCGTGAAGATCGATCTTTCAGCCAGACAAGAAGATTAGAAGTCGATACGCCAGAAGAAGGGTCAGTTCGTGAAGATCGATCCATTAGCCATACAAGACTATTTCCGTGAGAAACGATAGGATGAGATTAAGAAAATCGATCCCCCCTTTCAGGGTTGTATTAACCTAAATAGTCAAGCTTTATATCGGTGCCATACCGAAAAAGCCTTTTCAGTCTGCAAAGAAGTCCGACTGAAGAAAAGCAAAGCCGCTCTCCCTCGAGCGACTCTCACATCTCAAGCTCCGTAAGAGTGAGAGGAGAAGAACCCAGCCCCAACGAGCTCCCGTTCTTTAATTACGTTGAAGAATCAGCCCCCGTCACAGGTGACAAGCAATCCCTCATCGACGAAAATTCAACCAGCGGCCACAACACTGCAAAGCGAGAGATAAGTCCTCCAGCGACATCCGGCAATCCCTAATACCTACAGGGTAAGTTAAAAATAACATTTATATGTCTATTGCTATAGTAAAGTTTAGTACGTCCCACGTTTTAAAGGAGAGTAGAAACCATTGTTCTTGAACCTAGGTCATATGTGTTTGTAGACAAGAGTACGTTAATTTAATGTTTAACGCTAATCAAATAGAGTTGCGAAAAAAAAATACTAATCAGCAATTAGTATGTTTACGGTAAGCCTATTTGTTTATTTTTTTTCATTGAAAGATCTTTGATGCCAAAGATAGAAATGTGTTAACTGTTGGTTTGTAATAGTTAAGTGTTTCATTTAAAATACAAGTTTACTTTGGTAGATTCTGGTGTTTCCTCTTATCCTTATGTGTTTAAAAATAGCTCTTCCCTAAGAACAAAACTACTGAATTAGCACTCTTAGAACAAAGCCTACTTCATCATAGAAGTAACTTACGCCCCTTAAAGCATACCGCTACTAAAAGGGTGTCAGAGAGTATAGTGATCAAAACCAAGGGTCATTCTACGACACGAATCAATGGAAGACGATACCAGTTGGGATAGAATGACTCTTGAAAAAGATGAAAGGCAGATGAAGAAACACAGATACATCAGCTTACGATCTTTTAAGAAACATCTAGTGAAGAAGTTTTATTCGAGGAGGAAGACGCTCAAGAATGTACACAAGATGGAACGCAAATGGAGGCTGATTTTGGCCTATTTTCCTCTAATCGATTTTGATCCCGTAGACGAAGCAGAAATGTGTGCGCACATAAAACTAGAACTTTAGTTTTCTCCGAAAGCGAAAAGAGAGAATTCAGTCTTTTCATAACAAATAACACGTTTCTACAAATTCAGAGGTAAACAAACAGAGAAGTGAGATACATTACTTAAAATCTGAGAGCTTTTAGGCTTTCGTCCAATCCAGTTACAAGCAGCTTATGCTCGAAAAACAAGTTCTACAAAGGTGGGAAAGTGTACCGTATTCAAAAAGCTGTGCAGTGCCTCTTTTTCCGAATGGAACAAGAATATTTGCCCAGCACATATGAAATTGGTAAATAGTACGAAATGTCCAACTGCTAAAAAAAATCGCTCGTCGAGTCGGTCACTTGGAAAGCCCAATATAATTATATATATAATGTATATTTTTATGGAAACAATAATTAAATATATAATGTATATTTTTATGGAAACAATAATTAAATATATAATGTATACTTTGTATGGAAACAAGGCAGTTCAAAATGTTATATATGATTCATGGCCCTCCTTGTTTCACGTCAGTGGATAAGGGTTAATAGGGAAGACTACGAACTCATTATATAATATATAAACATAGACAAATAGTCTGTTGTCTTAAAGTGATGGGGTTCCTTAGATAACCATTATATTACATCGTTGTTTACGACTCAGGAGAAAGGAATTTCGCCGATTGCCCGAACAGGATTTCTAAGAAGCGCGAGAATTCTTTGAAATGAATACAGATAAATTGTTTCAGGACCATGTTTTCTCGACTGTGGTGATATTTGGCCGAGGCTTTTTCCAGATATCTCAACGAGATGGAAAATAGTTATCTTGAGAAATTGACTGTTTTGTAAACCTCATGTAAATACATAGAATATGCTGCCCCCAACATTAATATTAGCTCTGTTGATGTTTTATTTTTAAAAATATTTCTACAATATAACTGAATGCACGGCTATTAGTACGAATGAAATGTATCTTATATAAGTGACATCCATAACACCGTAACTAATACTAATTAGAAAGAAATAAATTCTATTATTTAATATTGGAAAAAGCTAGACAGGTCTATGACCGTCCATTTAAATTAGGGTCGGTGTCACGCTCAATTAATAATTTCGCCTGTGGTTTAGGAAAACAAGCTATATAAACATCAATAATTTTAACGAATTTTAATTTTAAGGCGTAAGATTTCTATTATTTACCTCTAAATAATGTCTGTCCTTTTCACTACTTATTTTGTATTACTTTTTAATGTAAAATGTAATTAGGTTAAGTCATGGAAAAATATCAACTATTACTTTCTTTGATAAACTCAGTCAGAGGTTCAATAAATATTTTTCATAAAATTTTCTCATCATTCGTGACATTTCATCACAGGATTTTGATGTCCCTGCCCATGGAAGAGGAAGTTTGTTCTTTATTCTCTATAGTATGTTTACACAATTTAACGTCTGTTCTTCCATCATTATTTATATAATTCTTCTTTTGACATTGAATTCACTCTCCCTGTTGAGCAAACTTAGGGCCCTCGGGCAAACAATGCAAACCTTTTTTTCCCTTACTATCTTCAATTGCCTTCTACCTTCACTTAACACAACTTGATTCTGTTTATTTGTGTTATTATTATGCCTTTGAGTGACTGTTTTTTGTTGTCTTCTTGATTTTAATGATTTACCGCCAAATGAAGTTATATCATATATCAAGGGTGAGCTTTTGGGTTGGAATAAGAGAGAAGAGTCATTTGAGTGGTAAATATGGGGGGCGGTCAATAAGCTTGGCAATTCGGGTATAAAGAAACGAGATGTGAGGAAAAGTATTTTATTATTTTTCAATATAACTACCCTTGACTTCTCTGCACTTGCGCCACTTGTCTTTGAGGCTTCAAATTCCCGAAAATCAGAAATCTCCCGACTGCTGTTCAATCCACTCCTGGACGGCGAGCTGGACATCTTTATCGTCCCCAAACCAGCGTCTATGCAGTGCAGCCTTGAGCTGGGGGAATAAAAAGTAGTCGCTAGGGGCTAGTTCTGGACTGTAGGGGGAAAGGTTGAGCTCCTCGAACCGCACTCGCGCAGGGCAGCTTGTGCAACTCTGGCCTTGTGGACTTTGACGACGTTGAAGTCGATCAGGGCGCGTCAGGTTTCTAGGGACCCAACCTTGGTCATGGAAAAATTGTTGTGGATGATGTTGATAACAATTCCATCTGATATTCCAAGATCTCGCTCGATTTCTTCGACCTTCACCCGTCGATTTTCGAGGATCATCCTCTCCACACGGGCCTCATTGTCCTCGTTGGTTACATCTAACGGGCGTCTTGGACGGGGGCCATCTTCAAAGGACTCACGACCATGGCGGAACTCCATATTCCAGCAAACAATGGTTGCATAGGAAGGGGCGGTGTCGGTATACACTGCAACCATGCCTTCATGGATCTCTTTTGCATTCTTGCCTTCCTTGGTCAAAAATTTAATCCCTGCCTGGTGCTCAACCTTTTCTATTATTTATAAATTTGTGATTGACGATTTTCAATAAGCTCCTGCTTGTTAAATAGACGAAGCAGGAGTGTGCGGCTGCAAGCCTTAACTTGACAGAACTGGTCCTAACACCACCACAAACAGCCAACCCCCTTCCTCTGTTTTGCCCTACTGATTCGTAAAACTTATTGACCGCCCCTCGTATATCACAACTCTCGTTTATTCTTTTCCCGTCTATAACCTTTTAACCACTTCGGCTTACTGTCTTTTAATTAAGCATGTATGGTAGCTAACGGTGATCAGCTGTATGTAAGTGCGGTGGTGTCAACCAACCAAAATGATTCCCAGGAAATTTTAGGTTTGCTAGATTAGATGACATTTTTAAGGGGAGTTGATTTTTTCAGTATTATTTGATAATTATCGCATAGAGAAGATTTACTTCAATTGTTATTTTTTATTTAATGATTTTAAACTATTTTATTTGTTTGGTTTTGTTTTCTTTGATGCTCCTCAGTTATTTTTAGCGCTACGATTACTAGGTCAATGTGTTTAGGATTCTTTGTTTAAATAGACGATTATGAGTTGATAGATCTATTATGAACCTTAAGTAAGGTTTTTTAACAATGTTTATCACCATATTTCACCCTTTGCTTGATCTATACAGGCGCTCCACTTTATCTATGGTACTATTAGATTAATTAAGTAATAATTTAAACTAGAGAGTTCAATAAAGCCTACCACGAAATTTTTATTATTTGTTGAAATAGATCAATTAAAGAGGCAAAAAATATGTTCAAGAATAATCCACGTAGTTGCTTTTGGGTTTACTGCTAAGCTCCTTTTCCTTTATATCTGCCCTTATATCTTCTTCAACCAGCCATTCAATTTCTATGACGATGACATTTCTCGATTACAGCTAATCGTATTCTTTAGCTGCCTCCACTATCAGTATTCAATATTTCTGAAATTCACTCAAATCAACCTGAGGCTTTATTGGTCTTTATTCTTATGCACTTTTCTCGCTGTGAAACTACTGCTCTATTAGTTACTCTTGATGGTTCCTCACTTTCCCTACTTAATTCTGTTAAAAACTGTTTCACATTTGGTAGTCACTTGTCTCTCAACACTCATCTTGCTATAGTCTAGAAATCGTCTATCTGCTTTATCCGTAATCTAAGCGTATCTGGTCCCAAATTGATTGTCAGAGTTTAGATAGTGCCACCTTTCCTTTTGTTAACCTTTTGTGACATCCAAAGGTAAGTTAATGTTAGGTTGAAGGTAAAATGAGAAATAGGACTGCCTAGGAGCTACGAGAAAATGAATTTGAGATTTCCATTATGGTTATATGTTAATCACCCCGAAACTGCAGTTTTATCTTTGAAATCAGATTGTTTGTCATAAAATTAATCTAGCTTTCTTTAGGTAATTTGCAATATAAATCGCGCTGTCGGTTGATGTAAAGTAAATAAGTCCATCACTATTGGACGGATAGAAAGACAGACACAATCTAAGTCTGTCAGTTTTCGTGTTTGTGTCAATTAAAAATGGCGCTAGACAAAGGTTACTACGCATGTCAGAAACATAAACAGGAAGAGTAAGATAATATCCTTTTACTCTATTAGTCCTAGCGTAACATCTCTAGCGTGAGTAGTATCCGCTCTTAACTTAATAATTTTTACAAAGCAGATTTGAAAAAGGATAGATAAAAGGAATGAAAACAAGCAAAGTAACTTTGTAAGCGGAGCGATCTCATTCTATGAGAAACTGCGCTTTCTTGTTTTAATTAGTTTGATTTCTCTCAAGGCGTATTGATAACCTCATTTTCTTCTCTCCAATGTAGAAGACAAAGAATGGAGCTTTCCTCTTATTTCCTTGAACTGATTGATATTCTTTGACTCTTAATTATAATTTATGGTAAGTTTTCTACTGAGTTTTCATTGCTTCTCTCGCTTTTGCCTTTATCATTTGATCACTAATCTGGAAATGTTGGATTGCCTACGCACTCTCACTTCCTTGGTAAACGTTCAAAGAGCATCGATGCTTCGACGTGAGGCTATTGCTCATACACTCACCTTTATTTCTTGCGAACCTAAATGATTGAAGAAATATTGTTTCAAGTTCACTATCTACATAAACAACCAAACATGAAATAAAATGAAAAAGAATAGAGGAGAAATATGAAAATATATCATTTTTTTATTTGAAGGAGATCCTCTTTTATTATTGGCACTTTTTTGATCGACAATTTTCTACTGTCAGTAAGCACATAGGGCCCTTCACGCATGGTTAGGCCTCTATTTTTATATGCCATCTAGCTAGATATTTTCCTTATTTCACCTATTTTCTTGCTCTCTGAATTTCTTTCATTCTCCATTTCTGTTGTTGCCCTCACTATTCGCGTGATTTTGATTACCACTTTGCTTTCACAACATCTGTAAACCGATAACCCGAGAGAGATTAAGTGAAGCTCATTCTTGAATAGATTGAAGAAATGAAGGAAAATTAGAAGCATAACTAAGGAGTAGAGTATTTCTCCTACTGGGAAATAGATGTTAGTAAATGAGTGAGATGTATGAAGTGGAAGAATGGAGGAAAAGAACAAAAATATTGGAGTGCATGAATGAAAATTGTAAAGATTAATAATCAAAGAGTTCGTCCGGATGACTAAAATGAGCAAGACCTTAAATAAAAGATATAATGACCAAAAAAGTGAAAAATAAACGAATAAAAGTGATAATATAAAGTGTAGAAGAGTGATATGATGATAGATTTATTTTGTAAGATTCATTAAATCTTAAAAAATGGATCACAAGTCGTGTAGTGATAGAAATAAGGCATTAAGTAAGTAACTGAGAAGCACTAAAATGAAAAGATGTAATGAAATAAAAGGAAAAGGAATAAAGTAAAGGAGTGGGAGAGTGAAAGAAGCATGTCACATAATGAATAATAGGAATGTTTTGAAGAGAGAATGGAATAAGACGAAACGAGAAGAAATGAAAAGAGCAACGGATGGGAAATAACAATAATAAAACTTATTAAAATAAAGTGTAGAAGAATGAAAGAAAAATAAGAAGAAAAATAAAGATATAAATTTATACAAAAGTAAAAGTGTTGCTATGTGTTGATTGATGATTGACGTGACCACGTTGCCTCAAATCCACTCACTACTTCCTCCGAAGACACAAATGTATGAAGAACAACATAGAAAAGGGAGAAAAGAAAACAAAAATGTTAAGCATAAAAATGAGATGAATTAAGAGAAGAGGAATTTCCTTTACCTCTTCACTTGTGGCTCTTAAATCCTTTCCTCAGAGTCCTCCATTTTTGCAATTCCTACATTCCTCAATTCTTTCCTAATTTTGTTTGTCATCTATTATTTTTTTACCATTATTATCTTGCATCAATAATTGATGGAGAAAATTAATTAAACTCCATTGCTCTATTTTTTTCAAGGTGGAATGGAAGAAAATCCTCATTTGAATGGCCCCTCAATTCCAATCGATGAGACGCTCATCTCTGCGCATAAACTGAGAGATAAATCCAGGTCGCTCTCTTTGCACGGTCGCTACACTCACACATATAGGAAAGTCTACCATTTGAGTTAACATTCACAAAAGACAACAATTAAACCACGTCTGTTTAAAGAAGAGGAAAGCGATGTTAACTACTTATATCTAATTTGGTATCATTATCATAGCTTTGGTTTTGAGCCATGTGAGGGTAGTGTTTGTTAACGTGAATTGCTTGTACTTTGTCATCAGTTCGAGTCTTAATTAGTTTTTCAGCTCTAATCAGGTACCAGATTTGTCACGAGATCATTATTTTCTCAGTTCATCATCCATGTTTAAGCAATCCCTGAAGTTAATTCATCAATTTATCATATAGGTTGTTGAGCGGATCTGGGATTATTCGTCAAAAAATTTGTGATTGATCAGATTTACTGAAAAGTGAGAGTAAAGGTATTTTCTCAAATTATTACCTTGGAAAAAGAGAGTTCTCTGGCAAAACCTATTATTTTTGTTTGCCATTCATGAATCTCCCTACGAACTACGAAATTAAATCCTTGGCTTCAATGAATTTCATCAACTGAAAGGGTGCCAAGATCGTCCAAATTCCGACAAAATATCATAAAAGCCCACAAAATTTCCAGCCATTTTGCTTATGGAAGGAAGGAGGAGCAGCGCCTTTTTCCTCTATTTCATGTCCTACTGAATCCCTGAAACCAAATTTTTTTTAGATTTCAATCTTTTATTCATTGGATGTTACGAAATATTTTTTAGCATTCAAATAAGTCAATAAATTTTAAAAACACTGAAACATTTTTTTTAAATAATAGTTAAGATATGTGAAGATTATTGTTATTATTGTCCCAAAATATATTTTAGTGAGTCACAGCCAATTCTGGATTCGTACCCTCGGTTATTAGAACAATCGGTCGTTACTTCGAGAAGTCCAATTGTTAGCAGCTTTTAATAGCCAAAGTTATCAAATACCAAACCACATTTTATTAGCATTAGAAAACTTTTCATACCTTAATAATAAGATAGGCCAAATAGGTTGTGTGTGAAGCAGCAATTCTTCGTGCATTGTTATACAAAATAACTGTATTAAAGATACGCAACTTTAATTTCAAAATCTGGTGGAGAAACAAGTATGTTCTCAAAAAGGGAAACCAAATTTTGCCTTTTCTATTCCGTTCGTATTTTTAATCAATAAACAATATGCATACCATGGTGAAATCGATTGCGATGTGAGTAGTGATAATTGAGAAAACCTTAAAGAATTATTGAAAACTTTATGGACTTCTTTAAAGCCTCTTGCAAATAATTGCATGGTAAGATCTTATTGAACACCTACTCTACCCTTAAACACGATTTATCACATCAGCCGTCAAAAGGCCATTTTCTTACCTATGATGCCAGTATAAAAAAGCGTCTTTCAAGCCAACGAAAGGAGTGAGGATAACTTTTAATGTCACAGTTAAAAGACGCATTTAGATCCAATTAATATATCAAATAGAGAAGAAACTAAAACTAAAATCAATAAAAACTCTAAAACTTACATGAAAAAATAATTGGTTTGCCAAAATAAATGAGAAAAGGCCAAAACCTTGAAATTCTATTGACAAGTATGGAAGGAAATGACGTATATTAGAAGTGTGCTTTCGTAACTTGTACTTTATGTGTTATATATTGTCTCTTTGTTTGTTTGTTTTTAGAAGAAATCATGAGTAACCATACTAAAGCTAATATATGCAAGATTGCGTGTCCTCAGGACACTATGCCTCTCACATGCCCTCTTGCACAAATACCTGGCAAGAGGATATGCATCAACGTTTGTCTTCCACTCATTTTTTCTATCTCTTGGGTTAGAAACTTCTCTACAGATCTCCGTTGGAAACCCCCTAACCGGAAAACTTTCATTTATTTAAGGTCATGGTAGCGAGACAGTGGGAGGTTCACCCAATACTATTGGCTCCTATGAAGGTAAATGTGTAACATCAGTAGTTTCATCTCCACAATTTTATTGCCCACAATATTAGTTTTTGTCTTGCCTTCATGGCGAAGTAACTTTTTCAGCCATTGTACCAGACCTTTGTAGATAGTGCCGGAAAATAGTCCCAATTGCTATCCAGCAGCTCAAACTGCCATCCTAAGTGGATGCTCTGTCTCGCAGTTGCTCTCCAATATGGGGTTGTGTCTCTTGCAACCGTCGAAAAGAGGGTGGGGGTACCATGCCAGATAATTATAACATGAAAAAAATAAATCTAAACCTAAACCTTTGAAGGTCACAGGGTTTTCCCTAAGCAAGCATTTCTCTCGGTGACCCAACCCTCTACAAGCAACTCTCTCTCTCACCGGAAAAGGTTTCGTCGGCGAATCTATTCCAGAGATTACACCTCCTACGACTCGCTTGATGGGTTATAATTTCCTTCTCTTTATATCATTACCAGTAAAGGGTTAGCTCCTTAACCATCTTATAAACACAGGGTAGCAGCAAGGCGTCTCGGCGCCCTCGTTCGGGAGCAGAACTGGACAAAGCAATAGAAATAGTCGCATAAACAAAAAGTCCTTGGAGAGCCTGATCCCAAATGTTCCCTGTCAGATGAAAATTTGATGATAAACCGAACATTCTCCTCACATTCTTCTGAAGTGGAATGGCTTATGGTGGAATTGATGAATCCTACTCTAAATGTCAAAATAATGAAAATAAGAAATCTGGCGAATGCATGAAAATGACGTTTGAAGGATTCAATCCTGGAGTATGCTAGAATACCAGTTTCACCCCTTTAGGTATTTGAAAGTTTGAGTGTTTTGCGTTCCAGTTTACTGGATCTTGTCCAAAGCATTTGGAAACCCATCATTTGATTCTTCAGAAACATTTATGAAGTTCATTTTGTAAACAAATACAGTACTTATCTAAAGAAAATAAGCAATGAGTATTTTGGCTAAGTTGAGCAAAAATAAAGAAACGAGAATGATAGAAGCGAAAGGTAGATAAAAAATGAAAAGGTTAACTTTACAAAGTAAGAAATTAAAAAAGTCGACTATTCTTTTATAATGAAACGTGATCGTCGTAGAATAAACAACCACGAGTACCTACAACGTGCGTGTGTAAGTTTATTCTTCTGATAGATATAAACATATAGGTCGGAGAGCTTCAATAATATTCCACTTTAGGCTTTTCAAAAGGAAAATCTTTGAGGTTGAATTTTATTTCATGGAACTCAATAAACTATAGCCGGAATTTTATGACACTTAGAGATGGGCAGGGAAGTGTCTAATCCCTTATAAAGATGATGACTAAACTCTTTGAACTCGTAAAGCCCGCAAACCCTAAAATTTATATCATTTATCTTTTCATTTTGGTTATTATTTACTAACTGTATTCACCTTTCGGTATATTTATTACCTAGCCCGAATAAATAACGTCCTAAAAGTATACTTCTGTGTCGTGATTGAATTATTTTTTCATTACAATATGATTTTAATCAGATTCTTGAGGAATGTGTATTTATTGCATCGGTACATTCATCTCTCTTAGCGGACGGTTGTGATGTCAGAGTGAAAAGAATTATTGAGTATATATTGTTGGTAAAACGAGAATAATACCTACAACTTTCTATGATACGATTAAGCTCGGTGTGAATCCTTTTAACAGTTTTGCAAAATACATTTAAAACCCAGCACAAGTCATCACTCAATTATTTCAAATCATAATTGTCAGAAAGATATGGATAAAAAGTTACCAAAAAATTACTTAATTCTTATGCTGGAAAATATAATTGTCATGTTCCATTTTCTTTTAAGTCGTCTTTCTTTTCTAAATATCTATGTATATTTGTCCTAATTTGTTTACAAATATTTGATGAGGCCATTTCTCTGCGCCTTGTTTATAATAAATAAATAATGACGCTCTCTGTGATTGGATTCGCAAGAGAACTGCAATTACGCTTCGTTTTTCCTCTCGAGATGACAATTACAAAACAGATATCAAGTATAAATGAGAAATTCCTGGCAATTCAGGAACTTATCTGAATTGCATCACTTCTAAGATAACTTTGTCATTCACTTTATGTAACATATATCGCTATCCAAAGTATTCAAGCGAAAATTTTAATATTTGCTTTCCGAAAAACATAAAAAACTATTTACACAATTATTCGCGGGTGAACAACTTTGAATCTTAGGCTTAAAATGAATAAAAATGAGCAGAATTTGATCACTTTGTGACTTAAATAGTCTTTCGGAAATTCTCACCAAAAAAAATTTACTTTTCTGAAATTTCTGAGGCACAAATAATTTGTTTACATTTTTTTCATCTTCGTTTTTTTGGGAATACCAGTGGTACACGATAAATAATAATAAACCTTATATACCTTTTAAAATAATAAATGATATAAAAATATTTATTAATTTTTTGTAAAAGGAAGGAAAGAAATTCTTAGTGTGTCAGTTCAAGGAGGCATCTTCGGAAGCTTCAGATAAAATCTTTAGGAAAAGCTCTTCAGTTTAATCTTTTGAATAAATTTGGCTCTTTACGAGATTCTGAAACGATGAAGGTGATTGTTTTTTGATTGAAAAAGCGTTTCATACAATTCCTTATGTTTGAATACAAATTAATTATCTTATATATATCTCATATTATGTGTCATGTTGATTGTTCTACTATATTCCATGATTCCTTTTCTAAAGAATCACTTTTTCATATTTTCTCGCAAATTACAAAATAGTCATCAATGGTGAAGCGAAATGCGTCTTTTTCCCTCTTGAAAATACATGATGACAACACCTTCCTTATTCTTCATATTCACCGGACTTTGCCACCTCGGATTACCATTAATTTAATTCATTACATCATCACCAAATGGGCAATGTGGTTTAATAGGATGGAGCCACCTCGATCATATTATATCACATATTTGAATAAAACTGGGGGAATTTTTTAATTATAAGATCACTTCTTAATTAAATGATGAGGGAGCCTCGTTAATAATATTAGAAATAGCTTTGCTTTAAAAAGTATTTTTATATTAAAAAGGATTAGACTTTTTTATTTTAAAAGATGATATTAATTTCCTTAAACCTAAAAGTAATTGGCCACATTTTTTCTATAGCCTTATTTCATTCATTGTTCATTGCACCACAGCTTCAAACATTGAAGGAAGAATCGTTAATATAATTATACAGATTAGAAACTTTAGCTAAATATTGACATAAGTGATTACTATTAATATTTTTCAAATTCGTGAGAATCAAATATGCTAAATAAACTTTAAATTTATTTTTTGTTACAGATACCAAGAAATTGTGAGGTCAGCGGTGAAATCAAATAAAACTTGATTCAAGAAACTAAACTAAACACACGATATAAATAATGATAAAATAACTTTCAATTTCTGTAATAGTATCCATAAGGAAATAAAGTATTTGCCTATGGAAAGAAAAGGCTTAGACCAGCAATAGAAAATGATAATGATTGAATAGGGCAGTGCAGGTGTTCATATTTAAATAGGTAGAAGAAAATCTTTAATTTATAAAGAGTTGTCTGATGCTTAATCGTATCTACATTCTGCGCTGAGGTTTACTAATTAGTCCTGAATTTATTGTGTCAAAGTTTGAGGGGTTTTTAAGAACATGAATAATAATAAAAAGTTGGCTTTATTTATGTTATGTGAGAACACAAATGAATGATTAAGAACAAGTACAAAGGCGAACGGTGCACAAGTTCTAAGTTTTTTTAAAAAGGAAGAAGTATTGGAGATATTCTTGGCAAAGAGAAAAATCGCGTATTCTCTGAAGATTCACTTCAGACTGTTACTCTAATCAATGAAAAAATTTTGAGTGTAAATATAATATCGCCGCAACAAGAAAATTTAAGAACTAACGTGACCGGATCCTTAGCATAACGCCCCTTTACTTATTTTCCCGTAGACCTAAATTCTTCTTTCTTTAGCAAGGGTTTGGTCTACTATAAAATTGTACCGCCCATTAAGAAAGTTTCCTGAAACTACATTTAAGACATTCCTCGAAAAGATATCGAAGAACTTTATCAAATTCTTGCACCTTAATGTCTAATTATTTTGGTGTCGAAGGAAATTGGAATCTCGCTCTTTAAAACACTCGTAGAAAATTCGCTAAACTATTTGCCAATCTTAGAAAATGTGATCATAGATAATGGTCGTGTTTGGGCACAAAATAAAAATTAAAGTCCTGTCGAACAGAGAACATCTTTCAAGAGACAGAAGCCAGCTTTAGAGATGGTGTGGGCAGGTTTAACAGCGACTGAGTAAAAAACAACTCACATATTTTTTCTTATCAGATTTTTCTTTTATTAATGGATTCTACGTCAAATATTAAGCGAATTTTACACCCTTATGGGTATTTCTATAGAAGGAAGCTTTTTTGCTTTAAATATTGTTCAAACCTAAGGAATAAGCTTATTTAAACGATTGAATTCATTAAAGAAAATATTTAAAATAAGTGAGTTAGTTTGTTAAAAATGGCAGTTGAGAGAAAGAAGGAAATATTTTTAGAAAATTATGTATTTTTTTTAATATAAAAAAGTTAATTATGTTAAAAAAATCGAAAAATGCCTCTACAAATAACATATCTTAAATTATAGAGCTAATAGATTTTCTATATTTTTCTTGAATTTGACCATTTATAACTTTTTGGTTTTAAAAATTCGTCACTTAAAATAGAATCTTATGGATGAAATAGTCGCTAATCATTGGCCATGAATATCTCCATATCAAGGAAATTCTAACACTTCAACCTAAAGATTCATACGTCTCCTTGCTCCTCTTCCCTATGCATCTGTTTACTCACGTGTCTCTCCTAATCTTCTTGTTTAGACTATCGTTTTATCCGTTAATTCTTTTAACCCTTTTGGGTCAGTTTTTGGCTCTTTCTGGCTCTCGGTTTGACCTTGCTAACCTTTAAAGCTAACTAAATCTTAATGTGATTTAACCGTCCATCTCCTACTTCTTCTTTTACTAACTTATATTTAGCTTCATCATAATATTTTTTCTTGTAGTCAGTGCGAACCTCAGGGGCTACTTTGTGTTTTTCATTTCATATACATATATATATATATATATTTATATATATATATATATATATGTATATATATATATATATATATATATATATAAATATATATATACATATATATATATATATATATATATATATATATATATATATATATATATATATATATATATGACTATTTTATTTCGTTTTGCACATTATTTTTCTTTAAACTATAAAACCAAACGAGGAAAAGTTAACCCTTTATACATAGTTCGCTTTTACGTTATATTTACGAAGTTATTCCAAGATGTGTTAATGCACCGCCCTATCTAAATATTTTGCCTTTATTATTTACTTTATTCTCAACCTTCATCTCTGAATGCATTACTCTCCTCAATTAAATTTCCCTTTTTTCCAGGTCATTATACTTATCGTGATTTTTTCTCTCCACCTTCGTAATTTAAGGCAAGAATGGAGAATAAAAGAAGTGCATCACTTTATTCCGATATCACTTTGAAAGATAATGTGTTTGCCCATTCAAAGTCTATTAAATATCTATTAACGTTTGAAAGCTAACAATGAAACACTAACACATGAACGCATGTACCTATACACGTGCACACGTGGTGTATTTCCTGAATTTAGATTATAAAGGAGAGGAAATCTGGGAAAATCAATCAGTTAACAATAATTACCAGCCACGTTCTGAAAACTTTGTTGAAAAGGAGGTAGGTAAAATTCTACCCACACTTACCCAGGTGTATTCTCTGAAAATAAGGGAGTTAAACTTCTACCCACATTTACTCTGGTGCAGACCTTTGTTTTTGGACGGGGTTATTTGTTGTGAACCACATTTTCTTACGTCTTTGAATATGTAATTGGAATAAATTTAAAATCTTTGGAACAGCGAACGAGTGATTTTTAATTAAAAGTTAAAACTTTTAAAACTAATAAGAAAGAGCTTGAACTGCTTTGGAAGGGGATAAAAATCTTTCCGGATTCTTCCAGACTGTATTGAGATCGGTAAATATTTGCGTCTAAATAATGCCAAAGTTTTTGGTCTGAAGAATCCTTTTATGCATTTCCCATCTTGCTTACCGGAGTGAGGCAGCTCGAATTATTTAAGCACGGTTGCCTGACCACACCACTCAACCATGTAGTCGAAACTATCATGTTTTGGTCAACCATATCCTGGAATGTACTTGTTCATGTTGCAGCTGTAGGTACATAGTTGGAATGACATTTAAATTTAATTTGTTTGGTTGATGATTTTTATAAAGACCATTGCTAAAATTATGTGCTGAATACTGTTTAAACTAGTGTATTGTATCTATAATTAATCTATATTTCTCAAAGTTGGTATTATTAACAGTTTCTTTAAAATTCCCCAAAAATGTTTTCGAAGTAATATCCGTAAATCAATAAAAAATAATCGAAATTGCGAATTCTACGTAAGTAGCAAAACGAAATTGTTGATAAATTTGAAGCTATAAAATAAATGATTTGAAATATTTTTAACTAATTGAAACCCAATTCTGCCTGAAATTCTTTACACCACATTTGGTATTCAATCAGGTACTTTTTTACATTTGACCTAACAGAGTGTTTAGTTTGGACTTTAAGACTAAAAGCAGCTAATTAATTGGTATGGACATCAATATTATTTTTATCGCTCTGATGCAAAGCAAGTTAGAAATGCAGATTTACTCTTCATTCCTGGTTCACCCTAATAAATGGGCATTCAGTTTTTGTAGCTTCTCCAGAAAATAAATAATACACTTCTTCCTCACTTAGCCCATTCTTACACAGTCATTAATTTAATGCCTCTTTACGCTGTCTTTCCCAAATTCTCACACCGCAACACTTACTCCCGTATATTCTACTCATAAGTGTATTGCCATTCATTCTCTTACACATCAAGAACACCACAGAATACTTTCAGCAACGCCCTCAGTAACACCCTTATTTATATAAAGCAAATCTCTTCTCCAGAAGTTGGAAGGTGACGTTTCCATCGAACACTACACTTATACCGCCCCCCTCCCTCCCGTCAAAAATATCCCCAATATTATTTTCTGCAACTTTATTATTTGCAAATTAAGTGTCCAACTTCTTTTTATTAGGTTTACCTAAGTACTAGATACTACTGTGCCAGGCAATTACTGAAGTACTTGATGCTACTGTAGCAAGCTATGCTGAAGTACAAGATACGACTGTACCAGGCTATTACTGAAGTAGTAGATACTACTGTATCAGACTAATGCTGAAGAATAGATTATACTATAGTAGGCTATTGCTCACTTACTAGAAACTACTGTACCAGGCTATTGCTGGAGTAATAGAAACTACTGCGCAGGCAAGCGATCCCGAGCGATTTCCTTATTGACCCTACGGTGAAAGAGCTTAAATTTCTTATTTACCTTAACACCGTCGTTATTAGAGGTAAAAAAATAGTCGGGGTCGTTTTATCAAAACCGTATACAATTTTCCAATCCTGGATCCGTTCCCCAGCAATCTTCTCGTTTTTAAAGAGGGAAAACATCATTATTTTATCTAGCTTAGTGTTGTTTATGGTGGAGTGTTGTATTCATCACTCTGAATCTATGCTGGACTCCCTGCAATCTTTCTCTATCCTTCAGCACAATTTTTTTTCCAATTCTTCATCTCATTGTTTTTTCGACAGCGAAATTAAATAAAGAACAGAAAAAAACGAGAAAAACGATCAATAAATATCAAGTGGTAATAAAAGAATACAAATACTTTCAAAATAGGTTCTCTTACTGATATCCTAGGGCCTATTCTAAACCCGTAATAAGAAACAAGACCTTACAAAGAATAAATGAGATTTCAAAGGCTCAGTGATCCATTAAAGGAGACTTTGGGTAGCTACATATTTTGCACGATTTATGAGAGCTATTTTATTGTAAGGTGTTTTTCCTCCATCCTTTGTCTCGTAGAGATCAAGATTATAATCGCACATTAATATCTATTTCCCATCTATGTACTTCATAATAAAGGAGAGTAATTTTATATTCTAAACTTTCCTCTCATTTGAGAACTTTAAAGGCTTTTAACCTGCGTTGCTATTGAATAGATTGAAAGTTTCTATTTGCCCGTAGCCTAGTCAGTCGATTTCTCTCGAATGTTTGGTAGGTTCCTATTATTGTTTTTTTTATCTTTTGTGCTATTTTTTTCTAAAGGTAATATTTATCTGAACTACATATTACTGCTTAAGAAAGCTAATTTTAAAAGATGATAATAATGCCCAAAATATTCCCCAGGCGAGGGACATTAATCTAAGTACATCAAAATAAAGAAGAGTAATTTTGCTCCCATTTGAGAATATTAAAGGCTTATAACCTGCGTTGCTATTGAATAAATTGAGGTGTCGTTTGCCTTCTCACCTTCGTAACTTACCTCCATAATCAAATAGAGTCTTTTTTTCCTTTTATTTTAACAATTAATATAGTGTTTTAGTTAATGGTTTAAATACTTTTATGGCATATGCCTAATGTCTAATGAGTAGCCAATTATATTAGAGAGAGAAGAATAATTGAATGTAATATTTATAGTCGTATGCCTCTCTATATCTCACTATGTCGGTCGGACGGTCCGTCCGTTGGTTCCCATTTGTTTTTCTATTTTTACTAATAAGATTATAACTATTTGGACGAATTTAACGATATTTAAAACCCTTATGTGGTTTTACATCTTATTTGGAATGATTTAACTACCAAGCTCTTTCTAAGGAGTTCTAGGAATTATTAAAATTATTGAAGGACGTAATACGATCATAAATTAGAATAAGGGCGAGCATCTGAATATGGTCATCAGAGCTTGTTTAAATCTATAAGATTGGATGTTCTCTTTCTCCCAATTATGCATCTCCATAAAAATACCTTTCATACAATGCAACTTCCAATATATTTCTCACATCATTTCAGGTGAGATTTATGATTGTTCGAGTTAGGTTAGTTTAGGTATGTTAGTTTAGATTAAATTAGCTTTGTAAAGTCTTATTTTACCTGAGACAATTAATAAGAGTGAAAGAATCCTTAACCCCCATATGGATAAAGCATAATTTAATATTTCACTGGCTATGGTCGATTTCGGATTGAATAAGTAGAGGGGCCTGTTTAGATAGGGGAGGGGGGCGAAAAAGGTGCTATATAGTTCCCATTAAATTATCCGAACCTAAGAAAAGATAAATATCGTTAAACAAGAAACTGACAAAGAGGAAGAATTAGAAAGAAAATTAATGACATTTTTGTTGACTTCCCACCAGAAAAATACTTCCTATGACCATGCAAACCCGAATACTACGTGTATACAAGAGGTTGACCTTATGCCCCAGGAAAGGGTATAGGAAGAAGGAAGAGATACATTAAAGGATTGCAAACCAATCACAAAGAAAGAATCCTCGGTGGTACTGAAATTTTCACGCAAAATGTTTTGGGAAGAAGCGGAAGACCAAACTTCATCATAGAAACGCCCCTAGCAACATCCAAGAGGGCATGAAAAGAGGATATCTCATGTCAGTGATAATAAAGGCGAAGATGGTCATTTTTAAAAACTCAAGGTAACCCAAACAACTGAGAGAGATTTACTCTCCCATTTTGAAGCTCACCCACAAGGGATTGGATGGTATAGCTGCAACTTGGAGGATCTACACGATCCCAACACTAGTGCCTAAGAATAAAGTAGTTATATAGTTCTTGTCATTTTTTGCACCCGTTTTAAAATTCCGATTATAATTTCCACGCCAATCTAGGCCTAATGAGAAGTTAACGAGGAAGTTAAACGATGTGAAATAAATAAATAAATCTAGCTGCTGAAGTTTCTGGGCCAACTATTCGAGAAGCTCATGAATGACAGGGTGAGATTGCCATAAGCGCCGCAAGGAACTCGTTGTCATTGCCCAATATTATTATACGTCACAATCCCGGTAAAATTATGAAGCAATGCTCACATAGTTAGAATCCAGACAATCAAAAAGTAGGCAACAAGTTTCATAACCAACTAAGCAAAAAAACTAGAGAATACGGCCAATTGAATTGCACTGTCAAACCTGACATGTGTTAATGAAATAATGCAAGAACGTGCAATAAATATAATACACCATCAGATGAAAAGACACGAAGAATAAGAGACAACAAACAGATTTGACAAAAAAGACAAGGACGCAATCAGATTTAACCCAATATGCTTAGAACTGCAAAGAAAAAATGAAAAATATAATGCAAGGAAAAAGAAGTCAAGATGAATCGCATGATTAATTAAAAAACCTAAATATTGCAATTGATAAAATAACTCATACGAACAAATAAGAACACAAAAGCTCTTCTGATAGGCAGAAGAATGGCGTGCATGAAATTATCAGCTGCACTTGATAAATGTATCGTGCCTGTTTTCATTGTCCAAATTTATTTGCAAAAGTTTGAAATAAAATTGTTTGTGATACATGAAAACTCTATTTAAACAAATGTCATGTTATTTCTAAAATGGTTGTTAACCTTAATACGCTCTTTTGCCCAATTTTGTTATTATGTTGATTCCATTTTCTATGTCCCCTCATATGTAATAATCTCTCGTATGTATATATATTTATTCCTATACCCTTCCGTGCCCTGCAAAAATTTACAAGGACGGCATGGGTCAGTATGCCACCCAAAAGTTCTGCGCCAAAATATGTATATTAGACTCACTCTGACCTCCTCTCTCTTCTTCTCTTTCTTTAATGATCTGTTCTTAAAAATGTTTAGCGACAGATGTGCTCATAAACCTTTATTAAAACAAATATAATTTAAGCTTAACCTCATGTATGTATGCTCTTCATAAAAATTTGCTTTGCTGCCTCACCTTTACGCCTAAAGGCCTTTTCTCTAATACTTCTGTAATCGATAGCGGAGACTGAAATATCTACTGAAAAATGTTTCTTCTTTGAAATTGTTTTTAAGAAATTATTTGAATACCTGAAGATGTATTTTACTTTCTGTACTCATATGTGTGATTGACATAATCATTTTGCCAAAAGAATCGTATTAGTTATTATCCTAAAAGGTTTCCCTCTTTTTCTCATAGTTTTCATACATGTTCCCTCTCTTTGCATAAATCTCAGTTCCTCATTTTAACATCAAATTTTCAAACACTTCCTCTACATCTAAAGAGATGGACTTTCCTGGCCCATATTTTCTCTGTGAAATCCTCATAAGGGCTTTGAAGAAGCTTGGATCTTATTATAAGTGTGAATAACTGCATTTTCTCATCTAAGATATTTATTCTATTCCGGTGACCATTGCTGCACTTATTTTCTCAGTTTCCCTAGTACCTTTCACAGCCTCTTCCTCATTTACCAGTCTCGCATAAAATATACATAGTCCAATATGTTATTACACTGCAACGTTTCAGTATTGGAGTTAGAGAAGTTCAGCAAGGGACTGTGTTTTTTAAAAAATAGATTAGTACGTTTAGCCAAGTGGTTAATACCTTACTGGAGACAGGAACTAAACAAATTCGCACGGTAGGAAATAAACTGAGAAAAATAAAATACTACTAGACCAAGAGAGCGAAACAGTACAATTGATTGGATGAATAATAGAAATTGACGGAGATAGGGGATAAGTAAATTAAAGGATTGACTGTCTGGTTAAAAGAACTTACCTGACAGGGATGTTTCATTAGATAGTTTGAAAATTAACTGCATTTTTGATAAACCTAGCTTATAGCTATCAGTTTACCCTTATAAGAGAGCGAGAACTATTCAAATTGATGGTGTATATAGTTAGCCGAAGGGCATTGAAAGTGTTTGATTGAATATATATTATTAACTGAAGTATTATAGCTGGGGCTACTTTATTTGTCTTGGGGATTGCGAAATATTGTTTAAAGGCATTAGAAATGCTTCTTATTGGTCTCTAAAGAAGCTGTTAAAGTCGAGAAAAAGATTGCCATTCTAAACGTCACCACGAAGTTTTCTAATTCTTTTTTAGTAATTCCATCATTGTTTATATGCTGAATTAACTTCACACATTGATTTGATATTATATCTATATGCGCTTATAATTCCTAAGCATTAATGGACATCCAAGATCGGAGTGTAATGAGAAATGATAAAACTTTCGAATGCATATAATGAATCCCTTCCTCTCTGCTCCCACTATTACTGGATGGACTCTTTTCGTACAATCCGCCTCGGGCCAATGATTATGCACATGCAGAGGGCGGAGAATCGAAATAGAGCCAGTAGCAAAGCAAGTAATCGGGTTTGAAGAGGGTTGGTGCGATAAAAGTTATGTTGGGTTCCTATCACTATAGAAGTTATGTTAGGAGTGACACAGGTCACTAGAAGAGGTAGCGATTGATGCGAAATGGACCTTATTTTTATTGAAATATTTAGGGACAATAAAAATATATTGGATGTTATCAGCTAAAAGCTATCGCAATAGTTTTAACGGGTCGGAAATTGATGATCCCTCGCCATTCTGATGCTAGGTATTTAACGACACTGATTTTGTGTCATTGGTATTGCTGAATTTAATAACTTCATTAAGATTATATTAAATATATCTTGCTTTAGCAAACCTCAGTCAGTGATGCGATAATTTTATTTCTAAAGTTTGAGTAAATTTCAATTAGGGTTGATCGATGATCTTTTCCTAAATATGAGCCGCATATTTGTTTTTTTATTAATATCTTAAAGTTTGGCTTCGTTAATTTATTTAAGAAATCAAGTAATAAATATAATTTATGGAAAGGCTATAGCTCTATCGTTTATCTTGTTTTAATTAATGAAACAAAAATCATTTAGATGAAGCTAAAGAAGAAAACATTCTCTTTGCCTTTTATTATATTTGGTGAGAGTAATTTTATTTTCTTATGTACTACTAATAGGAAATATACTTCTTTTGTAGAGAATTTAATTTGATTTCATATTCATTACATGGAAGCGTTTAAAGCTGCCGGTAATTGGATATTTGAGATGAACTACGCCCCTGGGCTCTAAAGTATATTAACTTATTGCTTTTGTCGTCCCACCCTCAACCCTTGAGGTCATTTGTAGGAAAAGATCAATTATTCGAATCCTCTCATTATAGTTCAATGCCCTCGGGGTATGAAATCCCCGATGCATACCAAAGGCCGCTAAGCACCGTTTTGTTTCGGGCTATACAGCTTTTAGACTTTAAAAATTATACTAACTTGACCACTATTTCACGATACTTTTAGAAACCTTGCAGAAAGTGGAAATTTCTCGTCAATCTCAGTTTATTTGAACAAAATTTATCTTTAAAGAGAGAAACATAAGTTAGCCTCGGATGAAAATGATCAAGTTCCAGCGATTTTAGTCTTTTAATAAATGACGTGGCTGCGGTTTCAGACAGCCACAAAGAAGGGAAAACGCCATTAAATGCATATTAATGAGGATCATGGCGGACAAAGAGAATCATATGTTATAATGAAGACAAATACTAATAATGAGAGGAGCAATAATAACACCCGACTGAGGCAACAATATAAATATAAGCCTACCTAACAGATGAAGATTATTGCGCGTGCAACCCTACACAAATTAGCTTGGGGTGGGCAGCGCAGGCGACAACGGTCTTTCCAAATTCATCGAAAGAAATATATGAACGCTCAGTTCAGAGCATGGGAGTTCAGATGACTCAGGATGTCGTTAGACATAAGAGCCACGACAACAGCCTTTAGCAGGTTCTTGACATTTCGCGACACCTAGTTGGTTTTCCTTTAAGCAACACCAAGAGTATTATAAGCCTTATGAGTTCAAAGTAGGAGAGCTAATAAGTCAATGATAGGACAGATCACGATATTACCTTTTCTCCTGTTCAAGGAAATATGGAATCCTATTTGTTTGGGCATCACATCTAAAAGTGAAGTATCTCTCTTAAAAGTGAATAGCAATGACACAATCGTCTACATTGGGTTAATATTAATGATGTTCCAGGGCTGAAATATAAAGGTATCTGTCCAGACAACATCCAACAATGCCTCGGTCAATAACGCTGCAACCATTAGTCTCCGTGTTTATAAGTAGGGCGAAGCATATGGATTGTGCTTCTATTTCATTTATTTAATTTGAAACTCTGTAGTTTAAAATGAATTTCAGAAGATGATAAAATAGTTTCTGGATCTGAAATATAGAGATAATAAAGATATTTCAAGACTTATTAGCCCACCATGTTTATTATTTATACATGAATGATGATGTAAAGTGGTCCAATATAATTTCAATTAGCAAAGCCACGCTTGAATGTGATTCAGTAATCTTCCATCCTCCCTAAATTCAGATTAGCTTTGCACATAAACCTTTCAAGGAATAAATTTTAGACTCAATCTTGCTACAATATATGTAATTACGATCGTTTAATAATAGGAAACTTTTTGCTTTCCCTAAAATTGACTTTTCAAGTATTGATGTCAAGAATTTCTGCTGCTCAATATGCTTTAAATCAGAACGGACCAATCTAATATTATCGGTTTTGATGGTGAGAGATTAGTTCAAAATAGCCAAAGATGACGATATTCTCTTATTTAATAATATAGGAAATATGAAATAATGATATTGATACAGTTCCTGCTGAATAAAAATAGACTGAAGGTAGAGTAGAGCGATGTGGAGGCATTCAAGCTGCGATATTGCGTCTGCATTAAATCAGCTAAGGTTAATGACGGGTCTTAAAAATAGAGTTGTCTTCTTGGTGATAGTTTTCGCACTTTCTTAAATTTATTGTCTTAAATTTATTTGAACGGGGGAAATTCTCTAAAATATGATTTCAAATGAGAATTTGTTATTTTTCGTTTGTTCATTAATATAGAAAAAAATCATGAATGAGACGAGAACTAATGGCCCACCTCAATTACTAGATTTGGGACTCTCAGGAATTCGGATTATATTTAATAAGATAAATTTAGTGAAAATTAAAATCAAAAGAAAATAAAGAGTGAGGGAAAACCTACAACATTGAAATATTTCGAAAAATGAAAACTGTTCATAAAAAAAGAGGTCGAGAACAGTCCGCCAACAGGAAGGTCGTCACATCGATCATTTGATTTCAAAGAGCTATTTTAATTTAGGTTTTTTCCACGACGATATTTTACGTTGTGTTCAATAATTCACTACTTTTCGCTTTTGAACTTGTGAAAGAGTAAAATATTCTCTCACTAGCAAGCAAATTAGACACTATATTTTTTGATTTGTGCGTTAAATTTTGTACTGAAAATATCATTGAAATTTGCCGTGATTATACATCATACATGTGAGTTAATGTGTACTAAATATCACTTGTAAGAGATCAGAATTATTAAGATGTTCAAATTTAGTAAAAAAAATTTCTGCTTATTTTTCCTTTACTCATTAATAATCGAAAAACTATCGTAATTTTAAAATGACTCCAAAGAGGAACTAGTAATGAGAATTTAGCTTATCTGTCCTTTCTTTCGATTTGACTCTAATACATTTCAATAGTTTAATCTATATTAGCTACAGAAGCAATTTATTTCCATTCATAGAGTTTTCTTTTTTACATCAGACATTAAACGAAGTTCGGCAATAATACAAATATAGTCTAAGAGAGAATTAAATTTAGGTAATGACGAAAGAATTAAAACGTAGGGCAGAGGAGTCAATTAACGGTTTTAAGCAAATAACCTGCCTGGTGCAGAATTGTACCACTCAAACTGACTGATTGTAAACTGACTCTGGGGAAAAGAAGAAGTAGCATTAAGATTAAAATGATTTTGAATCCCTTTAAAGCCTTTCCTTAAGCTCCACACGCATGTAAACACTTAACTCTGTACTCCAGGATATGTAATGCGTCAAGGGTTAATAAACTATCTCTTTTAGCGCGTTTGTAGATGGATAGAGGAGATGCTAGATCACATTTTATGGGGAACGAATAAATACTGTAAAACAATATAAGGATGAATTAACATTCCCTAATATTACATTTTCCTCATATGAGGAAAGATTCATTGAAATGTAACCAATAACAAAGAAGGGTATAAATGAAGAAATAATGGGGAAAGAGCGAGAAAGGAGATACATTTTCGAAGTTCACTCGACACGTATCCAGAAGAAAACTTTTATATAATAACATCGTTTTATTAATTAATTCTATAAGAACTACAAACATAATCTTTTAAAACTAAGGCTATCATTAATTAGCGTCAATATATAAAGATTCCTTGATATAAATTTTAATCACCAAATTTCTATTGTATTATAAACAGGCAATAATTTACATGATCATAGATTACAAGGAGTTAAAATTTATACCCTTTCATATAGGTTATACAAGGTCTAATGAACAAAGTGCTTTCACTTATTCTGATTTATAACCTTACACCCTTCAAAACTTTCAATAATTTCCGGACTAACCTTAGGAAGACCTTGGCAATTATATCATTTAAAAGAAAACGTAAAACAACATAGGGGTTTTAAATTTCGTAAGAATAGAACGAATAGTTACAATCTTATTACAAAAAAAGCAAAACGTGGATTGACGGACAGAAAGACTTTAGTTCAAAGTAGTTAAAAATATAAACACATTTAATCCATTATCCTTATGTTAATTTAACAAATTGCTTGTTCACTTATCAATTTTTTTCATGATAGTATCGAAAGCTGATATAACAATTGATAAAAAAACCCTTTTAAATACTAAATGATCTCCAGGAGGAAATTATCCTATATAAGTGAAATTACTGTTGAAATCTAATTTAAATTAAAAAAATAAACACTTCAGCAAATTTCTCCTCAAAGAAACTTTAATTTCATGAAATATGTAAATGTTTAAAAACAGCAAATATTAAAATGAGAAAAACATGGAACAATGAGCCATGAAGTAACTAACTTGATTTTATCTTTCTTTAATTTCATTGGTGGTCAGAAGAATCGATTTTATTCTATTTAATATTTTTCAGGAGAAAGCCTCTTGTTTTAGCGAATTCTTTCGGTGTAAATCATTTGGAATAGATTTCTTTAGCCTTTTTAACCATTTAATCTTCGCGTAATTATTATTTATCAAATTCAAACTCGCATGTTTCGTTTAGGCTAATTATTAATACTCTTTTTCTGGTTCCATTTTCCGATAGAACAAACGGAGTTTGTTTTGAATGCATCATTCGGTAGATGAATTTTTCATTGATTTAAATCAAAAGTATGGTTATGTAAGTTAATATGATTTCATTTGAGCGTTTGTTTATTTGTATAGGAACTAACTTGTATTTCAAGGGATTTTTTCGTAGAATAAATGTACTTCGTTCTAAAAGAAGCCCTTACAGCATTTCAAAGAAGCAAAATCCAAAAGATCTATTCGAGGCTTGATCGATAATTAAAGCAAAGAGTGGAAGTAAGAGGTAAAGGAGAGGGTGAGGAATAGAGAATAGACAGTAAGAAATAGTCTAACTCTTCTTATTTCCTTAAATAAGAAGATAATTTCATAACATTATTCGAGAAAATTTCTTAGCTATGAGGGTCCGCTTTGAAAGCTAGGCTGAGAGTGAATTAGATTTATTAAGCTATTTACCGCAAGAACCTCCACTATTTCGATTAATAAACTCTAACAGCCTTTATGTATTTAAAATATAAAAACTAGATTCATTTTGGCTAATGTTCATATTTACTAGTGTATCCTCTTCAATATAATCTATTAGATTGTATATGTAAGTTTTATATTTTCTATTTCAAAAATGTTCGCGAAGTCTTCATTTGAAGTTTACTTAGATGGCTCGTATCCTCACGAGGATGTCAACAGCATTCTCAAAACTCCCAAAGTCCTCTCTTTTTGGATTACGATTATATATTTATAAAAGCATTTTAGCTTATGTCATGAAAACAACGCTAGTGTTTTTGTCTTATTCATTTTAGCTGTTCTTATTTCGCATTTAACAATACCAAAGTTATCGGTTATAATTATTGACAACATTTGCTGGAGGTGAAAATTTTTTATTTCTAATTACGTTTCCTCATCCACATTTTAATCTGCTAATTTATTCTCGGCACCTGATTAGACCTATAATAAAATCAATGCTTATGATGCTTCATTTAGTTATTTATATTGAAAAGCGAAAACTTATCATTAATATACATTTCCAAGGCGTCTTTAATGTTTTAAATTTAATTCTGTATGGAAAATTTTAAGCCTTCCCCCGAAATGAGAATTGAGACCTCTCTTGAACAGTTTGAGAAATATTTATATTGAATCGACTTTCTGCCTTGGGTTTATCTAAAAATTATTTAAACTTAAGCCAAAGATATTATTATGTTCAGTTGTCACTTCGTCTCCATTTTGATGCGAGAAGTTATCATTTATAAGTTCTTGAAATTATATATTCATGCCTACATTGTCCCGTGTTTTATTTAAAATAATTTATTTATAATAAATTGAATTCGCTGCATACGCGTAACTCTTAATATCGTTCTAAAAAGGTTTTCTGTGTTTAATAAGAATAATATCCTGTTATATCATTTGCCTGCCTTGATTCCTTGATCCTCCCCAAGTTATTTCATTACAATTCATCCCGAATTCGTCAGCTAAAATCACGATATTGATAATTTTTATTATCGCGACTAGATTATTATTGGGTATTAATAACTTTTCCTCTAAAAATATCCCAATTATAAGATTTTAGGCAGGTTCGGGAAATTTTCCTCTTATTTCTCTATTAAAACTATCATGTTTTTACGACTAGCACTCCTCACCTATTCAAGCGAGTATATGAAGTTGAATTCAAATTAAATGGATAATTTGGAAGAGGAAATGAAATTAGCATTAAATGAAATATTTTGTTGAAAAAATTCTATTTAAATTGATAAATTGGTTAAAATGACTTGGAATTATTTCGAATGTTACTGGAAACCGACTACTTTTTTAACCTAGGATTTATTAGAAGATACTAACTTGAATTTAAATGGAACATTTTTTAGAAAAATAATGGCATAGATCGTTTGGGAGAGCAAAATTACATCGAGTTTTGTCTAATTCTTGATATACTTTATTAAAAGATGCTAAAATTCTAGCTTTCGCTAACACAATGAAACCAACGGGAGTTAGGAATTCTATTTCGAACCTGTAATTAAATATTTAGAATGGAATTAAAATAAATATAGAGCTAAAGACCAATGACTGCTACTCCTTTTTAACAGATTTAATATACAGAGTTTACTTAAGAAAATGTTACGACATTAAGAGAATTCAATATGAATTCGCCCCATTCCTCCCATTAGATTCGAATTCTAAAGCGATTGCTAGATGTCGTTAGGCCTCTAGTTTGTATACGGTGTTGCTTGACTTCATATATAAAAGTCTTTCTCTCAAATTCTATTAAAATCAATTATATTTTCTTTACAATTGATTATTAGGAAATGTTCATATCTTGTTTTCATTCAGAAAAAGAATCCCTTCAAAATGATATATAATAGAATATAAGGTGATTCTAACTAACATTGTTGCTCCCAAGATGGTGGCAAATTTTCTGTCATAAAATCATAATTAGAAATTTTCCCTCCTTAAAAGGTAAAAGAGTTATATAGTACATAAAATCTTCGATATACCTAATATAACATTCGCGTGTCTTTTAAAAATTGAGATATTTATAACAAAGCGCCCACAAAATCACGGGCAGGCATTCTCCCAAATTTGAGAGAAATGTTTTGATTATTGAAGAATCGATGCACTTATGAAGCCTTTAATTAAATCATGGCCAAATCTGTGGGAAAAATCGGAAAATTCATTAAAGAAAGCAGAGAAAGACATCTGTCAATAGATTGATTTACGGTTCTAACGCATACAAAAGTCTAGAGATGATACGTTAATTTGTAAAAACATTCTAAGAGTGAACCGAGAACAGATTTACTTTTCTTGAAAAAGAGAGAAAGATTCGATTAATAAAATGTAAATTTACACGTATTTCAATACTACGAAATACAGGTCACCTACCTGCATGCTTTGATCACGTAGAAATATGAGCTGTTACAGAAATCTGATTTTTGGTTTCTTCTCCTGGAAAACGCTGCAGTTATGTATTGGATTAAGAGGACCAAATGATAAACAAGAATGATCTCTACAAGGGTTACTACTCGTATGTCTTTCTCTTAAAACTTTGTGAGTCGGTGGTAAACGACCATCATTCAAGACGTCATAGGATTGAGTCCTGTAAAGCCAAATTGGTTTAAAGCATATATTGAGAAGATGCTTTTCATATACACCTTTATACTCCTGGAATGAATTAACTAACTTTGGCCCTGAATCCTAGAAAGATCTTAATTTCATTCTTTCACGACTGCCAATATTTTACTGAGTTATTTTAAAAATCATATAAAGGTATGAGAGTGAATTTATTGTTTTAAATATTGATGTATAAATGTTTTATATTAAAAGGGTATATATTTGCGATTGGGTAATATCAAAACTATTCGGCCGATTCAACGAAATTTAAAACCATTATGTTGTTTTACATTCTCTTTCGAATGATATAATGGCCAAGGTCTTGCAAAGTATCGCCACAGGAATTACTAATTCATTTATATTTTCTTTCGGATGATATAACTACCAAAGTCTTCTCTAGGTTAACCGGGAAATTATTTGGTAAGGACTTCATAATTATTCTGCCGTTTCCAACGAAATTAAAGCCTTATTTTTGCTCTAAAATCCCTTTCGATTGATATAATTGCCAATTGACTCCTATGGTTAGTTTTGACCAGCTGACCTTGTTTCCTTATTTCTCGCCCAATTTTTGTGTTTAAAACTTAGATATACACGGATATTTTGTTTCCAATTGAACTTTTATATCTTTACCTCCATCTTATTTTGCTAAATCACGATTTTCGCAATAGACTTACTTTTTTATAAATATTTTGTAGAAGTGTGTACAAATTTTAAAAGTCAAGGATTTCATAAATACATTTTCCCCACCTTATTAATATTTTTTGTATACTGTAAACGTAGATTGCAACACTGCACCTGCACTATGCGATTCAACGCTCGTTTCCTTATTTGCGCAAGAGGATCTAGAAACAATTGAACTGACGTAGAGAGCGCAGCGCATCTAAGAAATGTTAGTATTGCGGCACTCACTGTAGACTTGTAGATTGAGGGGATAACAATATATGTTTTTAATATTTTAATTGCCTTTTACAATTATATTTCATTCATGCATTATGCTTATTAATCCAACTCGTACAAGAAACAATGAATTTAAGATGTTAGCCTAAAATAACTCAACTTTTTGTGTTTATTAATATTGGCATAAATCATTGAAATTACTTGAGAACAATCGTTCTTGTTAAAATAAAGATTTGTAATTAAATGTAAATATTTTATTTTTATATTTATAAGACATAAGTTGACGAAAAGTGTTTACTCGTCGAAGATTAACAAAAAGAATCGTTTTTAATTGATCTTGCAAAAGCACTGACCTCTCACAAAAGGCAAAGTCCTTTTGTTAAGTTAGCAAAATAAGTATTCAGAGATATCAAGCCATTTGTCACTATTGTCATCCTTTCTCTTTGTCACATATTGTTGTTATTTGAATAAATAAATGATTTTATTTATTTAAATCTAAGCATGTTCTGGCATACTTTTACTCACGTCGAGTTTTTCTCTCTTTTCTGTCCACCTCTGAATCTTTCTATCCCGAAATGCAGGCATCGGTTTCACTATGTAAACTATACTTTTGTCTTCTCTATAATGCAGCATGTCTTTATATTCTGTTCGATTTTTCTATATTAAAGATTAAACTGGAAAATAAAACTTTTGTTCCATTTATACTGGCAATTCCTCTGGGTGTGCTGAATTCAAATTTTCACTTTAAGCTACATATTTTTGGTAATTTAGGTTCCACATTTATTTGCGTAATTTTTCTATAATTTTTCTCAATGCCTTGTTATATCCAACAGTTTTTGACTGCTTCCTTGAATGTTGCTAAATTACGTGCTAATTCATTAG
The DNA here is from genome assembly GCA_963969495.1 of Ceratothoa steindachneri. Lineage (NCBI taxonomy): Eukaryota > Metazoa > Arthropoda > Malacostraca > Isopoda > Cymothoidae > Ceratothoa > Ceratothoa steindachneri. The sequence goes on from OZ018337.1 coordinate 86,067,993, forward strand.
ATTCCACCTGAGGAAAACGTTAAGAAACTGATGAATGTTTTGCATTAGATGAAGAGTCTTTGGAATATCAGACCATGTGATGAATCTTCTAATTAGATTTACTGCTTTCCTTTTCAAAGGAGGAATAAGTATTAAGAAAAGAAACTGAGACTTTCTGAGAAATTGGAGTAGGTCATAGAGACTCTAAAAAATAGACGTTTTCATTTTTACTTTTCTCCAATCACAAAATATATTCTCGCGATTATGCCACAGTCTATGGAGCCCACTTCTCGTCTTGTTCACCAAAGATAACTTCAAAATAGGCCTTTGAATAAGGGAACATATTTAAAAGAATGCTCTAGGATCATTTATGCTTTTATTTCTACTTGCAAATGCCCTGATTAGATCGGAAATAAATATTACTCAGTGTATTTTCCGAAAAAAAGTGGATTTCAAATAAATTAAAACTAAACTATACATAAAAAACGATTTTAAATTTGAAATCACTGTTATAAAGCTAATTAGATTGATTTGCAAAATCCCATGCATCAATAAATGAAACTGAAAATGTTCACTTGAATTAGTTAAAGATATCGTCAGATTGATGGTGATGTAAGTGTTTACGTATCATTTACATCTGCATGATACGCTTGCTGTCTTTGTTCTTATATTCTGGACAGATATTAAAATTTCAAATATTCAGTGCTATTAGTAGTTTAAAACACTTCACTTTTGTTATTAATTATATTTTATCAAGTGAATCTTTAAGTGTTCATAAGTAAATGCTCTTTTTCATCTAAAAAATCTGAATAAATCAATTTATTACCTAAATGACTTTCCCTTCTGAACAATTATATTTTAGATGTTATTAAGGACTCTTCTCTCAATATAAAACGTAATCCCTAAAATAGTTAGTGGTGGTTAACGGGGCATCTATAATCGAGGTAAAATTATTTAAGATAATCGTATTTTGGGAGCCAAAAGTGATTTATCATCAATGTGTATCAGTGAAATCTTTAATCACGCCAACTTAAAATCAAAACACATTGTCCAAGAGCACATATGTTATAAAATTTAAGACCACCGTAGCGTGTGTCTATTAGAAACAAAATAGATAATTTCACTAAACTCCAAGTCGTTTTTCTGATATGCTACCAAAAGAGATGATTGCACTCAGGATTAACTTGTCAAAATATTTCAGTAAGATGTTCATCTAATTGCACAACCATTCAATCGAGTACGTGCAAGTTTTTATCCGTTTGCAAGAAAAGTACATTCCTAGCATTGCTCAAGTATTCTTAAAATCTGGTTACTCGGTAAATTAGGCTAAATAACATTTCCTCCGCAAAACCTTGAGAGAGATCAAGTTAATAATGGAAAAATTGCCATCTATGCATGTTGATAACTATATCACCTATGTAGGCTTATTCCCTTGTCATGAATTTCTAAACCATCCGCTTTGAAATGTTAAAAAGCTTGAAAAGTTAATCACAGATTAAATAGCGCTCACTCGAGGCTGCTTCTCGTTCCTTTCTCAATGTCAGAAACATTAGCAAAGTTGAGTCGTTTCACAGAAGTTGCGATCTGAAGGTCGTCATATAACATAAAATAAGGAAAACAATAAAAAGCCTTCTCTTTTTTAAAAGCCTTATTGTTTTATACCCTTTGTTAATTATTTATATAAATCAGGATTTAAACAAGGCTTTTGTTTATTTTTTTAAAATTTACTGCAACACGATTACTTAAATCAATACCCTCGCCCTAATTATTACGGCGAATGTGAAAGCTTATAATGTACTTATAATCGATTCCGTCAATCATTGGCTATTTTTGCACGAATGGTTGATTTTTTTAATGCGGTGGATATGGCCGTGTTATTGGCAAAGGAAATAATGCATATATGGATGCTCTACGAATAGGCGTTTATTATGTTGGAGATTCTTTAATAATTTTAATTATAAGAAAAATTGTATGAAATCCAATATTATCAAAGTTACTAATATAAGTCTTGGACTAAATAATGGAAAAAATATCTTATATTTAATATTGATTTGACCAATGTAGCGATAATATGAACTCCAAGAGAGATTAGACATAAACAAATAGAGAGTGAGAAAAGAAGCAAATGGATAGAATGAAAAAAAGAGAGGGAATGAGAAAAAGAGTGTTAAAAGAGAACGAGAACAAGAGAATGAAAGGTAAATAATACGAAAGAGAAAAAAGAAATAAAGCTAGATAAATAGAATGAGAATGTATAGTAAGAGTTAGATTGAGAGTGAGATGCAGAAAGATATCGTGGTAAAAGAGAATAAAAGAGACAGAGTGAAAGAGACATATAATGAAATAGACAATGAGAGAGAGAATGGATAAGGGAGAGGTAAAATGAAAGGAGAGAAAGAATTAGAGAGAGAATAATATTGAGTTAATGATAGACAAGATAGATAATGAGAGTAGGGGCCAATAAGATAGAGAAGGAGAAAGAGAGAAAATGTTAGATATGTAGAAGGAATTAGAGTAAGCACACCATAAAGCTACAGTAAGAGAGATAAAATGAGAAAAACAAAGTTAAAGAGAATGAGAGAAATAGAATAAGGAACTGAAAGAGATATTTAGTGTAAGAGAGCGTGTCTGTATATATATATATATATATATATATATATATATATATATATATATATATTTGCTAATGAAAGAGCACGTTAGATAGGCATCTGAACTTTTGGATGAGATAGATTGACATTGGAAAAGACAAATATAAAGAAGCATTAATATTATCATTTATTTAACTAATTTGCTCGTCTAGATAAACAAAGAAATTTTTAAATGTTTGGCATATTTTTACGCTTTTCGAATTTTAAAATTCTTACAAATATTGCTAGGATATATTCCATGTTTTAACTTACCTCATAGTTTATACACAAAAATTTGTTTCCTTTTTGAATTATATTTTCTACCTTTAACAGGAAATTTAATCTTGCTTATTTTTGTTTTGCAATTTTCTTAACTTCCCTCACTAATGAGACCTTACAGGTCCATAAAAGTTAATTTATAGAAATCCGATAGTGTGAATTTTGGAAAATCAACTTTAATGTTGAGAACATTTTCTCAAATTTGTTTCCTAAATGTTTCATAGAAACTCCAAAATTTTAACTGCAAATAGTTTATGTCAACTTTCATTGTGAATTCTGGAAAAAAACATACGTTGTCTGGGCACCGCACCAAAGCAGGTGAGTTTGGGTCTAATGGACCCCACGATAACATTTACGCAACAGTAATGATTTTTGATAGACATCCCTAAAACGTGCTATATATATAACAAATATATATATTATAATCAAAAAATATAATCTAAAACACTATAATAATGCAACACATTTTTAAATCATGGCGAGCACTTCACGGAGAAAGATAAGAATGAATGAGGATATTCAGAGGCAACTTATGGATCTCAATATAGATTCTGAAAATGAAGACAACCCAATATTTGAGGAGGTCTACGATAGCGATGAGGAAGATACGTACATTCCCACGTTACTTCAGAATCTTCTGAAGGGGAGAAAGATTTAGATGATGCTTCTTTCCTCCATACACAATGAACCCACTATTAAGACGAAAGATGGCGTAGACACTTTCGTTCAAATGTGTGCAGCGTACAGTTGCAGCCGTAGAACCCAAATATGGCCTTTCTGCATGCTTTACAGACGAATCAATGCAGCAACCATAATGCATTCATTATCTAATCATGGTAACAAGAAAGTAGAAATGAAAACGTTAGAATGCGTTGGCAATTCATGCAAGAGTTAGCTCTGCAACTTTGTCGGCCTTTGAGTGAGAAAAGACTGACACAACCATCACTCTCAAGAGACTTCAAGAAAACCATTGCCAATGTGCTCAATATGAATCTCCCTTCTAAGACAATGACTCTCTTGTTAGATGTCAATAAACGCTGTGTACATTCCACAAGACAGGTACATAGAAAGACGAGAGTGGTTTGCTATAAGTGCAAAAGGCCAGTCTGTGGGGTACATTCTTCCCATTGTGCCTGGACTCTATGTGAACTCATAAGAAATATGGCCTCCATGTAGTGTGTAAGGAAAAGAAAAGGAAACATTTTACTTTTATTTTTTTTTTAGGTTTTTTAGTGCCGTTAAACATTAGATTATGTAAAAGAGAAACATTTTACCTCATTTTTTTAATCTTTCACTATAATTTCTTCGACTGAATAGACCAAACCGAGCGGGAAAGAGGGAATTAACCTTTCTTAAATAATAAAGATTAATTTGTTGCTGGAATATTGAAAAGGTTTATGACTAGAAATTAAAAATTATACTGTAATTAGATTTTTAAAATCAAAAGGATGTTTATGAGATATCCGACGACTCTTCTATAATCACAAATTTATCCTGAATAAACACCTTTACAATCTGACTATTCATGCAAAGATCCTTCAGATATCATTCGCCATTTTACTGTTATGAATGATATAACTTTCGTAGAAGTTATGATATAACTGCTGTTTACGTTAATTATAACTTAAATAGCTGAATAATATTCATTTACTTAAAAAGGAGAAAAAGAATCTAAATTCTAAGTTTTCTAATCTTTTATTTTTTAGCAAGTTTTTCTACAAAATTGTGGAAGATTAATTAAAAAAAGGTAGAATCAAAATGAAATCCCTTAAATGATCCTTGTTAATTTTTGAATCCCTGCCACAGAACAATTTTGCGTATCCCAAAGCTTCCTATTCTTCTAACTCTTATCGGCATCCGTCCGCCATGTTTTCATTTATGAGTCTTTATTAATTTTAATCAATTACATTATATGGTTTCGACCATAATTTTCCTTTAAATTTTTTCATAGTGTAATTATTAAGAGTTCATTATCCTATAATATAAAATTTTACAATCATACCATTTAAAATATTTCCACGCCTATAAAACGCTAATTGTACAAGGTTAGATTCTTACGCCAGAGTATGAAAAACAACGGATTAATTTATCTATTTTTCTCCATATAGTTTAGTAGAGTCTTCGGGTTGAAGCTAATAATAATTACGGATAGGTTGATTTTCACTAATGGAATTTTGAATGCCGCAGGATATATCTGTAATTTATGTGTGAAGTCTATAAAATAAAGGATCGTTCAAAAGAATCATTCTAAGGAAATTTTATCTAGAAAATCCGTGCTAATTATATTAAATGGCTTCCTTTGTTTCATATAATTTATTTCAAGCGATTATCTTAACAAATGCTTCTTGGCTATTCGAACTGACCTCGTTTAAAATGTTTAATATTGTATTGAATACAATGATACCTGAAATCTTTGTTATTTAATTTTACCACATTTTTAACTTCATACATTTTATATGCGAAAAACTAATGACGGAAAATTTGTAGACGAGATTTCAACGAGTTGTGCATTTGCTGTGATTTTAAGCTTTTCAAAAAGTGGTGGGGGAAAAGACAGAATACTAAATATAATTCTTTTAAAAACATTCGAATAACATAGATTTCTTTTATTGAGCGAAGCTTCAAAATCAGATTTTATAGCAAAAATAAAGTATAATTCATAAACCAACATTATATTACCAATCATTTTTTGCTTGAAAAAAGGCAGAAAAAAAAGATAACACATTTCGCAAGAAGAAATGTAAAATAGAAAAGGAGAAAGATAAGAGGCCTGTTAGTTATGACATGGTGCCCAATGGGGAACTCTATTGAAAGCCTGATCCTACGAAGACCTGAAAAAAACAATTTCCTTCATTCTCAAGTTGGAGAAGAAAGACTGTAACCCTGTAAACTTTATTAATTCCTACATAAAAGAGGATCTTGCTCTACCCAGGCAGAGGTTTGCTCTGTCGCCTAAGCCAAGGTAAGAGTATAGGATTCCATTACAGGATCCAATTGAGAGGTTACCTTTTTTATAGTGTCAAATTTTTATGAATAATATTTCTTTCTTTCTTCTTTTCGTTTATATTCTCCAAGTAGAAGACTTTCGATATTTTTTAAATAACTTGTTTTTGATTATCTCTTTTGTAATTGTTATCTTTATTTTATTCTCATTTTTTTTAAGAAACTAAGCTTTAAATACTATTTTTATACAACATATTTCAAATTTATTTTTTTCAAACCTTCCGTATCTTTATTCTTATATTCAGCACCTAAGATGTATAAGATGATCAAAAATGCTAACACTTATATATAATTTGTATAAAAGCTTTAAGTATACGAAAAACCATACTAAATGTCCGTTTTTTTAGACTCTTGAGCAACTATTATTAAATCTTTGATTAAAGCTTTGAATCTACGAAAAACTATCCGTGCACTCCTATTTTTCGATCTCTAAATATACTCTTACAAAAAACCTTTGAAAACATTTGAAATACCAAAAGACTTCACTTCATACGGGCTATTTGAATTTAGCAACAATCTTATAGTATAAAATATTTATAAATTTTCCAGTACGAATCTCTTAATAATTTACTCTTGGCCTATTTTTATCTCCCTTTTTTTTAAACGGAAATAAATAATCCTCATGATTCTTTACTTTCTGATTCTAAATTTGCCCCAATAATTTCTCTTTGATCAATTAGATTTTAGGGGCAAGTAGCTCTTTTCTCCTGATAAAGTCTAAAATTAAAAATCTTTTTTAAAAATAACTTTGATAAAACTTTCGAATATACCTAAAAATAAAAAAAAAATCAGCTTTGACTATATTTTAACCAATATTCTTAACTTCACCATTTGTAATTCTTTATTTTTCCTGAGCTTCACCATTTTGTTTTTTAGAACTCAAAAGCAATTCTTAGAAAGAACAATGATTAAAAATTAAAATTTACCTAAATCATAACCGAAATAAGATAACAAAAAATATCTATTTTCATTCGCAATATACAACAAATCCTGCTCGTAAATATATTGATATGAATGAACTGGTCCGTCATAAACTTAAAGTTCTCTTTTCATCTGTAGACAAGATATGATAAATAGAAATTTAAAAAAATGAATACCTAAAAGGAATTGGCAAAAAAATATGAGGTTAAGTTTCGCCAACGAGTTCAACCCTTTGAGGCTCACTGGCACGCCTGTGTGCCATAACTTTAACTCGCTGTATAAAATATTCTTATATATTATTTTTAATCCGTTCTATACCTTAAGTTCAACTCAAAACTTACACAGGGTTACTGGTCATATTTTAACTTAAACAATTACATATGTTCATTAACTTTTATTTATAAAATGCTACATAATAGTATACCTTAATAAAAACTATATGATGATGTTGATCTTTCATAATACTTACCTTCTATTTCTTCGTATTCTTTTAAATATCTTATAATGAGATGTCGAAGGCTTCTTTGGTCAAAGATCATCTCCTATGTGCCATACATAGCTAATGACTCCAGATAAGGCAGTTAGTTGTAAACAGTGTAATTCCGTAATATTAGATTCTGTTCACAAGTCAATATTTCCATTTCAATAACGTTCTCATGGATAATATTAATTACTTACATCAATTTGATCACTTTCTTCCATGACGCGAATTATTCCTATCACAAAAGCTTATGTCACATCCTTTTTTATTTTTCATATTGAGTAAATTAAATATTTAAAGTAGAAAATGCCTTGGAAATTCTCGCACCACCACGCTCAAATCGGCTTTGAGTCCTGCCAATCATATATTTAAATCTGCAAGAAAGTTTTGATTGGCAAGCAGAAAATAACATCAGCAATTCAGAAGCATCAATGGGGAAACATTACTTATTAAATTACTCATTAAAGTATATTTCAAGGAACGTAGTACAGGTCGAATTAATCGTTGAATGGCAGAATGCATCGCACGCATCAATGAGATGATCCGTTCGAAAGCGAAGTAGGTAAATATTAATTAAACACTTGGTTGTAAATTAAGCATTTCCAAACTCTTATTTTCAGCTATTTATTGAAGTTTTAAATTTCGAATGAGGTAATTATTTGTATCCATCTGATTTATTTATTCATTAATATATAAGGAATAAATATATCTAATGGATACAAATAATTACCTTTGATTGAATCATTTATTTAAGTTTGTATATTCATCTTATCACGGAGCTAAATGGGTGCGAAATCAATCGGCCACCAAAATAAAAAAATCCTAGAAAGTTTCTTCTTAAAATGAACATATTAAAATTTTATTTGCCGATACATGGCAAATTTACAGTATCTACACTACGCTCCCAAAACACCCATGAAGTAATCCATTTTGCAGTATATCCCAATAAACAATGAAACAGTATTTTACAGCAAAAGTATTCATACGCCACTGACAATTTTACAGCAATATTTTATGGTGTAGTCTTTATTCCAAAATTCTAAGTTAGTTATCCCTAGAGAATTGCTTGTATAGAAATACTCTCAGAGTCTTCCTCCAATCATTTCATATTTATATTTTAGTTTTTACAGGCCTCTAAATTACACTCCAGATGAGAATAGCTGTCTTATTTCTGAAATCGACTCGATTTCTTCCTCCAGAGAGGTCATTCTCCAGGATACTTCAACCTACCAGATATTGACTGGATGCTGCCTGCTCCACAGGATTTTACACCGCTTGGTTGCTCCTTCTTAGATTTATTCCTATCACTAGGCCCTATTCAAGGGGGGAAGTTTCCTACTTTTGTCACTTCTGCAAATGTATTGGATTTAGGTTTCACCTCTAGTTAGGACCGTGTTTTAGAGTTAACTGGTACATACCCTCTCTCTGGATGTGGGCATGTTGGTATGTTATTCACTTTCTCAGTTTGTTCTCTCTCAACGACACCCAAGCCTGATTCTTAGTTATGCCTTGACTGATTTCATTGCAAGTTTAATGCACTTAATGATTATTTTTTCATTTTTGACTTGGATAACATACTCTTTGGTTGTTATATACATGAATTATACTCTAAATTTGCTAGTTTATTGCATAATGCTTTCAATTTCAATGAACTTTATATATCACAAAGTCCCTCATATCTACCTTGGGTTAAAAAAGTTTCTCGAACACTTCAATCTCATAAGAATTTTGCTTAGATTCATTTGAAGACTCTAAGATCTAATTATGGGCGAAATTCTCCGATTACTCTTCAAGCATGGTTTGAATCCAGGAATACAAATATACCTTTTATGCTTGATGTGCAAAAGGATGTCCATTCCTATAAAAAATCCTTGCTTGAAGACTAGAACTCTAAGAGACTTCATGCCTATTCGATAAGGAAAAAGGTTGATCTTCCGTCGGTTGGTAATTTAAGAGTAGATGGTAGGTGGTACAGTGACTATGAAACAATGGTTAACCTATTGCCCGACTAATTCGTGTCTGTATTTGTTGTCGGAAACAAGCTTAATCCATATCCACACCAAGTGTCTGCAGTTCGTATGATCCTTAATAAAGTTACTGTAGACGAAATATTAAAGTCTCTTCAAAGATTAAAGCTATCAGGAGGTTGTGAACCTAATGGCTTTCCTGTATCATCTTTAAGAAATGTGCATTAGCTCTTTCTTATCCGCATTATTTAATCTCCAACAAGAGCATTCCATCAATGAAGGTACCAACTGAATGGAAATCTGCCAACATTATGCCATTGTTATAGGGTAGTATACATTCAGTCACTTTGAACTATAGACCAATTACCATGAGATCAGTCTGTTGTAAGTCTCTTGAAAGAATTATTGTTTCCCATATTAATATATTTTGTTAAGGCAATAATATTCTTTCGCATCATCAATTTGGCTTATGTGCAGGCTTATCTGTGTCTGACCAGATTCTAAGCACTTATGATTATATCAGCAATCAAAGGGACTCTGGCCAAGCTGTTGATGTACTATTATTCTTTGACTATAGCAAAGCCTTTGATGTGGATAACTATCAGCTGCTTCTATTAAAGCTTTCTCTGATAAGCATATGTGACCCACTGCTTGGATGGATAAGAGATTTCCTGCGTGGTAGGAAAATGTAGGTTGTGGTTTAGAGCTCTTCTACTCGTGAAGTTGATATATCAAGTTGGGTTCCTCAGGGCTCTGTAATTGGATGAGTCTTATTCCTTTTATATATAAATCATGTTGTTGGTGCTCTTAGTTGCAAAATTACCTTGTTTGCAGAAGACCATAAGTTGTATCTGGCTTCACACTTGGTGTTGCTGGGGTACTTGGTTTCAGTGACACTGTACAAAGTGACATATCCTTGCTCTACCGCACCAGTCATTCTTGGAGTCTGAAATTCTTTGTAAATAGGTGTGCTCGAGTTTGCTTTTGTAGGTCCAACACTATACCTGTTTTTGATTATTATTTTGGAAATTGTCCTATTCCTAATAAATTCTCCTTCAGAGATCTTACTGTTCTGGTGAATTCCTCTCTTAAATTTTATTTGCATATAAGGAATGTGGTTAGCAAAGCAGGTGGAGTTGCAAATGGTATTCTTAGGGGCACAGTTTGCTGGTCTTGTGATTTTATGAAGCAAGTTTTTATTTTTCATTTTCATCCCATTATTGATTTTGCAAGTGTACTTTGGAATACTGGTTAGGTGGGTTATTTGAGACTTCTTAAAATTCTACAAAGAAGATGGACCAATGATTTTGCTAGATTCATAAATTTGCCTTATATTGAGCGTTTTTTAAACCTGAGTTGGTTCTCTATCAAGAGTAGATTGCTGCGATCTGATTTGATCATGGTGTGGAAAATTTCGAATAGCCATTGACCGCATCTTGTACTCTTGTGTGCATATGCAAATAGTGTTCGCACCAGAGGTCATACTAAGAAGATTTTTGTACCTATGTATTTGACGGACGTTAGAGCTCGTTTCTCTTCAGTTAGGATCATAAATCTCTCGAATAATCTTCCTGAATAGTTAGTATCTGTTCCTTCTTGCAGTCTTTTTAAAGTAAATTGACTCTTTTCCTTGGTGATCATCTTTTTAAAATTTAATGGCCTATCATCTTGGCTTTTCTAATTGTGTCCATCATTAGCCAACCATATCGCCTTTCCTTATCGTTATTCTTCTTTGCTGTTGTGGTTAGAGGACACAACAGTGACTGGTGAGGGATAAGACCCTCATCAAGGTAGGAACGCCAAACCTACCCGCTCTAATCTTACGCACTTGATCACTTTTTTAATCACTAAATTATTTTTCTTACTAACACAATCATAAAAGTTCCAGACATCCGTTTGCTAAACCAATTCCTCGAAGTAGCGATATTCAACTTTTGCCTTTACCATATTTCAGAACTAATACCGATTTAAGAAATCCTTGGTACAGCATTTGGTTTACAAACTTCGTTATTTCTTTTGTACCAATTTAACATTACTTCATATTTAATTCTATCAATTCTTTTTTTATAGTTACTTTGCATCACTGAATGAAAAGAATAAAACTTTTATTTCAACTTCAATTACCCTTTTCCTAATGTTTCAAAGGCGCCGTTTCCCGGGAAACCGCCACTTATTTGGCCATTATTTTCTTTAATCGCTAAACATGAATAAGTAAAAATAATAAAACATACATAATACTGTCATAGATCAAAAACTTCCGTTTTTATTTTCTACTCTACTTTTTCTCATGGATGCCAATGAATAACCGTATTATTTAAATGGCATGGCTTTGGGAAGTCCATCGAGATCGATGATGACGAATCCCTTCTCACGGGCAGCAAACTGCAGTAGGTTTAAGCGGGTATTGATGTTGGCAGTCTTCGAACCCGTATCTCGGTCGAGAGAAGAAGGACTATAGTGGGAGGAGAGGGTCGAGACGACCAGGCTTCATCTTCGGCTGCAAGGAGCTGCAGAGACACCACTCTGTCAGTGCTCACCTATAGGCACTCACGATCCTAGTTTGTGATCCAGGTATCCTTTCTCTGGCGTTTGCCTAAAATGCAGAACCCACAAGGCTCTGGGGTGAGGAGGTGAAGTGATTGGTAGGCGCGAAGGCGTGGCCACACACTGGTGAGACTGCACATTAGTTAAATTCCTGCTTTGCCTGCCTTCTCGCTTTGCAGCTTTTGCCGCTGGCTATCCCTTGTGGAGTAAAGGGAAGTCGAGGGCGTAAGAAGAGACTTCCTCTGTCACTTCGTAGCCTTTCCATTGCTAAGACTTCTGATGTGCCTAATCGCAGTCACCCACGGTAGTTTGGGCTGCAGATTTTTCAGAAATCTCTTGGTTCTCGTCTCGTCTCGTCTCGTCTCGTCTCTATAGATTCAGAAGAGCAGCAACTACGCAACTCCTCCTTGCAGAAACATGTTGATAGATTCTATCAGACAAAGTTTATCTTTATTGCCCAACAAATAGTTTAAACTTATTTAATAATTCCTTAAAAATTGCATGGTGCGTCTGTAGCTGGCTACTTGCGAAGGCTTGCTTAAAGTGTAAATCCGCTAGGTCTTCTTCTTTGAGTTTTATTTGTTGGGTACCTTCTTCTGGTAAGTATTGGTATATCTTTTGAGCGTTGGTGGCGGGTAATATTTATTGTTCAATATTGGTAATTGCACTCAGAACAAGGGCCGGAAAATTCTTTGCAAACTGCTTTTTTCAGATCAATTGATAAACGGGCAAATAGATGCTACTAATTCATAAATTTCATACTAAGTAAATCCCTGGTACTCTTTTCAATATATATATTTTCAGCAAAATTTTGGCTTAAAAAGTCCTTAGAAAAAAATTCTAGTATAGGAATTATTATAATGTTAAAATCTACATATTATTAAACTAGCTTCATTTTATTGTAAAATCGAAAAAAGTAGGGCGTAAACAAACAATTATATAACTTTTGGCTTTCATCATTTCTTACTGAGTGTCATGCTTTTATTTTATTTAAAATTCAATGCTCCCTTATTAATCAATGAAATTTACATTTTCGATAAATCCAACACGAAAGTTTTACCAAATAAAAGATTCCATCTACCGAAAATTGTGGATTTTATGAATGGGATGCCGGATCGGGATTCCATCCCCTGACTCGATATACTATTTCAAAAATCAAGTAAAATGTAAATTACAGTTAGGTATTTGCCAAATGATTTTGTTTTAAAGAATATTAGGTTAGTGCTCACCTAAATCTATATTTCATGCAAAAAATTCTCTTGATGTGGAATTTCACACGATATTCTCATTTCCTCTATAAAATGTTTACCTTTGCTTTATATTTACTAATATCAATCATTTTTATATAGTTAATTTGCCTCGCTCAATAAAAACAGAATTACACCTTTGATTCTGCTTAATGGAGGCAGAAATTCAATATTTTTAACTAAATGTCGCGGAGTAGCCAAAAGGGGAAGCCAGAAGGTTTCAAAACTAGTCTCCAAATATAAGTTTCATTATATTTATGTTAAACGGAAGTATAAATATAGACTTGGGTAGCAGCCAAATACAATTACAAAAAGAAAACATGCACAATAGTTCAATAGTCCAGTGAACATAAATTCGCAACTTACAAACTATTCTAAAACCCTGTATATAAACTATCAGATAGGATATTCTGTTTTTTACCAATGACTGTAAAGAACATGTCTCAAAAGCATTTTTCGTTATATAAAAATTAATTATAACAAAATCAAATTATTTAGCAATAGGAGGTTTTATACAGAAGTTCTATCTCACACTATAGGTAAGGTTTCTATTCAATAAATAAAAAAAATTTAGACCCTTATTACTGTCTGACTTATTTTAATAATTGGCATATAAAAATAATTTTCCTACATAAAGTTTGACAGAGAAGGTCTATGTTAAAATAATCGTTTATCGGTCCATCTCGAAATCATTTGAGGATTATGGAATTTTTGAAGCGCTTCTTATTTGACTTATGAAGAAATTTCAATAGGAATGCTAAACTTTATATTTCTCTCGGTGCAAAAAGCATTGCACTTTCGTTTTTATTGAGTATTTATCAAATGAGTTTTAATTTAACTTTGGCTTTAGAAATTAATTTTTTTCTTTATTTGATTCGAAATTCCATCGTTGAGGCATCAGATCGATGCCAGAGATATCTGACTCAGGGGCGTCAGGAGATAGGTGTCTATTAACACACAACCTGATACTTTTCTAACCGATGGAAGATGTCTTCACACCCATCACCACCCACATAGCATTTCAACTTAAAATTTATCTTTAGGTTTTCTTATCACATCATGTGCAGTCTTCTCTGTTCCTGAAGATACTGATGGAGTAATGTACCTCTAAATTAATAACTACTATCCACATACCCCGATTTGGTGTAAAAGGGTCCCCATATGCTAGTTGGTTAGTATTTATACCAACCTACTCTTAATTCCGATCTTCAAAACCGTTTTCAGCAAAAAACAAAATTGGTGTCATTAATTTTCTAAAAGCCTTTTTGTTACGCTCATCTTTTCTGCCAATAAATCCAAAAATCAAACAAACATTTTGACGAATTTCGCTGAATTTCATGATATTTTTAGTAGTCATTCCTTTTATTTCTAATTATTTAAACAAACACATCTGTTTCTGACGGAAATGTTTGAAAGAGTAGCAATATTTCAAACCCCGAGATAAGGAAAGATATTCATCGACCTCTGGAGAGTATTTATAAAGGATGTATTTATTTACCAAATAATTGGTCTGAATTCATGAGGTTTGCAGGTATGTATTTTTTCTGTTTAGTAAGCTAACTTTGAGTATACATGGATTATTTTTAATACAAGGACGTCTGGGTAAAGCAATTTCTCTATTATGAGTGTTAAGATAAAATATCCTAAATTTCCTATATTTGACTTGCGTTATATATAATAAATGTTTTACTACAGTTTTATTTTTGATGTTGTGCATAATTTTAAATTTAAAATTAAACAATGAGTGATGAGTACTACTTAAATAATAAACTTCTAATGATTACCAAGGTGTGTCTTTGCTCTTTGCGCTGTCCTTCAAACCTCAGAAGGCAGAAAACTATTCTTCTCCTGTATTCCCCATGTAATTAGACGCTGCTCCATTTGGTATTCAAAAGGATAAAGAAGGAAATGAAGGACAACAAAAATACTCCACAAGAATAGAGCTGAAATTTGCTATTTCTAATTATAGGCTTCTACATTTAATCTTGTGTTTAAAATAAAGGATAAAAGGACCAATTAACAAAGTCTACTCATAAATAAAGTGGAATGCTGTGAGAATGAAAATATCCGAGGTAAAAGCAGTTGGGTGTCAGTATTCGACATTAGTTTTATTTAAATAAAGACGGTTTCATTTGCACCTTGTGTTACATTAATCTCTTATATTTAATGCACGTGAAATAATTTGACTTAAAAGCAAATTTATTATAGAAATTTCTTTTAGTTCAACAATCTCTACAAAGGTTGATTTATGGAAATGTGGATGAGAGATAAACACATTTGCTAGTATATATCACGCATTTATCTCTTTTTAATTCGTACTATGCCTTCACTAAACATCCTTCACCTTCACAGAGACAGCCTCTTGATAGAGATTCCATTTCAATGCTACAAATCCGAAATACAGATAAATATAAGAACAAGTGGAGCATATTGTAAATCTCCAAACATCTGTAATTTGAAAAAGAAAAGGCGGAAGAATTATCGTGATAGTGTTTCATCACATCACTCCTTTCCGCCTAGTAAACACAATGCCAGCAGCTATCAAGTGTTCAGCATCTATTGCACTGAAAGCCGACATCAAAATTAGTAACATATGCCTTACAAATTGGTCGACAACAAACAAGAGTCATTTCCCCCTGATGGTCCACATCCCTTTCAGCTAGAGCCCCAAATTATAACCAGAGGGAAATATCACCGAGAAATCCGTATATGGTTAAAAGAGCTCAAGGCAGACGGTGATCAGTATTTTTCCAACAGACTCATTGACCACTGCTAGGAGTTCGACATTGCCATCAATAGTCAAGCAACTCCAATGGTTATCTAAGTCAGTAAGAGATACTGAAACTAGAGCAATCTGGCACGAAACATTATGTTCCCTTCAACCGTCTCCCATCTTCTTTGCCAGGCAGCCCGAAGAGCTGCCCGTATTCCTGCCATGTAGTCGGTGTGAGATTGTAACACTGAGGACACTTCCATTCCGGAAACCCTCTTAATGCTCCATTGGGCCTAAAAGGTTTCCCACCACCCGTACACGGAATCGACGATCTCGCAAAAATTCAAATATAAACATTGGGCGGCGTCCTCTTGCCCCTATTGTGTGGAGAGTCTCCATGATACCTTATAGCTATGCAGTATCATAGGCCTTCTCCAGATCGTAAAACACCTTGGCGTAGTGCTGTCTACGAAGGAAGGCCTCCACTGATGTTGATGGAACTTTCGGAAGCCGCACTCTGCAGAAGACAGATGGCCTGCGCTGTCTAGGAAAAGTCTAATCTAACATTTAATAATTTCTCCATCAACTTGCACACGCAAAGAGGTTCGAGAGATTGGGCGGAAACCAGCCGGAGAAGAGTAATCTCGCCCCGGTTTGCGAAACCAAGCACAGTAGCGATTCGCCAGGAATCCGGGAGGGGACCCTCCGCCCAGACCCTGTCGAACAAATATAACAGAAAGGCTCTGTCTCGATCACCCACGTTTTGAAACATGGCGTACGGGACATCTTCCGGACCATGGGCGGATTTCCGCGCACGAAACAAGAGCGGAACGCAACTCACTTACACTAAACCTGTCGTTCAAGGGTCCTCCGCCTCTGGAGGTAAAGCTCAGTTGGCCGCCTTCCGCGACATCACGACGTGTATTTAATGCTGGCAGAGCAGCATGTCGGCTAGAGAATTCGGAGAGAGCGGTCGCGAAGGATTTCGCCACGGACGTGGGGTCCGAGATTGCGGTCCCATTCTCCTGGAGAATGGGAAGGGGGTCCTGCGAGAATTTGCCCCAAATCCTTTTGACTCGCTTCCACACCTCTGCTAGAGGGATATTCCCGTTAAGTGAAGACACGTATGTCCGCCAAGAAAAGAGGCGGGCTTGCTTCGAAATATCCTAGAACCTAGCTCTAGCCCGACGAAATTCGCCGACAGTGAAATCGTTTGGGCGGCGCTTAAAAGCGCATGTAGGCATAATGCTTCTGTTTTAGGGCCATCTCACACTCAGCCGGCCACCACACGAGTTGTCGGCTTAAAAAACGCCCAAACGTTCTGGGAATAGTAGTCAAGCCCGCTACGATGAGGTTACCGGAGAAGAACTCAACGGCCTCATCTACCGACCTAAACTCCTCGACTGAGATATAGAATTCAGTCATTTCCTGAAATGCAAGCCACTGCTTCCACGCCAAGCACCACCGAGGTGAACTTATTGGCGGCAGTTGCCCAGAAAATGATATTTGAATGGGAAAGTGATGACTATCAAAGAGGTCATCAACCACCCCTGAATCAAAATAAGGCTGTGCATCCGAAGAGCACAAAGATATATCATAGCAAGAAAATGAATCTCCCCAGAGAGGATGTCTGCCGTTCAGATCTCCAAGCAAGAAAAAGGGCCTTGGAAACCCCGCCACCTCGCGGCGGAAGTCCCCCGCGTCTAAGTCAGCTGACGGTGTAGTGTACGCAGAAATTATAGTATAAGTCCTATCCAGTTGAAGCAGCACAGCCACTGCCTGAAAGGAGGTATCTAACGTAAAAAGAAGAACCGAGACATTATGGCGGGGGTAAACCGCGCATCTCCCTGCTCGACCCCTATCTCGTGGTGGTGGGGGCGCAAAACCCTAAAACCACGGGACGGAAGGCAGGGTGCACGCGCCTATTATGATCTCCTGTAGAAAAATAGCAGCTAACGGGGAAAGGGACGATCCGAGCCTCCTCAGCACCTACCAGTTGGCCCGGAGTCCACGGCAATTCCATTGAAGGAATATGCCCTCCAGGCCTAGCTCGTAGGATACGCTGGGGCCCTCTTCGAATAGAAGACCCTCACAGAGAAGGAGACCTCTCTTTTTTTATGTGTTGCTGCCCGAGAGCGGCTCTGTCGATGGAACAGGGGGAATTAAAGGGATTTTTTTGTTTGAATCATTATTGGGCATGGTGACACTCTTTTTTACGGGATATAATATCTCATCACCCCTGGTAGTAGCCCAACCTGAAAGAGTTGCGTACAGACCTGGCCATGCAGCTGCCCCCATTTACGCCCCCCCCCCTTCCGCCCGGTGACTTGGCAGCCCTTCAGCATGGCGGCTCATCCTTGCGCATGCCGCAAAATTGATGGAGTGTGAAGAGAGAAGGAAAAGGGATGTGAGGAAGGGATGGGTGGGAATGAAGCAGATGTTAAAAAACCACCATTCCAAATCGGAGATAAGGGGTGACTGAACATTGCCCCATTCCTCCTTAGCCTCGATCTGGGATGGTTGGCTGAGAAGGTCAGCATCTACCCTGTGAAATTAGATGCTGACCAGAGAAAGTTGGATAACGTATTCGAAGGCATTGGAAAATATTAGAATTAAGCATGGATCAACTCGGGGATGTGGTCACTCAAACAATATTCACAATTTAATGGCGTAGAGTATGTTTCTTAGTAATCTTAAGATTTTATTTTATACCATTTGAATATCTAAAACATCCATATTTTGTTATCTAAAACCCCAAAGATTTTTTAAACACTTCTCTTTTAATTTAACGAAATATATATAAGGCCAATTCATTAACTCATTTTGATGTCCCTAAGCAACAGCCACGCTCTCTTTTAACAAAGGTGTTTGCAATTAAGGTAAGAGCCCTTAAACGATAAAAATTTTGGCGTCTATTTTCATCTAAATTATTTAAAAGCACTGGAAATTTGGAATCTCTGCCCGATCAACAAATCGGAAGCAATAATGTGAATACTTCAGCCTTTCCTTTTGCTACCCATTCCACTTCAGCTTCTCCATTTCTAAAGCAATGCTAATTTTGTGAAAATATCATTTAATAGATACATTTCTTCCCATTTTTGCGGCTCTTTCAAAATAAAGTGTGAGTGGATAGTTGTGATGTCAATTATGTTAGAACACTGATATTCACTGATAGAAATTAGGTCACACATTGGTTTGATTTTTATTTATATAATGTTTTCTTTAACTTTTAAGTTGTAGAACAGAATTAAAAGATTGGTGGTGAATAATTTATGAAATTGTTTAAAAAAGAGGAATGGATAGATCACTAGGGATTAAAACATGTGACATCAGAGAGTTTGACAAGTGAATATTATCTTAGATGATTGAAGAACTAGGACTGAAGAAAATACACGAAAGAAATAAAAATAAAAGGATAAACATTTTGCAGATGAGTACTATAGTTCGTTAAATAAGGAGTAAAAAAAGGACAATTTGGTCTTTGAAATTTGCTGTATAGCTGAGAATAATATTCATTTATTATATATAAAATACAGAAAAATTCCATATATACATTTGTCGAGATAAGGTTCCAATAAATATCAGGAATTACCTTTTTAGACGAAAGAAGTTATCAAAGACTTAATTAAGAAAAAAATGGATTGAGTGATTAAAATCAGAGAACCAATTCTTCTTTGATTCATGTTTTTAAAGTTTCGTGAAAAATATTTTGTAAAATTGAGCAAAAGATTGACTAGATTTTTATTCTCATTTTGAAATGTGAGTAATGTTAATCGGATAAAAAATTGCCTTTCAGCTTATCAGTGAAGGAATCTTTTAAGGAAAAATGTATATAATATCAGTTGCCACGTTGACGATGCTCTTTTGATTGCAGGTAAGCTAGTATATATGTGTTTGCTGGTAGTAATTATGAAATTTTATTGGTTTCAAGCAGAGTTTCTCAAATGGGGGCCATGGCACATCTGAAGGGAAACACATGAAAATTTTAAGCTTTAGACGGGCCACAGATCCATGAAGGGGGCCACATGACTAAACCTATTAAAACCTGAATTATAGTTATCGCAGTACCTAATTTTAATTTATGTAGTTGAATTACATTTTTAAAATATTAATAAATATATTTTCCCTTTTTTTGAATATTTTATTAGCATAATAGGATTTACATTAATCTGTAAGCAAATATTTTGCATCTTACAAGCTTATTCTGTGGCGCACTCCATTGGGCGCTTGATCGTCATGCGCCTGGCACCGTTGTTAGCTTGATGAAAATACCCCAGGTGAAACTTTAAATCCTTACATTAAGTTTTTCAAGCTTGTTTGGCGTTATAGTATGTATGTAGCATTTATCTGTTCACTAGTTTTTAAAGATATAATAGATTGGTACAAGCACAATAATATAAGACTTTTCTAAGTAAATAACTGAGCATTTCTGTTTGTAAGTAAAGTGTGCCATTGCTAGGCCTACCGCAAATCCTTTTTCTTTTCACTTCGGTTTCAATTCGGGCTTATTTACGAGATTAGCATTTAATCTTAGATTGTGATGATCGTACTTATCGTTTTGTATCTGCATTAATTTGAGTAATATATATGTATATATAATATATTACTAAAATTAATGCAGATCTACCCCCCTGAGGGAGTACATTTCTGCTCTTTTGCATTGTGGTACAGGTACAGAGTACCAGGATGTACAATTAACAACGAAAATTTCAGACATGTCCAATTAATGGAACGCTCATAAAAATAGTTGCATTGTTTTCTTTTTTTTGGTGTCAAATATTTACCATCAAGGGCAAGTATTTAGCACAAAAAAGGAAAACAAAATCTTTAATGCAGCTATTTTTATGAGCGTTTCTATTTATTGGACATGTCTGAAATTTTCGTGGCTGACTGTAATAGGAGTTGGTGTTGGGTGCAGACTCGGTGCTCTGCACAGGGAATAGAGGTTGTTTCTGGGACTTTTCTCAGAAATACTCTTCCTTTTTCGCCGCTGAGATAATTGCCTTTCAGTCTGTTGTGGTGAGCTTCGGCTCTAAAATGTAATTTATATATATATATATATATATATATATATATATATATATATATATATATATATATATATCATTAATATATTAATTTTTTTCTGCACAGATTACATATGGCTACGGCGACGAAGAAAAAATATCGACAATACTCCAGTGAGTATTTAGATTATGTTTTTATACATTCCCCTAGACAATATAACACAGCCATTGTGTCTTTTAAGTATGGCTACACTTTATAATGATAGTATGAGACCAAGTAAGCTTAAAATACATTTAAAGAATAAGCACAAGGAAAAAAACACAAAACATTAGCTCACTTTAAAAAGCTGCGGGATGATTCTCAAGCAAGGAGCACTATTAAAGGTATAATTGGCAAAACAGCGGCAAAACTAGACAAAAGTTTAATTGCATCTTATGAGATTTCCAAGCTAATAGCAAAATCGGGAAAACCTCATACTATTGGTGAAGAATTTATTTTGCTATCAGTATCTGTGGTTATTTCAACTGTCATGCAACAAAATCCCTGAAGTCATTCCGGTGAGCAACAATACAGTATCAAGACGTATTGACGAAATGGCAAAGGATGTAGATGAAAAACTCGTTAAACATTTACAAGTAAAGACCTTTGCCTTACAAATTGATAAAACGTTATTAGGGTATAACAAAGCCCTTCTCATGGCGTATGTTAGGGTTTTGGATAAATATCAACTCATAGAAGAAAAGCTTTTTTCTCGTAGCATTGTGACAGATACTAAAGGTGAAACAATTTTCCAAGAAGTATTGACCTATTTTAAAGAAAAGGATATTCCACTTGGGAATATTAGGGCTTGTGCAATTGATGGCGCCGCTGCTATGGTAGGTAGATATAGGGGATTTATTGCACATTTAAAACAGGCTGTACCTAATTTTTTTTGCATACACTGTGTTGTCCAGCGTCAACATCTGATTGCCATAAACCTAGAAAGACTTCAGAAAAATTCACTTGATAGTGTAATCAAGACAGTCAACCTTATCAAGTCAAATCCGCTTCAAGAGCGTCTTTTCTGGCAACTCTGTGCTTTGAATGAAGAAGAATTTGAGCGCCTACTTTTGCATACAGGGGTGCGATGGCTTTCTAATGGCAATTCTCTGAATGGCCTCATTGCACAACACTAGTTGTATTATTTCTGGATGGTAAGCAACTCAGAGTAAGAATCATTGCTGCCAAATGCGACATATTCTACTTTAGAGATATATTTGAAAAGCTGAATATCTTGAACAAACAGCTACAAGGTAAAAATGCATATATTTAACTTGCAAAGAGTCTATTTGTGCTTTATAATAAAAATTATGCTGTTCAAGACAAATATGTGGAAAAAAGATTTGATACAGTTTCCAACCCTCAGCACTATTGAAAGTGAGCTGAAAGAAGATGATATTTTAGCAGAGATTGATCATTTGGAGAAATTGCATAGTGATATGGAAGTTAGGTTAGAGATCTTCTACAACTATACATTCCAGGTTGGGTGGTAGACCCATTTGGAATTAATGCAGCTGATGTTGATATCAGATTACAAGAAAGCCTCATTGAGTTACAGAGTGATTAAACTTCTCTGGCTAGATTTAAGCATGGTGTCAGGAACTTATGGACAAGTCATAAAATTGATATGAAATGCCTTTTGCTTTGGGACGAAGTAAAATTATATTTTATTGCTTTTCCTACTTCTTATCTGGTTGAGTCTGGTTTAATTAAAGTGTCACACCTCCTATCAAAAGCTCGCAGCCACTTAGAAATAGTAAGAATAGGTGTTCTTCGTCTGTCTCTAACAACTATAGACCCTGATTTCAAAAACTTGTGAAACTGCATGAAACACAAGGATCGCATTAAATGAATAAAGAGTTGATGATATATTTATTTCATTTTTCTAAAGAATTTTATTTCTGGTAAGACTAATTATTTATTTTAAAAGAGTATTACATTTTTGTTTACCAATGTTTAATTTTTGCTATGTTTATAGTCCTATATATGTAACGAATTAAATTGTGCCTGAATACAAATAGCTATTTTAATATCTTTTATCCTTTAAAGTAGAGTTAAACTGCATATTACATACAGAAAATAATGATTCTGGGCCACAGGAAAAACAACATGGTTCCTAAAGGGGCCATAAGCAAAAATCGTTTAGGAACCATTGGTTTAAAGGAAAAAAGCAAGTTTGATATTCATAATTGATTATGGTTTTGTATCAATTGTTATTTTATTAATAAAAATTGCGAGTCCCGTAGTCTTAATATTTTTACCTTCTTTATTTCTCCAATTATATATTTATTATTAACATGGAGCAAAAAAAAATGAAGGTCTTATAAAATTCAATCAAAAAATATAAAATCTCTTCTTATTCGATGTGTAAATAGGAATAATTTTCAATAATTTTCCATCTCTCCCTTCTTTTATTAGTTCTCCGCCCTTATTGACAAATAACAAACTATAAGGAATTCTCCTGAACTAATTAGAGATTTCGCAGCCACTAATTGATTTTTATTCAATATAAACCAGCGCGTGGCCTACCAAATTAGGTTGAAACACCAATATTGTCATTAAATGTGAAAATCAATTAGTCAATTTTCCTATTCATTACACAAAATCTATTACTTCTAAGTGAATTGCAAATATTTTCCCAATATTTCTGTAAACAGTGAACAATATTTCTAATATTTTAGCCTTTGAAGTATAAGAGTGGTCAGCAACAGATGGCTATTACAGGCCCAATGCCTTTTGCGAATCGCATTCTCTCTCCAAGTTGCAAATCACTTATGAAACTTCAGTCAGAGAGAAATAGTGTTAGTTCTTTAATAAACTAGAGGGATTATTCGGAGAGCTTTATGTACCAATTTAGAAGGAGATGGTTAGTCGCAATATATAATTCCAATTCCCTTTCTCTCCTACCTTTCCAAATGTGCTTCCTAAAACAAGCAATGAAAGAGAATGTCGTTAGATTCAGTTGTTTATTATGCGGAAGGACCAGGAGTGTCAAGGAATATAAGAAAATGTTAGCCTTAATATTTTATTGCATGAGCTCGGGTACAGTGAATTTTCATAACTGTTCAGTATATTTGTGTCTGTGGAGAAATATGTAATAGCATTTGTTAGATTTAATAATAAATATAGTCTATCTAGAGTTTTGTATTCAGACAATTTAAAATCCTTTACATATAATACATCATCATTATCAAATAACTTCTGGTCTCTTTCTGGAGAAATTCCATGTAAGTAATCTTGTTCATAAAACTAGCCCAGCTTACTTGCCTTGGTTTGGTGCAAGCTAAGAGAGGTTAATGAAAACTATTAAGCCGTGTATTTACAAAACCTTTGGCATATCTAATATACAAGAGTTTAATTTTGTTACCTCCTTGTCAGATATCCAACTTGCAAACTATAATAGGCCCTTAACATTGCTTGACAAAGACAAAACTAGGGAAGTTATCACTCCTACTCACTTAATTTTGTATGTGGCTTCTTTACCTTCTTTAATTATTTCAGAAGAATATGCTAATTGTGATGGTTATGATGAGGATATTTAACAGAGTTATTTAAATTCTTTAGAAATTAGAAATGTTTTACTTTGGAAATCCAAATGGAATGTTATAACAACTATTTACTTTCATTGAGAGAAGAACTTAGAGAGTCATTTTGTATACTTAAATAATCAGCATTCTACCTAAATTCAAACTTTCGCAAATAAACTCAGTTGATCTCATTCAGTATGTCACTAAACTAAGACGACTATGGAATTTAGGAAAAATTACACTAGTATCAAATTTTCCCAAATTTTTTGTTTCTCTTATTTCCCTGATTGTTATTAATACTAGATTGTGCGCTGATTCCATCTATCTCCTTACTTTTTCACGACCATTGACAGTTCAAAAGATATAATAAATTATCCTAATATAATAAAATGTATAGGGTGCGGAGAAAGCACACTTTAATTTGTCGCTAATTTATATATTTTCTTTTTTAGGTTTATATGATAAATAGTGACTTTCTTAATTATGGATATAAGACAATGCAGGAATTCCTCGGATTTGTTTTGTTTTGTCTGTGGTTTCTAGGTTGGACGTAAGCACGTATCACATAAGTGCCGAGAGTTTCACAAGAACCCAAAAATCATCACGATGATTGTTAATTTTGCATGATTGACATATCAAAGTACAGAAAAGTTAAGGGAACAAAATCCCTTAATTATCCCAACATTTTATTCTCTATTGCAAATGTGCCACATGATAATACCTTATTTGTTTGAAGGCCGCCAGAAAATGTAAGTAAATTATATAAAATTGTAAGCTATATTCTTTGTAACACGAATAATACTGAAATGTTCAAAACATCTAGCTAAGGTTTCTTGTAATGTGATTATACATGCAATCCATATTTATGCTTCAGCTATTAAATGCATATCTGTTTATATATAATTTTCAGGTAGAGGTTATGATGGAGTTCTCATTAGAAGAGTCGGAAGGTTGTGACAATGAAGAAATCTGTAGAGGAATAATAAGAAATTAGTATATATATATATATATATATTTATATAGTCTAACGAAATAATAACTAAAGACATCTGGGTTTAGCTGTGCCCCTTCGATGTTCTCCGGTAACATAGGAAAACGGGCACAAGCGTAAGTGATACGAGACTGATTCCTGACCTCAGCTCAAAAGGCAGGCACTTCGAGGGTGTACTTATAAACAACCCAGTCAAATGTGCAAACTGCTGATCTCGTATTACCCCCTCTCCGAGCCTACCAGACGCAAAAGGGCGGCAGACCAACCCGAGGTCTCACCTTGCGAGCCCCCCTCATCCACCTCCCTACCCACCTCAGCTGGAGTAAGTTGGGTATATAACCCGAGGACCCGTGTAAACGAGGCTTTTTGTTCGTTCCCACTGGAGAGACAAGAAAGTCACCGGTTGACAGAAGATTTTTTGAGTTCGACAAGAAGACTCAAAAATCACCGGTACAAAATTATTGCAAGTTAAGGAGAATTTGAAGTCCTTGTACAATACCAGATTGTACCAAGGAAGCTCGGCGCCGTTCGAGCCCCAAGATTAGTGAGGATCAACCGACACAGATTGAGGACTCCAAATCTTATTCTATCTGAGTTTGACAACTCCAAACTAGATAGATTTCTCATCCAACATCGAAATTATATAAGCGAGACACAAATCGCTAGGAAAGAATATAATCATATCCCAAGATTAGAAACCGTTTCAAGGTCATAAACGTACGAGAACCCACCCTCCTTATCGGCGTCTTTGTTTTGATTCTCTTACGCCAACTCGCAATTGCTCGTGACGTCACCCGTCAACTCACCAGGCAGGTCAACGAGCGCCATCTAGCGATCAAAAACCCCGAAGATATTCTTACGGGAAACTGGTATTAATCTCCATTACCTTATGTAAGTAAAGAACAATCTTGTTATTTATGTCCCCGTGCTTAAAAATTAGTTTATTGGATGTCTGACTAAGGACAAAAATTATTCCCCTTAAAATTGTTCCTCCCGTAAATATGTATCTCGAGAGCTAGCGCTGTAATCCCATTTTCTTTTTATACGTGTGTTAGATCTTTGTGTTTTAATGTTAATTAGTGAGGTGGGTTATGTTGATTAAAGTCTATTTTTTTCTTTAGTAAATGCACTGTTTTAATTATCCCCGAATGAGTTGAAGTGACAATATTTGATAACGCTAAGAAAGAAACCCAGTTTATTCATTCAATAGAATAAAAATCCAGTTTAGCACTCTTAGAGCCCGATCCTCAAGCGATCTCCGAGGCACGAACTTACGCCTCAATTTAAAGTTATTTGGTTTATTAAAAGCTAATAAAACAAATAAATATATATAGCTCGGCATTCTACGACAAAATCGATGAAATCTTTGAACCAAGAATGAGCACCCGCCCACACTTTCCAAATCAACGTGAACTGGATGATCTCATCAGGAAATTGGGTTTCATTAAGTCGAGAGTTGAGATTTTGGCATCCAGAATTAATGAATGGAATCTGTTGTGGGTAGACTGCAGATTAACATTATGCAGGAATCGACATGAGAAATTCGAAGTATACTTTGATATAAGTGATGATATCTGCTTCTTTAAAGATATTAATGGCTTGTTTACATCTATTAGAATTGATCACAACCCTAGAGAATTGGGGACTTTTTTTAGATAGTTCTAAAAAAGGCCTCAAAGCTGTTTTTACTAAATAGTGCGAATCACTGTCTATCTCTGCCTTTCGCATACTCGCTACAAATGAAGTGAGAATATGACCATGTATAAAAGCTTATCGAGAAGGTAAACTATACTAAGTTTTAATTAGATGTTTGTGGTGAGTTTAAAATGCTTGCCTTCTTACTCGGATTGCAGGTTGGCAGGCCAAGTATTTATGTTTCCTTTGTCTATGGGAAAGTAGGGCTGATCATGAACATTAACAGAATGTTCAGTGGTCCCCTCGAGATGACTTACAGCCAGGAAAACTATATGTTCCTAGACAGCCTCTTATAGAGCCTGTAAAGGTTTTGCTACTTCTACTTCATATAAAGCTTGGTTTGGTCAGACACTTTGTAAAAGCATTCGGTCATGGTGGAGAAGCATTTAAAGGATCAGTCTCCTCTTTCCTAAGCTAGCAGAGGCCAAAGTTAAGGGTGGTATATTTAATTTTGTATATACCAAAAAATAAAATAAAATAAGGGCATGCCTTAATTTTAAGAAATTTTATGAACTAAACGATTTATGATATTTACTTGTGAACTTTAAATTTTTGTTTTTTCAAACTTTAAAGAGACTCAGAATGAACTTTGGTTAAATGTTAAAATATACCAAGGACACAACCGAACTAAGAGAAATAAACTTCTATTATTATTTAATCCCTTCAAACGATCCCGTCTTAAAAACATATTCTTATGGATTATAAATAAGCATTCGATTATTTAATAGTAGATAAATCCTTTTCAATTGACTCTCCAGAATTTTTAAAAACTGAAAATTGAATATTTTTAACCAGGAAACAAAAGTCGTTAGGAAAATCAACCCACCTTCTTTTTCCTCTAAATTTTAGTTCCCTAAATTCAGCAAGGTTACTTTTCACCTTAATTAATTTTTCCTCTCGATTAATTGTTAATAATGAATTTTTAATCCTCATTAATTGAATTTTTTATAGTTTTTTCTAGTTTAATTCTAAAATTTAGTTATTTGAAGTCTCAAATCAATTATAAGTCTAATTAAAAAAAAATACAAACCTATGGTACTTCTTCTTACAGGAGTAGCTTGTGCTACGTAGAGAGACCTTTAGTCTGTGGCCTACCTCCTATCCATCTCTGATTTCAGGTGCAGAACCTCTTATAATTTATTCTTTGTTTATGGTTTTACTCATCGCTGCCGATTTAGTAGGCTTAAACGCAAGATAAAAAATTTGATTAGAATTCTTTTTAAATACGGAAAAAACAGTAATCACAAGTCTTTTGTCCCTTTTTAAATTATTAAAAGGGAAAATCTTTTTCCTGTAATAACTTTGATAGTACCTTAGAATATACCTAAAAAAACAGCTCAAAATAGAGATGCGTTAATTTTAGTAAATTTTCTTAACTTAACCATTTTTAATTCTTTTTGTTTTTAAAATTCCAAAACATTTGATAAATTATACCTATCTTTTTCTAAACTTCCCCATTTTGTTTGTGTAAAAGTACCCTTATAAAATATATTTTTTGTCTTGTTTGAAAGAAACCTTAATTTTAATTTTTCCCCTAAATCTAAATTTTTGAGGTAATGCAGAAAAAGAGTTAATAAATTTGTTAAAAGCCGAAAGTGATCAACAGCGGTCACAGAAATATGATTATCTAGAGTTAAGAGAAAATACTCTACGAATCTTAAGTGGATGTATCATTTTGTAGGTTTTCCAATAAAGAAATATTGGCCTTGAGTATTTTGGATTGACGAGTTTTACAGAAAAATATCCTACGGGATCAGAATTCTCGCCATCTAGAACCCTCCATTATTCAAACTGTATCTATGTACATAGTATTGATATATTTATCGATATTTGAAATTATAATAAATAATACCATTGTAATTCATATAAAGAAATGGGATCACTTGATTTTACAGAAGAAATTGTTGATTTTAACATCTCTGTATTAACAAGAAATATTACGGACTCATTATATCATATAAACCAAGGCAAATAGTTGGCTTACTTAAAGAGAGTTTTTTAATAAAAATTATATTATATACTTGTTTTATTAATTAGGAGAAATAAGATTCAATGGAATTTGCCCGACCGGAATTTATAGGAGCACGAGACTAAATGTCACGTGCCAATGGGGTGTTTCAAGTGAGAGTTTTCGCCCCTCGGAATGATTTTTTTCTAAAGGCTTTTTCAAGATTTATTGATGAAATGTAGAATATTTGTCATGAGAAATCAACTGTCATGTAAACCTCATCGGAAGAAAATAATTCATGGTCTCCAAAATATTAAATTTATTACTTTTACTGTTTTATTGATAATAACTTTGCCTACGATGAGTCTAAATGCATGAGCTTTAGTAGGAATTGAATTAATTTTATATACCTGGCCTTGGTAAGACCATAACTACTATTAATTATGAAAAAAAAGTGTCAGGGATTTAAGATTTGAGGTACTTCTAAACTATCCTCATTGGGGAGGTGAAAAAAGTTAAAAATAAGGAATAACTGAGTTTTCTAACCCTATTTCTTAAAATACATCAGAAGGGATTCATTATAATCCTAGAAATTAAAAGGAGAATTAAAAATGAAATATAATTTCCTAACTTGAGAAGTGACACATTTTTTTAAAGTAATTTTATCCATGTAATCTCTATTGTCGTAGAATTCTTCCTGATAAGAACCCTACTTACCTGACACCACTTTTATTTAGTGTCGTAGAATTCCCCTCCTTTTTGTTCTTCTCTAAGAGTGCTAAGAGTGTCTAATATATATTGATATTATAGGAATATCTTAAAGAACAGAGCCGTTACCAGACACGTAAGGATATAAAAGAAACGCCCACTAATTCACAACCTTTATACATTAACTACAGCAATACTCTAAATATTAGACTAAACAAGCATTAATTAAATTAGTTTCCCCACAAAAATTGGTTAACGTTTTCTTTAGACAAAACAATAATATAAGAATTAGGCTTACGGACTCATGTGGGGTTTAAAGGCCTCAGAAATGTTATTGACTCACGACGCGTGCCGGATGTCCAATTGTAAATGGGCGAAATTCCACGGTCGTTTTGGCGAGGGTAGCAGCTGGGGGGTCCACACGTTCTTCCGGGGGGGAAGGGTTCTTTAAGGACAAGACCAAGACGGTGCTTTATGCAACACCTAGGCAGTCGTGGTCTCTCTGGCGAGAGTGAGTCGAACTTGGTTCTTAAATCAAGTTAACTTGGAGTGCGGTGTGATCACCGAGTAACGAGCTCGAGGAGGAGCTTTTCTCCTTCGTTACTTATTTCCTTATGGACGAGGACTGAACTCAGGGAGGGTGTTCTTCAAGGGCGAGGATAACGGAGGGGGGTTTCTCTGGCGAGAATAAGTTACTTAAAGTTTGGTGTAGCCACCGAATAACGGGCTCGAGGGGGAGCCTTTTCCTTCTTCTTCTTAATTCCTCAAGGACGAGGAATACCCCTGGTGTTTAAGGTGCACCAGGATATGAGGAGTCTCTCTGGCGAGAGTAAGTTGACTTACCAAAGTTAACTTATCGTTTGGTTTGTTAACCAGGTACTTAGCTCAAGGATGAGCTTTTTCTTAGCCCCTTAAGGTAGGTAGCCCTGCCTCTCTTGCAGGGTACTTCTTGGTCTGGCGAGCCAAGTACTCTACCTCTTCAGTCTCGGTAGCTCGGTTGTGGATCCGAGGACTTCGTCACCTAGAGACTGACGTATACTACCTCTTCTTCTTTTCTCAATTCCTCAAGGACGAGGAATACCCCTGGTGTTTAAGGTGCACCAGGATATGAGGAGTCTCTCTGGCGAGAGTAAGTCGAACTTACCCAAGTTCACTTATCGTTTGTTTTGATAACCAGGGCCTCAGCTCAAGGATGAGCTTTTTCTTAGCCCCTTAAGGTAGGTAGCCCTGCCTCTCTTGCAGGGTACTTCTTGGTCTGGCGACCCAAGTAAACTACCTCTCCAGTCTAGGTAGCTCGGTTTTGGATCCGAGGACTTCGTCACCTGGCCTGACGTATACTACCAATCCAGTCTAGGTACCTCGGTTTTGAAACCGAGGACTTGGTCACCTGGCCTGACGTATACTACCCCGATTTTCCTCAGAGTTCCTCATTTATACCTCGCACCTCCACTGGGGAAGTGGTGAGGGGAAGAGGGGCTTGAGGACGGCCCCAGGAGAGTTCTTTTTCCCAACGGTCTTTCCCACGAAGTCAAACATCGGCTCCTCGTTAGCCATCGAGATTGGGAGAAACCCGTCTCCAATTTCTTGTTCAACGTGAAACTGGATCTTACTCTCCTGGGGGAGATCTTACCTTTTGATCCTTAGGGTCTTTCATGGCACCAAGTTGTGCCACGTTGTGGTTACGCTTTAGACATGCCGATGCCTGGGGCGGATGTCCTTTCGGTAACCGCCTTGGAACTGCATCACGAGTGAACGGGATGGGGGGGGGGAGTGACCATTCCCCTACATCTATATTTACCTATCCTTTTAATTATCGAAGAAAATGACGTAAATTGGACTGTCCTTCATTAAAAAGAAATTATAATTATCCACAAAAAAGACACACCATCTCCTTAATTACTCAAATTTTCATATTATATAAAATTTAAAAAGGCTAGGAAGGTCTGTGACCGTCTGTTACAAAAATGTCTGTAACACTTCCATGTAATAATTTCTTATTTTAATCTTAGTCTATAAGAAAGCATGGAGTTTAAGAATAAAATGCAATATATAACGATTACCATAAATTCCTATCTGAAATTCATTAAAAGTTTTACTAATTACTTTTTCTAAGTGGGAGGTTCATAAGAGATGCAGGAAAAAAATTATATCCCGGGAAGCCAAGAGTAAGCAGGGAATTATATTTTCGTTCGTCTGTTTCAAGGGAAATGAATGTCTGTCTGGCTATTCTTCAGGCTATTTCCTATGTGACTTCTCGGGTTAAGCATATAGACACTAAGGTAATTTGTTCTATGTCGCTGTTAATACGTTGTTTTTTTGTTTCCTTTCGAATCAGAGTTGGAATCCTCATTTCCATGCTTGCAATAACAATAATTAGCCAGTTTCATACTACTTTACGTTTCTCCTCTAAGGTAAGTAAGAGACTGTATCTAATATTTGAAGCTAATAGACCTAAGAACTTGAATCAGGTCACAGAAGCAGAGATAAAGCTGATGCAGACGCATCAACGAGAAGTTCAAATGCTGTACTGTTGAATATTAGAGATTAAATAGCATCTGTTCCCTTTACACACTTTATTCAATTCATTGAGAATTATAAAACCATGACGACTTTACTCGATACTCTGAATTCCAATCTTTAGGAATCTAAGATATTTGGCCATATAAAGGTAAGAAATACATATATAACAATTATTTTTTATTTGTAGTGCATTATTTACTTTATCTAAAAAAAATCGCCTTACATCTATTAATCTCATTTTAAACTAAGTTTAAGTTAAAAGACAAAAAATGGCATAAATTATATATATATAAATTTTAAATTTGTATTAAGTTGGTCACATGTTTTATAATTTCAGAATAGTTTTCAATTTCGGGTCGTGTCTTTAATACTAGGAATACAAAGTGGCTAGACACAATATCCTTGCTTCCTCTGCTTTACTGAGGGTAGAGATGATAGGCAACATTATGAGCGACAATAACTCCTATATGGACATTTTTTTAATCCTGGTTTACATAATATGACATAATCAGCACATATTCTATCATAATAATATTTTTCTAATAATATTTTTTTTTTTGTTCCGGCTTGATTTTCTAACACTCTTCCTAGTATCTGTACTAGAGATCCTCAACATCCGTGGATTTCCGTCTCATAGCCACATATGATACTTTCCATATGTATATATTTGAAAGTTCAAGAGCTGAAGAAAATATTTCTTCAAAATTGTATTTAAAAGTTTTAAAAAATACTAGTAACTCAATCTTTGCTGGTTCATATATCTTTGAATGTTCAAAAAACAAAATGCTGATTTAAATTTGTAGTTATAAACTTTGAATGATGTAAAATTAAATTTTCTTAAAGTCCTACTCACTGATGTAAACCATTTAATAATTGCTATTTGGAGGCTTTGGTCGAGTTTTTATAGTAAGCTAAATCGATATCCTTAGAACAAAGAACACGAATAAATTCAAGTGCAACCTGTAAATAATTTGGAAAATAATTTAAAATATTAATCTGTACTATGTGCTTCCCGACAACCGTTACCCGTCTCCTGGATTCCAGTTCATCACCCGCTCCACGCATCGCCTACTCATCCAAACGACTGTTTCTTTTAAAAAAAGGATGTGGTTACCAAGACAGTGCTACAGAACCGAAAATGAAAAACCTGCAACTATTCCACGCACGCGGATGCAAACGCGGTAAGCTAATCCAAAGGAAAATTCTCAAGAAAAAAATTAGGTTATTCCAATGTATGAGGAAATCTAAACCATTCAAACCTCCATGCCACTTTGAAGTGTCGATAATACGCTATAACTTCCCAACACTTCTCGTATCAAATGGGACATCTCTAAGCAATAAAATAGACGAGATGACAATAGTCAGTAACACTCAGCACCCAGGCATAGTAGCGATCACAGAGGCCTGGCAAGTTGACTCTGACGTAATTAACATTAATACCTACCAATTGTTTCACAATCTACGAACTAGCAGACTGGGCAGTGGGGTAGTCATGTTTAGACACGACTCGCTACACCCATCACCCATCCAAGTTGATGTGCCCCATGACCTAGAGGTGTTGTGGGTGAGGGTGAAGCCAACGCAACACCTTCACCATGCTGCGTCTCTTTTGATCTGTGTGGTGTACCACCCCCCAAAAGCCCCCACCAAACCTGAACTACTGCATCATCTAACCCAAACTATTGACCTCCTTAAATATTTAATACCCAAGTTCAAACGATATTATCTGTGGAGATTTAAATGAAATAAAGGTAGCAGAACTACAGAGAGAGACTAACCTCCAACAGGTAATCAATTTCCCTACACATGGTAACAACATTATTGAACTTATCTTGCTGTTGCTGAGGAATACTACAACCCATTTCAACAGTTCACACCGTTTGGGCGCAGGATTCACGTCTCCGTGATGTGGACGCCCAAGGCCACACTATCTCCTGCTCAAAGTGCCTAAATAGTGACTTCTCGGGTTAAGCATATAGACACTAAGGTAATTTGTTCTATGTCGCTGTTAATACGTTGTTTTTTTGTTTCCTTTCGAATCAGAGTTGGAATCCTCATTTCCATGCTTGCAATAACAATAATTAGCCAGTTTCATACTACTTTACGTTTCTCCTCTAAGGTAAGTAAGAGACTGTATCTAATATTTGAAGCTAATAGACCTAAGAACTTGAATCAGGTCACAGAAGCAGAGATAAAGCTGATGCAGACGCATCAACGAGAAGTTCAAATGCTGTACTGTTGAATATTAGAGATTAAATAGCATCTGTTCCCTTTACACACTTTATTCAATTCATTGAGAATTATAAAACCATGACGACTTTACTCGATACTCTGAATTCCAATCTTTAGGAATCTAAGATATTTGGCCATATAAAGGTAAGAAATACATATATAACAATTATTTTTTATTTGTAGTGCATTATTTACTTTATCTAAAAAAAATCGCCTTACATCTATTAATCTCATTTTAAACTAAGTTTAAGTTAAAAGACAAAAAATGGCATAAATTATATATATATAAATTTTAAATTTGTATTAAGTTGGTCACATGTTTTATAATTTTAGAATAGTTTTCAATTTCGGGTCGTGTCTTTAATACTAGGAATACAAAGTGGCTAGACACAATATCCTTGCTTCCTCTGCTTTACTGAGGGTAGAGATGATAGGCAACATTATGAGCGACAATAACTCCTATATGGACATTTTTTTAATCCTGGTTTACATAATATGACATAATCAGCACATATTCTATCATAATAATATTTTTCTAAAGGCATTGAAGAAAGAAAACCAAGCATTAATTTTTCGGGCACATAACTTCCAATATTAGTGATGTAAAACTAATTACAGGTATTTTTAATGGTCCTCAAATAGGGATGCTAATGAAAGACCCTGGTTTCACAGAAGTCCTAAGTTAGGCAGAAAAATGCCTGGCAATCTTTCAAAGCACTTCCTCTTAATTTATCGTGAATCACAGATGTCCAGCAGTGTGAAACCATTGTAGAAGGTTTGATAGAAAACTTTCAAATCTTAGGAGAGAGAATGTTTATAACACTCCACTTTGTAAGATCCCATCGTGACTACTTCCGAGAAAATTGTGGAGATTATCATGAAGAACAAGAGGAAAGGTTTGATCAGGACATTAAGGGCATAGAGAAAAGATTCCCGAAAGAATGAGATATTAATAGGCTAGTAGGCGTTTAAAAGGTGATTCATGAGTAAATTATGGCCCATTATAGCAATTGTATCACTAAATGAATTATATTTCACAGTCTATTTGATATTTACTTTTAAGATGTCCCGTTTTATAATATATTAATGTTCAAAATATGTTTGTTGCGAAAAAAACACGACCTAATTAAAATAAAATAATGCCAGATTTAAATCCATCACATTAAAATAAATAGAAATCAGTTGAAAAAATCTTGAAAGCAGAACAAATTTTAAACGTAGGGATGTGAAATGTAACTTATACACTGTTTAATTTTGTCTTAAAGCAAAGCCGCCCTCGTTGTTTGCCACTTTGTGGAATATCGATTCTAAATCACTATTCGGTTCACAGAATCAAACGAATTATAATAAATATTTCCTATTTCCCCAATGAATAAGAACGTCGTAATCGATCATGCCCCTGTCACGATCTGTGATCGAGAGAATAATACATTATACTCTGCATTCCGAGTGAAAAGCAAAATTTGAGAGTCGAAAATTTCGAAAGATAGAAAATGGATCTAAGAGGATTAGAGACGAAGATATTGTGGTACCGCTGTAAGGAAATTGAGATAGGACAGCTTAATTTT
Organism: Ceratothoa steindachneri; assembly: GCA_963969495.1. NCBI lineage: Eukaryota > Metazoa > Arthropoda > Malacostraca > Isopoda > Cymothoidae > Ceratothoa > Ceratothoa steindachneri. The sequence continues at coordinate 86,103,992 of OZ018337.1, forward strand.
AAAGTTATATCGACAGAAGCAGAGGGTCACCACAATCCTACTAGGTTGCAAAGATGTTATTTCTATTGTGCCCAGAGTCACAACGGGATTAGATAGGTTTTCATTATATGGTGAGATCTCAGTGTATCTTCTTTCATTCTTAGTGTATGGTTGTGAGATAAAAATGAATGGGCTTTAACAAATGTGTTTTAGATAAATTAATACAAATTTACAAGGGGAAAAAACAAATTTTACTAAACGCAGCACTATAATTTTATAAGATTTTATACAAAAATAGAATGAATATTTACATATGTTTTAAAAATGGAAAGGATTTGCCTTCATGCATTTAAAAAGATGGGACCTGCACTGGATGAATGCACTGGTTAGGGAGTCTTTGTCAATTGATGAAATTACTTTGACAATGGTGGATCTAAGAGATTATGAAGTATTCGGAGCAACTTTAAGGAAAAAGGAATTTAATGGATTAAAGAGCTTCGTATACATATCTTAATAACCCCTCATCTATATTTCCTTTATTTTGATGGAATTTCTAAGAATTATATTACCAGAACTTGTCTGTTAAAAATAGATCATTTCAATAAAGTGACCTTTTGATCTTGAGATAATCTCTTTCATGTTTATTAGTTCTTTTTATTCTTGTCTTTTATCAAACAATGAGGAAAAATCTTTCAAATTCATGAGCCTGTGTCTTTTTAGGTTATCTGCTAGAATTTCTATTAGTATTTCAAATGCAGGTTTGATTAATTTGGAGTTATTGCTTTTCTTTTTTTTAATACCAATATTTTAAGAAATCCAGAGGAATAAGTATATGGCGTATATGAAATGTTAACAATCTATTCCTTTTTATCTGCATCCCCATTTAAGTATATGCTCTGTACTCCTTTTTTTGAATTTTGCAAATTAAATTAATGCTTTGCCCGTCCACAGACCAAAATTTCGTCCTAAATTCAAAAGTATAAGATGTCCTAAAAAAACGGACCATCTCACTTTATAGGGTAAACATTACTTTATATAAATACAGTGTTTCTCTATTTCATAAACCCTTTTGAGATTAAAAATGGTATTAAGATAACGAAAGTACAAGCTCGAACCAATCTCTCTTCTTCCCTACGTGTTATAACCAAATATATATATATATATATATATATATATATATATATATATATATATGTATAAATGTATATATATATATATATATATATATATATATATATATATATATATATATATATATATATATATATATATATATATGTATAAATGTATATATATATATATATATATATATTTTATATATATATATATATTGTCGTAGAATGTCCACCATTTTTTTTCTAAGAGTGCTAAGAGAGTTAATATATTGAAATCTGAATATCTTAAAGAAGAGAGCCGTTCCAAAACACGTAAGGATATAAGAGAAACGCAGACGAATTCCCCAAATAAACTTATATTTTAACTGAAACCCCGTGAATACAGAACATCTAAACATTAACTACAGCAATACTCTGATTATTATCATAAACAAGAATTAATTAAATTAGTTTGACCCTCAAAAATTGGTTAATTTTTCTACACAGAACAATAATATAAGATTTAGGCTTACGGACTCTACTGGAATTTAAAGGCCTCAGAAATGTTATTGACTCACGACGCGTGCCGCCTGGCCAGATATAGATAGGCAGGATCATAAGGTCGTTTTGGTGAGGGTAGCAGCTGGGGGATCCACACGGTATTCTGGGGGAGGGTTCTTAACGGACGAAAACAATTACGGTGCTTTATGCTGCACCAAGGTAGTCATGGTCTCACTGGCGAGAGTGAGTCGAACTTGGTTCTTAAACAAGTTAACTTGGAGTGCGGTGTGACCACCGAGTAAGGAACTCGAGGGGGAGCTTTTCTCCTTCGTAACTTAATTCTTCATAGGCGAGGACTGAACTCGGGAAGGGTCTTCTTCGAGGGCGAGGATCGATAAAACAGGGTTTCTCTGACGAGAATACGTTACTTAAAGTTTGGTTTAGGAACCAGGAACTAGCTCGAGGATGAGCCTCTTCTTAGTTGCAGTCTTCCTCAAGGGCGGGTATAACGGAGAAGGATTTCTCTGAAGAGAATAAGTTGAACTTGGTTCTTCACCAAGTTATCTTATGAGTTCGGTGTGGCAACCGAGTAACGGGCTCGAGGGGAAGCCTTTTCCTTCTTCTTTTCTTAATTCCTCAAAGAAAAGGAATACCCCTGGTGTTTAAGGTGCACCGGGATATGAGGAGTCTCTCTGGCCAGAGTAAGTTGAACTTAACAAAGTTAATTTATCGTTTGGTATTATAACCCGGGACTAGCTCGAGGATAAGCTTCTTCTTAGCCCCTGTAAAGAGGTAGCCCTGACTCTCTTGCAGGGTAGTCCTTGGCCTGGCAACCCAAGTAAACTACCTCTCCAGTCTTGGTAGCTCGGTTTTGATCCTAGGACTTTGTTACCTAGAGACTGACGTATACTACCTCGATTTTCCTTAGTTTTCTTTATTTATACCTTGTCACTATTCCTGGGGAGTGGTAAGGGGGGGGAGGGGGCTTGAGGACGGCCCCAGAAGAGTTCTTTTGCCCAACGGTTTTTCCCACCGAGTCTTACATCGGCTCCTCGTTAGCCTTAGAGTTCGGGAGAAACCCGTCTCCAATTTCTTATTTGACATGAAACTGGATCTCGCTCTCCTGGGGGAGATCTTGCATTTTGACCTCTAGGGTCTTTCATGGTGCAGTGTGGGGCAGCGCTGCGGTTACGCGTTTGGCCCGCCGAGGCCTTTGGCTGGATGTCTTTGCGGTAACCGCCTTGTGACTGCACCACGAGTGAACGGGTGGGGGGGGAGAGGGAAGTGACGATTCCCCTACATATATATCTATATATATATATTTATATAAAGAGTTGGAAGAATGTTGTCAAAATAAGGAAAATCTTATACCCTGCCCTAAAGTCAGCCTTATGAATGCTGATGAGGCCTTTTGCGATGAAAAGAACTAATTGAGCAATTCTACACGAACGCTTTTTCATTTATGGGAAAATTCTGGGAAGAATAAACATCTGTGGAATATCAGCAAACGGCCTCACTTTGTTGATTTCTGTCTCTTCGTTTCTTATGAGCGTTGTTTTTTCAATTCTAATTAACGATCTTATACAATGATTGAATATTTTCCTGTGCTTAAAATTCTATGCATCCAAAAGTTAGTCTTTTCAAAATAAATTTGTAATATATATTTTTTCCTGCGACAAAGATTTTAAATAATGAAATTAATGGGTATAACTGTTCCTTCAGAGCTGCACTTGGAGGAAGGGAGTTTTCTAGAATTTGCTTCCATCAAAAGTATAGATATTTGATATTTTCGATGATACTCTTTGGGTTCTAGTTCAATACTATGCTAGATGAGACAGTAACTGACACTTCTAGCAGTCATAATTGAAAAATTTATGATTGTTGGCTTTACTATATACTGTAAATCTTAACTAAATTTTCCAACTTAAGGTATCACAAATCAAAAGTATTTCACATCCTTGCTAGAGGATTGAGTTTAGGTAGATTTGAATAGACCAATCCTTGGGTAAACACGTCCTGTTGATGCAAAACACACGTAGAAAGAAAGAATTTCCTATAATTAATACACAATTTGGTCGTTTTAATTTTAATATCAGAGAAGAATAGTGTTTTAGTAAATGCATCCTTGACATAGTATCCATCTGAAAGTAGCTCTCCTTGATCTACTTTGGTTAATACTGAATTCACAAGATGTTAGTTATCTCTACAATCAGAAATACTTAGGTTGCCTAATTCGATTTATACACCACACGTTAATTACTTTGCAAACTAGTTCACTGATATTCAATTTTCGTTCAAGGGTACCCCAAGACAAAGTAGTATTTTTAATTGCTATGTTAAGATTACTTCAGACACTAACCATTTGAATTATTGGCAAACACAGAAATTTACTTGCGTGAAGGTTGAAAACATCGGCTCTACAAGAATTCTTCGTCTTTTAAAATATGAATGGTTAATAATTTGACTCTGTATTCATAAATTAATCCTGAATATTGCAAAACTTGAATTTAAAAATATCAGATATTGAGATGTAAACAAAAAATGCTTAAAATTGCTTCTAGTTTCTGTATAATAGTGGACGGTATGATATAAAACTGTTAAAAGTAATAAAAACTTTGTATATTCAGTAAAGGCCAAAAGTAGGTAATAAATTTCCCAAATCGATATTTTCATGAAAATACTCGTAAAAATTCGATGAAAACTTTCCATAATATTGGTTCAAATCTTTCTCCCATAGTTTCTAAGTTTTATAAAATAGAAGAGCAGATAAAAGAAGTTATGATGATAAAATAAATGAGTATTTAAATAAAAGTTGAGATAAACTAGAGAACGATAAATATAAATGAAATCATGAACAGAAGAGATAATTTTTCAAAAATGTTCCTGCCCGTGTTCTAAAAGACTTGATTATACGTCGGTTCTTTGACTCCACAAATGTGTTACATTGTTCCGGCTTGATTTTCTAACACTCTTCCTAGTATCTGTACTAGAGATCCTCAACATCCGTGGATTTCCGTCTCATAGCCACATATGATACTTTCCATATGTATATATTTGAAAGTTCAAGAGCTGAAGAAAATATTTCTTCAAAATTGTATTTAAAAGTTTTAAAAAATACTAGTAACTCAATCTTTGCTGGTTCATATATCTTTGAATGTTCAAAAAACAAAATGCTGATTTAAATTTGTAGTTATAAACTTTGAATGATGTAAAATTAAATTTTCTTAAAGTCCTACTCACTGATGTAAACCATTTAATAATTGCTATTTGGAGGCTTTGGTCGAGTTTTTATAGTAAGCTAAATCGATATCCTTAGAACAAAGAACACGAATAAATTCAAGTGCAACCTGTAAATAATTTGGAAAATAATTTAAAATATTAATCTGTACTATGTGCTTCCCGACAACCGTTACCCGTCTCCTGGATTCCAGTTCATCACCCGCTCCACGCATCGCCTACTCATCCAAACGACTGTTTCTTTTAAAAAAAGGATGTGGTTACCAAGACAGTGCTACAGAACCGAAAATGAAAAACCTGCAACTATTCCACGCACGCGGATGCAAACGCGGTAAGCTAATCCAAAGGAAAATTCTCAAGAAAAAAATTAGGTTATTCCAATGTATGAGGAAATCTAAACCATTCAAACCTCCATGCCACTTTGAAGTGTCGATAATACGCTATAACTTCCCAACACTTCTCGTATCAAATGGGACATCTCTAAGCAATAAAATAGACGAGATGACAATAGTCAGTAACACTCAGCACCCAGGCATAGTAGCGATCACAGAGGCCTGGCAAGTTGACTCTGACGTAATTAACATTAATACCTACCAATTGTTTCACAATCTACGAACTAGCAGACTGGGCAGTGGGGTAGTCATGTTTAGACACGACTCGCTACACCCATCACCCATCCAAGTTGATGTGCCCCATGACCTAGAGGTGTTGTGGGTGAGGGTGAAGCCAACGCAACACCTTCACCATGCTGCGTCTCTTTTGATCTGTGTGGTGTACCACCCCCCAAAAGCCCCCACCAAACCTGAACTACTGCATCATCTAACCCAAACTATTGACCTCCTTAAATATTTAATACCCAAGTTCAAACGATATTATCTGTGGAGATTTAAATGAAATAAAGGTAGCAGAACTACAGAGAGAGACTAACCTCCAACAGGTAATCAATTTCCCTACACATGGTAACAACATTATTGAACTTATCTTGCTGTTGCTGAGGAATACTACAACCCATTTCAACAGTTCACACCGTTTGGGCGCAGGATTCACGTCTCCGTGATGTGGACGCCCAAGGCCACACTATCTCCTGCTCAAAGTGCCTAAATAGTGATCTACCTCGAACTTTGACAGTCCTCCATTCTAGTCTTTGGTGACTAGATTGTTCACCACCCCTGGACTGAAGTTTTACCATAACCGATGTTGACACTAAATGAAAGAACTACCTATCAACGATTACGACAGCCTTTTTCCACTTTTTCCCTGCGCAAACTCCCGGAAACACCCCAATAACCTTCCATGGGTAAGCAACAGGATAAAAAGGTTAATGCAGCAAAGAAACCAAACCAACCTCAACAACTCATCCCCGAACAAACCTCTCCGTAACAAAGTAATAAATGAGATTAAATATGTAAAAGGCAACTACTACCTAAGCAAACTTCAACACCTAAAAAACTTGTGCGGGCTGAACAAAGCCTCCCGTACCCCACCTTGTATTTGCCACCTCCCCCGCCCTTGACGCAGCGAGTTTATCTCTAACCGCCGACAAGCTTTTCGGCTACGGGGAGCAACGGCCACTGTAGGGGAACGGTTACCCCCCCCCCCCCCCCGTTGACTCTTGGTGCAGTCACAAGGCGGTTACCGCAAAGACATCCGTCGAAGGCATCGGCGGGTTCAGTGCTTAACCGCAGTGTGGCACAACTCGGTGCTATGAAAGACGTAAAGTTCAAAATGTAAGATCTCCCCTAGAAGCCTAATTCTAATATTATTATTGTTGTGGGTAAACTAATTTAATTAATTCTTGTTTATAATAATTTTTAGAGTATTGCTGTAGTTAATGTATAAATGTTATGTATTCATTTGATAAAGGTGAAATAAAAGTTTATTTTGAGATTAATGTTCGTTTCTCCTATATATCCTTACGTGTTTCAGAACGGCTCTGTTCTTTAAGATATTCTTATAATATCAATATATTAGACACTCTTAGCACTCTTAGAGATAAAACAAAAAGGGGGGGAATTCTACGACATAAATAAAAGTGGTCTCAGGTTTGTAGGTTGCTATTAGAAAGAACCCAGCAGTGTCTATTTGAGAAAGAGCGAACACGTAAAGGAATATGAGGAGTAAGAGAATAATTGACGAGAGGAAAATTGGTAGAGTTAGGGGGGGTAACAATCTCAAGGTAATTGGTAGGTCAAGTGGTAAATTTGTTGTCGGGAATGGTATTTCAATCAACATAGTAGTGAGATTCAGGGTAAGTTATGCTGAGCGCTACCTGGTGAGTGGTGGCATAATTACCTGAGAGTATAGTTAGGAAAATTCGACGGACCAACACAAAATGGATCCGGTCGAAAGATTTTACCAACAAGCTAAAATTCTGGGATTTGAAGGCAAGGATATGGATGCCTACATCCTTGAAGAATTAAGAATACAAAGAGAAGAAGAGGAAGATATAATAGAGTTTGAGCGACACGCCCATTAACGACCTCGCAGGGAAAAGTTTTCTCGATCCCCAAAGATCAAACCCAGACACGATCTTCCCGTGTACCTGGTTAAAGCAGAGCTATGGGACTCACGTTCTCATCAAATATGCCCCGCTGCAACAGGCTGCTCTAGCCATAATGTTCAATTTAAAGGTAGTCAAGTACCATAAGAAGGGTAATTCGAGTAGGTTGAAATACCGCTACCATTCAGTAACATACTGGGGTAGACTCAATAACCCGAACGGCCAACTCAGGCGTGGTAAAGTATTGGTATTAGAGCACCATTTTAGGATTAGCTACATCAAAGGAGCCAATAAAGGACAGCTGCTCTATAGGCGGAGACGAAATACCATTGATGGTTATTTTAGCACCTAATGAGCGTGAAACCATGTTTTCATTTGTTGTTCGTGTTAATATTTATCGGTAGGATTTAAGTTCTCAAAAACTTAGAAATGTAAGGAAGTAGTTTGTTTTGTTGTTTTTTTTGTGGGTAATCGATGAACTGAGGTTTTGTTATTTTCATGTAAAATTGTAAATCGAGTATGTCTAGTTCGACACATTGCCTGTGTAAACGCACGCGAGGGCATACATGTGTAAGAAAACTTAATGTATGAGAGGGCTCAAGAAATACAACTTTGCTAATCTCGACTAGGTTGAGGAAGATGTTGTTTTAAGTTCTCGGGAGCATCCCCCACCTCCCCATTAAGTTCTTCGATAGGAGGTGTTGTAGGGGAATGGTCACTACCCCCACCCCCCCGTACACTCTTGGTGCAGTCACAAGGCGGTTACCGCAAAGACATCCGTCGAAGGCATCGGCGGGTTCAGTGCTTAACCACAGTGTGGCACAACTCACTGCCATAAAATACCCTAAAGGTCAAAATGTAAGATCTCCCCCAGGAGAGTGAGACACAGTTTTACGTCGAATAAGAAATTAGAGATGGGTTTCTCCTAATCTCGAAGGCTAACGAGGAGCCGATGTTTAACTTCATAGTAAAAACCGTTGGCCAAAAGAACTCTCCTGGGGCCGTCCTCAAGCCCCTTCCCCCCTTACCACTCCCCCAGTGGGGTGACGAGGTATAAATGAGGAACTCTGAGGAAAATCGAGGTAGTATACGTCAGTCTCTAGGTGACGAAGTCTTCGGATCAAACCGACCTACCGAGACTGGAGTGGTAGTGTACTTGCTCGCCAGACCAAGAAGTACCCTGCAAGAGAGGCAGGGCTACCTACCTTAACTGGCTAAGAAGAAGCTCATCCTCGAGCTAAGTCCCTGGTTATCAAACCAAACGATAAGTTAACTTTGTTAAGTTCAACTTACTCTCGCCAGAGAGACTCCTCATATCCCGGTGCACCTTAAACACCAAGGGTATTCCTTGTGCAGGGGGAATTAAGAAAAGAAGAAGAAAAAGGTTCCCTCCTCGATCCCGTTACTCGGTGGCCACACCGAACTCTTAGTTAACTTGGTGAGGAACCAAGTTCAACTTGTTCTTGTCAGAGAAATTCCCCTTCGTTATACTCGCCCTTGAGGTAGCCTGTAATTAAGAAAAAGCTCATCCTCGAGCTAGTTCTGGGTTACCAAACCGAACGTTTAAGTTACTTATTCTCGCCAGAGAAACCCCACTCCCTTATCCTCGCCTGTGAAGAAGACCCTCCCCGAGTTTAGTCCTAGTCCATAAGGAAATAAGTAACGAAGGAGAAAAGCTCCTCCCTCGAGCTCTTTTCTCGGTGACCAGACCACACTCCAAGTTAACTTGATTTAAAAACCAAGTTTGACTCACCCTCGCCAGAGATACCACGACTGCCTAGGTGTTGCATAAAGCACCGTATTGGTTCTCGTCCTTGAAGAACCCTCCCCCCCGGAAGAACGTGTGGACCCCCCAGCTGCTACCCTCGCCAAAACAACCATGTGATCTCGCTCATCTACATCTGGCCGGCAGCACGCGTCGAGAGTAAATAACATTTCTGAAGCCTGCAAACTCCACATGAGTCCGTAAGCCTAATTCTTATATTATTGTTGTGTGTAGAGAAAACATTAACCAATTTTTGTGGGTAAACTAATTTAATTGATTCTTGTTTATAATAATATTTAGAGTATTGCTGTAGTTAATGTATAAATGTTATGTATTCATTTGATAAAGGTAAAATATAAGTTTATTTTGGGATTAATGTTCGTTTCCCTTATATATCCTTACATGTTTCAGAACGGCTCTGTTCATTAAGATATTCTTATAATATCAATATATATTAGACACTCTTAGCACTCTTAGAGATATAACAAAAAGGGGTTGAATTTTACGACATCAACCCTCTTCCCCATTATATCTGGTATTCCACAGGGCACCACAGTTGGCCCTATGTTATTCCTGGTACTCATTAATGATGCTCTTATCAATATTTAAGTCCGGTGAAAATATGTAGATGACTTTACCTTTACTAACCATATTAAAAATTCTGACTCCAATTACCAGCTAGTTCAAGATTCTCTGAATCACCTACTTACCTGGGCAGCAGATAATCACGCGACAGTGAACTAGTATAAGACTGTTACACTCCATTTTCATCTCACCACGACCCCGACAAAGTTCCCCAACCTTAGGCTGAGGCACAACAGCATTGAAATCGTTCGATCTGCCAGGGTTCTCGGTGTCACCATGGATAACAGGCTGTTTTGGCACCCGCACGTCAACACCGTTTTGTCTTTGGCCTCCTTTAGGCTCTATATCCTAGGACGCCTTTAGTCACTTGGAGTTCCGTCATCCGAGCTCTCCATCATATACAGGACTTTCATACTGCTAAGGCTTACGTATGCATCCACAGCCTGATCCTCCAGCCTCAAATAAACCGTTTTATTATTATTATTATTTTACTTTGAACAATATTCCAAGCTATAATATTGTTACTTTATTTTTTTGTACTTTTGATTTAGAAGGAAATTAAGATGCAACTTATTTATAATTAGATTCATTGTGTCGCTTTAAATTACTCCCTTTAAGTGTTTTATGTTATTTTGACAGATGAGACAAAGAGCCTTATTATCCTTAACATAAAAACAACTTACCTTCCCATTGCTCGTATTTCCATTTTACACTTTTCTGTTTCTCAGTTATTTCTAAGATGGGTTTCATAAATTCAACTAAAAATAATCTTCACTATGAATCAGGAAAGTATTTGCTGAGTACAAATACTGCGCAAACTGAACTCGCTTACTACAGCACAAACTCTAGTAAGCGAGTACTGAACCGAACATTGAAAGAAGTAAGCGAAGAAGTATACTTTCAAAGCCTTAAAAAAATTATTATTGTTCATTTATTGTTCATTTGGTTTCTCCACTTTCAGGAAACTAGATAACTTCTACACTTCTTTTTCCCATTGCTCGTATTTCCATTTTACACTTTTCTGTTTCTCAGTTATTTCTAAGATGGGTTTCATAAATTCAACTAAAAATAATCTTCACTATGAATCAGGAAAGTATTTGCTGAGTACAAATACTGCGCAAACTGAACTCGCTTACTACAGCACAAACTCTAGTAAGCGAGTACTGAACCGAACATTGAAAGAAGTAAGCGAAGAAGTATACTTTCAAAGCCTAAAAAAAATTATTATTGTTCATTTATTGTTCATTTGGTTTCTCCACTTTCAGGAAACTAGATAACTTCTACACTTCTTTTTCTCGCGGTAATAGTCGAAAAGATAACGTGAACAGGATGCTGAAATTGGCTCATAAAAACAAATAAAATGTATATAATATAACATTTTCCCATTATATGTATATTTTTTATGTAAAGGTGATTCTTATTGTATAAAATCTTTTATCTAGCACGAGCTGCCATTTAGCAGTCGTGCGCATGCGTAGACTTTCAAGATTAAATGAGCAGGTCCATTTTAGAAGCTCGATTGACGTGCCGCTGCACTCGATCGCGGGAATGATTCGATGAATTCAAATTTATTTTATTTTGAAAAGATTATTTATTCGTTTCGGAAATAAACAAACTTCCGGATATTGCGTGTAATATTGAAATCATTTTAGGAAGTTATTTTTAATAAATAAGGGTTAAAATTCCAATGAAGCCTCTACCATTAATGTTGTCTCAAAAGCATAGAAGTCTAATAAATAGGTCGTTTATTAGGTTTAAATCCTCGCTCTATGTTGGCCAGTCGATCAGTTCGATATTTTCAGTATCCAAGAACTGCTTTACTGGCTTGGCCGTGTGTTACGTAATAATGAACTGTATGAAAACAGGCTCATGTCCTCCCGATGTTCGGGGTGAGGGAATGTTCATGAAGCATATTTTTCTATACAGCAGGTTTGCCGGCACTATAACGCTGCCCCCTGCATATTTACCCTTCCTTCCTATCTGTACTACTATAATATCCAAAAGCGTGTAGCTAGTTGACGGTAATCATTGAATTAATTTGGAATTTTTCGAGTAATTCAGAAGCTTTTGACCAAGGCTTGCTCTTAGGGGATTTTTGGAGAGCAAGAAAACTTGATTTGAAAATGGAAAATAACGGGTTTTTGAGACTCTGATGATGTTTGGACATTTTCTTTAAATTAAACCGTGAATCTGTTGAAGAAACCAAGGGGTATTCCAAGATTCCTAATAAATTTTCTTTTATACACTCCACGTTAAGTTTTACTAAGAATTATTTGTTATGTTGACTTATATGAAATTTCCTTCAATTTTTGCTTGGGGACTTTGTGTGACTTTTACTTCAGGAGATCTCTCTTTACTAAGGTGTTTCTATTTTCAAGAGCACACTTAACAAAACAGTAAATATAATCGAATATTTTATTTTACTCTCATTAATGTGTGGTTCCCGGAAGTATTCGACAAGACACTGGTTGAAGGGCCTTTCGTCCGTGAGATACTCCCAAGGCCTGTTTTTCAGCGTGACTCTTTCTTTCTCTCTAACATTTGGATAGTTTAAAAAATCACACTCTCTTTCACTCTTCCTCCGGCCCGGATAACGCTGTGTATGCTGTTACCTGAATGGACGCTAAACTCATATCGACCGTGTCCAAGGGTAAGTAACCTATATTGCTGCAGTTATAAGCCATTAGTCTCACTTTAAACTTTGAATCGGGTTCTATGCATGTATATTAATTTTATCATTTATTGTTATTACCTCCATTAATTAACCATAATCATAGATGTGGCTCACCATCTGCCCACGGACTTGGGCCCTTGCACCTAAGCAGATTAATTTTGCCAATGCTTTGTAAAGAATATACAAAATTATGCACCATATTTTAAACGATGATTAAAAGAATATAAGAAGAAAATATTTGTGGTGTTAATATAGTTTAGCTATTAAATTCCACATAATCGTAACAGATTTCTCATACATTCTAGGAATACAATTTTCTTGAATTAGATTAAGCATATTTGAGATTCCATAAATTCCGATTAGCCTCATTTAATTAAAGGATGCAACACAATTCCCACCGTCATCATGAAATGTCTGTAATAATAATTAAAAGAGTTCGTTAACGCAGAATTAAATAGATAACTGCCTTAATAAATGGACGGATAGAAATGGAGGATCACTACATTACCAAAATTCCCAAAATGTTTAATTAATGGACAAGATTAAAATATTATTTGATGGATATTTCCTAACGCAGGATTGGAAAGAAAATTTTAATGCTATTTTATTTTTTAATAATATACATGCCTAAAAGGTTTTTTAATCCCTCTGCTTAAATCGTCTAGCACCCTATATAAATGAATTACCAAGGTAGGTTATACGGGAAAAAGACCTGGTTTTATTTCTTTAAGTCTATTCATATATTCAAAGTTAAAAGAATTATCTATTTTATTTAAATAAGTGTCCTAATAGTCGCGATCTTATGCATTTTCGTTTGGTCTTTAGCACAAACATTAGCAAAACCCCATCCACCCCCTCACAGAGATATGGGGAAATGAAGGAAGAATAAAAAGATGGATTTAAAAGAGTTGCATGACAGAGAGAGCAATTTCCACTGGGTCTCACAAGGCCAAACCCATGGTGAAAATCGTAGACGATTGCTAATTATTATTGGCAATGAAAACCAAAAAAGGCAAAACTGGGAATATTTAGGGATATGGACATGTGGACGGAAGAGCTAATGTAGTTTCTCCCAAGAAAATTAAAACTCTTCGAGCGCAAGATGCTTTGCTGAATTATTCCTGTAGGCAAATTAAATGAACTACCCAGAATTATCCTACTCTAATTTCATTATTTTATTAAATTTGTTGAGAATTATCCAGCCAAGATCACAATAAGTAAGTGCAAGTTTTGAATATACCATTATACACCCCATTAAAGACTTGGCTTCCTTTCAAGTGAGCAGCGAATCCTTCCAAAACTACGTATGCTATCGCTTGTAATTTATCCAGTTAATTCTTCGCATACAGTTTTACTGCTCTTAAATTCACCACGTTATTGATAGCTTTATTAGAAATATCCATTTGAGAATACTAGGATGCACTTCTTCTCACTCCGCTTCTAGTCTCATTAGAGGTACTGCTGGTAAGTCGGTTGCTTATTTAATCCATTGCAAAAAGTTGAATTAAACACGTTTTTCCGTTTAATATTTTTCTTTTTTGGTTAATATTTAATACAAACTGAAGATTAGAGTTCATGCTGTATATTAGCAATTATATAGAGAGAACCAAGACAAAATGAGTAAAGAAAGATAAAAAAATAGATGATTGTCAATGTTTCGTATTTAACAAAGTATCTCGGTCAGAAGCCTCTAGTATTCCGATCCTCTAGCAGACTTAAACCGCAAGGTAACCTTTCCTACAAGTGGATGGTAAATAACCTGGATAACCACATGACATGAATGGACAGGGATTTGGCTAGAGGCTCTCTCGATGAAGAGGAATTTCCTATCCGCCGATTAATGAACTTATGTGGAAATATTCTTAATCTTATGGATTTAGGCACAGGGATAATCTTATACACTCAAATATTATGTTCGTTTGCGAATTATATACGTAGAATGGTCATTAAAAAGATCATTGAAAATTGGAATCAAATTTCTGAGAATTAAATTAGTTTAAACCAGATCTTTGAAGATCATCATCATTAGAAAATCGAGTGCCTTTCATGCCTTTTTCAGGGTTGGGGACAAAAAAGTCGGAAAAGGTGAGGCAAGGACTTCACACGGGGTATCGGTGGTGAGATCAACTGGGAACGAAATTCTTGCAAAGTTGACTTTGTCAGGGAAACGGAATGAGTTAAGTCGTTATTGTGATTAATGGAGAGTCTTCCTAAAAGTTTTCTGCGTCGCTTCTACGCTACACAATATAAAGTTTCATTGTAACTATTTAACCGATTCTAACGAAATTTAAAACTCTTATTTTCGTTTACATTTTCTTTCGAATGTTATAATTGCCAAGGTCCACTAAAGGTTAATCCGACAATTATTGTAAGTTTTGTAGGTTGTAAGGTCATAAATCACAATAAGTATGAGCAAACGACTTACGTCAACAGACCTTGTTAAAGTATGCTACACTGGTATTTATGGGTTTTCTCCATTATTCCCTCATTATTTTCTTCTTCTTTGCTATATTTTGAGTGATTTATTTCTTTTGTATTTTCACAAAATTAGAAATAAGAATCAAACCAAAATGTTGTTACTAATTGAAGTCAGAACTACGGTAGAAAATATAATAAATACCAACCTACAAATTTGCTCATGATTAAGACCCTGATAATTACATTACTTGAATAATTGGAAATGTGGGATCTATAAGCAAAACTAACGAGTATTATATATATTTTTTCAACGTTATGAACGAATAGTCTACTTAGCTGGAAACTAAATCATCTGGACTCTAATTTCCAGACTAGAAGCACAGAATCGGATTCTCACCGAACGCGAAATGTTTTCCAGTTTTTTTGCATTTTATGGAATCTTTCCTTTTGCATGAGATCATAAAACCTAAGTGCAAATTGCGGGAAAAGCGAAGGAATGGAAATTCAAATGCTTAGCTACTCCAATGAAAACGGAAAACTCCAACATATACTTATGGGATGTTAGGAAATTTGAATATAAGAGTGAAAAAATAGAAGGAATGAAACTAAAGGAACTCCAGCAATCTCACTTATTTATCTCAATAATAAATCGAAAAATCCGACTGAACCTAAAACTAATTTAGATTTAATAAGTCGGAAAAGATTAGAAAGAACACCCTATTAATCCGTTGAAGACCAAATTTGTTCAAGACTTTATTGTGATAACTTTAGGATTTTTATCTCATTAAAGTGGTTAATTAATAAAAAAGGAAGTTAAACTTGATAATATAGATAGCATTTCACTAATAGTCAGCTGCTTCTAACAAAATTTGAACCCTTTATGTTGTTTTACATTTCCTTTCGAATGATATAATTAACAAGGTCATCGTAAGGTTATTCCAGAAACTTGGAAAGTTTTGACGGTTGTAAGGTCATAAAACAGAATAAGTGATAGCACGAGACCTTTTGGCCATCAGACCTTGTTTTACAAAGGAATGGTAATTCCATTCTTTTTTGATGCTTTTAGTAAAGGATTTTCCCGCAATTCAACGTTTATTGAGAGATGAGGTCATTTAATTTCAACAAGAGTGATCACTTCTTCATTAAATTCGGCTCATTGAAACCTTTCATAATCGCTGTATTGCGCAGAGTCAGACGGAGACGTACTGTAGAGTATCTCACACGTTAATCGCATTTAAACCAACTTGACTTTTTATGGTGTCATTGGAGAAATTTCAAGTAGAAGATATACATCACCTAAACAATTAAAGAGGACCTTGGAATAAATGTCTGAAAATATCTCAACAAACATTCTCTTTTGTCTGCAGACAGTGAATCAAAGAGCGCAGCTGTGCACTAATCTTCATCATATGTTGTGAACGGGTCCTCTGAGTCCACTGAAGAGCTGAGGGGTTTGAATCCAGCAGGTCTTGATCGAAGCAATCCGAGTCCCAAAGGGCTTTTGGGAGGGAATGGGTTCCACCGTGCATTGATATCAATAGTCGATCGTTTAAACTTATTAAGTGTTTAAATCAAATTAAATTATGTATTATTTCTTGGTGCTATATTTTACCTCTAAAATAAATAACGTGCCTCATTAAAGAGGCGATTCTCTCTTAAGGTTTGATCGGGAATATTTATTTAAAGGAGGTTGAATAGGGAATCTTCTTTTGTCTATCTTTAAATGCCAATATGAATTTAGATGGATCATTTCACCGTAAGTTAGCCAATATACAAATAGCTGAGAAATAAAATTTATATTTTTCTAATTTACACTAAAGATAGAAACTTTACAAATGTAAAAATTAGCTACTAAACGAGATAAATAATTCCCAAACTGGCAAAATTGGTTTTTAATTTTCCTAAGCAATCGTAAGGTATTCGCTTTCAGATTTTCCACCTCATTTACCATTGGAATGGTATCTTTAAGGATTATGTGACTAGCAACTATTAAAAAAATGTAGCACAAGACTAATCACCTACACAACACCCGATTACTTATAAGTGACTATTATTTCTCAACCGAGACTCATAAGTAGGCAATTTGGAAATTTTCTAAAAGCTTTAAAGGGAATTATTTACTATTAAATATTTAATTAAAACTAATATTGGGTTTATAGCGTGGAAAAAAATAGATTAAGGTTGTTTTGATCGGAGTTAAAATTCTAAATAAAAACATTTCTGATATTTTCTTTACAATATCCAATAGAAGATCGTAAAAAAATGATACATTATTATAAAATAATAATTAGCAGATAAGGGTATAAATGGCTATACGAATTGCCATATCAGATGAAGTTGGATCTTTATAACATAACAAGTTTCTTTCCCTTGAAAAGAAAGGACGAGAACATTGTCTGTATCGCCCCTCTTTTTTCCGTAGAGCCAACATGATAAAGGTTAGTTGGGATGATATTGAAAACAAAACAGCACAAACGAACCTGATTAAAATTAAATAAACCTGAGTAAAAGATACACCAACTTAAAATTTGTAAGCAATCTGATAAATAAAGAACCGAAGAGAAGTTGAGATAAAAAGGATTTAGCGAAAGGTCAAAAAAAGATTGCTTATTAGTTGGACAAATTTTCTGACAGCTTTTTTACCAAAGTCACTTTCGTATAATAAAAATATTTGTCTGGTTGAAATATTCGATGACAAGCATAAATAGTATGGAAAATTATGGAAGAATTAAGATGTGCTGGACTTGTGTTATATCCAGCAGTATGTTGAGACCTATTCACTTGTGAAGTTTAGGTAAAGCGATCAAACGATTTTTATATCTCTAAAATTTATATTTATCAAGAGTGATTTATTTCTCTAAATTCGTTTATATATTCAATGTAAGTGTAAAGGCATTTAGAAGAATCTTGTTTTTATCACATAAGTGAATGAAATGTCAAAAATAAATTTAGAGAACAAACTAGTTAACAGGTCAATGGAAATTGATCGAGTTTGAGAGAGAAGGAAGTTCCTTCTTAAAAAGTATTCAGATAAAAGTTAAAATGAACATCAAAGTAGCAAACAGCATTGACGCTATATTTCTAATTACAATTGACTAATAAGATCATAGAGTATTCTTTAGTGCTCTCTATTTTTCTATGGACCTGATAAAACACTGGATTATTCATTCACCACTCTTTTAATGTATTCTCTTTTAAAATTCGTAAATGCTCTTCTTCACTTCTACAGTTCGATCTTGTCAGCCTAAAATCGACGTACAAATGAACGTCTCCCTGAACAATTGAGAGGCGCTAAATGCTAATACGGATGAGTTTCTATGTCCACAAATGGAGAGGGGGGGGGAGAATCCAGAGGTGGTAACAGGTTATTTTTCCTGACCAAATATAGCTCCTCAGGAACTTCCTCCGAGTACCTTCAGTAGAAAAGAACCACTTCCGCATCTGGTGTCTCTTATCCTCCTTATCCAAATGATAATTCGTATAACTTTT
This sequence comes from Ceratothoa steindachneri, assembly GCA_963969495.1. Classification (NCBI taxonomy): domain Eukaryota; kingdom Metazoa; phylum Arthropoda; class Malacostraca; order Isopoda; family Cymothoidae; genus Ceratothoa; species Ceratothoa steindachneri. The sequence continues at coordinate 86,122,234 of OZ018337.1, forward strand.
CTGAAGACACAATTCAGGTGCCTTCATCTCGCTTTCACCTTTTAAAATCTTATTTTGTTTTCTTCTTTAATTTGTCAATAATTTTGCATCAAATTCATGTTTAGTCAAACATTTAATTTAACTATTTTTGTATTATTTTTAAGGAGTTACTACTATCTTATTAAATTAGCACAAATCATGATAGTTATCAACAAGAGTTATGATTAACTTGAACCTAAATATTGGTCCCCATAAATATATTAATATTGCTATTTACGGAGTGCAGAGAGACGCTTTCAATGGGAGAAACATAATCAGAGGAGATTAAATTCAGAATTGGATCATGAAATTAAGAGTTTTTAGTTGCTTTGATCGACGCATCCTTAATCCAAATATTAGAAGAGGGACGATCACGCAAATCAAAATAAGTTTTAATATCACTTCCTGTACCCTAAACTATTTACAAACTTGCCATATATAATAAATTATATTATTTTAGTTATCATTGTTTAGTTAATGGTTTGGATTTAAATATGTGTTGTCTCTTATCAGTGTAAATATCATTCAAGCCGATAGTAACCGTTCTAAAAGGGAATTTATAATTAGCTTTTCCCTAATTTGGAATTCCCTAATAGGATATGAGAAACACATATATTATTTTTTTTTAAGATAAGTAGAACCTGTTATTTTATGTAATAAATAATAACATTGAAGTGATATCATTTTATTCTCGTAAAGAATGACTTGATGAAGATGTAAATCGACTCATATTATATAAGCCTTATTACAATGTTACCGGAAACGCGTCCATTACCATCTTTCTCCATAACCTAAGTAATTCACACCTCCCGGATTTCCCTTAGATCCAACCCGATCCAACATTCATGCGGCACATACTGCGAACATCTGAATTCCCAACTCCCCAGACTGCATCCCTCTAGATATTATGTATCTGGTGTAATTGAGGGAGGGAATCCACCAGGTCCTGGTGCATCACCAAGGTGGAGCTTAGTTCTGAGATCACCACAGTTTTCATTTAATAAACCAAGGTGATCCTCAAGTAGATCAACAACTTATTTTTCTGTCTAATATTCGATATTATTGAGAGGGGTTTGTATAAAATAATCTCCAATCTTCCTAAACTCATTTTATACTAATCGTTTGCTTTCACATCAATGATAATTCCTCGTTTTGTATCATCATGTTTCATTTTCGACTCTTGCTATCGAATATTGGGGAAACTTTACCTATTTTACCCTTTAAAGATCAAATTTTGGTAATATTATTATAAAATATTTTTTAATGAATCTTAAAACCAATTTGGTAATCAATTTTTGCTACAAATATTTCGACAAGTGTTTGTAAGAGTTGGAATCTTGTTTTTATCAGGCAAAAACACTCAGTTTCATTTATATTTTATGAATTGATTTTTAGGATGTTAAAAGCGATAATATTTATTAATTTATTAAGTTCAACACACAACATCTTCCTATCTCTCTCTCTCTCTCTCTCTTTCGAGCAATATTGCATGAATTATAACAAAGTTTATTTGTTTGGGACGAAATAGATGGATAATTTAATTAATAAACATCTTTGTAGTCTGAAAATGTAAGGATGAACAGGTAGTAATGAGTGGCTAACAAGTAGTTTCTCTCCTCATTCTTCCCTCACAATCCTCTTTTCTTTCCTCTATTCTACATGCTAAATTTCCTCAACCAATGACAACACCCCTCTATCTCTCTTTCTCTCTCTCTTACTTTGTCTATCTATCTCTTTTCATCTTTTTTCTATTACTCGTGTTCTCTGTTTCTTTCTCTTCTCCCTCCCAAATAAAGGCGGTATTTGCGCTAAATTTGACGATGCTTAATCTCTCCTATTTCCCCGAACATTTTAATGTATCAGGAAATAGTTAAGGATGTTTGATAGTTGGATGTTGGATAGCTTACAGAGTACAGTTTTTATATTCAAGAAAAAGTGAGTTAACATAGAGGAATGAAAGTCATCAGTGTTTTAGATAATAGTCAGTTCCGGATATCAAAATGCAGAAGTCATGCCATGTGTTACAAGGAGTTACAAGGAAAGAAAGTACCCTAGGAGGCCTTACGGTCCATTCCAAGAGGGTACCTTTGGACAAGCAATCGAGCGGGCACATGGCTGACCAATTGTTTTGCGTCCCTAACCGGCCACTTTTCAAGACTTTGTCTAGTATTGACTTGAACTAGTCAACAGATTCACTGTTGACAACTTCGACTGGAAGTGCGTTCCACTTACCGCAGATACTGTAGGTGAAAAAATGTCCACACAGATTGAGGTTGTAACGCTTCAGTTTAAGTTTCAAGCCGTGATTGCCCGTTCTGTTCTCACTCAGTGTGAAAATATCCCGGTAGTCAACATTGTCGTACCCTCGAAGTATTTTGAAAACTTCGATGAGCTGACCACGCAGTCTACGGGTTTCCAGCGAGAACAGATCTAATTCCCTTAGTCTTTTCTCATAACTTTTATGTCAGATAGAGGGAATCAGCTTGGTTGCCCTGGCTTGTACGCGTTCCAATCTCGTGATGTCCTTACGAAATGAAGGACTCCAAAATTGTACGGCATACTCCAGGTGCGGTCGCACAAGTGAGTTGTACGAACACAGTATAATCTTTGTTCCGATATCCAAACTAGCACTTTATATAACATAGCATCCTTTGGGCCTTTTCTCCGCCTCAATGCACTGTTTCAAGAACTTGAGGTCACTAGTGATTGTTACACCCAAGTCCTTCTCAGTGTCAGTGGATTCAATAGCAGTGCCCTTAAGGATATATTGAGATTGGTGGTTTCTGTGGCTGATATGCATCACTTTGCATTTCCCCACGTTAAAAGGTATTGCCACGTGTTCGACCACTTCCCAATCTTCCCCAGATCTTCCTGCAGGCGGTCAGTATTTCTATCCTTTGCAACGTTCATACCAAGCTTGGTATCGTCGGCAAATTTGGAAATCTTGGCAACCATGTCACCGTCCATGTCGTTGACGTAGAGGATGAATAGTATTGGTCCCAGGACACAACCTTGAGGGACCCCGCTAGTAACAGGCACCCACTCAGAAGCCTGTCCATTCACCACCACCCGTTGCCGTCTGCCACTTAGCCAGTTCTCGATCCAGCCAGTTACTTTTACGTTTATGCCCAGCGCTCGCACTTTCCGGAGAAGGTAGCTGTGTGCTTTCTGAAAGTCTAAGTACACCACCTCCACCGCCTTGTTTCGATCGTGCTTACTGAACACGAAGTGGGAGAATTCCACAAGGTTCGTCAGGCATGACCGTTGCCTTCGGAAGCCGTTCTGGGAACTCCTCAGTAGCAGGCTTGACTCTAAATACGACGTCACTTTGTCCACCATGATGCTTTCCATGAGTTTACCGACTATCGAAGTCAGACTGATAGGTCGGTAGTTTGACGGTTGGCTTCGGTCTCCATTCTGGAAGAGAGGAGTCACCTCCGCTTCACGCCAGTCTCTAAAAACGCATTTGGTCCCGATTGACATGTTGAAGATTGCGCTCAGGTGTCGTAACACTTGATCACGCACTTCTTTTAACACTTTAGGTAGAAACCCATCCGGGCCAGGTGACTTATTCGTCATTAGGTCACTGATCTTCTTTTTATTTCCCCGTCGATGAAGTCCATATCCTCCAGCTTTTCCCCCGAGTAGGAATCCATTGGTTGGGGGATGGGACCACACTCTTCAGTAAACATTGAAGAGAAGTGGTCGTTGAGGAGGTTAAGATTTTCTGCATCTAAGTGCTTTAATGCATCCTACTCATTTATCAAAGGGCCAATCGCTCGACCGATTAGTTAACGGCTGTTCACATATCCAAAAACTCCTTGGGATTCTCCTTGCAGAGTCTCGCCACTCGGAGTTCCTCAGACCGCTTAGCCGCCCTTATGCTGGACTTCACTCACCTGGCTAACCTTCGGTATTCGTCAAAGTCACAAGAGATCTTTGATTGCCGGTACACAGTTCTCTTCTTCCTAAGATGTTGGCCGATTTCTCGATTAAACCACTTTGGTTGAACAGAAGACCGGCGGGGACATTTCAGAGGGATGACACACGATTACAGACTCATGAATGTGGTTTTAAAACTGTTCCACGAGTCTTCAACAACATCTCACACTTCTAGCCACACGTCAGTCAGTCCAGCACGAAGACCTGCAAAGTCTGCTCCTTTCAAATCGAGTTTCCTCGATTCACTAGTTGCAAGCCCTGCCTTCGGGACTTTGACTACAATTCTATTTAGTCGGTGGTCACTGCCACCAAGCTCTTCGCCAAAAGAGAGGTTCTCAACGATATCATCCTCAGAGGTGAAAACCAAGTCGAGGATATTGTTTCCTCTCGTTGGCTTTCTCACATATTGAGTCAAAAAGTCGTTGTTCACGAACTCCAGGAGTAGTGTGTTCTTGTGCCGGGGTTCTCTGGTTTGCCAGTCAACTTGTGTGTGGAAATCACCCATGACGATACACACTCTGTCTTCGACAAGTTCTCCTAGTAGCTGGTACAGATTTCTGTCCTTTTTAACGCGTTGGGCAGGAGGTCTTTTAGCACCAGGGTCCTGTATCTGGCAGGACCTATCTCTAGGTCAACACCTAGTAGTTCATGGTCAGATATGATGTTGCAATCCATCGAGTTGAACGTATCCTTGAAATACAACACCACACCGCCACCCTCTCTGTTTGGCCTATCTTTCAGGGAGAGCTGGTAACCGGGAATCGTGAATTCACCTTCAAAATCTGGGCTTGAGGTTTTTATCCACGACTCCGTTATGGCCACCATCTCAGGTTCCTCTGTTACTACGAGGCCACGGAGCTCAAGAAACTTATTCCTGATTGACCTCACATTGAACAGAAGAACTTTGAGGGAGTCCCCTAGTGTAGGACTCCCTACGCTCTTCCGTTTTCCGGGTTCTCTGTTTTCATGGTCGCAACCTTTTTGACGACCTCCGAGAAGGTCGTTCCAGGAGTGACACCTCGGCGTGCCGTGGCTCCTAACCAAGCAGCACTGACGGTCCCCAAAGGAGCCATCGATTTTTCACCAGGTGGAAAACAACGAAGCACGCCCCCTACTAAACTCCTACTAGTTCCCTTCACAACGGCCAGGATCTCGGAGTAGCGTTCAATGGATGTTTCTATACCAAGGAACTCGACCCAAGGCTTTTTATTGGCCTGGCAACCAACATGGGAACAAAGGGCCATCCCCTCGGACCAATGCTACCATAAGCACCCGTTTAATGCTCTGTTAACACTGTTAATCCTTGAAGACATAATAAGGTTAGAATATGAAGCCCTGGCAAGCAGAAAGGGAAAAAAAACACATGTGGGTGACTCCGCGGGCAACCTGGAATTCATCCACAACTTAACTAGACAGTTATGAAAGACCCAGAAAAGGAACAACTGGCTTCGTCTCGAGAGATGAGCGTTGAATTCACGAACATGAATTTAGCTTTGAAAGAGATCCTCTGCTACCGCTTGTACAAGAAACGCAAGGGGCAAACCTTGAACAACCTTAAGCATTTTGTTGCATAGTGTCAAATCTGGTTCTTCTTAGGAAAACCTTTGCCACAACCAGTTTCACAAAACGCAGAGCAACTGCAACGTATCACTTGTCGTGAATAGTATGTTCTCCAAACTAGAATATACTTTACATTTGTCTCACGTTATTGCCATGTCCTTTCACCCCACATCTTTAAACAGCAGGGTCGTAGGATTAATCTGCTAAGACTGGCCATACCTCCGGAAAGAGTCAGAAGTGGTTGGCGGATAATCTATATGATTTTAGCAACCACATATTTCTGGTGTCCTAAGTCCCTGGATTATAAATCCATGCATTACTATGTGTTGGTGCAAATGATAAAGACACCATCCGCTCAGCTTGCACCAGCAAGAAGAAGCTAGTGGCCAAGATAAATGAGGCATGCAAATATCTTCCCAAGGACACAGTGAGGAATGCATAGGCCAGGTTCAGAGCTGCCTTGAGACCGTGGTGATAGTTGAAGAGGGTAGTTTTGAGAAAATTTTATTTCTTAGCTTTTAACTCTCTTGAATAACCTCTTGGTCAGTATTTTTTTTTCTTTTCTGCACACCGTAAAATTTCGCTCGCACACCAAGTAAAAACTAAATCAAGAAAGATATATATATAATATTACTACCGAATAATCCTATGTATTTTTACGGATTTTTAAATATATGTATAGATGTTGACTCTGCACCCTTTTAAACATTTTGATCTCTTTTCGCAAATAAGGGCACTAAAACTGAACTGCATATTGTAGATGAGGTTGAACTAATGATTGTATGTTGGATTACATTATATTCTGATTTATATGGCAAGTTTTAAAATATCAATCTAAGGACTCTTTTATCTAATTTGCAAGATTTAACGCAGACGATCACGTCAAGATCCTTTATATGAGTTACTGTATTTCGCGTTTGTCCGGGAATTATATACGAGGTGCGGTCAATAAGTTTTGTAATTCGGATATAAGGAAACGAGATATGAGGAAAAGTGTTTTATTATTTTTTAATATAACTACCCTCGACCTCAATGCAATTGCACCAATTGTCCCTGAGACTTCGAATTCACGACAACCAGAAATCTCCCGACTGCTGTTCTCTCCACTCCTGGACGGCGAGCTGGACATCTTCATCGTCTCCAAACCGGCGTTCACGCAGTGCAATCTTGAGCTGGCGGAATAAAAAGTAGACGCTAGGAGTCAGATCTGGAGTGTATGGGGGATGGTTGAGCTCCTCGAATCCTCACTCGCGCAGGGCAGCTTGTGCAACTCTGGCCTTAAGGACTTTGATGACGTTGAAGTCGGTCATGGGGCGTAGGGTTTCTAAGGACCTAACAGGCAAAGACCGTGATCATGGCCAAATTGTTTTGGATGATGTTGATAACACATCATGTGATATTCCAAGTGCTCGCTCGATTTCTTCGACCTCACCCGTCGATTTTTGAGGATCATTTTCTGAACACGGGCTACATTGTCCTTGTTGCTCACGTCTGACGGGCGTTCTGGACAGGCTTCATCTTAAAAGGACTCATGACCATAGCGGAACTCCCAATTCCACCGAGCAATGGTTGCCTAGCAAGCGGCGGTTTTGGTGTACACTGCAACCATGCGTTCATTGATTTCTTTTGCATCTTTGCCATCCTTGGTCAAAGATTTGATCACCTCGTGGTGCTCAACCTTTTCCTGTGTTTAAAGATTTGTTACTGACGATCTGCGACCAGCTACTACTTCTTAAATAGACGAGGCAAGAGCGTGCGGCTGTAGGTCATAATTTGTCCTAACACCCCCACAAACAGCCATTCCCCTTCCTCTGTTTTGCGCTACCCATTTGCAAATTTTATTGACCGCCCCTCGTAGATGAGACTAACACACCCCGTATCTATCTGTAATACTTTGCATTTATCAGCATTTAATTGTGTCTGCCACTTTTGGGCCACTTGGCTACTGCGTTTATGCCTTAGAATTTTGCGACCGTTTGACGGGGTTGTGTTTTTCCCTCCAACATGTTGTCTTTAGCAAACGTAGAAATATAGCTTTCAAGAGCAGTGTCGTTATCATTGAAATATACAAGGAAAAACAGCGGGCAAACTACAGAACCCTGAGACACACCAGTAGTAATGTCTAGCTATTCTGAATGCGATCCGTCAGTGAATGTTCGCTGTCTAGTGTAATATATGACCATCGAAACCTTGCGCACCTTCCTTTTCCTTAAAATAGGTGTAGAAGATTATCAAACTCTTTTTGACAATCGAGAGTATTACGAAACCTTCTTTGAGAGACATTGAATAGAGTGTCAGATGATTCTACTATCATTTGCGTTTGCTCGTCTAAATGACGATGATATACCATTTAAAGTCATGTTCCTTTACTTATATTTAGCTTATAAATGCATCCACCTACATCTATTTTCCTTCCCAATATTCTAAATAGATTTTTCTTGTTCTGTGATGGCTAATGGTGTAACATCTAGGATAGATTTAAGATCTTCTTTAGAAAATACTAATGCAAAATAGTTATTCAGGATCTCCACTCAAACTTTAGGTGGATTTCGATTTTTAATGTACTGGTAGAACATCTTTCTATTTTCTATAATGTTTAAGGATAGTTTAATTTCATAGTTTTTATTCACATTTCGAATGATTTTTTTAATACCACGCCTTAGGTCAAAGTACTCACTCTAGGGTCTTTATGCTCTAATTTCCCTTTATATACCCAAGATTACTTCTTCTGATTAGCTGTTTGATTTCATTACGCTGACAGATCTGCTGTTGTCAGCTTCACGCTTTTGACTTTTTGGCACAAAACATTTTGATGTAATGTATGTATATATAGTTACAGAAGGTTAATAGAATCCCCATTCTCTGGCACAAGATTTTGCTAGATCCGTAAATGATTTACGCGAGGGAAAGAAAACGGACAAAATTGAAAACGGTGAACAGGATAAGCTCATTCATGGACGATCACTCAAGCGTATTCGATGTCAAGTAGATTTTTCTTATAACAAAAGGATTAAATGGACGAAGAGGGGACGTGAACTAAAATGGAATAAGAGGAACTTTTCCTGGATATGATTAGAATAAAATTAAAGAAAGAGATGAAATAAACTGATGAATGGCAAATCTCTTACCTCAGAAAACGGCTTATATTGGTTGCTAAATGGATGAGAAGTTAGGGCGAATAGAAGAAATGGGAATCGAACGTGAAAAGTTATTGAATCAAAGATAAATGAAAAGGATGTAAGAATGCCTGAAAATATCAGAGACAATATAAAAGGAGAAATTAAGATAGAGGAAGTCTGAAACTTTTTTAGCAAATTACAGGAGGTAATTCCAGATTTCTTCTGTGTCGGATGAGTTAGAAATAAAGTAAAATGAAGAAGATTGTTACGAAGAATTCAGTAGTTACTGAAGAGGAGGTGCACTTACAAATTATTAAAAGTGCTATTCCGCCTAGTTGCTCTTAAAGGTAAACAGTTTGAAGGTCTCGTTTGACTTAAGCAGGTGACATTAGGCTTCGAACGTCAAGGTGTCAGGTTCAGTACCAAGCAACGGTGGGCACAAAAGTCAGCGGAGATCGATTTCCCGTCACCGACGATTGACTGCGTTGGGCTCACCTTCGCATGGTTAGGTTGAACTTACACAGGTCATCAAAACAACACCTTATTCTTTTATCTCAGCCCCTTGTAAAGGGTCGCCTTCCCGGGGTTGATGAAGGTTCTTGACGAATCGGTAGTGGTGGAAAAGACGCGAATCCTATCTCCACGCCATCTCCCCCTAACAAACGAGGTTTAGCTCATGGTTCCCAAGGGCTCCCCCTTCAATTTTCATGCCGATCCTTATAATACTTTCATTATTCAGTCGGTGGGGGCGATTTCCTTGTTAGGACGAGGGATCTCGTCCACAAGTGAAAGAAGGATGGCACAACATATGACAACACTAAATTATCAAGCATTTAATCAAAAATGGTTGAACAAAAGGGGGAAATTAATTGGCTTGCCCTGTGGTAAATATTGCTACCCAATTGGCACCTTTTCCCAACTACCTATCAAAGAGGTAGAGATAGGAATAACGTGGAAAATTTCCACACCCTACCAAGTCTCCTCTCTTTTAAATAAAAATAATCACTAATAATTCACGTGGTAAACCCTTCTTATTTATTAATCCATTTCACATTTTCATTTTGAGACCTAATTCTGAATCGAATCTTCTTTCAAAGAAATTTGAATATAAAATTTGGATCAAATAAACAAATAATTTCTTTAATCAATTAATTTTAATTGTAACAAAAATAAAATAAAAATAATTGCTTTTGAAAGTTTCGAGAACGAATGATGAGGACCAACAAAACCACCTTTAGGCAGTTTATCTTCCTAGCTTTCTCAAGATTTCTTCATCATTGCCCTTCCCCCTCCCCCCGTGGTTCTTTGAACAAAGAAAAGTTATAGTCGGCGTTTTTTCCAATCATGCTTGGATGTAGGAAAGCTGCTTCTTAAGAGTTATATTACTTTCAAATGTAATTTGTCTAACAATGCCCTAACCAAAGTTAATAAATGGAAATTTCTATTTAGAAATTGTCATTTGGTAATATGCGTAAGGATAAATTTAATAGTTTTAAATGCCAAAATACAACAAATTTAAATTTAAACTTCCTTTAAGTATTCATACTTTACGATAAAGTTCGGGAGGCTATTTACTTATTGACTAAATTAATGGCTAAAAATATAAAGTATTATAGCGAAGAAAAACTGGAATATTTTATAAAGCCAAGTGAAATATTTGCTCTGCAAGGCGATCAATATAGACAAGAGATGAATAAAATGGACACATTTGCTAGTTTTGTGCAGAATCCTGAAACCGGATCACCCGATAATTTAATTAGGGGGAAAAGGCAAAGTGAAAGATATAATTAAAAAAGCTTGTATTTAATTACTTAATATCTTATGGTTTTCCCAAATTATTTTGTGTCCATCTTTTCACAGACCCAACTCTTAAAAGTTACGAATCTATTGAAAAGATTAGTATCTGGAATAAACAGGAAACAAGGCGGTAATACAACTACATAGCTTTAGGCAATCGTGACTTACTCTCTAAGAAACCCTATGATAAATAAATCATGGAGTCGAAGAGATTAGAAAAGGTCGAATTTCTTAGATAATTGTAAGACCCTGTAGTTGTTTCTTTCAGGAGAGTTCGCTGGTAAAGTTGGCAGAAGGATTTTAATATTCTCCTTCACCCAAAGTTTAGGAACTTGAGCAATTTTACGTATGTTTTTTTTAATTCCATTGGGCAAAAAGAATCTTCTACGTTACTTTAAGCTGAGGCTTGGTTGAAAAAAATACACTGGTGAACAAATTTTAACTTTCTTCCTGCTGAATTATGTTTAAGACTTGTTTTTGGGAAATTGTTTGTCACTGAGTTTAAAAATGGCAACAGTTTTCTTCTATCACGTCAAGTTTTTATTTATGGACTGTTCCATATTTATCCCACTCAGATTAGCAACCTCTCTTACGACAAAGTGAACGGAAGTGGAGGCGTTTGGTATTCTTATTATTTTATTTTATCCATGTATTAGACTTCTCTTCATTCACATCTAGATATTGAAAAAATCACTTGTGTTTAATATAATTTTCTGTTTTTTCAGATTTGTTTTATGAAGGAAATATTTGAATTCCCCTGACTAGTTTTACTATATATGTGATTGTTTTACTTAACCAACCTTAAGAATGAACATTAGTATCTGTGTAAAAAGAGCATAATTGGCTTACTTTAAGATTAAATTAGGTGATCAGGATAAACCGTTGGTCTTGCCCAAGGTTTGTAAATCATGTGTCGAAAATCTTCGCTAATTGACACAGGGCACAAGGATACACGTAGGATATGGCATTACTATGGTGTGGTGGAAGCCAAAAAATCCTGTAAACGATTTCAACTTTTGTCTAACAAATACTTCTAGTTATAGCAAGAACACGCGACATAAATTAAGTTAACAAATCGTGATTCAGCAATTCGTCCAGTGCTTCATTCAGATAAATTTCCGTATCTGTAATCCTACACTGAAAAATTTAAGTGCTCTACGTGAATCTTATGTAACCTGTGAACTTCACATTGATACAGACATTGTACATAAATCGACCAAATAATGTGGGAACTTCAGCCAATTAGAAATGAATGATTTAGTTAGAGACCTAGGCCTATCAAAAAAGTTAGCAGAAGTCTTAGCCTCCTGACTTAAAGAGAAGAATTTGTGGCAGGACAAAAAAATGTAACTTTTTATCGCAACATTGAGAGAGATCTCTTATTATTCTTCAAAACTGAAGATTTTGTTTACTGTTGTGACGAGGCAGGAGTGTTAAACGCGATGGATGTTTCAGAGTATGATCTAAATGAATGGAGACTTTTTATAGATTGTTCAAAGAAGATTCTAAAATGTGTGTTACTCCCTAATAGAGACTTGTTCGGTGCGATTCCTACTGGTCACTCTGTGCATTTAAATGAGAAGCATGAACACACAAGGTCGGTATTAGATTTACTCAATTATAAAGAACACAAATAGATCATATGTGTAGATCTCAAAATGGTGTATTTTTTACTCGCCAAACAATGAGACTATACAAAATATCCGTGTTTCCTGTGTTTATGAGACAGACGAGCCAAAGATTAACATTAAGAACAGAAACTCTGGCCAGTTAAATAAAGTATAACTATTAAGGAGAAGAACATTATACACCAACCGCTTGTTAAGCGAGAAAATAATCTTCCCACCCCTTCATATTAACCTGGGGCTGATCGAACAATTTCTGAATGCTCTTAATGTGGAGAATTTGGAAAGAAAAAAAGCTGCTAACTACAAAGATTTGGTAGAGACATTACTTGATAGCTTTCGTCGTTTAAGCTGCAACATGAGCATAAAGGTTTATTAACTTAAAAGCCTTTTTGATGAACCTCCTGCTAATCTTGGGAACGTGAATAATAAACAGGGAGAGCGTTTTCATCAAGATATCAAGAATATTGAGCAAAAAGATTAAGGCCGATGGAACACAAATATGATGGCAAACTACTGGTGGAGTATTCAATGAGACTGTGTAGATATCAAACTCTCCACACACTCTCGCAAGCGAAAATTCCTTCCATGAATATACAGTTATGTGTACGATTGCTTATGTTTTCTTCATTATATTCGAAAAATAACCTATATCTATTTATTACTAGGTGATATTATGTTACAATGTATTTATCCGTTCAAATTTTGTTGACATTTTAAGTTAAGATTTGAAGCTATAACACTTAGGAAACTATCCTTACGGACTAAATACATGAATTACGTCATAAAATAGAAATATGCTGTAGAATGAAAACCTGACGCGCTACAAAAAAAATGCCATATTTGGAATCAGTAGGTCAAAATTAATTGAAACACATTAAAACATGAGTCAGCAAAAAGTGTGTTGACCAGTTTTATCATATCTTTTTTGTAGTAGAATGACATTGACATATACGTCACTTTTACCCAATATGGTTGGATGCTCAAGGTCAAACGGGTGACCTTGACTCAACTCTAGGCACGACAGAGATGGGGAGGAGAGAAGGGGGGGGGAGGGGTCAACTTCCTTGATCTAGTGCGAAGGATGTAAATTCTAAACGATTGATTGGAGTTGGCCGATATTAAATTAATGAAGGCTGCGAGATATGAGGCTTATGAAAAAGTAGGAACAAAATATACTTTAATATCTATAGTGTTATACGCAATAAATTGACTAAATAGAATAATTTCAATGGATACTCAGTGTATCCCAGAACTAAACTAACAGAGCTACTCGGTGCGAGCACTACACGTGGGGTGGGTTGGGTTGAAAGGCGATACGAGCCTCAGTACATGCCTACACAGGTATGACTGGCAAGGTAATCACAGATGGTTCGTCTTAGCCTAGCTTGAGTTCGAGACTTCAAGAGATCAAACAGGCATCGGATGTTTATTTGACGGAGTTTAACCACGGGAAGTTTAACCTCTAGTAGAAACAATAATTGGGGGAAGTAATCGTGCCAAACGAAATGTACCGAAACCAAGGATCGGCCAATTGACTGTGGTTTAGATCTTCCGGATAATTCCAGCCTTCGCTGGTGGAGAAATAGAAGCGCGATAGAGAATGACGTGTTTCGTTGTAAAAGGCTGACCTATACTGTCGATGCCCAATGGGACTAACAATATATAAGGACCAGCCGGAACCGTTACTGCCTCCTCGAAGGGAGGACGAGGAGAAATCTCTCCACGAACCAACATTGCGCTTGAGGAATGCGAAGAGTCACGCTGGAGGTTCTTTATAACGCACCGAAAGGCGACAGAAGCGCCCGTTATGGATTCCAATCCCTAGCTTATCGCAGAAAGAAGTTCAATATTCTGTCTCTTCCCACGGCTGACCTCCTGCCTGACAATCGTGGTTTTGGCGGGACACATGGCGGCAAGGAACATTCAGTCTAGACATTTCTCAACCTATTTATTCAATTATATGCGCAAGATAAATTATACTAAGTAAAGCAAAGATACGATAATAACATTCTATAATATAACACTTTTGGAAATATTAAATTTATGAACTAAATCGAAGCTACTAGATATCAAAGAAATTGTTGAAGAATCAAGTAATTTAAAAAAAAAAAAAATTAGTGCTCTAATTAATTTTTAGCCTTTTTAAGTTTATATTACGTCAATACCGGAAGATGAGCGAGTAGGCTAGAAACGCTGTTGAATAAAGATAAATGAACCGGATCTTACACATATATATATATATATATATGTATATATATATATATATATATATATATATATATATATATATATATATATATATATATATATATATATATATATATATATATATATATATATATATATATATATATATATATATATATATATATATGAGGGGCGGTCAATAAGTTTTGCAATTCGGATATAAAGAAACGAGATATGCGGAAAAGTGTTTTATTATTTTTCAATATAAATATCCTCGACTTCAATGCACTTGCGTCACTTGTCCTGAGGCTTTAAATTCCCGACAACCAGAAATCTGCCGACTGCTGTTCAATCCACTCCTGGAGAGCGAACTGGACATCTTCATCGTCTCCAAACCGGCGTCCACGCAGTCATCCTTGAGCTGGCGGAATAAAAAGTAGTCGCTAGGGGCAAGACCTGGACTGTAGGGGGAATGGTTGAGCTCCTCGAATCCACACTCGCGCAGGGCAGATTGTGCAACTCTGGCCTTGGGGACTTTTACGACGTTGAAGTCGATCATGGGGTGTGAGGTTTCTATGGACCCAACTAGCAGAGACCTTGGTTATGGCAAAATTGTCCTGGGTGATTTTGATAACCCTTCCATGTGATATTCCAACTTCTCGCGCGATTTCTTCGACCTTCACCCGTCGATTTTCGATTATCATCATCTCCACACGGGCCACATTGTTCTCGTTGGTCACGTCTGATGGGCGTCCTGGACGAAGGTTATTTTCAAGGGACTCACGACCAGGGCGGAACTCCCTATTCCAGTGGGCAATAGTTGCATAGGAAGACGCGGTGTCGGTGTGCACTGCAACCATGCTTTCATGGATCTCTTTTGCATTCTTGCCTTCTTGGTCAGAAATTTGATCACTGTGGGGTGCTCAACCTTCTCCATTGTTGAAAAATTTCTGACTGACGATCTGCGATCATCTACTGCTTCTTAAATAGACGAGGCAGGAGCGTGCCGCTGCATGTCCTGACTTGTCATAACGTGTTCTAATACCCCCACAAACAGCCATTCCTCTTCATCTGTTTTGCCCTACCTATTCGCAAAAAACTTATTGACCGCCCCTTGTATATATGTATATATATATATATATATATATATATATATATATATATATATATATATATATATATATATATATATATGCTAAACAAAATATTCCGTGTGCATTCAATCAAAACTTGGAAGATATAGTAAAGGCGATGTAAATTGAAGAAGAGAATAACGATCTAATCATATTAAAATATAAATGCTTCCAAAATGCATAAAATTAATACAACTTTGTTAAGCGAATCATCATCGGTTGAGTGACAAATCAAATTTCGAAACTTGAGTGATAATTAATTGTAAGGAATTAATTTTTTTTTGTTTTACTTAAAGTTTAATGAATTATCTTTTTAATTCTCCAAATTTTTCTCTACTAAGTCCTTTGGAAATGAAGGATTTCCTAAGTTAAAAATCAATGTTTCTAACCTGATTGCTGGCATATATTTAGAGCTCAACGACATATTTTTGCCCTAATTTATGATTGTTTTCTTTAAATAAAATGTTTTTTGTCATCGCTATCAAAACTATAACCATCCAACACGAACCATAAAAATCGAAATGATGAATGTTTGAGTGCAATCACAAATAACAATTAAGGCCTAATAAATACTCGTAGCTGAGACACCGGACGTTTCCCTGCACGCTATCTAAGATGGGAATATTACTTAACACGTTGTGATTGTATTTTGGTAGTGTAAAAGTGCTGTATACACGACTGTTTCTTTATTAGTTCGCAATTAGAAAACCAAATGGATTAATCTATAAAAACCCTATCCTTCTTATAAATATTTTTGGCTGCAATTTTAATTTCATTGGTTTTTACTTTCTTAAAAACCCTTACTAATTAAATAATGTAGTACAATAACTGCGTGCGAAAAACTGTTTATTACTAACGTATTTTAAAATTTAGAAATAAAGCTATTTTTGTTTAATAGTGAACTAATAGAGAAACAAAAGGAGGAGATACGCTCCAGCTAATCTAACTTACTTTAAAGAGTTATTAAGCGAATGAATCATATCATTTTAGAATATTTATAAGGAATACTATAATGAATAAATCCTTTTAAGTAATTTGAAAGAATCCGGTGTCCATCTAATTTTCAAAAAGGTATAAAAGATAATTCATGAAAATTTAGACCGATTTCCTGAATTGCTATTGTAAGCAAACTCTAGAGTGTGTGATTAAAAGACAGTTCGATATTATTCTCCGCATTTTCAAAGAGCCAACGTTATACCGTCTATAACATATTAGGGCGAAATTAAATAATTAATCCGTATTAGATTGAAATAACTTAATTTCTTTCACTGATAACCCGTCGTTTATGCGGAAAGATCATCGAATTCTTTAAAATACTGAAGAATTTATTTGATACTTTAGTTAAAAAACAGAACTGATGGTATAAATAAGGGATACAAGCTTATTAACAAGTTTTTAACAGGGAAGAACCTTTTGGCCTATAAAGTTACAGAGATATGGAATAATTTACCTTCGCATGTCGTTTAAAGCATTTCACTCTATATTATTATGAATATAATTGCCACATATTACACTACATATACATACATATTTTATAAAAGATAATAATGGAAATAATTAATATATAATATACATATATTCCATTTTCCCTACACTTTGGTCTTCGAACTTCTACAATTCTTCACTGTTGTTCTATTTAATTCCACATTATTTCACCATTTTTTTATAAACCTTGATTTAAGATTACTTAGTGGAAGAGATCTCTCATTTGGTTTCATTTTGAAATCATCTTAAAATATAAAAGTGCCTTTATTTCTATGGAGCTGACATCCCATTGCCGGGCTTTTCAGGCTATCTGGTGTCGAGGAAGGGAAATCATCGTCCTTTATTTAATATCTCTGTTTGCTTTGACCGAACTGAGCCATTTGACTTTCCAGGCAGGAATAACACACACTTATATGTTGATCACAAAGTTTGGAAGGAAAGATCTATTAAAAAAATGGGTTAAGAAAAATACACTGGAAATGTGTGCAAAAAATAGAGCTACTAGCAGGCGTAGCAGGTTGGGAGGGAACGTTTTCCGACAGATATGAGCTGAAGTATGTATGATTGCTCATAGTGAAAGCTCCTTCGGGGGATAGATTGAGAAAGAGGATATGCGGTTTGATAGAACAATTTTCTCTCTACTCGGATTTTCTCTTCCCTGACGGGTGTCTCTCTTTTAAGAGAATTCTGCTCTCACCGTATTTGCCTACCCTAACATTTGCATCATAGAAATTTTGGTTTTCTCAATTTTTCGCTTAAAATTTGAAATCATTTGGTGAAAATAGAAACACTCATTATTCCGCAGAACAATGGTTACCAATTAGCAATTCATTTTCATTTTCATAATACACTATTCTTTAAAAATATTAAGATAGTTTTACATTTGTATTGGAGATGGCAGACATTGTTCCGAATCTCGCCTGGATGAAATGAAAATTAAAATTCAACATCGAATAAAATACACTTTACGAAGCCGAAGGGTAATTTCATTTTCCTTCAAATCAAGGGAAATTTTGAAAAATAATCTCTCTAAATGAATAGAACTGACGATACCCAGAAGTCAAAGGAATTTGCTAAATAAAGTTTCGTGGAAAATTCTCGATTTTGATCAAATTATTTAAGCTAATCCTGTCGAAACAAGGAACCTCCCTTCATTAGTTCTATTGTTCAGCATTACTCTATTATTTTTTACGTTTGTTCTTCGTTTATTTAAATAATTATTAAATGCGTTTTCACGGAATTTACTCGTAAATAGAGTATAAATACACGCGCATTTGTGGATGCAGACCTAATATGGGTTATCAAATAAACCCGCATTACACAGCCAAAAACAAGTAAAACATATCTGTATACATACACATACGTAAAGGATATCTGTTCAAAACATGAAAATTTAGAAAAATATAAACAATCAAGACCAAAAAAGAATAAAAGGAACAACTATAAAGGTATACACGTTATTACACATATACTATTTCCCACATCAAGACAATCACTCTCCATAATACACTACCTCCACAGACTTTTTTTTTTACACAGTAAAGTATTTTCAATGAGTTGCTTTCATTACACCTGCCGAGAATTGTAGACCGTGTAAGAGCAAAGGAAGTGCAACAAAGATGGATATACCTACATCACCTCGCAGGATGGAGACACGTCGGCGAAAACAACAGCGTTCGATTCAATGAAAATAGTCCTAAAAAAAACTTCACCAGACCATTCAACATATTCACCAATTTAAAAGTTTTATTTTTATCGTTTTGGTGTTCACTTAGGACTTTTAAATTGAGTTTAAACATTAAAAATAGTCATGGCAATAGTTACTTAATTATCAGCGTTCAATTACACTATTTATAGCCGCATATGTGCTATAAACGTACTCCTTTTCAGGTGCCGTAAATCAATATCAGATCAAAAATGAAAAAGGAAACGTATCTAAGTGTATAACTTTTTTTAACTGGGCCAAGTAGGAAAATCAAAAGGAACTATTCAAAGAAACTAGTTTTTTTGTGAAAAGAGGAGCCTAAAAGAATTCATAAATATGTATCTAATTTTATCCCAATAAATTTGCATTAGGCAATTATGAATGCCAAGAGTTTCGTTAGTGTAGAAATTAAATTGATATTTGCAGATGTTTTAACCATTAAAGATATAAATGACTTAATTAATGGGACTGTACCATTTTAAATATTGACCTAACAGAAAATGAAATTTAAAAAGCCGAGGTTCAGATAAAATCTTTTCAATCAACATTAAGGAATTAAAGAATCGGAAAGTGAATTTATAAAACAGTTTTTTCTAATTTTAGTATATCTATTTTCGAAGGAATAATCCCTAATTAATTCAAATAAACAAATGTAACAGCAATTTTCAATAGACAACAAAGACTGATCCTTAAACTTCCAGCCATTTTCATTTGCTTCGCTCGTTGGGTAAACCTTCCGGGCTATTATTCATCATAGGATTTTGTAGCATCTGTAGGTAAATAACTTACTAAATGACTCACAGCATTTCCATCGTGGAAAATAGAAGTGGCAGCAATCAAAAAGATTTTACTATCAACTATTCATTATCAAGACTATGAATACTTTTTCCTAAAAAAATGTTACTAGTTATTATTATTTATTTGCCCATCTAATATTAAGTATTTTGTGGGTGTGTTTATTATTTCATTCCTCTCAATGCCATGACCTGAAATAATTGGTTCTTGAACTATTGTTAAATATTATCGTATTCTATAGAGGTAGGAATATTTGGGAGACCAAGTGCATATTTCTAATAAATAAAAATTGATAAGCTAACTTTTATTCATAGACTCTTTTAATTTTACCCCTGCCTTCAGCACTGAGATCCACGCTTTCACATCTTTTAGTCGCGAGCAATTCTACACCTCACTATGTTAGTCAGTCCTCGACTGAAATTTGAAACCCTTATATTGTTTAACATTCTCATTCTAATACTATAATTGCTAAGGTCCTCCCAAGGTTATCCTGGGAATTATTTAGTCTTGGCAATAACATCAGAACTTTTTTGCCGATACTCTGTTAGGCAAGCCTAGGATAGGCTATGGTATGCTAGGATATTATAGGGTAGGCTATACTATGGTAAGCTATGCTAAGATATAATGTATAGGGGGTTAAATATAAAAGGCTAATTTAGGCTATAATATGCTATGATAGGATAGCATATATGTTAGGATAGAAAATAATAAGCTATGCTTGACTAGGGTTAAATAGTATAGTATAGGCTCTACATGTCTAGGATAGTCAATGCTAGGCTAGGTTATGCTTTGTATGATAGGCTAAGCTATACTTGGTTGGCAGGCCATGAAAGGCTTTACAAGGTTAGGCTACGCTATTGTATGTTAGGTTAGGCTATGATATACTAAGCTATGCAACCCTAGGCTAGTCTTCACTATAACAGGCTAGGATAAACGAGGCTTTGCTAGGGTAGGCTAGGATATTTTTGCATGCTATGCAAATCTAGCCTAAGATCTAATAGATTAGTCTAGGCTAGGCAATAAGTTGATATACTATACTATACTAACTAGCCTAGGGTAGGGTAAAGTAGGCTATGATATACTATACTAGGCTATGCAAGTCTAGTCTAGAATATGCTAGCTAGGCTAGGATAGAATATAATATACTAGAGTAGGCACCAGTGAACTCGTCTGAGGTAGGCCATAATAAGATAGGCTAAACTAGACTAGGGTAATTTAAGCTAGGTTAGGTTATACTCTGTAGGCAGGCTAGGCAGGCTAGGCTAGGCTACGATACACTTTGATACACTAAGGTATACACTAATAAGCTAGTTTATTCTAATATATCCTATGCTAGGCTATATATACAAGACTATACTAAGCTAGGCTATGCTAGGTTAGGTTAGGATGCACTTTCATAGGCTCAGGTATGCTATTTTAAGCTAGGTAATTCTAATATATACTATTCTAGACTATATATGCAAGTCTATACTAGGCTAGGGTATACTAGGTTACTCTAGGATATAGTATGCTATTCTAGGCTATTCTAGGCTATTATATACTAGACTGGGTTATACAAGGGTATGCTATGTTATGCTATGCAAGGCTATGCTGGACTATCTACGCTATACTAGACTATATTATAGTGTACTATAATAAGCTAGCATAGGCTAGGGTAGGCTAGGCTAGATTATCGGTGGATTTGCTATGCCAAGAAATACCATGCTTTAATAGGATAGGACATACTATGCAAAGCTAGGCTATACTATGCTAGACTAGTTTATACTATGTCAGGATAGGTTATACTATGCATATACTATACTATGCTAAGCTAGATTAGAGTAAGGAAGGCTATGGTAAATAGGCTTTACTATGCTAGGCTTTGCAAAGCTAGGCTAGCCTAGGCTATACGAACCGGGGATATGCAATGCTATGGTAAACAATTCTAAATTATAATAGGTTAGTCTATGCTATACTATACTATTCTAGGCTAGGCTATACTATGATAAGCTATACTATGGTTTACTAAGGTAAGCTTTACTATCCTATATATGCTAGAGAATAATAGGATATGTAGGCTAGTTTCCGTTAGGGTAGTTTAAGATAGGCCACACTATACATTCTCTCCAAGGTTAGGCTAAGTTATACTATTCCAGGCTAAAGTCTAATATGTAAGGCTAGGGTATACATTCTTGCTACTCTAGAGCTTGGTATTGTAAGTTCTACAATTATAGGGAATTATAGGCTAGATTTGGTTATAATAAATTAGGCTATTCGATACTAGGCTAGACCATACTACGGAAGGCTATTCTATGACATAATCTATTCTGTTATACTGTGCTATACTATACTATGCTATACTAAGTTTCTAGAATAGGCTAGGCATGATTTACTATGTAAGGCAATCTAGGGTACTCTATAATATGGTAGGCTTTATTATACTAGTTGAGGCAATACTCTGGTAAGCTATCATACGGTAAGCTAAGTTTTCCAGGCTAGTATTCCAGACTATAGTAGGCTATGCTATAAAATGTTATACTATTCTCGAAAATACTAAGCTCTACTAAAATTCGCTATGCTTGGTTATGCTATACTAGGAGATACTATAATACATATACTATCTATATTATACATTACTCTACTATAAAGTACTATGCCATGTTATACTATGCTATAATATGATAAGCACCACTGTGCAATTATATTCTATGTTATACTATGCTTTACTATTTTATACTATGCAATTAGGGTGTGACCATTTTTTCGCCCTTCCAATTCCATAAATGAGATGTGACAAAAAGTAAGGGCACGCCATTTTAAATAAAATTATATCATCATCATCATCATCATCATCATCGCTTACTCTATAATTTAAGAAGATGATTTTTTGGTGTATTTGAATAATTATTTAATCTTAGTTTGGTTATGACTTAAGTTTTTTTTATTAAGATTCAGAAATAAATATAAGTATCGAAATTTTGTGAATTTTTTAAAACCCAAAGAATTACAAATGGTGAAGTTCAGAAAATTTAATTTTATATATCTTCTATGACTATATTTGGGCAACGTGATATTTTGAAAGGGAAAACATTTAGTTTACAGTTCCTTTTTAAAATTATTATAATTGGCGAAGTTCAGAAAATGTATAAAAATTTAACCATGCCTGGAATTTTTTAGATTTTAAATTTTAATCTCAGTAGCGAAGCCAATTGCCTCGTATTGTAAGAAAATTTACTTCTGCTTTTTAATAAGCTTTTAGAAGGTTGTGACATTTTAGTCGCGGCTGACTCCACATCTCAGTATGTTGGTCGATCGGTCGGTCGGTCCACGTTTTGCTTTTTTTTATTTAATAACTTTGTAACAATTCAGCCAATTCTAACCATATTTGGACCCATTATATTGATTTACATTCTCTTTCGAATCATATAACTGCTAAGGTCCTCCTAAGGTTAGTCTTGGAATTAGTTTTGTTTAACAATATCATCATAACTATTCGCCTGATTCTAACGAAATTTGAAACCCATAAGGTGTTTACATTCTCTTTCGAATGATAGAATTTCCAAGGTCTTACCAATGTTACTAAGGGACTTATTCAAAGTTTTCCAAGTCGTAAGGAAATAAATCAGAATAATTGAGGGCACGCGACTTTTCGGTCCGTGGACCTTGTTCAATCAGACTAGAGTGGACCTTAGGGCTTATAATAATTTGTATTTTCTTAATCCTCTCATTATGGAAGGATTTAAGAGAGAAATTATTTTGGATCATTCCTATGTGATACTTTAATTACCTGCTCACCTTTTTCATATAAAGTGGTCAACTTTGATAAAAAATATTATCTTTCTAAATTAAATAAAAAACTATTTGATCAACTTGTCCTTTTAATTTTAAGCATTTTTTATCACCGAATGACTCGAGTGGAGGTTACTTTTGTAATTCAAAATCAAATATTTAAAATAGAAAGACTCGCTACGAGAGCACTTTACATGAAAATTCTCGGTAATACTTCAGTTTAGGGGCACACGATAGGGGGCGCTGTTTTGGGGCTACAATCTAGCCCTTAAGACATCAGACGGTAGTTTCAAAGGGGGCCAATCACGGCGTTTTATTTGTTTTGTTTGTACCTTTCTTCTATATTATTTAGTAAATGCCTGCACTTCTACTTAATTATATTATTTAGTAATGCATTGATTTTTTTATAATTACTAATGTATTAAACCTTTTATGTTTTGTTTAATTATTTTTGGGAAACTAAACCATTAATTTAACACACTCACAACCCTTAATCCAACTTTATTTCAAATTTTGGCCACTCTGAAACTAAGCAGATAAAAGAGCGCGATTTCTGTGAATACGGTTTGTTCGACTTCAATACGACTTGCGTTAATTCCTTGGTCAATTTAATAGATTTTTCTATAGATCGTGGTCTCATTTCAAAGAAGCGCGGACCAATTATAATAGTGAAAGGTGGAGATAGGGTAAATCTGAACATCTGCGTCACGCGCGTGCCTCCGCTTTTTTCCGGTACTGGTCGCATAATATTTCGTCCATGTACCAATATGTTTCACCTTTTTCGACTAATTTCGAGTTACAGGTCGTGATTGGTATCGCCCTGCGATGACCACGAGATTTAAATCAATTAGGGGGTCTGGGGGTCGCAGCACCCAGTATATTTTCGTAATTGTTTATAGAATAATGTTCTCACGTTTGTTTTTTTTTAACAAATCGTTTCTGTGCGTCTGAACGGAACATTAAAGCAACTTGGTCCCGATACATTTTAACTGAAATCTATTTACAAAGTAACTTAAAAATGCTCATTTTTGGCAACAATAGCCTAAATTAGGTGGCGCTATCTTCTTTGCTATATTAATTAACGTGCTATCGGCTCTGCAGGCTAATCGAAAAAATAAAGATGATATTATCGCTTACTTTAGGATATTTTCGCCCACAAATTAACATTTTTAGTTACTTTCAAAATAAGGGGCTTTGCCTTTTAAAGTCTGACGTCATAAGGCTCAAATATAGCCCAAAATTATAGCTCAGAAAGAGCGCCCCTTATTTTGTGCCCCTAAACTGAAGTATTACGAAATTCTCTCCGTTTGTATTTATTTTTTAACGTCTTTTATAACCTTATATTTAATTTGCCGTAATATGACTAAAGTTACTGTCCTAACCACACAATCATGATTGGTCGGCCCGATGTTGGTTGGTCTAACTGATTGTGAAGCGAATTTGAAAAGTGGTTCTTTTCGATGTGAAATAGAACTGATAATACAATAGTTAGTTCCTAGGTTATAATTAAGAAACTCCTCATAAGCAATAATGATGATGAACTAGTACCACTTTATAAATTTTTGTGAATTATCAATTTTTAGAATGATTATTTATTATTTCGACTGTCTAGCTCTTCACTTTTATTGGTACAAAAACTTCTATTTGACACATTTCTTATACCACTAAATATTTAGGTAAATAACCTTGACATAAACCTGTTAAACACCGTAGCGTGTCCATCAACTGAAGAGAAAGAGAACCCACGCGATGGGCCTCCCTTGTTTTCTCTAGGGGTGGGTGGCGAAACAAACTACCTAGTTGTAGTCAAAAACATTTCATGGAGGAGAGATTTGATGTAAAGGATATGTTAGCAAGTTATTTAGAATGTGGAACATATATGATTTTTTATAGTTTTATGCCTTTGTATAATTCAAAAAGCAGAGTGTAACTTGAAATTATTAAACTTATCTCACATGACGCAAAACCAGAGTCAAAATTAACGGAAATAATATATACATGTTGTTAAATTCGGAGGAATGTTTTGAAAATCTTCGCTAACACCTCTCTGCTTTTTCTCTAAATAAATAATAATTATTTCGCTGTGAATTTAAGTCACTGGATCTGTAGCAGTTTATCCTATTGCTTCCAAACTTCGAAATTAAACATACTGTTTCTAATTTTATAACATTTGTGCAAATTAATTATCAGTTTAAACCATTGGGCATAATAATATCCTGTAAAGAACAGCATAGCCTAACCTGGGTAAGGTTCATACATACTCGTATATGCCCAATTGTAAATATTTACTCCAAGCAAAATCCTTTAACATAATGCTTCCATCTGAACTTTGGTAGTACTACATTAATATGATTAAGAGATCCTAAGATGCTAATCTTGTAAAGGAACCACCTTTGTGAGAAAAATGAAGAAGGTTTACCGAGTTAGGCGTCTTTCCAGCTCTAAAGTCCATTAGTAAAGTCCGTATGTGCTATTAAATGATTTGCCCTCAATTCTTCAGCATATCTTTAAGAATATGGAGTATAATGTTGGATTGCTTGCTTCCCTCAAAACATTTAAACTCTTTTGCAATCCTTATCTCTGTTCCCATCATCAAATTCTGAATACAAACCCGCAGTTTTACCTCTCTTGCACGTTCATCAGCTTACAACAGTCTTCATTTTGCTCTTTCACTTGCAGTGCTCTTCTTAAAGCATGAAATTCACACCAGTAACTGTTGGAAGTATTTCCTAATTATTCTCTTCAACTATGTAGAGTATTACCGAATGAAGTGAATTAATATGAATCATGCAAAATTTCATCAACTCTGCTTTCACTCTTTAGAAACTTCAGCTGCAATCCAATGCGGTTGTATTATACTTATCACTTACTCTCATTGTTGCTGGTCCATTCTTATGCGTTTGCTGTTAAGCTTAGCCGAGTAAATTCGTGGTAGTCTTTTCTGACACACAAAGTGTTTGGATGAGTTTAAGATTTCTCTTCAAATGGCTTTAGTATTTTAAGCCATTCAGCCTACTCTGGTATTAATTCATCTGAGACTATGACGTTTAGCAACTGACATAAAGACCAATATCGTGTTTATTTGGTTCAGTTCTTAATTTTTAATATCTCCTTTAATCAACCGAAAATTGGTGACAGTTCTTTTCTTAAGATATAAGCGATACTTACACCTTGCCATAGAACCGGGCGAGCCGTTATATAATATTGTTTATTCTTTAGCTTGAAAACAATGTCATTAGCGGTTATTTGCTGGGAAATAATCTTTGTT
This sequence comes from Ceratothoa steindachneri, assembly GCA_963969495.1. Classification (NCBI taxonomy): domain Eukaryota; kingdom Metazoa; phylum Arthropoda; class Malacostraca; order Isopoda; family Cymothoidae; genus Ceratothoa; species Ceratothoa steindachneri. The sequence goes on from OZ018337.1 coordinate 86,148,639, forward strand.
TATTGTTAAATTAACACATTGAACCTGAAAATACCTAATAATATTCAGGTCGATATTTCTATCGTTTGACCGAATTCCATGAAATTAGAACATTGTTATTCATCTGAGGCTACTATGCGAGGAAAAACGAAAGCTTTTAGAGAAAGCTGAATTAGGAAGTATGGTCAAAGTAGATGGTGAAACTTTCGTAACCTTTGCTTACATTTTGCCTTGGAAAATTGTATTCTTGGATGAAAGAAATTTGCCTGTTTTTTTAATTACAAAACACATCCCGTGGCAAGTTTTCACATTCAATTTGTCTTAGGTTATACTTTTAATTTAATTTTTATATTTAATATTTAGGCAATATTTATCTTGGGATATTTTTATAATGATTAAGCGACTACTGCGAAGTTTGAGTAATTCTAAACGATTTAAATTGTGAAAGTGTGTGGGTGGAAACTAGGTATAATTTAATTATTTGTATTTTGATTAGGGATAATTCGTTGAGGTGATGCGAGTGTGCAGTTTGTCATAGTTCGCAATCGAGATCTTCTTGATTAAATTTGACGTGGTTTATAGTCATGTTTATAATCACGTCACTCTAAAAAAATAGAGGAAAGGAGGATTTGGATATCTGTAAGTGATGTCAGTCCTGTGAATCCTGCGACGCAGTTCTTGATCCTCAAATTTGAAATAAGTCTTTCATTTTACTGTTAAATCTCTATCATCATCATTTAGTTCATGGCGCGTTTGCATATTTATTAACTTCGCTTATCTAAATTTAATTTGAGGTTATTCCACGTTGATTTTAGGGGCGGTTTTGAAGGTTTAGCTGCCATTACATCTTCGCATTTGAGGACAACGATGATTTACAGAACCTTGAGTTATTAAATCATTAATTAGAATTGCGTAGCACTTTGATCGATACAAATGTCGTACTTAAGAGCGATTAATTACAGTCATTATATTTATTAATTTCCAAACATTTAACTGTGTTCTCTTACCACTTATTATAGAGCATTGTCTTTCCCATCGTAAGATATTACCACCAGGATTAAACTCATTGCTAATACATTAGAATTTGTATCAAGTCAATTATTTATACAACATGTGCTAATTCATTCAATTTGTACAATGTATGGCAATGTTTGCATTTTGTACAGTTTGTGGCAAGATGCTGTAATCAATTCATTTATTCAGTACAATATATGGCAACTTATTAAATCCATATCCAGCTGAATAAGTTTTATCAGAAGCCATATTAAGATCGTTCTGATTTTTCAATCTCTCATTGCGTTTCTTCTTTGTGTAATAAAATTCTCTCTTTCAATGATGCCGATTAACCTTAATTTTTAATCAATCCTCTAAACACCAAAGGTCAGTTTTCACTAGAAGTAAAACGGTCATTGGTCACACGTTGGTTAACCTTAAAATTCATATCATAATCAATTCTATCCTCCTAAGGTGTCTAAAAATTAACTTTATTAACATTTTGAATTAATGACTTCGGCAATTGATGCTTAATTACTTTAAACCCATTATTGCCGTAAACATTAAATAATTTATTCTTGATTTTGGAAGCGATCACTTGATTATATTATAAATAGAATAACAGAATTAGATTAGAACTATCTTTGTAAGAGGAACATTTGTCAAAGGTTTGAGTAATTATTTTCATCATCCTTTTTAATGATTGGAATAAACGTAACTTTGCGCAAAATATATCTACTGTAAAAGAAAACACATACTTTATTTTTTTCGTAGAAGAATTGTTCTTGTTATAAAAAAGATTTGTAAATAAATGTAACGAAATTTATCTTTTAATATTTATAAGACAAGCTGAGGAAGAGTATTTACTCGTATAAGATTTAAAAATCGAATCGTTTCGAATTGATCTTGCAATAGCACTGACTTCTCATAAACGGCACAGGCCTTTTGTCTGTGCCTTTTGTTAAGTTAGCAAAATAAGTAGTCAGAGATATCAAGCTATTTGTCACTTGTGCCATCCTTTCTCTTAGCCAAATATTAATTTTCTTCAAATAAATAAAATATTTCATTTATTCGAATTTGTAGGCAGGTTCTGGCATAATTTTACTCAAATCTTTATTTGTTTTTCTGTCCAAATCCAAATGTTTTTAGCCCGAAATGTAGTGGGTCGGTTTCACTATATAAACTGGGGTTTTGTTTTCTCTTTAATGCCGCATGTTTTTATATTCTGCTCGATTTTTCTATATTGAAAATTAAACTGGTGGATAAAACTTTGGTTCTCTTTATGCTGGCACTTCTTTAGGGTGCGCTGAATTGAAATTTATTCTTTGGGCTACCAATATGGGGTAATTTAGATTTTTCTCTGATTTGCGAAATATTCCAACACGTCGTTTAATTTCATGTTTTATTCATGCAATTTATTGTCCAACTATGTTAAAATTTATCTTGAAACAACCCTTTATGTAAATAATCTTTAGTTTTCTCAACAGGCTGTATATTTTTGCTAATGTGAACCAGAATTATTAATAAAGAAAAATAATTCAAATATGCCACATAAAAATGTGTATGGTTCTAATCAAATCTGAATCATTTATACTTCATGTATCGGTGTGCAATGATGCGATTGTGTAATGATGCAATATCATGAGTTTGATTCAGAAGAAGCATGATATATTGTTTTTTTCTGAGTGTGTGAGTTAAAGAATTTTTAGATGATGTTGAGAGTTGCCAGCATGAAACTATGCGTGGTTGTAGAATATGGATCTAGCAAATGTAGAGGTGAATCAGAGAGGGATTATGGAGTGAGTTAAGACGAGTGGTAAATTGGATTGAGTAAAGATATCAGATAAAAGATATAGTAAAGAGAATCGACGAAGAGTTAACAGAGGGGATAACTAGGAAATTGGCTACACCTGGTGAGAGAGAAAGTTTAGATAGTGTACTGCATTTCGATTTGCATGAATTTACATGAGTTGGGTGAAGCAAAGACAAGGAATGTAATAGTATATAAGTTTTATTTACTCCGTGAGTAAATGTATTTGATATAATAGGCTTAAGAGGTGTGTGTACTGAACTATCCCTCCTTTATTTTACAGTTATAAGGTAAAATTGATTGGTGTGGTGCTGAGAAGAAACACCAGTAAGATGTAAATGAAGGGAAAATCGATTGATAATTCAGTGATGGTAGCATAAATGGAGAGGTCAATGGAAATGTTGAATGTAGTATTTAGCGCGATGTCTATGAGGAGAAGGTTGAAAGTAAATGGAGAAAAGAGTAAAGTAAATGTGCTAGGAGAGCGTGGTTGTGCTAACAACATATAGATCAAGTAAGAGATATTTATGGTACGAAGAAGAGTGTGGAGGCGGTTATAAAAGATTTATGTGCGACGGTGTGGGCATGTAAGAATAATGGAAGGAAAGAGACTTTAAGGGGAATAAAAGGAGATTGAGTTTGATGATGTGACAGTTTGAGAGTGACACGGAGTGGAAGCGAGTGTTTCTATGATATGTGTAGGTAGAAGGGGTTGTGAGCGGTATGATTGAACTGCCTGTTTAGGGCTCTCATGTGAAATGTGGGGATGTTACTCTACCTAGCATCACACTTGCAATAGAAACCCAAGTTGCCGTCGATAATTACTAAGTGTCGCTTTGTCTTTTGCATCTCAGCAAGGAGAGATGAAAGAGAGAGATAGAGAGAGATGAAATTATTAAGAAGAGAATTGTTGTGGTAGATAAGAAATTTGAAAATGGAACAAAAAGAGAGTTTTTTAAACTTTCGGCGGTGATAAAAGAGCTTAGCATTTATGTCATCCGTCCTCTTTTTTCTTGTTTGGAAGAACGTGGCGTCTTCTGCCATGCCGAAGACGCCATTTCGAAGAATGTATCTCGCTCAAGGTTTCAACTCTTAAACGAAAAGTAGAGAATGATGAGATTGTGGGGGTGTAACGGCAAAGACCATTCCCCAAAATGATTGGAGGGCTAGGTGGCAGATGGTTGTGAATAATGAATAAATAAAAAACAAACGAGAATTAGACGAACTCTAAAGCCTCACTTTTACTGCCAATCGACCGTTTATGAAAGAAGTGGTGAGCGCAACCCGAAAGATACGTTACTGAAACCGTATCCGCGTAATTCATCAGCCATCGCCAATAACGTTCTCAAAGGATACGTTTACCTTATTAACCAAAAAGAGGGCTTACCAGCTCCCACAGTTGCCCTCTCCTACAAGGGAGGGCAATGTGACCAACATAGGAACGTGCGACAAACATTACTCTTGTCGGCGATTTACCGTTTTTTAAGCACGCACGGTAAAGTAAGCCGTTCTTAACTGGATAGGAGATCACCTTATCTCCTCGGGTGGCTTCTTGCACTTTTGACTGGTCCTTAGCCTACAGGAGACAGAGAGAATCGCAGTACTTTTAATTCCTTGCGAAGTCTTCGGTCATGACCTCTTTGAATTCTGAAGAACGTTATGTTTCTAGGGTCGACGGCATGTTCGAATCTTTTACCACTTGCAAACGGGTAATCACGGGGTAGGCCACGAAGTTTGGGGAGACCCGTGGGCACTGGCCAATGAGAGAGGAGCAGAATTTAATAGGAGCTGCGAAAACTTCTGCCCAGCCAGTGAAGTACGCACAATCGATGTAGCACTTAACGATGAGGAACCGATTGACCCGTCCCAAATAGTCATGCACGACGGCAAATTTATTATGGTCAGGGGGTATTGGGGGAACCAGCTTGTCCGACACCACTATTCAGGTATAGCCGGCATCTCTCGCAAGAGTGTAGCTACGGCAGCCATTAATCGTTCCGGATTCGTACTTAAGGCCTCTAGGGGTATTGTTCTCAAACAAGAAGTTTACCTGATTTTTGCCTGGACTTGGGGTGCTTGGCGGTTGGTGAGATTCCCCAATTGTTGATGGCTTATTTATAGGCGGATTGCCGCCTAATCTAAAGGGGGAAGTTACCAGGCCACAGAGGCAGGGGGGGACGCGAATGGTGAGTTAGCATCGTGGGAGAGCGAGAACTGCTGAGGGTGGCACTAAGGTGCCCAAGTCAGCTCGCTAATTAGAGGCTCGTAACCGCACCGCTACTTGGCGTGCCTTTTGACTTACATCGCTTTTTATTCATAACCACGGGTTTATGGGTCTCGTAGGTAATTGGATCGTTAGAGGTTCGTTTAAGGACCTTATGTGGTCGCCCTTAAACAGATGTTAGCTCCATCTTCCCACAGCGGCAGGGAGATCAAACAGGGTAAGCAGTTATGGTTATTCGCCAGCTACTTTTCCCACGCTTCTCCTCAGGAGGAGGGGGCGGGCTTTAATGAACCTATACTCATCCAGGATGCTTAATGTAGCTATTTCTTTACAGAGGTGAAAATGGAGATAGGGTAAAGTTTTTCTCCAGTTTCTAAAAACAGGACTTTTAATATACAAGAATAACACCCAATACAATCTGTCATATTTCTAAAAGAAATGAGATCAGATACTGTGGATAACCCTAAACAACCTGACACCAAATATAATATACATAGCACAAGTAAATTAATGGCCTAAGTAAATTAATTAAAAAAATTAAAATGATTTCCGGGGTACAAGACGGGGGAAATTGGGTACAAATGATTCGACGGGTACGAGAATCCGAGAGAAGATGTACCGTGATTGCTGGCAGAGAAAATCGGTAAGTGCAATTATCGGAGAGACTCGCATAAAGCCTAACTGACTGGAGGTTTGAATACCGCAAGTAAACGGATTGCTGTCAAGTTGAACTTGCAAGATTCCTTCTTCTTTAACCTTGTTGAATGAAGTTGATAATCGAGTGATAGATGCCTGTCCGTTTCTATCGTCTGTCTGCTATAACCCTGGCCTTAGATACGAGCAATACCGAATAAAAGTGAGGCATCACGTTCGTAGCTGGAAGCCATTGAGCAGCGACTACTAACCAAGACGAGGCTGTATAGTACTGGTTCTCAAGCTTTTCTTGAACTTTTTGTATTGCCCCGGTGGAAACGGGTGCCGGGGTCCTCCAAAAGAATAGGGGACGGGAATCTTATTAGAATTACCGAGCCAGTGAAGAAGGGAAGGGGGTAGTCTCTGCGGCCTCAAAGCTTTGCGCAAAGGTCCTTGGCGCTGTGGGTCTAGCGTTGGTCTGACGATGAGACGGGAAGATAAAGAGAACCAAACCACGGTCAGCCGACCACGCGAAGTCTAGATGATCCCTTGGGTCTGTCTGGCAGGCAGGTGCATATTTCTCAGGCGCCTTGGGTAGACGTTGGGTTTTACTGGGGAGAGGGCTAATTTTCTTTATTTGACAGTATCCATTTTTCAGATGTTTATAATTGTGTAATAGAGATCCGATCATCCGAGTTTGATTTAACTTCAAAAAAATTACAACTTTCGTCGAGATCATGAAACTTAAAATATTCTAATCTCTTTAAAGACTTCTCAAAAAGGTGAATATAACCTCCAAGCGCTTGCGAATGAGTAGTTTTTGCTTAAGTATTTCTAACTTCGATCCTTATCATCTGCAATATATGTGCCAATCCTTTACAACTTACGGCTTTAACTTGATTGATTATTCCATTAAAAATAATAATTTAAGATAATTAAAAAGAGATTTTTTTTGCTTACTAAGTATAAAATTCTTGTAATGCTTTCTTCTCGATTATTTAGTTTTTTATGAGAAAAAATAAAGGAGCGAGTAGGAGGGAAGCGAAAAGTAGATAAAAAGTAAAAAGGTTAACTTGACAAAGTAGGAAATCGAAAACATCGACTATTCTTTTATAATGGAACGTGATCGACTCAAAATAAACAAACACGAGTATGTAAAAAGTGCGCATGTAAGTTTATTCTTGTGATAGATATAAACATATAGGTCAGAGAGCATCAATAATAATTGACTTTAGGCTTCGCAAAAGGAAAATCTGTGAGGTTGAGTTATATTTCATAGAACTCGATAAACTATCGCCGGAGATTTATGACACTTAGACAGGGGCAGGGGAGTGATGTAACCCCTTATATAGATGATGACTCAACTTTTTGAACTTGTAAAGCCCAGAAAGTCTAAAATTTATATCATGTATCTTTTTATTTTTCCTATTATTTACAAACTGTATTCACCTTTCGGTATATTTATTAGCTAGCCCGAATAAATAACGTCCTGAAACTATACTTATGTGTCGTGATCAAATTAGTATTTATGTCAGAATGATGGTAATCAGAATCTTGAGGAATGTGTATTTATTGCATCGGTACATTCATCTCTCTTAGCGGACGGTTGTGATGTCAGAATGAAAAGAATTAATGAGTATATACTGGGGGTAAAAGGAAGCTAATACCTAAAAATTTATAAGTGACGATTAAGGTCAGTGTGAATCGATTTACCAGGTTTGAAAAAGTCATTTAAATTCAACAAATGTCATCACTGAATCCTTTCAAATCATAATTATTAGAGAGAAATGGATAAAAGGTTACCAAAAAATTATTTAATTCTTATGCTAGAAAAGATAAATGTGATATTCCATTTTCTTTTATATTATCATTAATATCTATGTAGATTTGTCCTAATTAGTTTACCAATGTTTGATGAGGCCTTTTCTCTGCGCCTTGTTTATAATAAATAAATAATGACTCTTTATGTGATTTGATTAGCAAGAGAACTGCAAGACGCTTCCTTTTTTCCCTCGAGATCACAATTACAAAACAGATATCAAGTATTAATAAGAAATTCCTGGCAATTCAGGAACTTATCTGAATTGCATCACTTCTCAGATAACTTTGTCATTCAGTTCATGTAACATATATTGCTATCCAAAGTATTCAAGCGAAAAAATTTAATATTTGCTTCCCGTAAAACTTAAAAAAAAAGTTATTTCCATAATTTTTCAATTCGAACAGCTTAGAATCTTACGCTTAAAATAAATGATAATGAGAAGAATTTGATCACTTTGTGGCTTAAATACAGTCTTTCTGAGATTCATCAAAAAACCTATTCCTATGAGGAACAAATAATTTGCTTACGTTTTTTTATTTTCGTTTGTTTGCAATACCAGTAGTACACGATAAATAATAAAAAACCTTATATACTTTTTAAAATAAACATGATATTAAATATTTATTAACTAGTTATTAAGGTAAAGAAACAAATTCTTAGTGTGTCCGATGATGGAGGCATATTCAGAAGCATCAGATAAAAACTATGTAAAGCTCTTCAGTTTAAGCTTTTAAATAAATTTTGCTCTTTAAGAGTTTCTCAAACGATTAATGTCGTAGAACATTTTATTCAAAAAGCGTTTCATATAATTTATTATGTTTGAATACAAATTATTTATTTTTGATATATTTCTTATTATGTGTCATGTTGATTGTTCTATTATTATACCATAATTCCTTTTCTAATGAATCACTTTGCCAAAATTTCTGGCAAATTAAAAACTATTAAGCAATGGTGAAGGGAAATAGCGTCCTTCTCATTCCTGAAAATACATGCTGACAACACCTTCCACACGTGGTCAAAGAACTTCTTCATTATCCTTCATATTCACCGGACTTTGCCACCTCGGATTACCATTTATTTAATTCAGGGGTGGGGTTTGAAACGTGCACAGTTTTTCTGTATATACAATGTTTGCCGGATATGCCAAGGATGAAAAACTATAGGTCGTCATCCTTTGTATTTACCAGCGCTGTTTTGACGGCAATAAGGTTTTCCTAGAATAGGATCAAGTTAGCCCTTTCTGCATTTCGAGTGCGTATTCGCATAATGTAAGTTGACCAACAGTCGAGTATCTTGGAGGTTCCGTGATGACCGAAAAACGAGTACAAAAATAACTTTAATAATATGCAAATTAATATTATTTTAGAAGGTTGAAAGGAGCTTTGAAACCAGCTATATCCACATTAGAAGGGCATGAGTCTCACTGGCTAAAGGGAGGGGGGGAGACTTCGTAGGGCCGTATACCGTACAAACAAACTAACAATATTGACCGAGGGTCGCTCAAATGACCTTGAGCGTATACGAAGCCGACGATGAATGCTTACACTGAGGGGGGGGGAGCATATGCACAAGAGTGTTGCGCGTTACTGTTACGTCGAAGATTTGGTCCGCGAGAGTAATCCTATTCCAGGAGCAACTTAGATCTTGCTTTCTATTAAAACACGAATCGAGACTGAATGCGTTGCGTTTAAATAGTCGGTGGAACGGGTAGAGGTAGAGTCGCGTGAATGAACGTTAATAACATGAGCTTTAGCGTTTCTGCTAGAATTCTGCAGAAACCAACGTGAGACAAATAGCCGATAGTAACGCCGCAAGGCGGCGGCTGATACTGCTATCCAACTCAGGTGCCAGAGGATTTGTAGAGGGATATAATGAGGTTTTACGCCCTCCTTTCAAAGTAGAGGGTTCCAGGATCAGACGCCTAGGCAGAAGATAATAGTCTCGCTTTTTGTTTGCAATCGCGGAGAAGTTTATAAGTCTATGAGGCGGAAGTTGTCCGAAATCAGATGGGACCGTTTGGGCTCTCAAACTTGTCGCCGCTTTCTGTGATGGCGTCATTTCAGGTCACCGAGGCGTCTCACGCGGTCTCATAATTTCGCACCTCCATTAGCGCACACCAAAAGTATCGTTCAGGTGCCTGTTGTCTCTCCCTCTATTTAAGGGTAAGGCGGCGCGCATCTTCCTCTCTCTCTGATCTCTGACAAAGGTCATATTCTAATTGTCGAAACGTTGCCGGTAAGTTAGGAAGATTACGCCAGCCATTTTCCTCGCCTATTGCTAAAGCTTTAATTTATGTTTGTTAGAAGCATTTTTCATTGATATATATATATATATATATATATATAAAAGTGTAAATAATTATTCCCTACACTCTTGAAAAAATATTTATTGCACTAATTAAAAAAAGTAGGTATATAATTAACAATTATCTAAATAATATAAATCAAAACGCATTCAAACACTTACAGTTCTCCTTCTCTTTCATGTTCCATAAAGGTATAAGGTCTTCAAGGTTAATCAGGCATGTTTGATTTTCGCGTGGGCCGCCTTTGGCCGGAGGGGGAGCGGAATCAGGGATAAAGAGCCGGTCGTATTGCCCTTCGGTTTGTCTCTCGTCTCATGAGTATAGAAGGCGATCTTAAATTGCCCCAGGTGCGGGGAATATGCCTGGTAAGATAAACACTTATGGTCTGATTAAGCCCTGTTCATCCGACTCATTCCTTGTTTCTCACACGTTTTTATCCAGGGTAAAGGCCACGTAGATGTTCTAAGGGTTTAAGGTGGACCTCCAGATCCTATTACTTTATTCCTTCACAATTAATTTCAGACCATTTCTCGGTTCAGGTTGGGCCTGATATATTTTGGTATATAACTACATGATCTTTTATTCTAATAACTCAAGCCTTCCTTTACATAAAAAGAGCTAGCTACTGGGTGCCAGTTGATATCTATATGGACGCTTCTGTACTTTCCCGGCCCCAACAAATACAGTTTCCTATCAATGTCTGCAGTAATATCTGCAACCATATCTAACCAAACTATTTTTACTTTACTTACTTCAGCACATTCATTCAAGATTTCCTATTACCAACTTTAAAACTAATACTGACTCGTTTCTACTGTGCTATAAATTCAATAGCAAGAGTAGCCAATCAAATTATATTATATTTGTCATCCGTGTTTCATTTGGGAGATTTTCTCTTTGGTTTCTTCCCCTTCGTACTTCTTCCTAACAAGAATATTTGAAGAGAGATAAAAAACAAGAGTTTACTCTCATCAGACCTTGTACATTAATAAGTCCATTAACTATTTTTCTCTTTTAAATTTTCCGTGTAACATTTTTGTTCTTGTCATCACTATTCCTAATCTGGCTGAAGTGTACTATTTGTCCATGACGCTTTGGGACTTCTTTAGTAATTTCTAACGAGTATTATTGCTATTTTACTACCCTTTTTAATATGGTGTTAGCATATCCTTAGAAGTGCACAAGCGCGAGGACTGTTTACCCATGAGCAATGACCCGTCCACTTTTAAAACTTCGAAGTAACAGTGTGTAAGGGAATCGTCACTTTCCTTCCCCCTCCCCCCGTTCACTCTTGGTGCAGTCCCAAGGCGGTTACCGCGAAGACATTCGGCCCAGGCAGTCAAAAGAGTAACCGCGCCGTGGCAAAATTCGGTGCCATGAAAGACCCTAAAGGTCAAAATGTAAGATCTCCAGCAAGAAAGTGAGATCCAGTTTCATGTGAAATAAGAAATTGGAGACGTGTTTCTCCCAATCTCGAAGGCTAACGAGGAGCCGATGTTTGACTTCGTGGGAAAAACCGTTTAGAAAAAGAACTTTGCTGGGGCCGTCATCAAGCCCCTTTCCCCCTTACCATCCCCCAGTGAGGTGACGAGGTATAAATGAGGAACTCTGAGGAAAATCGTGGTAGTATACGTCAGTCTCTAAAGGACGAAGTCTTCGGATCAAACCGAACTACCGAGCCTGGAGAGGTATTGTACTTGGTTCGCCAGACCAAGAAGTACCCTGCAAGAAAGGTAGAGCTACCTTCCTTAAGGGGCTAAGAAGAAGCTCATCCTCAAACTAAGTCCTTGGTTATCAAACCAAACGATAAGTTAACTTTGTTAAGTTCAACTTACTCTGGCCAGAGAGACTCCTCATATCCCGGTGCACCTTTAAACACCTGTGGTATTCCTTGGCCTTCAGGAATTAAAAAAAAAGAAGAAAAAGGCTTCGTCCTCGAGGCCGTTACTCGGTGGCCACACCGAACTCCTAAGTTAACTTGGTAAGGAACCAAGTTGAAATTATTGTCGCCAGAGAAATCCCCCTCCGTTATACTCACCCTTGAAGAAGACTGGAACTAAGAAGAAGCTCATCCACGAGCTAGTTCCGGGTTACCAAACCGAACGTTAAGTAATATATTATCGCCAGAGAAATCCCCCTCCGTTATCCTCGCCCGTGAAGAAGACCCTCCCAGAGTTCAGTCCTTGTTCATAAGGAATTAAGTAACGAAGGAGAAAAGCTCCTCTTCGAGCTCGTTACTCGGTGGTCACAACGCACTCCAAGTTAACTTGATTTAAGAACCAAGTTCGACTCACTCTCGCCAGAGAGACCACCACTGCCGAGGTGTTGCATAAAGCACCGTATTTGTTTTCGTCCTTGAAGAACCCCCCATCCGGAATAACGTGTGGACCCCCCAGCTGCTACACTCACAAAAACGACCGTGTGATATCGCCCAGCTACATCTAGCAAATCGGCACGCGTCGTGAGTCAATAACATTTCCTAGGCCCTTTAAACTCCAGATGAGTCCGTAAGCCTAATTCTTATATTATTATTGTGTGTAAAGAAATTAACCAATTTTTAAGGGTTCAACTAATTTAATTGATTCTTGTTTATGATAATATTCAGAGTATAACTGTAGTTAATGTTTAGATGTTGTGTATTCAATATATTAAAAGTTAAAATATAAGTTGATTTGGGGATAATTGTTCGTTTCTCTTATATATCCTTACGTGTTTCGGAACGGCTCTGTTCGTTAAGATATTTAGATATCAATATATATTAGAAACTCTTAGCACTCTTAGAATAGAACAAAAGGGGGGGGGAATTCTACGACATAAATAAAAGTAGTGTCAGGTTTGTAGGTTGTTATTAGAAAGAACCCAGCAGTGTCAAATTAAGAAAGAGCCAAAACGTAAAGAAATATCAGATCAGGAATAAGAGAATAATACACGAGAGAAAAATTGTTAGAGTTAGGGGTGGTAACAATCTAAAGAATTCGTATTCCAAGTGGTAAATTTGCTTTCGGGAGTGGTATTTAAATCAGCATAGTAGTGGGATTAAGGGTAAGTTATGCTGAGCGCTACCTGGTGAGTGAAGGCATAATTACCTAAGAGTATAGTGAGGAAAATTCAACAGACCAACAAAAAATGGATCCAGTCAAAAGATTTTACCAACAAGCCAAAATTCTGGGATTTGAAGGCAAAGATATGGATGCCTACATCCTTGAAAAATTGAGAATACAAAGAGAAGAAGAAGAAGAAATAATAGAGTTTGATAGACAGATGGAAAATATAAAAAGAGAGGATAAAAGAAAACGGGAAGCAATGGAAATATGGATAAGCCGAAAAAGGGAAGAAGCCCGAACACAACGGGAAATAGAAGAAGATTCTCAAGAGCAAGTAAGACAAACGAAAGAATAAGACAGTTAAAAAGAGAAGCACGAGAATTCGGAATAAGGATAGAAAGGGAAGATGAGGAAAGGAGAATAAAGATAAAACGAGAAGATGATGAAAGAAAAATAAAGATAAACCTGGAAGATGAAGAAAGAAGAACCCGCGGGAAAATGAAATAGCGAAAGCAAAAAAAGAGGCGGAGGAAAGGAGAATGAAGAGGGAAAAACAACAGGCTCAAGCTGAAAGAGTAGAGAGAGAAGAAAAATAAAGATTACTCGCACTCGAAAGAGCCCCTTTCGAGAATCTCATAGAGGCTGAGGAAGTTGGAGCTCGGCCTGGACCTAAGAAAGGTCTATCGATGACAACATAGGCAAATGAAGTAACGATGGAAGAAGTAGAAAGTAGGGATGAGGTACCAGCATGTGTACCTAAGGAAGAACCTACGAGGAGAACCCAGCCAAATGGGGTAATCAGGGAAGAAGAAAAAGGTAGAGTAGAGGTACGAACAGATGTACCTGAGGAACTACCTACTAAGATAAGTTAGTCAAATGAGTTGACAAGGAAGGAGGAAAGAGGTGCTATTGCGATACACCCAGGTAAGCCTAATCAATTTGTAGACACGGATAAGTATCTCCTAACCCTAGGAGTCTCCTCCCCGAACGGAACGTTCACGGAGTTACCGCTAAATCGCCAAGTCGTAGTGAGCGCCACGCCTATTAACGACCTCACAGGGAAAAGTTTTCTCGATCCCAAAAGATCGAACCTAGACCTGATCTTCCAGTTTTCCTGGTTAAAGGAGAGCTAAGGGACCTACGCTCCCCTCAATTATGCCCCGCTACAACAGGCCGCTCTAGCCATAATGTTCGGTTTAAAGGTAGTCAAGTACCTTAATATGGTGTAAGTCGAGTAGGTTAAAATACCGCTACCATTTAGTAACATACTGGGGTAGACTCAATAACCCGAACGGCCGACTCAGGCGCGGTAAAGCAGTGGTATTAGAGCACCATTTTAGTATTAGCTACATCAATAGGGCTGATAAAGTACAGCTGCTCTATAGGCGGAGACGAAATACCATTGAGGGTTATTTCAGTACCTAATGAGCGTGAAACCAAGTTTTCATTTGTTGTTCGTGTTAATATTTATCAGGAGGATTTAAGTTCTCAAAAAGTTAGAAATATAAGGAAGTAGCTTGTTTTTTTTTTGTTTTTTTTTGTTTTTTGCGGGTAATAGACTTCAGGTTTTTTAATTTTATGTAAATTTGTATTGCGAGTAGGTCTAGTTCGACACATTGCCTGTGTAAACGCGCGCGAGGGCGCTCATGTGTAAGGAAACTTAATGTAAGAGAGGGCTCAAAGAAATACAACTTTGCTAATCTCGATTAGATTGAGTAAGTTGTTTTGAGTTCCCGGGAGTCCCCCCCCCCCCAATTAAGGTGTTGTAGGGAAATCGTGACTTTCCTTCCCCCTCCTCCCGTTAACTCTTGGTCCAGTCCAAAGGCGGTTATCGCGAAGACATTCGGCCCAGGAATCGGCGAGTCAAAAGCGTAACCACAGCGTGGCAAAGCTCGGTGCCATGAAACACCATAAAGGTCAAAATGTAAGATCCTCCCCAGAGAGTGAGATCCAGTTTCACGTCAAATAAGAAATTAGAGACGTGTTTCACCCAATCTCGAAGGCTGACGAGGAGCCGATGTTTGACTTCGTGGGAAATAACAGTTTGGAAAAAGAACTCTCCTGGGGCCGTCCTTAAGCCCCTCCCCCCCCCTTACCACTCCCCCAGTGGGGTGACGAGGTATAAATGAGTGACTCTGCGGAAAATCGTAGTAGTATACGTCAGTCTCTAGATGACGAAGTCTTCGGATCAAACCGAACTACCGAGACTGGAGAGGTAGAGTACTTGGCTCGCCAGACCAAGAAGTACCCTGCAAAAGAGGCAGGGCTACCTACCTTAAGAGGCTAAGAAGAAGCTCATCCTCTAGCTAAGTCCCTGGTTATCAAACCAAACGACAAGTTAACTTTGTTAAGTTCAACTTACTCTGGCCAGAGAGACTCCTTATATCCCGGTGCCCCTTAAACACCTGGGGTATTCTTTGGCCTTCAGGAATTAAGAAAAGAAGAAGAAAAAGGCTCCCCCCTCAAGGCCGTTACTCGGAGGCCACACCGAACTCCTAAGTTAACTTGGTAAGGAACCAAGTTGAAATTATTCTCGCCAGAGAAATCCCCCTCCGTTATACTCGCCCTTGAAGAAGACTGGAACTAAGAAGAATCTCATCTTCGAGCTAGTTCCGGGTTACCAAACCGAACGTTAAGTAATATATTTTCGCCAGAAAATCCCCCTCCGTTATCCTCGCCCGTGAAGAAGACCCTCCCCAAGTTCACTCCTCGTCCATATGGAATTAAGTAACGAAGGAGAAAAGCTCCTCTTCAAGCTCGTTACTTGGTGGTCACACCGCCAGAGAGACCACGACTGCCAAGGTGTTGCATAAAGCACCGTATTTGTTTTCGTCCTTGAAGAACCCCCCATCTGGAATAACGTGTGGACCCCCCAGCTGCTACTCTCGCAAAAATGACCGTGTGATATCGCCCAGCTACATCTGGCAAGTCGGCATGCGTCGTGAGTCGATAACATTTCTGAGGCCCTTTAAACTCCACATGAGTCCGTTAGCCTAATTCTTATATTATTATTGTGTGTAAAGAATTTAACCAATTTTTGAGGGCTAAACTAATTTAATTAATTCTTGTTTATGATAATATTTTAGAGTATTGCTGTAGTTAATGTTTAGATGTTGTGTATTCAATGGTTAAATTTCAAATATAAGTTTATTTGTGGATTATTGTTCGTTTCTCTTATATATCCTTACGTGTTTCGGAACGGCTCTGTTCGTTAAGATATTCAGATATCAATATATATTAGACACTCTTAGCACTCTTAGAATAGACTCAAAAGGGGGGGGAATTCTACGACACAGTGCAAGGATGAAGATTTACACCTTCTCTGGAAACTTACCGTCTGCCTTAAATTTATACAACAACATTCAAATCCGCGGGAGATTTTATGGCCTTCCATAGTTTGAGCCCAAATACAATGATCAGTTATATTAAACGGCTACCTCCTTTTTTTTAAACGCAAATAAATATATTTCTTATTTCATCACTGTTGGGAAGAAGATTTAAATTAAAAGTGTAATTAAAACTAAAACTTCACTTCTGTAAAATCTGTAACTAAATCCATTTTAAAATGGATATTGAAATACTTATTCCCTAATTTCAAAGCTTCTGTAGCTTAACGCTCATTGCTCATCCCAATGACCAAGAATCTAATTATTTTGTTCTTTTCACCAAGTATAAAATTTGTCTCTTTGGCCTAAGATCGCGTTTTGAATCCTCCTCTACAGTATTCAAAATATAATATCTTTGGTTTCTGCTTCTTATGGGTTCTTGACCTGCGTCATAAAAAATCTTTTGAACAATACCTTTTTATCTTTTTCCATTTCTAATATATTTTCATCTAGCCTTTCATTTTCTTTGTTACTTTTCAATAGCTGGACCTTTAATTTTTCCAACCGCTTCGTTGTTTAATCTCCGTCCTTTTATACATGGCAGGAAAAACTTGACAAATGGGTGAGGGTAGATTTAAAGTAACCAAATGATTTACACATCATGGAGAAATATATCATAAAATATTTGCAATAGTAAATTTAGGGAAACGTGGCAGACGAGATTTGATGATCTTCTGGCATTCGAATCATTGACCCAGTCTCGCTATCGGGATAAAAGATCCTACGCTAGAATATTCAACTTTACAAGTATCCCTTGGACTTCAATCTTAATTAGCTGGAAAATAAGAGAAATAAACGTCAGATCTCATCAATAATATTAATTATCTGCATTTTGTATACGGTGATACTTATCGAGAATGGAATCACGCGTTGAACATACTAAACCTCCCGAATTGAGTATTTCAATATCGGCGCCCTTTCACCCTAAAAAAGAATAGGCGCACGGCCATTAATTGGGTGATAAAGTTCGCCATCATTGCCAGTGTCTTTTTATATCAGAAATAAGAGCGAGGAATAATCGCGTCCTATCATGAATGAAACTCATTGAAGTAGTCTGATTTATGAGCACATCACTAAGGAACTTCCTCGCAATGACAGTAAGGATGAGTCGCTAGAAGTTGCCTGCTGTATTCTATTGTGATCTTAAACATGGTAAAAATGATGCTGTTGCGCGAAAAGGATTTAAAGCTGTCTGGATTACAAATTTTCGTTGCTGAATCATTTAGCCAATGGGCAATCGGTTCTAAACTATTCTTAAATACGATCAGATGAGGGGGCATAAAATTTCGTGAATATTTCATTTATTTTTTCAATATAATTTAATAATTACATTTTTTTAATAATGTAATTGGTGATGCTTTGGCTCAATTTTCATTGACCCTCAATATTGAATTTAAAATATGAGAAAAACAAGGTCTTTAAATCATTAATGAATTGGAGGATTGGTGGGACTGTAATATGCTTGTCGTACAGTCAAGTTTGTTGAGTGACCATGTACTGACTCTACTCAGACGGAGCTATGGGGGGGGGGAGTTAAACTGAGCGCGTGGAAAAACAATAACAAACTGACAGCAATAGTTAGCCAAAGTAATTCTACAATGGATACACAAAAGGAAATTAAGGGAAGGTGGATATGGAAGTACGAAATCAAGGTCACGCAGACTTGGGTATGACGGGACTGAATAAGGCTCGTTCACTGGCCGTACAAAGGAACTCTTGATGAAAAACGGGTAAGCTGAATTCTGAGGAAGACTTACGTAAATCGAAAAGGCTAGGGCCTGCAAACGACGGTGGTTTTGCAATGTCTGATTGCAAACACTATGATAAACCTCGCTAAAGATCAACGAAAGGGTACGCTAGGAGAGAACGGAGCTGAACCGAGGTTGATAGAGGTTTGTCTTTTGACTATCATCTATCTGGCGAAAACCCTTGTCTTCGGGTGCGAGCGAGACAGTGGAGGGCGGCTCGTCACGCCACGGGGCTGGCGGTCACGGGATGGCTGGTGTTACACACGGGGTCTGCACGGTATTGCTATCCGCAACTGCACTTGCGACTGTATAGGCAACTATACTGAATTCTGACGGACCTTTTCTGAGTATTTCTGTGACCTCAGCGGAAGTGCATCGCCAGAGGCGCCGAAACAGAACGGTTCTTAATAGACGAGACGCGTCCTGCGTGGATTCTCACAGTCGCGCGGAGTTTCCGATCTGTTTTAAACTCGCACTGCTTCGAACGCTCTCGTTATCTGCGCCGACCGGAAGTGCACCAGTTCCCAGGCGATGTATATACACGTGGAGTTTTCCGTCTCTTTCTGACAATTCTGCATATATACTGTAGAGGAATAATAAGAAATTAGTATATATATGTTTATATAGTCTAAGGAAATAATAACTAAAGACATCTGGGTTTAGCTGTGCCCCTTCGATGTTCTCCGGTAACATAGGAGAACGGGCAAAAGCGTAAGTGATACGAGACTGATTCCTGACCTCAGCTCAAAAGGCAGGCACTTCGAGGGTGTACTTATAAAAAACCCAGTCAAAAGTGCAAACTGCCGATCTCGTATTACCCCCTCTCCGAGCCCACCAGACGCAAAAAGGCGGCAGACCAACCCGAGGTCCCACCTTGCGAGCCCCCCCCCCCTTCACCTCCCCACCCACCTCAGCGGGAGTAAGTTGGGTATATAACCTGAGGACCCGTGTAAACGTGGCTTTTTGTTCGTTCCCACTGGAGAGACAAGAAAGTCACCGGTTGACAGAAGATTTTTTGAGTTCGACAAGAAGACTCAAAAATCACCGGTACAAAGTTATTGCAAGTTAAGGAGAATTTGCAGTCCTTGTACAATACCAGATTGTACCAAGGAAGCTCGGCGCCGTTCGAGCCCCAAGATTAGTGAGTATCAACCGACACAGATTGAGGACTACAAATCTTATTCTATCTGAGTTTGACAACTCCAAACTAGATAGATTTCTTATCCAACATCGAAATTATATAAGCGAGACACAAATCGCTAGGAAAGAATATAATCATATCCCAAGATTAGAAACCGTTTCAAGGTCATAAACGAACGAGAACCCACCCTCCTCATCGGCGTCTTTGTTTTGATTCTCTTACGCCAACTCGAAATTCCTCGTGACGTCACATGTCAACTCGCCAGGCAGGCCAACGAGCGCCATCTAGCGATCAAAAACCCGGAAGATATTCTTACAGAAAACTGGTATTAATCTCCATTACCTTATGTAAGTAAAGAACAATCTTGTTATTTATGTCCCCGTGCTTAAAAATTAGTTTATTGGATGTCTGACTAAGGACAAAAACTATTAACTTAAAAATTGTTCCTCCCGTAAATATTTATCTCGAGAGCTAGCCCTGTAATCCCATTTTCTTTTTATACGTGTGTTAGATATTTGTGTTTTAATGTTAATTAGTGAGGTGGGTTATGTTGATTAAAGTCTATTTTTTCTTCAATAAATGCACTGTTTTAATTATCCTCGAACGAGTTGAAGTGGCAATATTTAATAAAGCTAAGAAAGAAACCCAGTTTATTCATTCATTAGAATAAAAGTCAAGTTTAGCACTCTTAGAGCCCGATCCTCAAGCGATCACCGAGGCACGAACTTACGCCTCAAGTAAAGTTATTTGGTTTATTAAAAGTTAATAAAACAAATATATATTCGCTCGGCATTCTACGACATATACATATATATATATATATATATATATATATATATATATATATATATATATATATATATATATATAATGATGAAAAAATTCACCAAGTGGCACGTGAGGAAAGCAATAATATGAAAATTAACCAACAGGAAAATGAGAGGATGAATACAAGCACTTTCGAACTATATTTGCCAGTTTATTTTCAAGGACTTGGAAATGACCTTGCAAATATAGTTCGAAAGTGCTTGTTTCATCTTTCCATTTTCCTGTGGGTTAATTTTAATATATATACATATATATGTATATACATACATACAAATACATATATTAAATTAAGTTAAATTATTTTAGTAAAATAAAAGGAGTTGAGATAATTATCTAAATTTGGCCTTGATAGGCGTTCGTCGTACCATTCCATTTTTGATTCATTTTGTTAAATGTTTTAAAGTACTCAAGATTTTCGCAATATTCCCCAAACCATCATCTTTCTTTTTGAAGTTATCCGTTGATTTATCTAAATCTTAGGCGTTTGTTTTGGGGGTTATTTTGTAAATATATTACTTTTAGATTATCGATGTCTGAGAGCTAAAATCGTTTTCTGATCATTGAATTGGTAGAATTGATGGTTTGCCTTGGTTTAGTACCTTGATCAGCATCTTTAGGTGCGTCCTTAATTCTTTTATTATGACTTCATTGAATTTGGTATTTTGTCTTCAGTTCGTGTATTGCCTGAAGATATGCCGAAGGGATATCTCTTCATATGTCATATTTTAATAGAAAAATATATGTTCATGCATTTATTTTTTATTTTGTAGTTTTAGTTAGTGTCTTGTTTTGTGAAGCTACTTCGATTGTTGATGGTTTCTTTTTATTGCTGTTGTTACTATGTCCTTTACAAGTAAGGGAGAGAAAATACGTTTCTTCTTTTTCCTAATCGTTGAGATTCCCTTAAACCTTCTTACCTTTACCATATACAAAGGCTCTGGGTCAGAATAATGGACCCATCCCTGTTGTAGCCGAAGTAATAGTCATTCTTTTGGTGTCGAAGTAACAGTTAATCTTTTTATTGTCACAGTAATAGTCAACTCTTTTGTTCTCAAGGAATAGTCAATAATTTTATATATTGCCGAAATAATAGTCAATCCTATTGCTGACGGAAATAATAGCCTATATTTAGGTTAGGGAATTAATAATAAGTATTAGTCAATATTTCTCTATAACCTTTTATTTGTTTTCCATAATTAAATTTGTTAAATCAAAGCGAAACAAATTTCATCTAAAAATAACGAATCGTAATTTTAGTTTCTCTTTTGTCGTATTAATAAATAATGCACCCTCACATATTCATAATTATTTACTAGGTGTATTTAACTTGAATTAGATAACTTTTAATATTGTAATTAATGTAGTGTCTATTTGATCTATTTATTTTTGGATATTACATTTTCTTTCAAATTTATTCAGATTCGCGATTGTTTGCCTCCTAAATCGGCAAACCATCGTGAAAAAAATAAGTGGTTAAACATGAAAAGGGTCATTATGGGTGGGTCTCCGACTGTTTTAAAAATGTCCTAAGGAAACAAAGTATATATTAAAAGATACCAACCAAATTTTGTTGATTCCAATTTACCGGTCGGAAAAGGAAACTTCTTTCAAATTCAAACGAATTGCCCTAAACATTTTCTTTATCTAAGTTATACAAATTTTATACATTTTCCAGGATTTGGAATCGATAAAGTTTGCTGTAACTCTATTTAGCAGCTTAATTCTTGTGTTACAGTAGCCGTTTCTGTAGTCTCCACTACGTTTATTTTACCAATGTTTTTTCCTTTTATTACAAACAATTATGGACTGAAGTGTTGAATTATTCTTTCTTCTCTCATCCACTCACTGCCTTATTCGAAATATTTTGTTTTATATTTCAAAAAAATAATGGCGGAAATACGGTGTCGTAGAATGCCCCCCTTTTTGTTCTAAGAGTGCTAACATCGATATCTTAAAGAACGAAACCGTCTCAAACACGTAAGAATATAGAGAAACGCACAATAAATCCCCAAATACTTATATTTTAACTTTAACAATATAATACACAAAAAATAAACATTAACCACAGAAATACAGCGAATATTATAATATACAATAATTAATTCAATTAGTTTGACCCTCTAAAATTTGTTAATTTCGCTACACACTTCAATATATAAGATTTAGGCTTATGGACTCTACTGAAGTTTAAATGCCTCAGGTTTGTTATTGTCTCACGACGCGTGCCAACTGGCCAGATGTAGGTGAGCGGGATCACGCGGTCTTTTTGGCGAGGGTAGCAGATGGGAGTCCACACAGTATTCACGGGGAATTCTTTAAGGACAAGAATAATCACGGTGCTTTATGCGGCACCAAGGTAGGCGTGGTCTCTCTGGCGAGAGTGAGTCGAACTTGGTCGGTAAACTAAGTTAACTTAGAGTTCGCTCTGACTACCGAGTAACGAGCTCGAAGAAGAGCTTTTCTCCTTTGTTACTTAATTCCTCATGGGCGAGGACTGAACTCGAGAAGGGTGTTCTTCAAGAGGGAGAATCGAGGAGGGGGGGGGGGTTTCTATGAAGAGAATATGTTGAACTTGCAGGTCAATTTGGTAACAGGAACTAGCTCGAGGATGAGCTTCTTCTTAGTTCCAGTCTTCTTCAAGGGCGAGGATAATGGAGGGGGTTTTCTCTGACGAGAATAAGTTGAACTTGGTTCCTTAACTAAGTTAACTTATGAGTTTGGTGTGGCCACCGAGTAACGGGCTCGAGGACGAGCCTTTTTTTTTCTTTTCTTAATTCCTCAAGGACGAGGAATACCCCTGGTGTTTAAGAGTTTAAGATGCCCCTGGATATGAGGAGTCTCTCTGACGAGAGAAAGTTGAACTTAACAAACTTAACTTAGCGTTTGGTTTGATAACCAGGGACTAGCTGGAGGATGAGCTGCTTCTTAGCCCCTTAATGACCAATAGAAAAATCTCAAATTGTTCCTATTATGGCCCGAATTTGCGCGTTTACTTCTAGCGTTTGAAGACTTTGCCAGAGTCATGTCTTTTGATACTCCAAGAGTAAACCAGCATCTTATGTCACATCACCCTTGATATCCCTGTTTATCAGTTATATATCTAAGGTACTCAGAAAAATGGTAAAGGTACTTACTCTAAAAATGAAGCTTGACACTCACGTTCCATCCACGATCATGAAAAGCAACAGAATTTTGTATAACCGCCTTGAATTGCAACCACGCTGTCTAATCCCTGCCATTCATTCCTATTTCTGACAAATTTCATATCACATTGGGAATTGGCCATTTTTATCTGCTCTAGTTTGTTTCGAGCTTTACTTTCCCGCATGTAGATATAGCATCGGAACTCATTGAAACTTTTCTTTTGCCCAAGAAGGAACCTGAATATTTTATCATAACACAAATGATACAGTTGTACACTTTATATTTGTGTAAGTTAATGCCCATCTTTAACTCATCATTAGTTTACGCAAATGCACTCTGTAAACAACTTGAACTACATCAAAAATATTGCCATTATGCAAGGAAAAGAAGTAAGGCTGCTCTAATTACTATCCCAAATCAATCTCCATTCCGTATAGTTATAGAGGGCAAGCACTTAACTGTGCTAGAAGACTTGGGATATCAGGTCATTAAACAATTTGATTATCTTCGGCAAAAAGCTCACTTAAAAGGTCCCTTGTTATGAAATATAGAACTTTTGCATAGCCATCAAGAAGAGTTTTGTTATTTAGCCTTAAAATGATAGCTTTGCTGCTTCCTTGACGGGTGCTAAATTTCCTGTTAATTCATTAGATTCCACCTGAGTAAAACGTCGAGAAATTGATGACTGTTTTGCAACAGATGAAGAATATTTGGAATCTCAGACCATGTCATGAATCTTCTGATCAGATATACTGCTTTCATCTCAAAGGAAGAATAAGTATTGAGAAAATAAACTGAAACTTCCTGAGAAATTGCAATAGGTCATAGTGACTCTAAAAATAGACGTTTTCATTTTTACTTTTCTTCAATCACCAGAATATTTTCTCTCGATTATGCCGCAGTCTATAAGCCCACTCCTCGTCCTGTTCACCAAACATAACTTCAAAATAGGTTTGTTAATAAGGGAACAGATTTAAAAGCATGCTCAAAGATCATTTATGCATTTATTTCTACCCGCAAATGCCCTGATTACATCGGAAAAAATAGTACTAGGTGTATTTTCCGAAAAATCATAAATTTCAAATATATTGAAACTAAATAATACAGAAAAAAAATTGAAAATTGAAATCAGTGTTGTAAAGCCATTCAAATTGATTTTCAAAATCCAATGCAAAAAAAAAAGAGAATTAAAATTTTCCCTTGGGGAAAATAAATTTATCGGCAAATTGATGGGGATGTAAGTGTTTACCTATTATTTACATCTCTGTGATACGCTTTCTGGATTTGTTTTTATTTTCTGGACAGATATTAGTTTTCAAAATATTATGTGCTATTAGTAATTTAAAACACTGTCCTTCTGTTATCAATTATATTCTGTCAAGTTAATCTTTAAGTGTTGATAAGTAAATGCTATTTTTCATATAAAAAATCTAAACAAATCTATTCATTAACTAAACAACTACAACAATTAATGATAGGTTCATGATTTTGATTTGTTGTTAAAAGGGCGTCTATAATAAATATATATAATTATTTAAGATATTTTGGGAACCCAAAGTGATTTATCACGAACATTTATCATCGAAATCTTCAATCAAGCCAACTTTAAGTCAAGACACATTGTCTAAGAAGAGAGATGTTAGAAGTCAATGGGGTAAGTGAAAGTTTTTTTTCTATTTGCAAGAAAAGTAGGTTTCTTCCATTGCTCTAGTATTCTTAAATTCGGGTTACTCGGTAAATTAGGCTAAATAACATTTCTTCGGCAAAACCTTGAGAGAGATCAAGTTAATAATGGAAAAATTTCCATCTATGCATGTTGATAACGGTATCACCTATGTTGGCTTATTCACTTGTCATGGATTTCTGAACCATCTGCTTTCAAATGTTAGAAGTATAAAAGAGCTAATGACTTAGATTACCTGGCGCTCGCTCGAGGCTGCTTCTCGTCCATTCCCCAATGTCAGAAACATTAGCGAAGTTGAGACGTTTTGGAAAAGTTTAGATCTGAAGGTCATCATATAACATAAAATAGGGAAAACAATAGAAATTGTCCTCTTTTTTAAAAGCCTTATTATTTTCTACCATTTGTTAATTATTTATATAAATCAGGATTTAAACAAGGCCTTTGGTTATTTCTTTAAATTTACTACAACGAAAGGTATATGAATCAATCCCCTCACCCTAATTATTACGGCGAGTGTGAAAACTTATAATGTACTTATAATCAATTTCGTCAATCAGTTGGCCATTTTTGCACGAATGACTTTTATTTGCGTTGAAAAATTGTAAACGAAATTAAGACGAGTGAAGTAAAACAGAGATTCTTGTAATTCTGATGTTACAGTTGCGTGGGAAATTTGGTTGATTTTTTTATGCGGTTGGTATGGCCGTGTTATTGGCAAAGGAAATAATGCATATATGGATGCTCTACTGTCACACACGTAATATCTGATAGTTTGCATTTTTTCTTCTGACGAGGGCTGTGAGGTGCTATCGTGGAACCTTCGTTCGCTTAATTGAGGCTGACACGTCATCCCAAATAAATTATAGAATTTTCGTTCGCTTCAATCGACCAGTTTCCCTATAGTTATTCAATCGAATATTAAAATTGAATTAAGGTTATTGCGATTTTTTCATGAAAGAAAGTATTTGATTTCTAGAGTTGGGAATTTTCATTGAATGTGGATGTAACATTGAGATTTTGAACGATCTATATTTGTTATTGTTCCGTGGAATTCAATGTCGAAGCCTTCATTCTTCACAGAAGAGAGACCATTTTTTCGTGATTCGAGAAGAAAGTTGTGTTCAGGACCCGAGTTGATTTCGTACACTTATTTTCCTGTTTAATGCGTCTCGAAAAGATATTGTTTTTCAAGGCTATTGTGATTTAAGACTATTGTGATTTAAG